>CM027831.1:2407500-3007500 GCA_016097485.1 Eucalyptus sideroxylon x Eucalyptus melliodora | reverse complement strand
TGGGTCGGCAACGTGTCCTGGAAAGTCGCATTTCTATCGACCGTAGTGGGATGTGCGCGTGCTTGAGGTTCGAGGCGTGACAGGTTCTCCCTCATATTTTTTCCTGCATTATGTAGCAACCTTGCTTTCAATGAAACGAACGAATTGGAGCGATTAGATCTCTGTCATGGGCCGACCACCTGATTATTTCTTTTGCTTATATACGCTTATGTACCCTTTTCCTCAAGTACTAGCCAATCGATTGTCTTCTGTCAATCGTCAACACGGCCAAGCGGAGATCCTTGATTCGCACTTGCACGAAATGTCAAAATAGAGAACGAGGACACAAACACGCGCATGGCAAAGATGGAGGGCTAGCTGGCCCAACTCACCACGATGATGCTCAAGATAAGTCAAAAAATTAAAGACCCCCCCGTTGTAGCTGTCACTGGGACATCCACTCCGCGACATCGGGACGCGCTCTTTTGTTAACGGGAGGCACGCACGTCGCTGATCTCCCTAGAAAGAAAATTGCTGGGGAAGCTCCTTCTGTCACACCAATCATTGTCAATTTGGATCCTCCTCCGAAGGAAAAGCCAATGCCTCGCCTAAATGAAGAAAGTGAAAAACACTTGGCAAAGATAGAGGAACGACTGTGTGCCCTGTAAGGTTACGAGATGAAAGGAGTGAATAAGTTGTCTCTGTATACTACGACGAACTTCCCTGAGACTTTTTAAAAGCCTGAGTTTATGAGGAAGTATGACGGAGCATGATGCCCCAAGACCCACCTTAGATACTACTTGAGGAAAATGGCTCACTACGCTGACAACGTGCCCTTCCTTATTCACACGTTTCAAAATAGCTTGGAAGGCATTGCCCTGACATGGTTCACTGCACTGGACATCGAAGAATTCACCAGTTAGGATGACTTGGCCAATGAACTCCTATAGCAATACAGGTTCAACACCGAGCTCACCCCCACGAGAGAATAATTGACCCGCGTAGAAAAGAAGATGAATGAATCATTTAAGGCATTTGCGCAAAGGTGGAGAACCATGGCCTGATAGGTGAAGCCAGCCTTAAATGAGAGGGAATTGAAGTAGCTATTCTTCAAAACATTGCCCCCTAAATACTTACAATGATTAGTGTCCTCGGGATACCAGACATTTTCATAACTGGTAGATGTGGATGAAGGAGTCGAGGGGCAATTATCGAGGGAAAGATATCTACCGGAAGTGCTAAGAAATTCCTAGCGAAGAGAGATAAGGAAACCGCGGTTGAAATAGCACTAGTGCAAGAGTCATTTCTCTCTAGGCCATCTTCAACACTCCAGCATAAGCTTGTAATGGCTTAAGGGAACTCATCCCGGGCGTATGACAAGAAGCCTATCCGAAAGGGATTCTCTCCGCTACCGTGTCCATTGTCAAAGCTGCTACCAATGCTTTTTGAGCAGATGATGGTTGTGAAGGAAGTACCTAGAGACAACCTCATGAAATTTGCCAGATTCGATATGACTAAAGCATGCGAATACCACATGGGAGAAAATGGGCACAATGTAGATAATTGCTACATACTGAAAAACGAAGTCCAACAGTTGCTAGATAAAGGCATCCTGAATTTCAGGGAAGCTCAACCTAACGTGTAGTAGAACCCCTTACCAAATCAGGCAAAGGGAGTAAACTCGATTTTTAAGGAGGACATCATATGCACCATTTTGACATGCAAGGAAGCTGAGTCCTCCAAAGTCATAGTTGTCCCTTTAGACTAGGGCAATTCTCGTTCAACTTAGTCTTTTGTCTTATGTCCAATCCCTTGCGTGGGATCTTGTTCTTCTTTATTTATTTCCTGTTTATGTCGTTTGTAACATGAACTATGGTCAGTCCCAATCTTGAGCCGTTGGTCAAGGGTGGTGTGTGTTAAAATACGGCATTATCTTTCCTCATTCAATAAAATAGATGCATGTTTTATTGAGGACATATGGAAGCACATCAAACTAATCCTATGATGATTGCTGAGGCCTAGATCTCCACATGCTCCCAAGTTTGACTGTTTTGTAAGAACAAGGAAATCCGAGGATATGAGGATGAGTTCTTGAAATTTTTTTACAAAAAATACTTCCAAAGAAAAAACTTTCTAAAGATTGTTTGAACATCCTTTTTATCTCAAAATTTTTTTCTCATTTTGTGGGTTATTGATTTCGAATCAAATTTCTCTATAGAGATTGATCTACCGAAATGATCTCAGCAGAGTGAAAATTGAAACGGTAACCATGCCAAACAAGAAGTGTTTAGGACAAAGAAAAGCAAGCAATTTCTAAACACATCCTTCAAATACTTTTGAGAGTTGAGTGAAAGGTGGCATTCACTTAGGATGAAGGATTCATTCACATTGAGCTCAAAGATCGAAATGATAAAGGCGTTTTCTTCATCAATCCCAAGCACCATACTAATCTTTTGCTACCCCTTCGGACTTAATAAAGATGATCTTTCAAAGTACCCCTGTCGAGAACGACCCTACATTAGAGCAGCATAGGAGGTTACGATCGTGTTGTAGAGCGAAGGATTGAGAAAGATTCTATTATTTTCACTTGCATCAATCTTCCGGTGATAGCTTCAGAGGAATTCTCATCAGAGCTTGACTCATCCCAAGGTGAAGAAGAGCATTTCCTTCTCTACCCAAACACTGACACCCATTGCTTTAACCAATTTGGGCTTGATTGTTCATTTCTAAACCCCGAGCGGTGATCATCTCCCTTCACTGGGGCAAGGCATAAGGATTGACCACATACAATTGACATTTACGAGAAAACGTGAAAAACATCTCGAAAGTCATAAGAGCTCTAAAAGTTCAAAGAGCAAAAAGTTTGATAAAATTAGGGGGCATGAAAAAGTAGTATGCCTGGTAAAAGCAAGGCTAATGCCCGTACAGAAAAAGAGCCAAAAGACTGTATCTTATGTGAAAGAAAAATGATCAAAGTCCAAGTGCCTGCGTAAAAAAGAGAAATCATCACAAGTGCAAAGGAAATTAGAGAAATGAGCAAAGCTCCAATGCATAAATGATTAGTTAAGGGACTTTCGAGATGTGTTGTGTTTCAAAAGCCGAATGATTTCGAAAGGTCGAGTGACCTGGTCATGATGCCATGATGATCACCGACTCTTAAGAACCCTCTTGAAAATTTTAAGCTTTATGAGCCTTTCTCGAGCCAACGTTATAACCCTCTTCCAAAGCCTCTTCCGATTGGGAAGGTTCAGGTGAAAATGAGAATGCCACAAAGAAGCTACTGCTTGAAGAAGTGGAAGTCATTATATCTTGTCTCATCTTCCAATTTATCGACTTGTAAACCCAATGAAGATAGCGACAAATGTTAATTTATTGGTCTCAAAGCAATAATCCCTTTCTGTAAGCCCTAACCGAGCCTATATTGCAGTCCTTTCAAAAGACCTTTTTGATCGATCAAATTGTGCTCATTACGAATGTTTCTGAAAACCTTTGACGTAGTTTGGCGTGGATGGGGATTAAGCAACCGTTTTATCGAGAGTATGTGAGAAACCCTTTTTGACTAATAAGCTCTAATTTGGCATGCTTAATGAGCCTTTTTTCACAAATAAAAATCGTTTTGATATTGTCTCCTAGAAAATTTGATGATTAATGATACATCCCTAAGCAAGATGACAATTTTGCGCCACATTATGCTGATTGACATTGAATGTTTTTTTTTTTTTTAAAGTAGTTGGACTTAGCTTGATTAGCTTGTTCGATTAATGATGCAATATTACCAATATGTCTCTTGATGACGTCCCTAATGACATTTGTTCAAATTGAGTTTGACAGGATTCCTTAATAAAATCATGCACTTTTCAAGAGGTTAACAGGTGCTTCCTTAAAAACCGAAGGTTCGTGGGTCTATCCTTAAACCACAAGATTTGTTGGTCTATCCTTAAATCATATGGTCCATAGGTTTATCCTTAAACCACATGGTCTATGGGTCTATCTTTAAACCCCAAGATTCGTAGGTTTATCCTTAAACCATATGGTTCGTGGGTCTATCCTTAAACCACACTTTAAAAATGTTCATGAGTCTATCTTTAAATTACAATTTTCAAAAGGTTCATGGGTTTTCCTTAAATCATGTATTTACAACCTGGTTGAAACCCGTTGTTATATGGTGAGACCTCATTTCTTTCTTTTTTCCTATGACACGGCGTGCTTCTGTAGCCCGAGGTCTTTCTTTCTTCTTATGACATGGTATGCTTCTGTAACACGGGGTCTTTCTTCCTCTTATTGATACAACGCACTTCCATAGCTTGACTTGGTGCTAGCCTACGCACCCAAGGTCTCTCTACTGCTGAAATAATTTAGGTGTCTTTGTCAAAGAGGGGTAGCTATTGACACATATTTAATAAAAAAGTAAAAAATAAAAAGTTTAGGGTTCGGGTCGGGCTAGATTCAGCCTTGGCTCAGCCCGCCCCTCTTTTCTTTTTTCCTTTTTCCCCTGCGTGGGCCTAGCCTTTTCCTTCCCTTTTTTGGCCTAGCCCACACCTAGTTCTTCTCCCTCCTTCAGCCATCTTCCACGTGGGGAAGCTACAAAAATGAAAAGCAACCGCTAGAGTAGAAAGGAGTGGCAGCAAGTGGACAGTGGGATCACGTGGGGGGCAGGCGGGTAGCATGATCCGCAAGCGAGCAGGCTGGCAGAGAACGGGGTTGGTCGAACAAAGCCACGCGAGTGAGCCAAGTAGAAGAAAAGGGCAGAATAGAACAAAAAGAAAATAGGAGGAGAGAGAACAAAGAGCATAAGAGAGGAGAACCAAGGGTAGAGAGAAGGAGCAGGAAGGAGAGGTGAGAACTGGTCGCTGCTACCGCCACCGACGAGTCTCTAGGCCGCCGCCGCCACCGCTGACGTGTCTCCGAGCCACCATTCCTACTCGAACTCAAGTTGGTATTTCATCGAACACCTAGTATGTAGTTCTTGAAGTCAAGCTGGCCGAAGCTTGTTCCGTCCATTTTGCACAAGCTCCGGCCTCTCGTAGGTCCCCCATAGGTCGCCGTTTGTTGTGGGCCCCCTGCCGAGAGCCCTAGGCCCACCTCAAGTCCCAGTTAGGTCAGAAGTCTCTTGGTTCACTCACGCCCACCACCCGTTCGTTAGAATGCCCAGCTGAAAACCAACTTCATCGTCCCTAACCTCAACTTGATTTTGGCCACCAGAGTACCATCGTCGTTTGGCCGGAAGTCGGCAGCACCTCGCCTAACCGAAACGACACCAGCGCACCCTCCCCGAGGCACCTGTATCAAACGCCGTCGCCGCACCTTCCCTCGCCATAGCCGAGCATTCGCGGGTCAAGGGCCGCGGAGCAAAAGGGAGGTGGGCTAAGTCAGGCCGAAGCCGGGTCCATTCAGCTTGGTTCCGGCCCGATCCATTCTCCCTTTTGCTTGGGACCCGTGGAGGACAATTTTTGCAAAAGGAGAGTTGGGCCCATTGTTGGAGAAATCTTTCCAGAATATTTTGAAGCTGACAAAACGTTTCTATCAGTCTAGTCCGGATATTTGCAGACCGTCTGTTTAAAGTCGAAGACTTTCGATCACCGAGACTCAAGACTCAAGACTCAAGACTTAAGACTCAAGACTATTCTCATTAACGGTCTTTCGATCCAAAGAATGAAGGAAATCCGAGCCGAAGTATATGGTTGAGGATTTAATCCTATCCTCTGGAGAAGATCTCTTGGTTGGATAAATATAACGGATTCTTTTATTCGTATCTAGATCGATTGAAGATCTGGTGATCGACGGAATATTCTTGGAAGGTTCTATTCTTGGAAACCAAGATCCTAATTGTATGGGCGAACAGGATTGATGGGCTATCGTCAAGTTCCTTTAATAGCTCGAATGATCTTCTTAATTGATTCCGTCCAACGGGTAGATTGGAGGAATTCCTTTGGTAAGTGCCAACGGGTATGATGGCATAAAGGAGTATAAAAGGAAGACGTTCTAGTTGTTTTAACGTGTGATCGATAGAGAAATTCAGTCGAAGCACCTTGATTATTAGTCGATACATTTTGAGCGAAATTGTATACACAGAGAGTGTCTATACTTGGTGATACCTTGAGCGAGTGTGGTAGATCATCCACACCTAGAAATCAAGGAAGATCAACGCTGTAACATCTCTTTGTTCATAGTGAAATCCAGCCAATTGGCCGTCAGTGCAAAAGAGTGGACGTAGGCTTGAATCAAGCCGAACCACTATAAATCGCGTGTTCAATTCTCTTTTTCCTTTACTCAGTCTTACGTTGATTATTATTTGTCGCAAATCCTTCAACTATCTAGTATTGTGCAATTATCAAGAAAAATCTTTTATATACCTATTCACCCCCCTCTAGGTACTCGTACTAGCTATATCAATTGGTATCAGAGCTCGTGTTCTTACTTTATTTGAAGTGTTTTACTTCAGAGTAAAAGATCCATAGCTAGTATGCTAGCACCAGGGCTGGTGGAAGGGCAAAGCAATACCCAGACCACCCTACTTTGATGGAAAGGATTACAACATCCGGAAGAACAAGATGAAAGCTTTCCTACGATCAAAGGATCCTCCGGAATGGGACGTTATGGAAAGAGGAATCACTCCTACAGCTGCATCAGTCTCTGAAAGAGGGAAAGAAACTGTTGAGACCAGCGGAATGACTCAAGAAGAGATAATCAAGAGACAAGCACTCGATGCAAAAGCAATTTACTCTTTATATTGTGCTTTGTCACCAACTGAATATAACATAATATCTTCTTATGCTATAGCAAAAGAAGTATGGGACATATTACATATCACCTATGAAGGAACAGATCGAGTGAAGGAGACCAGAATTAACATTCTCCTCGGTCAATATGAAGCCTTCAAAATGAAACCAGGAGAATCTATAACGACATGTTTAGTCGTTTTACAGATATTGTCAATGGTCTTGAGAACCAAGGACAAAAAATTTCTGATCCCATGAAGGTAAACAAGCTACTGCGTGGACTCTCCAAGGATTGAAATCATATAAAGACTTCAATAAGAGAGACGCAAAGAATTATGCCACTATCTGTCGACGAGCTAATTGGAACTCTTCAGTCTTATGAAGTGGAACGAGTTAATGAAGACGAAGATCCAAAAGGTAAGAAATCCATTGCATTAAAATCAAATGATGATTCTAATGATACAGATTTTGGAGATGATCTGGACGATGAGGAGCTTGCTCTTATGATAAGAAGATTCAGAAAGCTGAATAGAAAAAGGAAGAAGGTTCAACTCAAAGAAACAAAGTTTCCAAAGACAGCAGACCAAGTCCGTAGATGATGAGGAACCAAACAAAGATGTAGTTTGCTTCGAATGTAAGAAAAAGGGACACATTAGACCCAACTGTCATCTTCTAAAGAAGAAGAAGAAAGGAAAAACTGAAAAGTTTCGTAAAGCTCTCAAAGCTGAAACATGGAGTGATACAGAGTCTGAAGAAAGTGATGAAGAATGTGCCAACCTGTGTCTGATGGCACAATCAGACTCAGACTCAGACTCTGGATCAGACTCAGACAGTGAATTTGAGGCAAGTAATTTTAAAATTCCTGTCAAAGTTTCTAAATACATTGATGAACTGTGTTTTAGTTAAAAATTTAGATTTGAATGTTTCAACTCTTAAAGAAAAGGAAGATAATCTTTTGAAAGAAAATGTTCTTTTAAAAACTGACTTATCAAATATTTCAAAGAAATTTTCAATAGGATCCAAAAAACTTGAAAAGATTCTTTCAACTCAAAGACCCTATTTCAATAAGTCCGGTCTAGGTATGACAGCAGAAACAATTCCCTTGATTGATTTTCCTAAAGTAAAAGAAAGAATTAAGAAAAGACCGTCGAGAGAGGCTTACAAAAATCATTTCAAGAAAATTTTTGTAAAGTCTATAGGTCGAAATGCTCTCAGGTGTTCAAAATGTAACAGTCATGATCACTTTGAAAAAGAGTATCCTATGGTTTGGAAACCAGTTAAGAAAGTATAGCCTAATAATGTTTATCCTACTAACACCAAAGGACCCAAGAAAATTTGGGTACCAAAGAAAACTTGAGACTCTCTTTTAAATGCAGGTCTCCGTCAAGAAAAATGTAAAGTGGTATCTTGACAGCGGATGTTCAAGACACATGACAGGAGACTCAAATTGCTTCATAAAGCTTATTCAAGTAAATGGTGGAAAAGTTTCATTTGGAGGAAACAGCAAAAGAAGTATTGTGAGATTTGGAACTGTGAAAATTGGAAATCTCATAATAAGCAATGTTTCTCTAGTGGAAGGACTCAACTATAACCTTCTCAGCATTAGCCAATTATGTGATACTGGTTTCAAGATCTCCTTTCAAGAAGGAATATGTTCTGGAATCAGTAAAGACTCTACTCAGTCCTTCATGGGTCAAAGACATGAAAATATCTACCTCTTAAACATGAAACTAAATGAATCGCAATACCTAATCTCAATTCAAGATTAAGCAAGCTTATGGCACAGAAAGCTTGGTCATGTCAACATGAAGCAATTAGCCAAAATCTCATCAAAGCAGCTTGTTCGAGGTCTACCCAAATTACCATACCAAAAGTCCGATCCATGCACACCATGTATTATGGGAAAACAAGTAAGAAATTCATTCAAGTCAATAAATCATGTCTCCACTAATCATGTACTACAATTGCTGCATATGGATCTCTTCGGACCAACCAGAACCCAGAGCATTGGAGGTAAGAAATATTGTCTAGTAATTGTGGACGATTACTCCCGCTTTACTTGGGTATATTTCCTTGTAAGTAAGTTTGAAACCTTCTCGTATTTTGAAAAATTTGCTAAAAAAGTTCAAAATGAAAAAGGATGTGTTATCTCAAGTATAAGAATAGATCATGGAGGTGAATTTGAAAATCAAAATTTTACAAAATTGTGTGATGAATCTGGATTTAAGCATGTGTTCTCCTCTCCATATACTCCTCAAGCAAAATGGAGTTGTGGAAAGGAAGAATAGATCTCTTCAAGAAATGGTTAGAACTCTTTCAATTGAAAGTAAAATTTCTTCACGATTTTGGGCTGAAGATGTTTCAACAGCATGCTATATTATCAATAGAGTCTTCCTAAGACCTATTCTAGAGAAAACCCCTTATGAGTTATTCAAAGGTAAGAAGCCCATTGTTTCATACTTTCATGTGTTCGGTTGCAAATGCTTTATATTGAAAAATGCAAAAGATCGAGTTGGTAAGTTTAAAGAAAGATCAGATGAAGGCATCTTCCTTGGATATTCTACATCAAGCAAAGCCTACAAAGTCTATAACAAGAAGAGCCCGTCTGTGGAGGAGTCAATGAATGTCAAATTTCAAGACTCTACGCAAGATGAAACTAGTCAGACTCATTATGAAGAGTCGAACACGCTCCGAACCTTCCAAAGCTTACAACTCAAGAAACATCTTAGACTCTAGAAGACCAGCATAAAGATGTTCATGAAGATTCAAATAAAGAAAGAGATCATCATCCAGACAAATCAACCAAGAATCGGAAGCATAAGTCGGTCATCCCAAAGATCTCATTATCGGCGAAATTAATGAAGGAATTCGCACCAGATCCAAAAGACGTGAAGAGTCTAGTGATGTGGCTCTCATTTCTGAAATTGAACCAAAAAGCATAGAAGAAGCTTTATCTGATGAAAGCTGGATCGAAGCTATGCAAGAAGAGCTCAGACAGTTCAACATTAATGATGTCGGGAATTGACATCTAAACCAAAAGGTAAATTTGTTATTGGAGCCAAATGGGTGTTCGAAACAAGATGAATGAAAAAGGAAAAGTCGTACGAAATAAAGCAAGACTCGTGGCCAAAGGATATACGCAAGAAGAAGGAATAGACTATGATGAGACTTACACTCAAAGTAGCAAGGTTAGAAGCTATTCGACTATTACTTGCGTTTGCTTGTTATAAAAATTTCAGGTTATTCCAAATGGACGTCAAAAGTGCGTTCCTAAATGGATTTATTCATGAGGAAGTTTATGTGGAACAACCACCGGGTTTGAAGACCCAAAGAAGCCGGACTCGGTCTTGACCGAAAAAGGCATTGTATGGTTTAAAGTAAGCACCTCGAGCTTGGTACGACAGACTAAGTAAGTTCTTATTACATAATGGTTTTGTCAAAGGTAAAGTAGATACTACTTTATTTATCAAAAAGGTAAACAAAAGCTTTTTACTTGTTCAAATATATGTGGATGATATTATTTTTGGATCCTCTAATGAAAGTCTATGCAAGAAATTTTCTAAGTCTATGCAGGATGAATTTGAAATGAGTATGATGGGAGAATTAACATTCTTTCTTGGTCTTCAAGTAAAGCAATTGAAGGAATGAACTTTCATTTACCAAGAAAAATATGCTAATGATCTTGTCAAAAGGTTTGGATTGGAAAATTGCAAAAAGACTGATATACCAATGTCAAGTTCTTTGAAGATAGACAAAGATGAAGAAGTGAAGAAAGTTGATCAAAAGCTGTACAAGAGCATCATTGGTTCACTTCTTTATCTTACTGCTTCTAGACCTGACATTTTGTTGAGTGTTTGCATATGTGCTATGTTTCAATCAGATCCTAGAGAATCCCATCTCAGTGCTGCAAAATGTATTATTAAATACGTTACTTCATCTTCAAGCATCGGTCTTTGGTATCCTAAGAATGGAGACTTTAATCTTCTTGGATATTCAAACGCAGATCTGGCCGGTTGCAGAGTCGATAGAAAAAGTACTTCAAGAACTTGCCAATTGCTTGGAAGCAGGACAGTGTCTTGGTTTTCAAGGAAACAAAGCACTGTGGCTCTCTCAACAACAGAAGCAGAGTATGTAGCTCTTGGAAGCTGCTGTTCGCAAATTCTATGGATAAAACAACAACTACAAGACTTTGGGATTGAAGACTCATGCACAGAAATCAGATGTGACAACACAAGCGCAATCAATCTCACTAAAAATCCAATCCTTCATTCAAGAGCAAAGCATATAGAGATTCGACATCACTTCATTAGAGATCATATTTAAAATGGAGAAATCTCGATTCAATTTGTTGATTCAAAAAGTCAACTAGCAGATATATTTACAAAGCCTTTGGAGAAAAATCAATTCGATTTTATCCGTTCCAGACTCAACATTTTGAAGCTCGAGGAAGTTAAAGTCTAGAGACTCTCTAACCCTCAGACTCTAAAACCGTCAAACTCAGACATTCACGGCTATAGACTGTAAGTTGATATTATATCTAAACTCGAAAAGGTACGATCTTTCGTTCAGTTATTTTATAGTCTCCGTGAAAAACGGAATCTTGTCTTTTCAAAATGATTAATTTTGGCAGTTAATGATTTTAAAAAGAGGTGTTCGTACACCTTCCTCGTGCCGATTGATCTTTCCTTTCTAAACTGAGTTAAATATATACAGTTTTCTTTCTCACCCAATCTTCAAAACCCTAAAAGGCATTCTCCTCCCAATCCTGTTTCTACTTCGTGTTCATCTTCGAGAAAGTTGTCATCTTTTCTTGGGAAAGCAAGTAAAGGAATCTTTCAACGACAAGGAAGGATGTCTTCTTCGAGGAAGTCTTCAAGAATCGCGAACTGGGGACCACAGAGAATGAAGGAGGGACCTACCCATTTCGATCTCACTGAAGAGGAAGAATTATCGAGTCAGCAACAGAGCCCGATTCACTCTCCACCACGTCACTCAATGCCATCTACCCCACAAGGTGCAGGTCAACAACCAGAGGAAGAAATAATCGAGGACGTAGACCCTGTAAGAGTCCAAAAACCCTCTTTTATTTACAAGCTTTACTGTGCGTTGAAAAGCAGTGGGACTCCGTTGAACTACATGGATGATTTTCTTAAAGATAAGAATTATGGGAATGAGTATATCTTTCTGCGACGGATGGAGGATTTAGGAATTGCTCCCAAGGGAAAGGCTAAGGAAGCACTTGCGAACATTCCAAGTGACCCTCGTATGTCGAGACCAAATTCGACTGACCGGAACGATGATGATAAAATGTTCAGTGATTTTCAACCTAGAATGGGTGTTACTGCGAAGGTGAAGGGAAAAAGAATGGAGTTGTTTAAATCGAAGGAATAGGAGAATATGTTCTTCAGACTGCTGAAACGAGGGGTGATAAACCCTAGGAGTGTTGATTTCGATTTCTTGGATGCCATTAATATGAACTTAAGGGAGAAGTTTAATCTGCTTCAACTTGAGTAATTTTGCACCGATACCACAAACGGTTATGCGCAATTAACAGCATACTTCTATTCGAATCTCAGCTTTTTAGATGCGAATAGAATATCATTCAGTGTTCGAGACCAAGACTATGTGGTAGACGTGGACATGTTGGCGGACATAATTGGAGTTGAACGAGGACGCTATCAACCGATCAAAGTCTCAATTGCTCGTGCCTCATTAGAACTTGTCAAAGATAAAGATACAGAGGGAAGAATCATCTATTCAAGGATGCGTGCTAGCAATATCGTGCTGCACAAAATTGTGATCAATTACATCAGCCCCAAGTCTACATTAAAGACTGATGTGTCTAATTCCGAGGCAAAATTGATGTACGCAATCAACTCAGGGACGAAGTTCTCTCTCCCTCACACCATTCTCTTTCACATGTACAGAGCAATGTCGAAGGACAAGGGCCAATTGCCTTACCCAGGTCTGGTGACCAAGATCTTCAGACACATGAACATTGAACCGCCACATACGCTTTGTGTTCGACCATGCGATAAAATGGTGGTAGGTCTGAAAATGCTGACGAAGATGCGTCTGAAAGAACTTTCCAAGGCAATGGAGAAATTCAGAGTGAAGACTCCGGTCATCGTGCTCGCTTCAAAGAGAAAAGGGAAGGAGGCCATTAGTGCCCCTTCCAAAAAGAAGAGAACTCTCATCTTGGAGGATGAAGATGAGGAGGAAGATCTCACAATCTCTGCCTTAATAAGGACCAGACGTTCTGTACCTCAATCGACAGAACATCAGAAGAAACAGAGAGAAGAAGAGGAGCAAGCCAAGAACAGAGAAGAAGAAGAGCAGTGAGAGAAGGAGAAAGAAGCTGAAGAAGAAGGAGAAGAAGAAAAAGAAAAGTCTGCAGCTGAATCTGGAGAGAAGGGGAATCAAGATACAGAAGAGCATGATCATCACTCTTCCCCATTTGAGGTCCTAGAGACAGGGGGAGTTGGCGAGCAAGAAAGGTCCACACCTCATGCTGCCAATAGTAAAGGTTTAAGACAATCTCCAGCAGATCCAAAAGAGTTTCAGGCTTCTCAATTGCCTGAAGAAGGACATGATACATCAACACCAAATCTGCAAGATTATACAGAAGCTCCATCGTCTGTATTCACTCCATCCGAGAAAGCAAATGCAAGTACACAGACGGACAATTCAGCAAATTTCTGTCGTATTCTTGATGTTCTTATGGAAATGCGGGGCCAAATCTATGCTCTGGACTGTGAAATTCAAGTCATAAAGAATGCTGGACAAGCATCTTCGGTTACCCTGGAGGATAAAATGAAAGACCTAGCTCTACAAATCCAAGCCAATGCCAAAGGAGATGAGGTAGCTCAACTAAGGGAAGACTTGAAGAGGCTAGAAGGCATAGTCCAGTCCATGGGAGATTTCCAGATCGTGCGCATTCCCAAGCAGACCTGACTCATTTCTCACCTTTTTTAATGATGACAAAAAGGGGGAGAAGCAATTTGAACCAATTTGAACTTTAAACTTTGACTTTAAATTTGTTTTTGTGGTTGAATATGTTGTTTTTTAGTATGACTTGAGTGAACTTGGGTGTGAACTTGAATTTGATTGAATTGGCTGTAGATTTTGATGCTTGAACTGTTTGCATTTATATCAAGTGTTGTCATATGGTATTACTCATGAAAGACTAACCAATTTTCTGTGGATGCAGAGTCTGGTTGTTTTATTAATCTTTATGATATAGCCATATTGCTTGAGAAATGTTTTTGCAGGTCAAAGTTGTTCAAATCTACAGGAAAGTTTTGTCACCATAAAAAATGGGGAGATTGTTGGAGAAATCTTTTCAGAATATTTTGAAGCTGACAAAACGTTTCTATCAGTATAGTCTGGATATTTGTAGACCGTCTGTTTAAAGTCTGAATACTTTCTGATCACCAGACTTAACACTCAAGACTCAAGACTTAAGACTCAAGACTATTCTCATTGACAGTCTTTCTGATCCAGTAATGAAGGAAATCCAGAGCCGAAGTATATGGTTGAGGATTTAATCCTATCCTCTGGAGAAGATCTCTTGGTTGGATAAATATAACGGATTCTTTTATTTGTATCTAGATCGATTGAAGATCCGGTGGTCGACGAAATATTCTTGGAAGGTTCTATTCTTGGAAACCAAGATCCTGATTGTATGGGCGAACAGGATTGATGGGCTATCGTCAAGTTCCTTTAATAGCTCGAATGATCTTCTTAATTGATTCCGTCCAACGGGTAGATTGGAGGAATTCCTTTGGTAAGTGCCAACGGGTATGATGGCATAAAGGAGTATAAAAGGAAGACATTCTAGTTGTTTTAACGTGTGATCGATAGAGAAATTCCAGAGTCTAAAGCACCTTGATTATTAGTCGATACATTTTGAACGAAATTGTATACACAGAGAGTGTCTATACTTGGTGATACCTTGAGCGAGTGTGGTAGATCATCTACACCTAGAAATTAAGGAAGATCAACGCTGTAACATCTCTTTGTTCATAGTGGAATCCAGCAAATTGGCTGTCAGTGCAGAAGAGTGGACGTAGGCTTGAATCAAGCCGAACCACTATAAACCGCGTGTTCAATTTTCTCTTTCCTTTACTCAGTCTTACGTTGATTATTATTTGTCGCAAATCCTTCAACTGTCTAGTATTGTGCAATTATCAAGAAAAATCTTTTATATACCTATTCACCCCCCTCTAGGTACTCGTACTAGCTATATCACCCATCAGTCAGGCCCAACCCTCAAATTGAGCGCAAGCTCGACCAAGGTTGGTCGGGCCTGACCTTTTCGGGCGGGTCGACTGACCCACCCCCCAACTAGATCGAGCCGGGTCAGTCGGAGACCGGACCCGACCTGTGCTAATTGGGTCAAACCCGAGTCGGGTTAGACGAGACCCAACCCGATTCGCCAAAAAAAAAATTCAAATAAAAATATTAAAAATATATATTTTTAAAAAATTAAAAATTAAATTAAAAATTAAAAATGTAGGATTTGGTCAGGAATTGCCATGTCTTACCTTTTTAAGTAATTATGCCTTTATTTGCTCATATATTGATTTTATCGCATGTTTAATTTGCATATTTTATTATGTTTAATTACATGTGTTAAAGTTTACTGTAATTAGAATTTTGGTTGCAAATTGTTACTTTAATGATTGCGTACCCGCATGATCACCTCACATGTTAGTGGATAATCTAAAATCAATCCAAACTACTTGACAAAAATATTTTCTCTTAAAATCAACAAGATTAAGTACCGAAAGGGCACTGATTGGTCAATTAATGCAATCAAGTCTCCGATCCTAAATTCTTTGGTTGCGTAGGAAGTGAGGTACACTCACATACCTCACTTGGTTTCTAGCCGACCCCAATAAGCTAGTGGCGACTCCTTTTGCGAAATTCTTAAGAATATCCCAATGTCACGCGAGATATGGGCTTGGGAGAGCCCACGCTTAGTCACAAGCATTAGGTTCGTCCTTTAGGCAATACTTCTAAACCTACTCCCTCCCTCGAGGATAGGTCATGACAACCACAATAAAATCATCCTTTCTTTTCATTGTTCTTTTATGAGTTCGTTCTTGCAAGACCAAGTCAGCTCACAACAATAACAACGCGGGTTGGTCAAAACACCCAATCAAAAAAAAAAAAAATTGTACACACTATGGAGTATATGAGCCCATTTCTTCTTAATCATCGAATAGCATGGGCATCAAACGAGATCCAAATGATTTAACGGTTAGTGTGAAGTGTGAAATAGGTTCACATACGTGGAATACACGCAGTTGTCGTTCACAATCAGCCCACCGGGTCCGTCATGGTGTAATGGACCCTTTAGTCTAAAGAGAGGGAGAGACTTTATGCGTACGATGCACTCTTTTCGACGTCAGGTTGGGGGCGACACATCTGAACCACAATACACAGCTGATCCTCAACTGCGTCGACATTGTTATATATAGCAGTCTCATTGATTCCCTGCATCTACACACGGTTATCGTCGAAGCATACATTCCAAGAGAGAGAATGATGTTTCACAAGGCCCATCTCGTCTTCCTTCTTTTCCTAGCCCTTTCATCTCACGTGATCATCTCTTCGAAGGTCGCCGTCGCCGCCCGCCTGGTGAGCAACGGTAAGCACTTCAACCTCTACAGATGCATGCGTGAATGAGAAAATGCAATTCACGGGCTGGACAGATAAACAGCCGACGTAATGATTAAGAACTGTCTGCTTTCGGGGTACAAAAGAGATCGGTTTCACTGATTTTGAAAGTTAGGTTCTTTTAGATATCAAAGTTTGAAGACGATAATGTCTGAGTTGGAGACTAAATAGACGCAGATTTTCAGGGGGAAGCAGATCCGGGGTGATGGCGGTGAGCAAGATTGGTGTTGATGGAAGTACATCACGGCAAGCCGCTTCATATGTTGTTCCAAGCAGGCCGCCGTTTGAGTAAAGTTGATCCTCGAATATAAAAGTTTCTGTTCGATTGCTCCTAATTTTCGTTGGTGTTTTAAGGAAACAATACCAATATAATTCACTTTCGATCCTCTCCATGGTTCCACATATTTCTGTTGATGGAGCTCAAATGATTTCCTTGAACACACTGCCAATGGCAAAAGAATTTAGATCAGTCGTTTGTTGAATGGATATCACTATGCCTTTTCGCGGCGTCTTAATAAAGTACTCCTAACAAAAAGCTCAACCTAGTAGTTAAAAAGGCATAATTTACCGTGACTTTCTGAATAACTTCCAGTGAAAATCAATAAGCTACCGGGAGCCTCAATGTATATATTTCTCGCTCCCAAGTGCTGCATTATCCACCATGCAAGCCAATCACCGCTTGCCGAATATTATCTATTTGAGTGAAAGTATGATATTCGCTACATTTTGTATATATTTATTTGGCTTGAGCTGACAAAAACAGCATGTTCCAAAAGTATCTACAAAATTTTTCAGAGAAACCGCAAGATCTTGAACTGAATTTTAATTTAGCGTGACTTATTAAAGTCCGAGGACACTAAAGTAAAAATCTTGAAAAATCCACTAATCAATGGTACCGATTGTAATACAAAAGTATTCGCTCATTAGTCTCCTGGAAAGGGTTATCAGTATATCCAAAAACCTTTTTGGGATAAAATATTTTGATCTTTTATTTCGTCGAAACTTTGATGTTTTGTCGTGAGCACAATGGGTTCCAAATATACATATTCTTGTCAGGTCCAATCATGGGTTGAGGTTAAACTAGAAGACAGAATTTAAATTGATTAAGCTAATTCTATTTAATCCCTTAAGTATGAGGGAAAAGTACCAACAAAGTGTTAAAACTTGGTACTAATTTAGTAATAAACATTTCAATTGGATCAATTTAATCTTAAAACTTTTTTATATTAGTATCAATTAAATTCATTCGACCAATTTAGAATGGAAATTTCTCATGGGGACACCGACCGTCCTACATGACATGGCTAGTACCATAGTTCTTGCCCATGGCCGACGAGGGCCACCGAGCCTCATCTGATGGCTGATGGCCTCCTACCAACCCTTAATAGCAATATATATATATATATATATATATATAAAATCAATGAAAAATTATAAAAATAATGACTACTTCAACATTGACCGTACCACGAAAGATGATTGGCATCCAAGTCAGTAGTTTTTCGGTCTAAATTGGACGAATCAACTCAACTGAGACCTATACGAAAGGTTTAAAGCTAAATTAATACAATTTAAAATTTTAAAACCGAAGTTGTATCAATACATTAAGTTTAGGATTTTTTTTTTTTTTTTTTTTTGGTATTTTTTCCCTTAAAATGGACAACTAATTGTCATCAGCAAGACACGAGCTTAGTTCGCTGTGTATATGAAGTGGGCGACAGCTCATGCCAACAAAACACGAGCTTCGCAAAAATGGTGGAAGAGAGGCTGGTCACGTCATAATCTCACATAATGAAACGAGGGACTTCATATGTACAATGCACTGCTTTCAAAGTGGGTTGGCGGGGAAACGTATGGACCCAATACATGGCTCATCTTCAACTCCATGTGGTCAACATTGCTATATATACCACTCACGCCTTCTATATATGTATAAATGTATTGACCGGAATCTCGTGCTAATTGCAATGATGTGTTCAGTTTATGCAATTGAGTGTTAATTTGTGCAAATTGAGTGCTGATTGGAATTTTGAGTATTTAATTCCAAAATTTGTGAAATTCAATATTTATTCAGAAAATTTCGGGTGTCGAATTTTAACACCGAAATTGGTTTTATATACTATATAAAATAGTGGGATTTTAAATTGGAAGATATCACTTTTTATGAGGTGAATTGACCGTGTACCCCATACACAACTATTTTACCATGTATTTCTAATATGAAGAAAATATGTCAAGTTCACCATTTTAATTTAGGCATTTGAGTGCAATGCATAGTGTCCTAGGCTGAGATTGAGTGGTCGTGTGTTGGTTAAGAGAACCCGCCCCGGACTATTAAACTAGACAGTAACCCTTATATGGGACGTCCCTAGACAACGAGAAGCCGGTCGTAGTAGATTCTAGACATGTGCTCTTTTAGGAAAGCCGTCTAGGAAAGACGTAGCCATGCTCAATAGTGTGAGACAACGCCTGGCAACGCCAGAAGACCGCCGAACAGAGAGTAGGCCATGCTATATGCCGAGATCAAAAACTAGGAAGGCATGTTTAATTGAGTTAAATGTGTAGGATTATGGGACAAAATTGTGTGGCACGGTATGAGACATGTCATAACGATTTGACCCTATAATCAGGACCCTTGTGCTGGTTTGAGAATTGAGTGTGGCATTCCAGTTGTTGGAGCTTATTTACTGCTCATGCTTTTGTGATTGTTTGTGATGTGAACCGTATCGACTGTAGGGAGGACCGAGACGAGGTAAGTCTCTATGATTGTGTGATTGTATGATTAGGACGCCTCGAGCATATTACCCTCCTAATCGGGGTTTAGAGCGTGAACTCGCTGAAATTTATACCTCACCCCATCGTGAGCTTAATTTTCAGGGCCATAGAGGGGAAGGTCTAGAGCCGAGTTTAGGTGACTTGAAGAATAGGTCAGATAAGATAACCTCTTTTTGAGAATCAGTCTTTTGAAATCTTTTGGTCATAGACTTTATGCATAACTCAGTATGTTTATAAAAGCATGTTTTGTTTGTGAATTCGTTTCCTGCTTTTCTATCCCAAACTATTACTGTCAAGGGATATTTATTCGCTTCCGCATATGCATTAAAATGAAAGGGTCGGCGATTCGTCCTGAGAAGTAGCAAATTTTATCAACCATCGAGGGATGGGCACGCCCTCGAGGGTTGGGGCATAACATTGGATGTTGAGATTTTTGCCCCCAAGCGTTCATTGGCGTTGTTTCTCGAATTCCGATCACAAAACCAATTATAAATAGCAACAACAATCACAAAATAACAACATTACATTTAGATACTGGTGACAGAAACAAATTCCTAAAACCGAACAGATACTCAAAAGATCGAATACCAAAAATAAATATGGAAATGGGCTCGAGGATACATGTAACATTGATCGAAAGTCACATCACCAAGACGGACATACCTTATTTGCCATGGATTAAGTACTTGTTGCAGTCTCGAGAGAAATGGATCGAAGCCTTTGAGTTCCATTCTTGAGAGAGAATTCACTGTTGTTAAAAGACCATAAGAACGTACGTACTGTTTTATGTTTTCCACGTTCCTCTTTTTTTGTTTTCATACAACAGTTTATTTTACTTAAAAAAATAACTATCATCTCTCTTATGGGCCTTTTTCTCATGAGCCGGGTTTGGCCTAACATGGGCGAACAGGCCTGGCTTGGCCCAACAAGTTTTATAAAAACCCATCACATGGGTTGACCGGATAAATTGCCAACGTAACGATTAAGAAAAATCACTTTTGAGAGAAGTGATGATAAGGGATACAAAAGAAACCGATTTCGCATTATACAAGTGATGTTCTTTATGTATTCGAAGTTTGAAGATAATAATGTCTGAATGGGAGACTAACTAAATAGTAAATGCACAATTTCAGGAGGAAGCAACAAAGATAGCGGTGAGCCAAATTTTTGTTCGTGGAAGTCGATCTAAGTTGGATAGTAAACATCACCCTCATCGTAGCATTTCGAAGCTCCTTCCTTAGAGGCCGTACCTGCCGTGGGAATCTTTCAAGTGATTCTCGATTATTAGTTTTTCTGTTCGGTTGTGCTATTACGAAATGAATAATTCGCTTTCTATACTCTCCATGGTTAATTAGGATTTCCCACAAACTTTTGTTTATGGAGCTCAAATGATTTCTTTGAATACCCTGCGAATGGAAGGAATGTAAATTGATTGTTTATCAAATTGATATCCCTATGCCTTTTTGACGAATCTGAATATCTTTATTTCAGGCTCCAGATCACAGCATGCCAAGTCTTATCTATTTAAGTAAAAATGTGATATTCACAGCAATTTGTATATTCTTATGTGGCTTAAACTGATAGGAACGATATATTTTGAAAGTATTTAAATGTTTTTCAAAGAAAGCGGGAGATCTCAAATTTGATCTAATTTACCGTTAACTATTGTAGTTCTCCTGAAATCAGATAAGATAGTGAAAAAAAAACTAACAAACCCACTAACTCATGGTATAGGTGCATGAACCCATTACCACAGTCCTGCTGATGTCTTAGAAGGAAGAAGTTTAAATAACTAATGCCCATGACACAAGTCTTGGGCCTCCCACCCCAAAAGTTAGCTCAAGAGGTGAGGCTTTCCTTACACTTGTAAGTTAATCACCAACCCCTTCCATAACTGATGTAAGATAAACCTCAACAATCTCCTCCTCACACATGAGGCTTAGGTCGAAAGCCACAACAATGCTCTCCAAGTGACTGTTGAGTTCAGACTTGTTGGTAACCTGAGCTCTAATATCAGTGTTGGGTAGTCTTAGGCCTCTCTCACCACAAAAGCTAGCTAAAGAGGTGAGGCTTTCCCTCACACTTATAAACTGACCACCTAGGTTTATCTCACATCGATTGTGGAAGGGGCAGGTGGTCAATTTATAAATATGAGGGAAAGCCTCACCTTTGGAGCTAACTTTTGGGATGAGAGAGGCTCCCAACACAAGACACAAGGTAGCTAGAAATCTGCTCGTCACATAACTTAAATTTGTGATCTTGTGAAAAATAATGACTCCTTTATCAGTGGGTTACCACGCTCGATGGTTCCAATTTGTTCGATTCATCGCATCTCTTAAGAAGCACATTGTCTAGGATAAACAACTCCAAATTGACCTTCCCTAAACAAGAAAACTAAATCCGATGTAAGAGTAGACCTTTGAGAAGCTTGTCAGCAATTTCAAAATGCATAAATGCCCAACCAGTCGGCGTACGTTTTCAACAAATATGCTGCTAATGGACCTCTCACTGTCACTAGTGTTAATCCTTATCTATATTAGCGAATTGTCACATTCAATGGATTTCTTTTCGGGGATAATGGCATGCAGGTTTCTTGAACTTTTTCAATTTGTGCAGTGTAGTCCTTAGACCTTTTTTATGCAACGGGATCATTGAACTTTGTATTTGTTTGTTCGTGCTCGTGCTCGTCCTTCCATTATATACTTTGATGGAAATGCTGAGATGACATCCAGATTTGCGTTACATAAGTGTTATCGCTTTAGATAGTTGCCATCGCCTCTAATCACCCCGAAATGAATATCCTCGGTCTGAGGGAGGATTGGACAGAGATACTCAGGCAGGTTCGAATTGACCTAGCTTATCTTCGTCCTTGTAGGTGGGTGGGTGGCTGAACCTCGTGGCCCTCTGCGCCATTTCTGCCATCCTCCTCGCCACGTCCGCCATCATCGATTGTTGAAGGTTCTTTGTTATATTGTGTTTTCAATTCTTTTCTGTTCAGTAATATTAACTTCATGTATCTTTTAATTTGCTAAAGTTGTAAAAGCCACATTGACAGCACTCAACGGCCATTTGACAGGTGAATATTCCTGTATTACCCCTTGTTTGTCCAGAGGGACAGGAGGAACTAATTCAGGAATAACATTTTCGTCCAAGCATGTGACTAAAGGACAACAATCAAACATGTTTAAGGACCCGATTGTAAATAAATAAATATATATGTATATAATTGCACAAATAAAAAATGCATGGAACACCAATGCCATAATCACCTTTTCTTTCAATGTACGAGGAAGCGAGCTTTAATATAGGACTTTTGTAAAGTAATCTTAATATATCAATGTTATCCTTAAATTAAGTTGATTCTTTAATTTATACCACAATAAAATTAAGTTGATTTATTCACCGTCTACCTTGACCTCCACCTCATCCTTTCTTTTCATTGTTCTTTTATGAGTTCGTTCTTGCAAGACCAAGTCAGCTCACAACAATAACAACGCGGGTCGGTCAAAACACCCAATCAAAAAAAAAAAAAATTGTACGCACTTGGAGTATATGAGACCATTTCTTCTTAGTCATTGAATAGCGTGGGCATCAAGTGTGAAATTGGCTCGCATACGTGGAATACACGCAGTTGTCGCTCACAGTCAACCCACCGGTCCATCACGATGTAATGGAGCCTTTAGTCAAAAGAGAGGGAGAGACTTTATGCGTACGATGCACTCTTTTCAACGTCGGGGGCGACACGTCTGAACCACAATACACGGCTGATCGTCAACTCCATTGCGTCGACAATGTTATATATAGCAGTCTCATTGATTCCCTGCATCTACACACGGTTATCGTAGAAGCATACATTCCAAAAGAGAGAATGATGTTTCACAAGGCCCATCTCGTCTTCCTTCTTTTCCTAGCCCTTTCATCTCACGTGATCATCTCTTCGAAGGTCGCCGTCGCCGCCCGCTTGGTGACCAACGGTAAGCACTTCAACCTCTATAGATGCATGCGTGAATGAGAAAATGCAATTCACGGGCTGGACAGATAAACAGCTGACGTGATGATTAAGAACTGTCTGCTTTCGGGGTACAAAAGAGATCGGTTTCACTGATTTCGAAAGTTATGTTCTTTTAGTTATCAAAGTTTGAAGACGATAATGTCTGAGTTGGAGACTAAATAGACGCACGTTTTCAGGGGGAAGCAGATCCTCGGTGATGGCGGTGAGCAAGATTGATGTTGATGGAAGTAGATCCCGGCATGCCCCTTCAGGAGTTACTGACCCGTGAGCTTTCAAATGATCCACGACTATTAAATTTTCTGTTCGATTGCTCCTAATTTTCGTTGGTGTTTTATGGAGACAATGCAAATGTAATTCACTTTCGATCCTATCCATGGTTAAGTAGGGTTTTCCACATACTTCTGTTGATGGAGCTCAAATGAATTCCTTGAATACACTGTCAATGGCAAAAGATTTTAGTTTGGTTTGTTTATTGAATGGATATCGCTATGCCTTTTCGCCACATCTCCGAAAAGTACTCCTAATAAAAAGCACAACCTAGTAGTTAAAAAGGCATATTTTACCATGACTTTCTGAATAACTACTGGTAAAGATCGCTAAGCTACTGTGAAGCTCCATATATTTATTTCTCGCTCCCTAAGTGCTGCATTATCCACCATGCAAACCAATCACCGCATGTTGAGTCTATTCTATTTGAGTGAAAGGATGATATTCGCAACATTTCGTATATTTTTGTTTGGCTTGAGCTGACAAAAACAGCGTGTTCCAAAGTACCTTCAAAATTTTTCAGAGAAAGCGCCAGATCTTGTACGCATCCGGAGGACGTGAGCCCGTTCCATTTCGCCCATTGAACAGTATAGGTTTCACATAAGATTCAAATGATCCAAGAATTGGAATGAAGTGCATTCGCATTGACTGGGTTCATGCAATTCTTGCTCGCGACCAATCTACCAGGTTGGTCCAAGAGAGGCTCGTCAAAAGTTCACCCAATAAAGTGATTCTTTCAAAGAAGATGCTCATCCGTATTTCCAAAGTCGGTCCACGGAGAAACTTTTGAACCGCAATCCGCGGCATTTCTTCAACTCCATGTGGTCGATATTGTTATGTATAGCACTCTCATTCCTTCTATATCTGTATACATTGTACAATCACACAACAGGAAGTATTATTCTTGCAACAAATGTAGAACAAAAAAGGATTACACATAATCTATAGTAAATATAATTGAAAAACACATTTTCTATATTTTTTGTCAACGGTCAATAGTCAACGGTCACGGTCAATGGTCAACATCGATGAACGGATGACCGGACCAGGTCGCCAGGTCAGTGGGTCGCTAAGTTGGGCCAATCGAGTTGGGTCAACATGGGGCAAAATGGCAATTTTATGGAAAAATGGGGGGGGGGGGGGGGAAATGGTAATTGCCCTGCAAGCACGTGCGCGCATGCGCCAATGAACACTGCACGCGCGCCTGGGTGTTTCCTCTCACACATGCAACACCCTCTGATGAGCCCAATACCTTCCAGCTACGCGTGGCGATGCATCCAGCCACCTCCAGCAATGTGTCGCTACTCATTTTTCTTGTCTCGACGAAAACTACAACCCTGCACCTTAAAAAATAAATTTTGATGTACATAATTTTGAGAAAAATGGTCGAATAAAATGTTAGATGTGACATCCTAAATTTTCAGATTTCGTTTTCGATTAAATAAATTAGGTCTTTCATCAACGCACCTATAGTATTATTCTTTGAGTTGATCACTCATGAGATAACTAAACTATTTAAGGAAGCCATTAAGGGATTTTAACGCAATAGACTTAAGAATTCGATCAAAAATCGACTGCTCGACTGTACTACTTTGCAAGGGTCATTAAGGCACCATCAAAATCGATCAGAGACCGAAGATAGGTCTATTCGATAGAGATATATGATTAGTGTGTGGGTGATTTCACATAATTGCAAAATTTCTGTCGAACGGCACTAGACCGATTTTTCTGTCATTTTCGTACCCTGTGTCCGTATTTGAAACCTCGAGATTTTCACGACAACCGAGAGTCACCAATGTGTCGAAGATGCACAATGTGGTTCGAGAATAATCGACCAATAGGTTACGCACTAAAAATTCCTAAAAGTTACCAATAGGTTAGGTCACGCTAAAATGGCGTCAAATTGAAATTAACCGCGAATTTGAACCCGATTTCAAAAATTGAAAGTTTGTCATGTCACGATTAATTTTAGGAATGTCGACTCATCCTCTGACGATTTTTCGGAGATTCCGGAATTTTTATGGAAAATCGTTTCAGATGATTCAGAAAATAACGGAAATTTGGACGGACCGAATCGAAGGGATTTTTGACTACCGAACCGAGCTATTTAGTGAAAGGAACTTGTAGAAATTTTATGGGCTTCATCTTCAGCAAAATGGGACATTAAATTAGAGAATTTCGTGAGGGAATTGAAGCTAATTTTGTGAAATTTGGAGCTTTGGCTTAGGGGGCTGCAATTTTGGCTTCAATTTGGATAATTTGTGGGATTTTAATGTGGAGAAAGTATTAAGTAGGAGTGAGCGGTTCCCGGTTCCCGTTCGGTTCCGTCTAGAACCTAGAACCTACCCTAGGGTACGGGTTCCTCATTTTTAGAACCGAAACCTATCCGTCAAAACCAAGAACTTGGAACCTATCCTGTTACAGGTTTCAGGGTCGGTTTCAGATTCTAATAGGTTCTTTTTTCTTCTTTTTTTTTCAGATTTGAAAGCTCTTTTCAAACAGTTGATGGTTCCAACTCCAATCTCCTATCTGGTCATAAGTAAAAGCAAGAAAAAGCTCTACCAATTGATTCTTATTCTACCCAAGCAAAAGTAGCAAATGAGAAATGGCAGTAACAACGCCGCAACTAGCGCATACACAAGTAGCAAAAAATTTAAAAAAAGAATCGCCATCTGCATATGGTAGTTCCATAAGTAGCTCTACATCAAGCAAAGTCGAGAAACGCCTCAGCATAGTCAATATCCATCGATCCGACATAGACAAAGTTCAAGTAGATTCATCAGAGCAAGGACTTGTCAGCGGAACTAACTATCAAAGACAGCATAGAGTTGCTAATGATTTGAACAGGCAATGCATGGGACGCTATATTGGAAATACAAAGCTTTCGTAGCTTCGAAATGCATAAGGACACAACAGTGAAGGAGGGGGACCCGCAAGAAACCTCAATACATTAAGCCCAAGGCTTAGTTCGATTTCCGAACTAATGAGACTACTTCACTGATTTCTTTGAATTTTCACCTTTCCTTTAGAAGCACCTGGGCAAAATTGAGAGCTTGGCGCTCACAGTCGAGGGCGAGCGGCGTCGGTGACTGGCGTCCAGCGGCGTCCGGCAAGGGCGAGCGCCGTCCGGCAGCAGCGTTGAGGGCATTGAGGGCGAGCAGCGTCAGTGAAAGTGTGAAATCAGAATGAAGGGAAATTGTGAACACTGAACCGGTCCAAAGATTTGGGGCTTCTTTTGAACTTTGGAGCCCTAACCGGTTCCGGTTCGAAACCGGTTCCGATTCCTGGAAAAAAGGAACCAGGAACCGAAACTAGTTCTTTTACAACCCGGACAGAAACCGGAACCGCACTCACCCCTAGTATTAAGGGACATAGAGATAAGCATGCAGAGTTAGGGGGGCAAAGCATTAATGAATTTTAGATATTTATTGTTGACTTCTCCCCCCCCCCCCACTTCGGCAACTTCCTTTGCAAGCTCAGCCGCTTCCTCTCCATCTTCGTGCATTGCTCTCCCTCGACCCCTCCTGTTTATGTTTCACTTTCATTTGTTTCCTCGCATCTCTCTCCTTCGTGCAGCCCTTTCTTCACCGAAGTCGTCCCCCAATCAAAACCAGCAGCTTCCACCATACTTTGTTCCCTTAACCGAAGCCATCCACGCGACTACAGCAAACCGGTCAACACCCAATAGCAAAGCATACCATCTTTGACCACCGAGCAACCCTTACATCTTCTTCGTCCACTCCTCTGCTACCACGTCCGAAGTCACCCTGCCACCTCCAACTGCTCCCTTCACCGTTTCATCCACGCATCATCCCAGCTTCGACTCTGCCACGTCCCGTGCCAAACTCACCGTTCGTCTCTTCCCCAACCAATAGCGACGCCTGTTGCTTCTCCACTAGATCAATGCCAACTCGCTAGTCCACGTCTCCCTCAACTTCTTCGACGCCAGCCTGCCGAGTCAACAACTCCAGAGAACTTCCCCAATGTTGACCCATTTTCCACCGAAGCAGCTTCTGCTTTGCCGCGGCCTCTTCTCACGCTCGTTCAGCCGTTTGCTTTTCAGTCAGCAGCCCATTTCCAGTCCGCGTAGCTCAGCCCAGAAATCAAGCCCACGCAATCCTCCTCTTAGCCTGTCAATTGAAGCCATCTTCAGCAACCCAGCCCACAATTCGGCTCATCTTCAGTCCACACGAATTCAACCGGCCCATCTTCAGTCGCAATTTAGCCCAATCTTAAAGCCCGCGAAGCAAGCCTAGCCCGCAGACCAAGCCCAGCAGTTGCTATGGGCTTGCAAGGCCTTGTTGGCCCGGTCCAAGTGTCTGTTGACGCCTCCGAAAGTTCAAGTTTCAGCCACCGTCGCGGTGAACTGGTTTTCGCGCTAAACCGGTTAGTTTATGCATTAAACTCTACTTAGTATGCTAATGACATTTAAGGGGGTGTTTAGTTTAGGTTAATTAGGGATTAAGTGGTTAGTTAGATTAGATTAGTGATTTAATTAGTTAATTATGCATGTTAGGTGGTTAAAATGGCTAAATTAGAGACTAGATGGATCGTATTATTTATCTAGATTGGTTTGGTAATTTTCCGGGCCCGTTTCGGTATTTAATTTAGCAATTACGGCCTAAGTTAGCATTTTTAGTATTTAAATTGATTTACTTAATTAATTTTGATAATTATTTAATTATTAATTATTTTCCAAAAATTAGACCGAGATAGTTGATGACTGAAATTTCGTGCTGATTTCAATGGTGTATTCAGTTTATACAATTGGATGTTAATTTGTGTAAATTGAGTGCTAATTAGAATTTTGAGTATTTAATTCCAAAATTTGTGAAATTCAATATTTATTCAGAAAATCTCGGGTGTTGGATTTTAACACGAAATTGGTTTTATATACTATATAAAACAAGTGGGATTTTGGGGTGAATTTACTGTGTATCCACACATGCCTATTTTACCATGTATTTCTAATATGAAGAAAATAGGCTAGGTTCACCATTTTAATTGAGGCATTTGAGTGCAATGCACGATGTCCTAAGCCGAGATTGAGTGGTCGTGCGTTGGTTAAGAGAACCCGTCCTAGGCTATTAAGCTAGACGGTAACCCCTATATGGGATGCCTCTAGATAACAGGAAGTTGGTCGTAGTAGATTCTAGACACATGCTCTTTCGGGAAAGCCGACTAGGAAAGATGTAGCCGTGCTCAATGGTGTGAGACGACGCCTGGCAACGCCAGAAGACTGCCGAACAGAGAGTAGGCTATGCTATATGCAAAGATCAAAAACTATGAATGCATGTTTAATTGAGTTAAATGTGTCGGATTATGGGATAAAATTGTGTGACATGGTATGGGACGTGTCATAATGATTTGGCCCTATAATCAAGACCTCTGTGCTGGTTTGAGAATTTAGTATAGTGTTCCAGTTGTTGGAGCTTATTTACTGCTCATGCTTTTGTGACTATTTGTGACGTGAACTGTGCTGACCTGCGGGGAGGATCTGAGATGAGGTAAGTCTATATGGTTGTGTGGTTGTGTGATTAGGACGCCTCTAGGCATATTACCCTCCTAATCGAGGTTTAGAGCGTGAACTCGCTGAGATTTATATCTCACCCCGTCGTGGGCTCAATTTTCAGGGCCGTAGAGGAGAAGTTCTAGAGCCGAGCTGAGGTGACCTGAAGAATAGGTCAGATAGGACAGCCTCTTTTTTAGAATCAATCTTTTGAAATCTTTTGGTCATAGACTTTGTACATGACTCAATATGTTTATAAAAGCATGTTTTTTTTGTGAATTCATTTCCTGCTTTTCTATCCCAAACTGTTACTGTCAGGGGATATTTATTCGCTTTCGCATATGCATTAAAACAAAAGGGTCGGTGACTCGTCCTGGGAAGTCGCAAATTTTATCAACCTCCGAGGGATGAGCACATGCTCGAGGGTCGGGGCGTGACATCCCCGTTTAATGGTATCAGAGCAATGTTTGTGTTTGGAGTGATAAGGTGCAATTGGTTCTTAGGATAGTTAGTAAAAATGACCTTTATTTTATGCTGATGCGTGTGATTGATAGCTGTTTAGTAAATTGGTTGTAGGGATCACTCAGTTTCTAATTCTGTATGGAATTGGGAACAGGTTTTGTAGAAACTCTACAGCATGAGTTATTAAGCGCCAAGGACTCCTAAACGAGAGGACAATATCATCAGTAACTCAAGGTAGGACACTGACCAGGGTTGGTACCTGAGGTAGCCGAGGTAGAGCGCAGGCTGAGGCCAGCGCAAGTAGAGTAGCACCACCACTGGTCCCGCCGGTTGGTGCTGGGGTAGCAGCCCCTGGTGATACCACGTTCGAAGGAATTATGTAGGCGCTTCAGACAATTGAAGATCCGATGGGGCAACAGGCCCAAAATCAAGCCACCGCTACTGCCACTGCCGCTAAAGTTCCACAAGAGAACGTGGTTGCCAAGAGACCAATTCATAAGCTCATTGAGCAATTCCTGAAGTTGCAACAACCAAAGTTCACAGGAACAAGAGACCCCAAGGCTGCAACCCTCTAGATCCAAGAATTAGAGAAAGCTTTTGCACTGCTGAGGTGCATTGAAGAGAAGGTCATCCTTGTAGTATATCAATTGCAGGGGATTGCAAGTACTTGGTGGAGGGCCACCAAAGAAGAGGTATTCCCAGAAGGTGTGAATCCAGTGTGGAACACCTTTGTTAGAGCGTTCAATGGCAGCTGTGCCAAGCAACTAAAGATGGCGGAATTTATGCGCCTTTGTCAAGGTCCAATGACTATGGACCAGTACGAGGTGAAGTTCGCCTAGTTATCGCAGTATGCTCCTAGGTTGATCGAGTATCCCGAGGAGAAAGCGATGAGGTTTACGGATGGCCTTCGACCGGAACTGAAAAATCCACCGATACTGCTCGATCTAAAGAACTATAACAAGCTAGTATAAGAACCTAGAGGGGGGTGAATAGGTGTAAAAATAATTTCTCGAGATATGAAAGCAATACTAGGCAGACAATAGAAAGGAAGTTCTCATTTAGTTAACAAAACGAATTATGATCAAAGTAAAGTAGAGAGTAGGGAAGAGAAAATTGAACACAAGGTTTATAGTGGTTCGGCTTATTCCAAGCCTACGTCCACTCTTCTGCACTGACAGCCCACCGGCTGGATTTCACTATGAACAAAAGAGATGTTATAGCAATGCTTTCCCTTGATTCCACAGTATAGATATTCTACCACACTTCCTCAAGGTATCTCAAAATATAGACTCCTTTTTGCGTACAAGATTTCGCTTAGTAAATGAATTGACTAAGAATCAAGGAGCTTCAGACTTTGGAATTCTTCTATCGTGCACTCTCTCGAACAACTGGAACGTCTTCCTTTTATACTCCTTTATGCCATCATACCCATTGGCACTTACTAAAGGAATTCTTCCAATCTTCCCGTTGGAAGAATCAATTAGGAATATCATTCGAGCTATTAAAGGAACATGTCGATAGCCCATCAATCCTGCTCGCCCATACAATCAGGATCTTGGTTTCCATAAGTAGAATCTTCCAAGAATACTTCACCAATCATTGGATCCTTAATCAATCTTGATTCAAATAAGGGAATCCGTTATGTCATATCCAGCCAAGAGATCTTCTTCAGTCGATGAGGCCAAATCCTCAATGAAACACTCAGATCTGGATAGCCTTTCTTCAACGGATTAGAAACTGTCAATGAGAATAGACTTTGAGTCTTGAGTCTGGCAGTCCGGAGGTCTTCAGACTTTAAATAGTAGAGTCTGCAAATCTTCAGACTAGACTGATGGAAACGTTTTGTCAGCTTCAAAATATTCCAGAAAGATTTCTCCAATAATCTCCCCCTTTTTTATGGTAACAACTTTCCTGCAGATTTGAATAACTTTGACCTGCAAAACATTACTCAAGCAAATATGGAGATCTCATAAAGATTAATGGTTTAATGATAACACTAGAATCTGCAACCACAGAAAATAGGTTAGTCTTGTATGAGAGTAAAGCCATTCATAAGATATCAATCAATAGTACTTAATATAAGCAGCAGTCAAATCCAAATCCACATTCAGTTCACGTCCACACACACAAGTCAAACATCAAAACAAACCAAAAGTTCAACAAGTTTAAGTTTAAGTTCAAAGTTCAAAGATTTCAAATCTCTCATCTCTCCCCCTTTTTGTCATCATAAAAAAAAGGTTGAGATGGGAATAGAATGGAGTCAAGTTTGCTTGGGAACGCGAACGAGCTAGAAATCTCCCATTGACTGGACGATGCCTTCCAGCTTTTTCAATTCTTCCTTCAGTTGAGCCACCTCTTCACCTTTAGCATTGGCTTGAATCTGAAGAGCAAAGGCTTGGATCTGATCAGTCAAGGAAATGGAAGAAGCTTGTCCTACATTATTCAAGTTCTGAACTTCGCACTCAAAAGCATATATATGACCCCGCATTTCCAAGAGAACATCAAGGATTCTGCAAAAATCTACTGAGTTATCAATCTACGTACTGGCTTCGGCATGATCTAATGGAGTAAAGGCAGACAGTGGTATATCAGCATAATCACGCAGATTTGGCGATGAAGCATCATGTCCCTCCTCAGGAAATTAAGAGGCATGGATGTCCTCTGGATCTGCTGGAGAGCGGCTGACTCCTTCACTGATAACAGGATATGAGAACATTCCTTTTTGTTCCCCATCTCCCCCTGTTTCCATGGCTTCAGGTGGAGAAGAGTGTTCCTCATGCTCTCCTTCCTCTTGATTTTCTCTTTCTTCTTCTTCTTCTTCAAACCTTTCCTCCTCTTCTTCTCTTTCTTCAGCTTCTCTCTCCTCTTCTTCCTTCTCCTCTCGCTTCCATCTCTTTTTCTTCTTTCTCCTCTCGCTTCTCTCCCTTCTTCTTCTTTCTCTTGTCCTTCTATCTCCTCTCGCTTCTTTCTCCCCGTTCCATTGACTCGAACAGAATCACTCAGCTTCTTCAATGCCATAGCAAAAATGGTGAGGTCATCCTCATCATGTTCATCCTCAATGATGAGAGCTCTTCTCTTTTTGGATAGAGCAACCATGGGCTCCTTCCCTTTTCTTTTCGCTGTAGAAGAGGCTTGATGAGGCTTGGCAGGGGTTGTCTCCTTGAATTTCTCCAACGTATTGTCGAGTTCTTTCAGACGCATTTTGGACACCATTTTCAGTCCTACCACAATTTTGTCACACGGTCGAACACAGAGAATTTGTGAAGGCTGAATATTCAAATGTCTGAATAACTTTGACACAAGACCTATATAAGGAAGTTGACCCTTGTCCTTCACCATTGCTCTATACATGTGGAACAGAATAGTGTGAGGAAGAAAAAACTTTTTCCCAGCATTGATGGCATACATCAGCTTTGCCTCTGAGTTAGAAACATCAGTCTTGGAAGTTGATTTCGGTCTGAGGCAATTGATCACAATCTTGTGAAGCAGAATGTTGAACGCACGCATCCTTGAGTAGGAAATCCTTCCCTCTATCCTTCTGTCTTTAACAAGTTCCAATGTGGCACAAGCAATAGAGACATTGATGGGTTGATATCTCCCTCTCTCAACCCCAATCACATCCGCCAGCATATCCACATCAACCACAAAGTCCTGATCTCGGACACTGAAAGAGATTCTATTCGCATCCAAGAAACTAAGATTTGAATAGAAATATGCAGTTAATTGAGCATAGGCTTCTGTGGTGTCAGAACAGAACTGCTCAAGTTGAAGAAAACTGAACTTTTCCCTCAAATTGACATTCACAGCATCAAGGAAATCAAAATCCACACTCCTAGGGTTTATCACCCCACGCTTCAACAATTTAGAATATAGATCCTTCTGTTCCTTCGATCTAAACAACTCTAACTTTTTTCCTCGAATTTTCACCGCAACACCCATTCTCGGTTGAAATTGGTTGTACAATTTGTCATCATCATTTCCATCTATCGGATTAAATCCCCCAACACACGGATCACTTGGGATATTGGCAAGGGTTTCTTCTGCCAACCCCTTAGAAGCAATTCCCAAATGCTCCATTTTTCGCAAAAAGATGTACTCATTCCCATATCCCTTGTCGTTAAGAAACTCATCGATGTAGTTCAATGGAGTACCAGTCCTCTTTAAAGCACGGTAAAGCTTATAAATAAAAGAGGACCTTTGAATTCTTACAAGATCTGCGTCTTCAACGATTGCTTTCTCGTGTCGATAACCAGCACCCTGTGGACTAGTTGGTGGAGAATGACGTTGCTGAGAATGTTGTGGGCTCTGCTGCTGACTTGGTGACTCCTCTTCCTCGGTGAGATCAAAGTGAGTAGGCCCCTCACTCATTCGTCGTGGTCCCCTGCTTGCGATCCTCGAAGACTTTCTTGAAGACGACATCTTTCCCAGTCTTTGAAAGATTCCTTGCTTGACTTTTCCCAAGAAAGATGACAACTTTTTCAAGATTAAACAAGGAAATGAGACGGGAGTGGAAGATGGATACTTTTTAGGGTTTTGTAGTTAAGCAAAGAGGAACCGACTATATATAGCTCGTCGTTAATGGGGGAACACTAAACATCGTAATGGAAAGTGAAAATATGCTTCTTTTAAAAATAACTGCCTTTTTCAAAAATAGATAACTGCCATTTTTAAAGAGAAATTAACTCTTTTTGAAAAGGAAAAATTGCACTTTTCACGGAAATTGAAGATAGCATAAATCAATTATAAATAGATAAATGATCGTACCTTTCCGAGATTTAATATAAGAGAAAATAAAATAACTTACAGTCAAGAACCATGATTGTCTAAGTCTGAGAGTCTCTAGACTTTAACTTCTTCAAGCTTCAAGATGTTAAGTCTGGAACGGATGATTTCAAATTGATTTTTCTCCAAAGGCTTTGCAAATATATCCGCCAGTTGGTTCTTTAAGTCAACAAACTGAATCGAAACTTCTCCATTTTGAACATGATCTATAATGAAATGATGTCGAATCTCTATATGCTTTGCTCATGAGTGAAGAATTGAATTTTTGGTAAGATTAATTGCACTGGTGTTGTCACAGTTAATCTCCGTGCATGAATCTTCAATTCCAAAGTCTCTTAGCTGTTGTTTTATCCACAGAATTTGTGAATAACAACTTCCGAGAGCTACATACTCTGCCTCTGCGGTAGAAAGAGCTACTGTATTTTGCTTCCTTGAAAACCAAGGCACTGTCCTGCTTCCAAGTAACTGACAGGTACCCGAGGTGCTCTTTCCATCAACTCTACAACCGGCTAGATCTACGTCTGAGTATCCAAGAAGAGTAAAGTCTCCCTTTTTAGGATACTAAAGGCCGATGCTTGAAGTTGAAGTAATGTATTTGATAATACGCTTTGCAGCACTTAGATGAGATTCTTTAGGGTCTGCTTGAAATCTAGCACAAATGCAAACACTAAACAAAATGTTAGGTTTAGAAGCAGTAAGATAAAAAAGTGAACCGATGATACTCCTGTATAGCTTCTGGTCAACTTTCTTTCCTCCTTCATCTTTGTCTATCTTCAAGGAACTTGACATTGGTATATCAGTCTTTTTGCAATTTTCCAATCCAAACTTTTTGACAAGATAATTAGCATATTTTTCTTGATGAATAAAAGTCCATTCCTTCAATTGTTTCACTTGAAGTCCAAGAAAGAAGGTTAGTTCACCCATCATGCTCATTTCAAATTCATCCTGCATAGACTTAGAGAATTTCTTGCACAAACTTTCATTAGAAAATCCAAAAATAATATCATCAACATATATTTGAACAAGTAGAAAACTTTTGTTTTCTCTTTTGATAAATAGAGTAGTGTCTACTTTACCTTTGACAAAGCCGTTTTAAATTAAAAACTTACTCAGCCTGTTGTACCAAGCTCGAGGTGCTTGTTTTAAACCATACAATGCCTTTTTCAATCTAAATACTAAGCCTGGCTACCTTGGGTCTTCAAACCTAGGTGGTTGTTCCACATAGACTTCCTCATGGATAAATCCATTCAGGAAAGCACTTTTGACGTCCATTTAGAATAACCTGAAATTCTTATAACAAGCAAAAGCAAGTAATAATCGAATTGCTTCTAACCTTGCTACTGGTGCGTAAGTCTCGTCATAGTCTATCCCCTCTTCTTGCGTATATCCCTTGGCCACGAGTCTTGCTTTATTTCTTACGACTTTTCCTTTCTCGTTCATCTTGTTCCTGAAAACCCATTTAGCTCCAATAATAGATTTACCTTTTGGTTTATGAGTCAACTCCTAGACATCATTAATGTTGAATTGTCTGAGTTCTTCTTGCATAACTTCAATCCAGCTTTCATCAGATAAAGCTTCTTCTATGCTTTTGGGTTCTATTTCAGAAATAAGAGCCACATCACTAGACTCTTCGCGCATTTTGGATCTTGTGTGAATTCCTTCATTAATGTCGCAAATAATGAGATCTTTGGGATGACTGGACTTATGCTTCCAGTTACTAGTTGATTTGTCAGGTTGATGATCACTTCCTTCAGGTTGAGATCTTTGGGATGACTGGCCAGCTCATTAATTTCCTTTTGTAAATTCCGGCGACCCACATTTTCCACAAATGCTTTGATTTCCTCCATTTTGTCTGTATTGTTTCTGAATTGCCGCACTTTCTCTTGCCTTCAGCAGTGAGCTCATAATTCATCCCACGAATTCCTTCATTAGCTGGGCGAAATATATTGGTAAGAAGATTTCTGTGATTGGTTGGTTTCCTCCCGGTGAAAATTGCGACCTCAAGTGTCCAATTGATTTCCTTCCGAATTTCCTATCCTCACGTGTGCAATTTATCTGTTCCCTTCCTCATATGATGGGCGAGGTTCATGGTCCCTCATTAGGCAGAATATATTTTAAGGATTTTTGCTATAACATCGACAGAAGGTATTCCCCTTGCTGAGCATGATAATGTTAACTCAGATGAAAATTATTGGATGTGGACATGAATAAATGCAATGTAAAATTATGCAATGCCAATTTTGCTTAGGGCTTGGATCAATCCCTAAAATTTTAATGCAAATAAATGATTATATATGAAGCTAAAATTTAGGTGTCAACAATCTCTAACACCATGTAATCAATGTATAATCATATATTCAAAGAGTACAACGTACGACCATGCATTAATTAGATAAAGACTGATGCTTGCCAAGGCGCCTCTCATCTTCCTTCTTTTCCTAGTCCTTCTTTCTCACATGACCATCTCTTCAAAAGTGACTGGTCGCCCGCCCGGCCAATGAGTGACCGCCGGTAAGCACCTCGATGATCTCCGTGGATGCATGCAAATGAGAAAAACATAAATCATGGGTTCGCCAAATAAACCGCCGACCGTAACGATTAAGAACAATCACTCTCAAGGAAATGCACCTTTTTAGGAGGAAGCAGTTCCGGAGAGATGGGGGTGAGCAAGATTAAAGCTTACGGGAGTACACCCTGGCGTGACCTTACATGCTATAAAGAAATAAACAATTTACCGTCTATTCTCTCCATGGTTAATTAGGGTTTTTCATCGAAAAAATTACCAAAAAAAATCATAAAACTATTACATTTATATCAATTGAATCCTAAAAACCTTTAAATTTGACATGTTTAATATTAAACATTTTGACAATTTATCAATTTTGATCAATTTTGGGTGGAAATCACTAATGTGGACACTGGTCATCCTACATGGCATGATTAGCGCTGATATGGATAATTTTTTTTATTTCTTTTCTCTTTGTTTTTTTTTTTTTTTTTCAAATTGTGCCAGAAAGGCTAGCCTTCATGACCCCACCAATTGATGGTAAGGGCTCGAAGGCCTTCGCTGGATCTAGGGGTGGGCTGCCTCACCAGCGGCCAACAAGGCCACCTAGGGCCTTTGCAGCCAGCAAGGCCTCGCTAGACATACCCTCAGTGGCCCCAAAGAAAATAGAAAACAATCCAAAAAATTTTAAAAATTACAAAAATTATCTACTCCAGCTATTTTCAACCAAAAATTAGCTAAAAAGACTCAATTGACGAATTACCAAAAATTTTATAACTAAATTGACTAAATTGAAAAGTTTATGACTAAATTGACATAAATGTAATAGATTTAAAAAGAAAAATTGGTAATTTTTCTGTTTTCCACGTACTTCTTGCCATGGAGCTCAAATAATTTCCTTGAATACATTGCCAATGGCAAAAGAATTTAGATCAATTGTATGTTGAATTGATATCCCTATGCCTTTTTGTCGAACCTCCGAGACAAACTTCTAATAAAAAGCTCAACCTATCAAATGAAAAGGCATAATTTATCATGACTTTCTAAAGAGGTTACCAATGAAGATGGCTTAGCTATTACCGACCTCAGTGTATATATTTCATGCTCCCAAAGTACAACATCATCCGGCATGCAAGCCAATCCCCGCGTGTTGAGTCTTCTTTAAATGAGTGAAAAAAAAAAGATATTCACAAAATTAGGTGGAAGAACACTAAAAATGACAAAAGTTGTGTACAGTGCTCATTTTAGTCCCAAATGTTTTTCACTGGATCAGTTAAGTGTCAAATCGGAAAAATAACAATTAATTAAGTACCAACAGTGAGAAATTCCAGCGAAAATAATAAGTGGCTTTTATAATTATAAATTTTATATGACTTGGCATTTTATTTAAAATATTCAATCCACATGGCATTTCCACATGGAATTCTTGGCACTAAAGTGATTAATTCTTAACAATGACTAGCATTGAAATGAAAAGTTTAAACAAAATTGACACTTGAACAATCATTATATTGCAATTTCTAGATGATGTCATTTAGGGGTTATAAGTTGACTGGATACGCTAGTGAGGCATGTAAAACTGAGAAATTAATAAAATATGACCACGTCAAATTCCGGCAACCTAATCGAAAGTGGTACTTAAGTGATCTAAAAAAAATTGCACTAAAATGAGTGTCATACATAACTTTTGGCACTTTTAGTGTCATTCTCCCTACAAAATTATGTCTATTCTAATTTGGCTTGAGCCAATAGGAACAATAGGTTTTAAAAGTACCGAAAATTCAGATGACGAGAAATTAAAAATCTTGAAAAATCCAATATCCCATGGTACTGATGGTAATACCAAATAAAAAGCATTTGTTATATGTAAATGCCACAAAAAATTCCAAACTATACACACCAGGACGCTAGAACCCCAAACTTTATTTTGTGTCACCAAAATTCCTAAACATGTCACTGTAATATAAATACTCCCAACTTTTTTTGTGTCACTGAAAAATCCAAACTTATACATGTATGACATATATACCTTTTATTTTAGTTTTATCTTAGATATATTTGTCATATTGGTATATTTTCGAAGTTTTTGTGACACAACAAAAAGGTTTGAAGTATTTTTATCATAACATGCAAGTTTAGGGTTTTTAGTGATATAAATTAAATTCAGGGTATTTATATTATAGTGAACATAATTTGAAATTTTCCACTGGTATTAAAGTTTAGTAATTTTTTGATTAGTCTCCTGGAAAGGTGCAATATCATACCCAAAAGATCTCTCTAGATACATACCTTTTATCTTTAATTTCATCGCAACGCTCCAAACAGGGAAATCATGTTCGGGTCCCATCGTGGGTTGAGGTTACTAGAAGAATGAACCTGAATTTACCAAACTAGTTCTATCTAATCCCTGAAGAATCTGGTGTTCTGCTGAGTTACGATGCTGAAAAAGCGATTGACGGTTGGTAGGTCGACACTCTCTCTTTTGTCACCAGGACTCTTCCAATCTTGACTTGCAATGAACAAAGAGATGGTAATTGAAATCAAGATTCTTTAACCCAAGGGTGTCGATAGTTTGGTGGGACGTTGATGAAGTAGGTAACTGTGAAGTCTGTGATTGATCAATCGCACCTTCAAAGAGGCAAGCCAAGCTTCCTCTTCTATTGGAGCTTCTGCATCTAGTTCACACTATATAAGCATGGCCATGTTGTTTGTTCATCAACCTTTATTTGCTAAACCAGCGCCGGCTTTCGTCTTCCTCGCCCTATTTCCGGTGTCTCGCTGCCTCGTAGCAGATTAATGGCATCGCTAATGCCCTCCCTCACACTGAGTTTACTCATTCTATTACTAAATTTTAGACTGATACAGTCGCTTCAGTGTTCCTCGCAGAAATTCAGCGGGAATCGATACTACCAGCATTGCACCGACCTCCCACATTTAAGTGCTTACTTGCATTGGAACTACAACCCTGCTGAATCTTCTATCAACATTGCGTTCTTGGCTCCACCCGCAAAACCCGACGGATGGGTCGCGTGGGGCATAAATCCTAATGGAAGCGGAATGATTGGCGCCCAAGCTTTGATTGCTCACAAGGAAGCGAATGGGTCTATGGCTGTGAGGACTTTCAAGTTGGTTTCGTACAAGAAGGTTGAGGAAGGAGAGATTGCATACAAGGTCTCGAAGGTGGAAGCCGAGTATAAAAATAGTGTAGTCACAATGTTCGCAACAGTCAGGCTTCCGAAGGAGACGGTTGTCTTGAGTCAGGTTTGGCAGGTCGGGAGCTCGGTGGTTGACGGAATGCCGGTAATGCATGAGCTCCGGGCTGCCAACTTGAACTCTAAGGGCAAGCTTGATTTGCCACAAGGGCAGAGCAGCAGCAACAGTGGAGAGAACTCCAATCTGCAACGTAAAAGGGTACGAGTCTCTCTTAACTCTTTTTCTTTTTCTATTTTACACATTGTTGGCGAATAAATTACGCACAAACGTTATGACATAACCTTAAAATTAGTATATATGGTGATTCATAAGCAGATCCACGGACTCCTGAACGCGATCAGCTGGGGAATTCTGTTCCCGGTAGGCGCAATCATCGCGAGATACTTGAGGTCTCTGAGGTTCGCGGATCCATTCTGGTTCTATCTTCACGTCATCTGTCAATTTTCTTCATACGTGATCGGGGTGACCGGCTGGGCAATAGGCCTCGATCTCGGGGCCAAGTCTAAAGGCATCGAGTACACGTTGCACCGGATAATCGGGATAGTACTTTTCTGTCTCGCAACACTGCAGGTACCACTTCGAATTTTGCTCTTCATACAGAGTCATTAATACCAGTTAGAGGTTATTGTGTCCCATGTCAAATGATAATGTGGTAACAAATTTTCTCTGTGACGTTCGGAGGGCAGATGTTCGCCTTTTTCCTAAGGCCGAAAAAGGATCACAAGTACCGGGTCTACTGGAACGTATACCACCACGGAATTGGGTATGCCATCATCGTTCTCGGCATCATTAATGTGTTCAAAGGGCTGGAGATGTTGCGCCCTGCCAAGGCATGGAAACTCGGCTACGTTATCTTTCTCTCCGGGCTAGGCGCAATCACCTTGTGCTTAGAAACCATCACTTGGGCATTGGTCCTAAAGAAAAAATTCCACAAATCCAAGAAACCATACAACGGATTCGATCGCAGCGAGAAGCAGCAGCCTCTGGCCTCCTAGTATGAGTCCTGAATTGGATCCGATCTTTGCTAGCTGTCGTCTTGGCTGATTCATGTGAGAGGTCCCTTAGAAAAAGTTGTTGATGCTCGCATAAATTGTAGGTGGATTAAAGTACAAATGGCTACAAATAGAAGCTACGTATTGCATACTTCTATATGTTTCAATCGGAAAGATATATGGATTTGAATAGTATATGCTTATATAGAAAGGCTTAAGCAGTGAAGGCTGATGTTGCTGCTGAGTGATTTCAATCAATTCTAAGTCCTAGAAATTTCTATATCTTGTTTGGATATATACTTAAACATGTATTTTTTTTTTTTTCTAAGTTGATGCACATGAGGTTTCTTGAATAAACGAGATTATTTACTTCATTGACTGAGTTCTTTCCGGGCTGAAACTTTTTCCCTTTTGCAAGAACAAGGAAATGATTTTCAATGCATGTTTAGACGTGATCTATCCATTACACACTTCTTAACTAGCATACGAGACACGGGATATGGATATAAACACGTTAAAATAGATAACGGGAACGTGTGTATGGAAAATGATAAACAGACAGTACCACAATAAGAAGTGTCTTAGCATGCCAGACAAGCTAACTTTTCAGGAACGCAAGCTTTTAAGAAATGGACCCGACGATGCATGCATTTCGTACTTCTTTGCGCTCCAAGTCGCGACACCCGAGCGGATTTAGGAAGTTATCGAACTCTCGAGAATGCCTCGACAGAAGGCACGTTGGAAGAAGTAGATTCCACGCAAAAGAGAAGAAAGCCTTGACATAATGAGAGTTTCGTACCTCATTCAATCAATAATACTACCCTAATGAATGAAGACAGTTTTTGCTCTTGGGGAGGATGACAACTGCTCAACCTGCGTATATGTTTAACTTGCTTGTTTCTTCGCCAAGGACGTGAAGTAATTACGTTTTAGGACCGAAACAGTAACTTTGACCAATAATTCGCCTGTTGGGTTACAAGACATCTGATCTACAATTAGCATAAGATTTGAATAGAAAACGATAAACAAATAGTGTGACGATAAGAAGTGTCAAGACTCGAACTTTCACTTAATATTGTCATAGCATGCCAGATGATCTAACTTTTGAAGAACTTAAACTCTTATGAATTGGATCGACGATGCATACATTTCACACTCCCTTTCCCCCTAAGTTGCAACACCCGGGCGGAGTTAGGAAGCTATCATACTCTTGAGAATGCCTGGACAGAAAGCACGTTGGAAGAAGTAGATTCCACGCGAAAGGGAAGGAAGCCTTGACATGATGTGAGTTTCGTCCATCATTCAATCAATCTTACCACACTAATGAAGACAATTTTGGGTCTTGATGAAGACAATTTTTGCTCCTGGTAAAAGATGACAACTGCACAACTTACCTCCATGGGAACTTTGCTTATTCCTTAGTCAAGGACGTGAAGTAAATAGGTTTTAGGACAGAAACGGCGACTTTAACCGATGCTTTCGCTTGTTGGGTTAAAAGACATCTCATCTGCAACTAATATATGACTCGAGCATATGTCATCATAATTGTCCTAGGATGTCTTTCGCATTCGGATAATGACTCGACACTTGACGCTTGAATTGAGACTAGACAGAGTGAACTTAGCATTCAAAACAATGAAATTAGACCATTCAAATTACTTGTTGATAATCAAGTTTTATCATCCGAATTTCTATTAGCACGTCGTGATCCCGTGCGTAAGCACGCCGCATGTACAGTTCCTCCATCTCTTGATCCTTCATCATAGTTAAATAGTCTAGTTTCTTGAATTTAATTCGTGATTTATTTCTCGATTAGAAAACGATTTCAGATTCTTCAATCCTTTTTCTCCCCCAAGCACTGTGGCTTTAGAACCTGTGCTCAAGGAGAATTAGTTAGAATGGATAATTATTTTAATGGTCTTCACAATTGCCGATCCCCAATCACTTTAGAGGCTTCAATCTGATCTCTTGAATCGGCGACTCTTTCAACCAAGCCTCCACATCCCAAATTCTACCAATGGTGGACTGGGCCAGGCGAGCCGAAACCTCACGGTTAGGTTCAGCCCCGTGTCCGAATTTCTTCTATTCCTTCGATCATTTATTAAGAAAAGAAGGGCCAACAACCCAGAGCAGATGGCCAACCGATGCCGGCAGAATACGGTGCATCGTACCGCTTACAAGACATCATCGTGTCACGAGTTCAAAATGTGGATGCAAGCCAACCACAAAGCAATATCTCATTTATATACCACAACGAGGGTATACATATGTGAATTACCAATAGCTGCTCGTGGTGTCATCCGTAAGTAAACAAACCCGACAAGAACATTGCACCACCATTTCTAGCGAATGAATGTGTTGTGGCAACGTCTCAATCAGAAGAGTTCTGATGTTTCTCAGGCATTTGCATTTCTCGGGTGCAGCAAGTCCAGTGCAAGATGATGAAAACACAGGAAAGGTCTAATATCATGATCGGAAGCAGAGTGAGCAATTAGAATAATGTGACCTTTTGCAATCCTCTAATGTAACCAAGTATACAATGTCGATTAAAGATTACAACAAGCCAATGGATATGAAAAATGTAGTCCTTCATCACAGCTTAAAACAGGAAGGTGAGAAATACCAGCAATGGCGCGAAAAGGAGACCAACAAAAGGAGAGATAAAAACTGACTTTTCACAGCCCAAGTATCTTTCTACATCTCTTTTCTTCCTTTTCCCTTTTCTCCAGCACTACTTATCTACATCTTAGTCTCAAACAAGGAGAAAGGTAACTACATCTATGTCCAACAAAGGAAAACCAAAAGACGTATGTTTTGGTCAAATCAGTATAGGAGAAAATTTGGTAACCATAGTATAGAATCACTTTAACACGAACTCACCGGCTCGCTGATTGAGAGGGTAAGGGTGAGGTATTTAGCCATACCAATGCCTTGTAATAGTCTAGACTGAACAGCATGAGTACTTGCTCCATGCTTTTCTCGAGCCGTTCCCATCCACGAGGCTTACCCCATTCGACTCCAAATTGACTTTGTAAGAATCGGAGTTCAACACTTTTCTGCTGACATTATCATAGATTTCCCGGATAACGATCTCAAAAGCTTTGTGAACATTCGTAGAATCCAAAGCAGATGTCTCAATGAAAAAGAGACCTTCTGCCTCTGCCAATTTCTTGCCTTCTTCCACGCTCACATCCCTGATGTTCTCCAAATCACATTTGTTCCCCACCAACATCTTCGCCACAGTTGTGTCCGAATGAGCTGCAAATTGCACAGGAGTGTCAATATCTTGACCAAGCAATCTTATGGAGAGAACTGATGTTAATTAAGCAGCAGAACCTACAATCCTATTCCAACAACCAACATGCATTGAAAAGGAAGGCGATCAATTTCGTTATAAACATCAAGTAAAATGCATTGCGACCATAGAGATAAGAATTTTCTTCCAGAAGGTGTATCGTGTAATCAAGATTCAAGATGGGAGTGCCCTGAAACTTCCCAATCACCCACTTAGGACAAAAAATGCTACTTCCTGTCGAAATGGCTATCTGCAACTAGGTTGATGATGGCCAGATAAGCAGTCACAATGCCCTATTCTCTCAAGCCATGTCCAACCTCGTTCGTACCATCAACAATGTCCCACAATAAAAAGGGAGGAAGAGATCAAGCAAAAGGAAGGATACCCTGTTTGGCTCCCATTAAATCACAGAATTCTGCGCAGTTGATGATGTTCCCAGTATCCGGTAACTAAATTCAGTATCAGAAGCACAAGTGAGACCACATACCAAGTCCTAGTAGTACCAAACAATGTAACTCAAAGAAAAATCCGATTCAGGAATCAGATGAGATCCTTCAAGTGACTGGCATCCGCAAGACCAGATTCAAAACCATCATCCATAATCATCGATTTCATGAATCCAACAACTCGGGAACGACAACACTTTCCTAAAAGCAGAATGCAAGTACATTAATCCTCTTTAGCTTTTACCTAGCAATGAGATCACGGGGGAACATCGTTGCATTTCCCTGTAAATCTTTTTGCAAACAAAATGGGAGAACCTTTGTCATAAGCAAAGAGAAAAGAATTCCTCCAGAAGCCAATACATACATCCGAATCCTTTCGAAGCAATTCACGCACTTTTGCTCTCACACTCACTGCAGTGAATTTCAATTTCCCTTCACTAATCGAATCATCATCCACGAAAGTCAATCCATTCCTCCCAGATTCCTCTTCAAGCTAAAGCGATCGCTCTCATTCCATAACCAACCACAAACGCCAAAGAACAAAAACCGGAAACAGAGAGCGAAAAAAAATCCCAACTTTCGAAGTAAAGAAAACAGAGAGAGAGATTACAATTGAGCTCGTCGAGCCAACGGGAGACGCTGTCGAAGGTGGAGCGGCGGGTGACGTCGTAGACGAGGAGGGCGCCGAAAGCGCCGCGGTAGTAGGCGGAGGTGACGGCGCGGAACCGCTCCTGGCCGGCGGTGTCCCAAATCTGGGCCTTCACCTCCTTGCCGTCGATCTCGAGGCACTGGGTCTGGAACTCGACCCCGACGGTGGCCTTGGAGACCGGGTCGAACTCCCCGCGCGCGTACCGGGACAGCAGGTTCGACTTCCCAACCGCCGAGTCCCCCACGATCACTATCTTGAACAGGTACTCCTGCGAGTCCCCCCTCCCCGCGTCGCCGCCCCTCATCGGAAGCTCTCGACTTATGGCCAGAGCAAGCGAGCTGCTGCTTCCGCGAGAGGAGGACAGAAGGTGCAGAAGAAGGTGCAGAAGAAGAAGACCAAGACGAAGACGAAGACGACAGCGGGGGGAAGGGAGATGGGGACCACTTCTTTTAACGGTTGGAGTTCGATAGATCGGCGTGCGACTTTTCGCGCCGACGCGCGCCTTTTCTACGCGCTAACCCCTAACTTCCTCTCCCCCTCTCTCTCTCTCTCTCTCTCTCTTAATACCACCAAAAAAAAAAAAAAAAAAAAAAAAAAAAACAAATTAATATATTTATAACAAATTCATTCCAAACTAATTTTTTTATCACTAAAAAAATAAATCGATACACATTTGATAAATTTACCCTAAACCCGGTATATTTATAATGAATTTACAATTTTTAATTCATGTTAAATTTTATTATCAAATTGCTTACTTAGATAATATGTGACAATTAACTAATATATCGGTTTGAGATTTTACTCTCAATTTATTAAAATTGTACAGATTTTGTATCTTTTTTGTATTAATTTAATTTATTTATCATAAATGTATCACTTTAGACTTTTTGATAGTCAAAAAGTAGTCTTAAATAAATTTATCATAAGTGTTCCAATTTTGAGTTTTTTGTAGTCATTTTGAGTAAATTTATTCTTGAAGTACCAATTTAAAGTTTTTTCGTGATATGAACTCTATTAAAAATGGGGGACTAATTTTACTCAATAATTGATTTTGTTATTATTGAGAACTTTTTGAATGAATTACTTCTTTCTTTTTTTTTGCATACATAAATTACTTGTGAAATTATAAATTAGTTCTGTCAATTGGGTCCGAATGTCAAATTCATATTATATTCGTATAAGATAGTAATGTCACTAATAAAAGATTGAACATAATAAAGAAAAGATATATCTTAAATTCATCTCGCTTTCTAATTTTCTTAATGTTTACTTTGAACAAACATGCGAAAGATACGAAAACAAATCGATACCCTTCTTTACATCTAAAGTTTTATGATGGGGACCCATATAAGCGTCAGCCCCATGTGAGACTATGGTGTGTGGCTTTCCATTAAGTTGGGCAATAGGATTCGACTAGACATTAGATTCTATTGTACAATAAACATTTGACATTTCTATTGTTCTAGTTATTATTTTGATATAGCAACCTCGGATCGAGGTATGCCATGGGGTCACGGCCTCAATCCTAGGTCCCCCCACAGCCATGGCGACCCTCATCAAGGCTAGCCTCAACCGTTAGGTAAGAGAGAGGGAGATAGTTGTGGACACAGGAGATGGAGGTAGATAGAGAAAGTAATCACAAGAGAGAGAGATGTGGAGGGGACTTCACCTCGGTGGTAGAGAGAGAAGAAAGGTCGGGCCGGGGCTGAGATGGCGATGGGCGGCAGCTTCGATCAGGTGCCGAGACAACAAGGTTGTGGCCATTGGCCATTGCCCCAGGGCCGGTGCAAGTGGGATTTTCTTATTTTAGATAGATTAAGGTAGGTAATTTATAGTATTGAAAAATAGAAGTAGGTATTTATTTTTTGTCACGAGGCAGAAAATCCATAAATGCATGTCTTTTGAATCAGAGTTAATACCACAAAAAACTGCAAACTTGTATATTTATAACAAATTTATCATAAACTAATTTTTTGACCACCACCAAAAATCATAAATTGATAGATTTGTGACAAATTTATTCAAAATGACTATAAAAAAAATCTTAAATCTGTATACTTATGATAAATTTACCCAAAACTTTTTTTTTACTGCTAAAAACCCAAAACCAATATATTTTTGACAAATATGTTATCCATTAAATTGGATTGATATCATAAAAAATTATAAAACCGATATAACTGTGACAAATAGAAAGTAAAATCTCAAATTAGCACGTCAATCAATTATCATGTGTCATCTAATTTAGTAATTTGATAATAAAATTTGATAGAAATTAATATAAAAATATAAATTAAATTTGCAATAAATATATCGGTTCGGGATAAATTTGTCGAAAAAAATATATCAGTTTATATTTTTGTGGTCAAAAAATTAGTTTTGGATAAATATATTATATATTAGTTTGAGATTTTTTTATAGTATTAATCCCTTAAATATTTTATCGGAAAAGGAAAGGGCCCACGAAATTGCCGGGCCGGTTCGATCTATTGGAGCGTGCGTTGTGGACGGGGAGGGTGAGGTGGGAGTAGGAGGGGGGAAAGTGAGGAATGATGGGGACGTGGGGGAACGGCGAAAGCACGCGGACGCACTCTTACATGCATGCCTAGCCAGGACTGAGTTGAAATAATTGCATGGCTTCCAGCTCGAGCAGCAGCAAATGATGCTGCGTAACGACAACAGCCGATTTTCTGCTAATTGGTTGGTCGGATTTGTCTACTTGCTTTCATGGCCAGACAGTCGTGTTTGTTAGCATAATCAAGAATTTATTGATGCAACGGTGAAGTCATGCCAATTTATTATGGGGGGGAAAAGAGTAGATGAGGGCAGCGTTAATTTCACAAGAGCGACGAGAGCGACGTAGCCTCGTCCACCTCTTTATTTTATGCTGGGAATCCGGAAACCTCCTTGTCCTGTTTCCAATGAATTTGTCAATTTTGTTTGTGATTATATGTGTACGATGTAGCTACCTCTCCGACCGGTGGACCACCTTTTCACGAAACGAAATGTGCTTGCACCATTATTATGACAAAGCAACGACGCGGTTATCCCAACATTGCTCATTGATCGACGCATTCGAAAGGTTATCCATTTACCATTTGTAGATGCTTTACTCAGGATTTAAACGATTCGCCTATAAAGTTTCCGCTTCATGACGAGAGTACTCCTGATCCATGTCGAGCATCCCTAATTCGGGTCATAGGAAGGGCTTTATTGATTAAGGGTGAGCAAAAAAATCAAGAACCGCCCAAACAAGATCGAATTAGCCAATTCTGAGCAATTTCCATAAGAACCAGTCCAGCTCTTAATTCTAATAAATGGAACTGATGAATAATATTGGTCTGGTTTCCGATTCCAAGCATGGAATCACCCATCCGGACCGAACCGGTATATTTTTTCAAAATAACATAATTAGCAAACAAAGAATATACCATAGAAGTGCACGAGAAGCAAAACAAGCTGGAGAGCAGTGGAGACCCATTTAGATTCCTAATGCAGTTTGGTTCAGACTCCCAAGCATTCACTAAATATGCCAGCATTTGTTATTGAGATTCGAACTACAGTAAAATCCTTCCTCACTCATCTTTATTTTAGATCAATCTCATCTTCTTCTTTTGCTTCTCGATTAGCCAACACTAAACCAAAAGAACAAGCAAGATTTCCTTAAACTGAAATGCAAATCCAAATCGAAAGCACATATTCGCCTAAAGTGAGGATACGGTCGGTTCCATGAACCTACTTGGAAACCGGACGGGAGCAGTGATCCAATTCTCAAGTGGGTCCAGAAACCAATAAGCAATTCTCGATTCTTATTTTGTGGATCCAATTATTAGTGGGCAGTTCTCGATTCTAAAGTGAGAATCGCTATCCTGAAATTAATCACCTCTATTATTGGTATATATCTCTCTTACTTTTGTTATACTCCGCTAATAGATCTGGTTGCCGTAAAATAGCAGGGAACGCAACTTTTTATGTTGAGAGATGTGAGGTATTAAAAGATTCGTGAAATTATAGTGCGGCGAAGTGAGATTAGGAAATTCAATAATAAATTTCAGTTTGTGATCTATGAGATAGTCTTTAGTCATTGTTTTAACACTAGTGCGGCCATTTAGCTTATATTGGCAGCCGAGGTTAACCTCTCGAACTCGAAGCCCGTTTAGGGATGTCAAACGGGCCGTCGTTCCATTTCTTCCAATTTGTATGTACCATCGTGCTTTGAATTAGGTTTGGAACGTCTCCATCTCGAAAATCTTCTTTTACGACGAGGAACCCATAGTAAGTAAGTAAACCTGAGATCTAAAGCCATGGATTTAGATAACTCGAGATATTATCTGTTTTGGCGTGTCCTATACCAAGTCTTATGGTTTTTCCTCTAACATATAGGTGAGAGATAACCCATCTTGATAGTGCCCCTGTGGGAGCACGCTTTACTTTAGAATTCTAAAGCTAAGAATTAATTTCACGTCAAAAGGGTTTCCATGAGTTAATTTTAATTTCCACGTATACATCCCAAGCACACTCTCCCCCTATTTGGTGTACAATTTGATTCATTCATGTCCCACTCGTTATCTTAAAAGCTTGCCAAAAATCATTCCTTGTGGGAGCCTTCTAAATCCTCCCTCATTAGACCAGGTCGTTATATGCCCACCAGCTTCTATATGGTTCATCCCTGAACCACACATCTACAAGAAGGGGTCCCATTTTGATAATATAATATGACACTCTAGATTTAACTCAGCTCAAGTTATTATCTGTTTAGGCCTATCCCATATCGAGCCTCACCATTTTGTCATTGGGCACTTTCCCACGAGATAACCCATCCTGGTAGTGCTCCCTCTTGAGCACTGAGCATAGCCGTTACATCAAATAATGCCTCCGTGAATTAATTTCAGTTTTCACATATATATATCACCAGCACGCTCTCTCATTATTCAGTGTGTAATTCGATTCATTCATGTCTCATTTACCATTCTATAAGCTTATCAAGAGTCACTCCTTGTCCACACCTTTTGGCTCCTACAACCAATCCCTACCTTCATCAAATCAGATCGTTCGATGATACCCCATGAAATACCTTGCTAACTTCGCAAACCAGGAAAGACGTGAGTTTAAACCAGCTTGTGGAGCAAATATGGAATTCTTTGCGTCTGAAAGTGCAGGAAATCAAACTTACGTAGTGCATCTGATCCACACGCAAGTCGGAGAAGACAACCCCACAGGGGTGATAAAAGTCAAACCATAGGCATTGAATAAGTGGTCGCGTGCATATTAAAACAATTACGCAGATGAATTCTGTCGTGTCTATCATTTTCCAGCGATCCTATGAATTAATCTTCTCACGGCCTTAATAATTTTTTTTTTTTTATAGCTTAACCAGATGTTGAAACAGGAAAACTATCACAATCTAAAGGGCACGGAACATGGAAATGAGGAGGAACAAGAGGAAAAAATGGAGGCAATTAGCGGCAGACTCAATGCTCTGAGTTCTCCTCGCCCTAATCAACTAAGCAAATCTGGCTAAAACCTCCTAATATATCTGATAACTAGAAGACAATGACTGGAAAATCATTGATCGAAATCTAAACCAAGCAAAGTGACAAAGATAATAATAACTTAATGCTAGATGTACTTTGAAAAGTAAATGCTAGATGTCTAATTCAAACGTCATCGCCAGCCACAGTCTCCTTTGGACCAATCCACGCGACCGCCACAAAAAGCCAGAAACCCCTCTGTAAACCACGTGAAACTCCGTCGGCAACTTAAATGCCATGATTTCGTAGATGCACTTCGTCGGTGGATTCAAGAAGAAGTACATAAGGCCATGGCCCGAGGAGGACACGCACATGATCCCCATGAATGGTTTGACGAAGGGGAAAGTTCTTGTTCATTGCGGGATCTGAAATGTTGCGTGGCTAGAGGGAGACCTAGTGTACGTATACAAATAAAGATATCGCATAGACTTGTTCTATGAATTATATCTAACGCATGATGCATTTCGTAAAAGTTATGGTAAGAGAGATGGATACTTTAGTAGAACAACAATGCCCTCCATATATTTTGTAGTGCGCAAATGCAAAAACCCCCCATTAGCTTCCCTTGAAGATTGTCAAACCATGACTTGCCAATCATGACAAAAGCAATGTCGTCCAATCAAAAAAAAAAAAAATATGAAAATAGCTACACGCCAAAACCCTTGAGGATGGCACTGTTGGTTGAGACATTGAGAGCGCGTTTAGTAACGATTTTGTTCCCGGAAGTAGATTCTGATCATAAATTATTCTTTTTTATTCTGTTCCTAAAAACTAATTCTAAGCATTTTAAGCCGTTTGGTAATTGTCCAAAATTTTTAATTCTGAAATAGAATTGCATTTAGTACCGTACTCATTAATTTTGTTCTAAATCAATTTATTTTAATTTTTAAATAATTTGTTTACTTTTTTTTTACTTTTTTCATTTTTTTTTCTTTTCTTTTTTTCCTTTTTCTCATATTTTTCTTCTTCTTCTGGCCAGTCGTCGGATTGGCGACCGGTCAAACGAGGGTTGATGACCTCACTGGAGCGTCACCGGCCTCACCGGCAACTGGGCGAGGCCTGCCTAGCCACCAGTGGGGCTAGGCGTCACGAGGCTTGCCCAACCTCAACAAAGCTCGGCCTCATCAGATCTGGTGAGGTCGAGCCTCGCCGATGGCTGGGCTTGCTTCCGGCGAGCTCGTTGGACCTCGCCATGGCCTAGCGAGCCTCCAGCGAGCTCGTCAGACTGGCGGACAACGGCCGGTGGCGGTGGTCAACGGTGACGGCGAACGATGGCTGATGGGTGGTGGTGAACAACAGTCACGAGATGGCCGAAGGGAATAAAAAAAGTTGTTGGTTTTGATTTTCAATTATGATTCTATAACAATAATCAATTTTTTTATTATTATTGATTACACTCCCAATCTGTTCCCAAAAATAAAAATTTTACCAAACGCAATTCTGAGTCCAAACTGATTCTGGGAACAAAAAATTAGAATTTGGTCCTGTTTGGATGGTTACCAAACAGGACTTGAGAGATTTTCAGCTTAGAATTCGAAAGATTTTCATTTGAATCTTACCAATTACATTAAAACTGGATCGAGTCAAACTCATCAAATTGTATTTAATTGGTTCATGAGACTTGCAAAGTATTTCATAAGCTTTCAGATAACTAAATTTGCATGCCTGTGCTCTTGGATTATATAAAGAAATTTAAAAAGAAAAAAAGAAAAAGGTACATGCAAGATTGGTGACTCTTGATATCCCAGGGTAGATAAGTTGCGGTACTAATACAAGCCAGAAAAATAGGGCAAACTTGAGACCATGAATTACAATATGCTCCTACCTCTTGGTCCCGAAAGAACAACCCTTCATTGGCCATCTTAAGATTTGAGTTGGTGCATATTTTCTTGATACCCACATTAAGATTGTGAGTTTGAAGATTAGAACTAGAACATTGTGTCTTGGAGACATATTTTCTAAATAGCCGAGTGTAAATTATGAATTACCAATCCATTCGAGAAAATCATTGTCTCTAGAAAAATATCTTACATAGACTTGCCCATATTGGCTTCGGTTTACCTTGATTTTTTGCAACAATCTAAAGACTAACTCATACTCCGAATTAGAATTTATGGGAAGTGCCTTTCAATAGGATATCTACGTTGCAGCAAAATCACAGCTATATCGAACAAACATAATGCCGAGGTTAGGGGGCACCTATCACTTTCGTTCACATCAAACGGAGGGTCCAACGGAGTTCGACTCCTCCACATTTGACCTCCCAGCTCACACGCAGTCCACCATAAGAGCTACTTCTCCACCGGTCTCTATGCATTTGTTTTCCCTCTCATTCAAATTTGTTTCAGTTCTTTCTTAATCTAATTGGATTTTGAAGCGTTTTTCCTCTTAATAATGCTAACGGCCGCGCATGCCATATAGGTACGCGTGCTGATGAGATAATTACACATATTATATAAAAATTGGAGAACTTGATTGTCGAATTGCACGAGACAGGCCAGATAAAAAATATAGGGTAATGCCCTATCAAATTCTATTGCCAGGTGCCCCAAGGCTGGTCAGTTGACCACGCTGGTTATCGTCCTTACAGATACACATTCCTGCGAAACAGCCATCGGATGAAACCTATCCCATTACATAGGAACAGATAGGTCTTAGGTTGGCAGGCAAAAATCTCAGTAGGCCCTGTTGTGTCGGTGATAATGTGCCCGGAAGGAAGAGCCCCTAAATCGACGTAAAGTCCACAAGAGAGCAGATTCACATCCCCCAAAACCACAGTAGAGAGAGAGAGAGAGAGAGAGAGAAGAGGAGGGAGGGAGGGAGGGAGGGGTACGAGGCTCATCAGAAGAAACCCTATCGACTTGCAGACTTGCACTTTCCGTGTCCACTTTCACTGTTTCACCACCAACCCCATGACCCACCACCACAAAACCCAATTATTCACATTTTTCTTTCTCTAACCCTTCACTTGATCAGTAAATCAAAGAGAGAAAAAGCATTGCACAGTAAACCCTAAACACCCACTGTCACTAGTTACACAAACCAAATCAGTACCAGAACCAAAAAGGAGCTAATCATCTTACTCGAAATGACACTAGATATGGTCAAAGCCAAATTAACAACAACCCCCCACTAAAGTACCTACTACTTAGTACTTTTTAGCTTTCCACTGTTAGAAGAGCTGTGGCTATCTTGGCCTCATTGCCAAGTAAAGTGCATCCAAACTAACAATCCCCATTGCCGTCAGCAACTGCTGGCGCATTTGCGTTGATCTGCGTGTGCTTTTTGGAAGAGCCCTTGGAAAGGTGGACTGGGTACTTGAGGGCATTGAGCTCCAGCTTCCTCAGTGCGGCCTCGCCAAGATCAATGCCACAAACATCGGAGAGCCTGACCAGGTACAGCAGCACATCCGACAGCTCCTCGCCCAGGTGCTCTCTCTCTTCCTCTTTCCAACCAGGTAGCCCTCTAGCTACTTCGCCTCTCCATTGGAATATCTCAGACAACTCCCCAACTTCCCCAACCTTGAAAAACCAATCAATCAATTGTCTATGACATAAAGAATATTATTGTACAATAACATTGCGCAAAACTAAACTTACAAAAGAAGTAAAGACGATTTACGATGATTCGGCACATGAAGAAAGAAACCTTTTTTTGGTCAAACTGAAAACATGAAAAGATAATATGGTTGATACCGAAGAACCCACAATCTATTTTTTTTCCTTGTACCTTTGGGGATTTTGATGAAATCAAGTGGGGCCTCGGGTCTCAACTCACACGGGACAGACAGGTGCCTTCTTGCCTTACCAGAATCTACTAAGTTTTTCTGTGATTGAATTTTTGCATGGTTTCAAGCACTGTGAGGACTACCATTAACTGTCCTTGCTACAGTGGCAAAAAGGGGAATACTCGTACAGCCAAGGGCCACGTTCATGAACTCAGCCTAAGCTCCCACCTCCATGGGAGCTTTCATAAAGCCACTTTTACATCCCCCATTTGATCCTATCCTTTCTCATTTTCAAACATCTATTTCCGCCCATCTAAATCAATCATATTAGAAAAAAACAATCAACTTTTACTCAAACAATCATCTTAGATAAATGGAAACACTGTGCAATACATGCTTCCAATGCATCTAAAAGTCCTTTCTACCACTTGCCACTAAACTACTCCCCCTTCCTGCTATCAACTCAAAAGGGTCTGCAATGCTAAAGTCTCTTTTCACCTTAACCTCGAAGGCACGCACAAAAAGGGTCAAGTTGTCACACACAAGCGTTAACCAAGATCTACTCTGCTTCAGTTCTATGCAGGTGTGTCAATAAGCGAAAATAGAAAAACAAGAGACCCAACATAAAGAGACGGTCTAAAAGCTCCCATTCTGAATAACACGAGCTCCAAAAAGATGATCTTCAGAAAACCCACTTTTCCAAAAAGCCATCACACGAGAAAAGAGAGAGTGGCAACAGCACCCACTCTAAACGCCACGAAGCGTGAAATCACTTCAATCAAAGACACAAGATAAGAACAGTGCTCTATCCGAGGAAAAGCACGAGGCTTTCCGACTTACTAGAAGTCTGAAATTCAAAGAAAATAAAGGGTTCTTTTTTCCTGCGTTTACCAAGGCCAAGAGGAGGTTCCTAGGGCTGTGGAACTGATCCCAGTCTCTGTCCCTCGCGAACTCCGCCATTCTCTTCTTCAGCTCTTCCAGCGTCACCCCCCCTTTTTCTCCCATAATCTCTCTCTCTCTCTCTCTCTCTCTCTCTCTCTTCCCAACAAACGAGAAACCTTGGCACTGAGGCGATGTGTGAGAGAGAGAGACGTGCACACAAGCTGGCCTGCAACTTCTCCCTTTCCCTGCAGTACAGAGAAAAGAATATTATTTGTATAGGGGCCGCGACCGGCGACCGGGAATTCCCGGTTGCCTGGCGTGACGTGGGCGCCCAGGTGACCGACACGTGTGCGAAGGCGGGGGGTGAGGGGCATGTCCCTCCGCCGACGACCGCGGTGGCGTTGCGGATTTGGGGGGACCACCCCGCCACCTGTGCTTTTAAAATAGATATCCGAATTTTGCCTTTTCCGGAAATTTCGAATACAATATTGGTCGCCCACTTTTGTCAAGGGAGGAACTGCGTCGCACTAATTTGTGTGTGTATATATATATATATTAATTATGAGAATCTTTAAACTTTGTGTCATAAGATTTTGTAGGAATTATGAAAGAAAGCAAGAAATGACGATAAGTCACAATTACATAATTAGTTGTACACATGATATGTCACTCCTATAATTATAGGCTTAGTTATGTATCAATGCACAAGGAATTAGTAATTTAGAGGATGTCCAAGATCTTTGTTAATCTTATGTGTCACGGGATCTCATATTAACGATAAGGCTTTATAGTGAACATTAGGTTCTTTTATAATGTATGATTTTCATGTCGATGTACTCATTTTGATAGGCCTCATGTGCTCTTGAGAGCTTCAAACGAGCAAAAATAAATAGTGTACTTTCACTTTATCAGATTTGATTCAAAGATAGGTTCCATGGAAATCCCATGTCTATGATAGGTTCCGTGGAAATCCCATGTCTATGATACTCTTTTTATATGATAGCAAACAACAAAGGAGGACGGAGCCTATGGCACACCGGTTGTCTTCTTCATAGACTCGAACCACCTGGAGAGATGGGGAATTGAGGATCAAACTCCATGTCCACCTAATTAGATTATCACCATATAGATGAATTTGCCAATTAATCTTCTTATGATTAGTTGATTACATACTCAAATTTAATTTCAGTTAAATTTGCACAAGATTCATATAACTCATAGCTCATCAGCGAGGGGTATAGCGTGTGATTTTCCAACATCAAAAGATAGGGATAAAACAATATATATCTCTTGTAATATACTATTTACTGGTGTAAACAACTCAATAGGTGATGTGGAATCGGAGACATATCTATTAAATTATGTTTATAATTTGATCCGCGTATCCGTATGGAGGATTTGATTTTGTTAGAAAAATCTGGTGCGGCCTTCAATCCCGCGCAAATCCTGGATTCTTTGGTTGAAGGATGTTTGATTTTCTCTTTCTGTTGGAAAAGGTCATCTTTGATGGGTTTGACCTTTATTGGATACATACAAAAGGAAGGGGCTCACGCAAATATTCCCTAAAAGAAGCTGTGGGCGTCTTTGCTTTTGAAGGCAAGCAAGCAAAGGAGACTGAGCATTTCGCGGGTCCAGGTCAAAGGTCAAAGGTGGCAGATTTGTGCCATCTTATAAAAAGAAAAGGATGAGGGCCCACTTTGGGGCGTAGATTTGCAATGACCATAGTCTAGTTATTAGTAAATTATTTGCTATCAACTTTTTTCCATAATATAAGTATTGATATAGATCGAATCACATAATTTTCTAGTGCCTTTTTTGTCATTCTCATTTTATTTTACTAATGATTTCACTTTGATATGATTATAAGACTGATTTCATGTTGATTTTTCTCATATGATGTAAGCATTGACACTCGGATCTAACCACATAAATCTTTAGCATCATTTTATTTTGCTGATGATTTCATTTTAATTTAATTATTATGACTGATTTCACAACAATATGTGATGCCCGACATTCCACCTTGGCTTTGATATAATCAATAATGATCGGCACCCTTTTCATGTGGAATCAAATACTGGGATAATGTTGATTATCTTCGGCTTTATTAGAACAAAATGGTCTAAAATGAAAAGGGGGAAAGTCGATCATTTCTAGAGCAAGGGCTTTCAATTCATTTTAACGCGAACTTGTCCATGGTTTCGTGAGTGGGAGATCGAAAAGGAAGAAAGCAATTGACACAACATCTTCGGAATGTGACCAACTTGGGTGGACAGACACAAAGCAAGTAGGAGGTACGGCTGCTGTGCCCGGGGCCCATGTGATACGACCCTAGGCACTATATTACATGTGGTCCGATCACATGAGAGACCAATTTGCGCCGTAGGGACCGCTCCACCGACATAAAGATACAGATACCGCCGTCGGCACCACCTCCATTACCAGCTCCTCCCTGGCCCAAAGCGTCCGCCGTCCATCTCCACCGTGGGTTATCGTTGTATTTCCTACCATCTTCTTCGCTAGCTACTGCGATTTGTCTCACCAATCTCTGATTTCCACCCTCACTCTAATTTATTGTTGCAACGCGGGCTCTCGACCATGGTTGTGACTTAAGAAGCACTAACACTCTCCGAAAGCCTTCGTGTCGTGTTCGACACTCCGACACGTATCTGACGCGTTTCAATATGCTCTAACACGTTCCGACACGCGGTAAACGAGTGTCAGAAAATATGGCATGTGGTCAACTCTTCATGACACGCTTCGACACGCGAGTCCAAAATTCCAACACGCACGGGTCAAATTTTAAAAATTTTCAATACTTGAAGAGTCAAAATATAAATATATGAACAAATAATGAAAAAAATAAAAATAAAAGGGAAAAAAGAAAATTTTCACTCTCAAACTTCTCACTTATAAGTTTTGACATTCCCACGAGTAACAATGGAACGCCTATCTTCTCGCTAGTGTTGCTCCGTTGCCCTAGCAAAGTTAAAGTTGTCATTTTTTTTCTTCTTTTCATCAGCGTCGCTAGCGAGTTATCTCTTTTGGTCACATTTTTAAATGGCGAATTTAGTTATTTCATTTTCTTTTGGTCGTACTTTGAGAATTCTTGTCCTATATTTTCGAGAGCCTCTGTTTGTTTCAGAACTTGTGGGCTTGGTCCTTGTTTGTTTGTAACATCTTATTACCTATAAAAGGTAAGGATGATGTATTGTGTTGGGGAGAGTCCCTTAAAGTAAAGTGAGTGTTTTGTGAAATTCTTTCATGGCTTTCTAAACTCATTCTTCTTCTCCAGCCTGGTAGGATCCTTTTAGAAATGCAACTCAAATAGTTAGAAGTGTTACAATCCTGGTTCTATCCGGGTGTCTCTAGGCTCTGAATTAAAGGGTAGAGTGGTTTTCTACTAAAATGATATCCTTAAAGGGCTTGAACAAGAGGTTTGCCCACTATGGAAAGACATACCTACAGAAAATTGACTTCACCCTCCTGATTCTAAACCTAGGTCCAGTGGTATCAGAGATCTCAAGTCAATCTATATCATGAACTCCAAACTCAGTCTGAGACTATAAAAAATCTCATTAATTTCAGACAAATGTAAGAAAATAGGACATATCCTTCAAATTTACTCTTTTGTGTTTGCAATTTTTGAATTTCTCATTCAATTTCTATCAAATTAAAACAATAAACGATATTAACAAATGTTGGATTAATATTTTTAGTATAAATATGTATTTTATATATAACGTATCAGAACATGTCGAAATTCTCTATTTTTTGAGAAATAACGTGTTGGCGTGTTGTGTCGTATTGTGTCGCGTGTCCGTGTCCGTGCTACATAAGTTGTGGCCATGGGTCTTGTTCATGGCCTCTGCACTTTGAACCCCTAGCTCTCTATGGACTTGATTTCCGCAGTTCCATGCTGCCTCTCCCTTTCACCGTCCCTGCAACTCCGCGCCGTCCTCCTCTCGCCGCAACACGACCCTCTTCGAAGCTCGCCAGGCTACTGTTCCTATATTGCCCGAGAATTAACATAGCTTTTAAACTCTCGCTGCTGGATTGGCTTGATGGATTTGCCATTACTCTTAAGCTTTTAGGTGCTCCCTTGTTCCATGATTCAATATAGTACTAAGAAGGAGAAAAGCCACACTTTTCTCAGCGTAAAGGCAATGAATTCTCAGTATATGCTGTGAAAGCATTTTCTTTTGATCATCAAAGATGGCCACGCGTACCGGGAGAAGGAAAAAAAATCAAAGTGGGATTCGTTCAACAAAATCCAATCTTAGACTTTCCTATTCACTTTTTCTTTGGCTGACTTCAGCACATATTTGGAGCAACATGAATGCCCCTTTGTGATAATGTTTTTTTTTTTCAATTTTCACGATCAAGAAATCATGTGCTTCGCTTTCATGTGGCTGTTTATTTTAATTACTTCATTTGGGCCAGCATCTATTCAACAGGCTCAAAACTTGAGACATTTTTCAATGGTGATTGATTGACGATTATCACATAGTGAATTTGACTAACTATTGAATATAGAGACATTGAATAAAACAGAGAAAGTGAAGTGTCTCTTAAAATATGTCTGGAGTTTGAACGACGAAATTCGAGTCAAGATTAATTATTATCTACGGACGTTTGAATATTCCAAATCTGATATTTCGCAAACATCCAGCAAAGCAAAACGCGTGGATTTCTCTCTACAAATCAGAGTCAGTTTCCTATATTCACGTGGGAGTCCAACACGATGATGGACTTTGACCATGAAAATAAATTCTGTTTCGAAACCTATGGATGTTATCCTGTGTGTTATTGGAGTCGGTCACGGAGACTCGAAAATTGCGGAATGTGGACTTTGCGTTGACCAAATCCACATGGATTTCCCGGATTTCCCGGATTTGTCGGATTAATTCTCTGTCGTGTTAAGTCGGCCATTGTGTTTCTTTTCATGGGCACGTGTGTATGTATTGGATAGTGGGATTTTCTCTAGCGCCCTTGTTAATAGGAAGGGCAGCGTGGTCTTGAAGTGCGGTTTACAGTGCTTGGCAGTGGATTTTTTCGTTGGTTTCGTCGTGCAATTACATTAAAAGCTTTTATGGTCTAAGTTGATTAAATTATTATGATAAGAATTTTTCATATAATTCTTTCGTGATATCGAACAATTACTTAGTGGAAAATTGTAAGACTAAATACTACATGAGTTATTGATGTAATTACAGTTTAGAAAACACTAATCGAGTGAAATGTAATTAATACTTGGGAAATATCAAGAGTATTTGAGTGACTCAAGTATAGTTGTAATTTCCATCGTATGTGAAATTAGTTATTACTCTCCTCATAATCGTAGGTCACTATGATCGAACCACGTAATGAGGTTCTCGATTTATTTTCTTGTTCTATTTATTTTATTATTTGATGGCTTACTTTCGCAATAATGCCAGTGGAAAAAATAAAAGAAAAGGATACCGATTGATAATTAAGTCCAATCGCCATTAAGGAGTCATGACTGCTTGTAAATAAGCTCGATTTACATTCGTGGAGCAAGGTGTAGTTGTAAACCTCAATTTGAATATTAACCCCTTATAGGCAACTGCACTTTGTATAGGCGGTTGCACTTTGTGTCGGACTATATAAAGCTGTGTTGAATTGTCGATAGAAACGCTTATGTATTTTCTCAGATTCAATAATTACATTTACTTTTTCTGTAGGTTTAGTTGTTCTCAATCGATGTTGAGCAAATTGCTTCTTGTCCGAACCGCCACGAAACTTGATATAATAAAAACCAAAAATTCAACTTTGATAAAAGGTATTTTGTTTTTTTGGGCCAATAACCGGCGAAACACAAGCTTCAATTGCAATTCGAACACTAAATTAATAGTTGCCATTTGTTGGGGAAATTTGTTTGTCGACGAAGATAGGTAAGTAGCAATAGATCATTGATACTTTGATACATAATGACGATACCCTTAAAGTATTAGTTGCTCCTGTAGCAATTAATGAATTCAACCGTCAATCTGCATCTTCTCCTTGGCATCTGCACTTTGTCTTTAGTTTCATATTCAACACGTCTAGATTTTGTTTAAGTATTAGTCATCGACCAATTGTCATCATATGTCAATAGATATATCATGATTATCGATAATCATGGTCATCACCAAGCTTCTCTGCCATAGATAATTCATCGATAATATAATTGCTTAACACCAAGTTCTATACCAGCATCAGTCGATTGAGAAGATAGTCACTTTTTTTGTGTCAACATAGCTTTATATCGGCATTGTGTCGATTGAAAAGACTCGGTCATTTTTGGGTGTCATCACAAACTTGCAATATGGAACTAAGGCAATTTTGGGCATAAGAATGAGGCGTGATGCAAGGCAAAGGCATACCGCTTTTCTTCTTTCTCATGCTTAAAGGCCTAAGAGAAGACAAACCATTTATGGGTCCACACTGTTGGAAAGGACCTCATTTCCCGCCATTAATATATGAAGTTCACAATGAAGTATTAGTGGCATCTTTGGCAAAAGAAAGAAAGTTGTGATGAATAACGAGGCACAGACGGACTTCCTTTTCTTCTTCCTCATGCTCAAAAGCCTAAAGGGGGAAAAAGGAGAGAAAGAATGACTAAAAAAATCCACGCGGTCAACCTAGTTAATATCAGACCCCCCCCCCCCCCAAAAAAAAAAAAAAAAAAAAAAAAAAAAAAAAAAAAAACCTAGTTGATTGAGCATCAAGAGATTTCTAGCTCATAAACCAAAAGTCACTCGTTCAAATCTTATCAAACTACACGAGAATTGCTCTAACTTAGAATCGTCTGTATAGGTCAAAGGTCTTAACTTATTCAGCTTGTCGGATTTACAAGTTGTTTCATAAGTTTTTAGATAGTCACACATTTGCATCCATGCTTTGTTATGAAGAAACGCATGCAAGAAAAAAGAAAAACCCTCCGACAATGAAAGGACAAATATAGCAATAAACGGTTCTAAGCTGTTGATAACAAAAAATGACAAAATCTTTCTAATTGGCATAATCCTGACTCAAATGAATATAGATCTTGTTGTTAAGTATGATTTGATTATCGACGATTTACCAATAGCCGAAATACTTGTCGATGATTGTGTTTATTGATGACCATAATACATCTGTTGTCGTATGCTGGTGATCGATTGAGCATTATCACATAGCAAATTTGACAAACTATTGAATATGGAGGTACTAAAGAAAGAAGAGAAAGTGAAGATGCCGATGGAAGAAAAAGGATATGGATTGAATGTTAAGTCCAATGGCAACTACGGAGTTATAACTAGGGGTGAGCATGGTTCGGGTTGGTCCGAGCCACCCCCTAACCCTAGGACCAACCCGTACAGTGTTAGTCCTCAATTTTTATGACCGATGACCGACTTTATTGAGCCTGGGACCAAGGACCGGACCAACCCAATGGGTTCGGTCCGGTTCCAGGGTCAACTTGGGACCGATCGATAATTTTTTTCGTCTTATTTTTTATACTCCCTAAAAAAGCAAGCTTACAAATTCAAATTACATATCCATCGACAATGCGGTATTATGCAACCAAACTATAAATGCCAATACATATTTAGCAAATTTAAGATAACACAATAATAGAAATTTCGTACATGTTAACCACTCATTGAGATATGGGACAAGATGGGAAATTCTTGTAATCATCTATATTTAATATTCATAACACCATATGTAAAAGCGTTTTCCTACATTTGATCATGTAGAGTCCATTTAACCAAAAAATGAACTTCACACCACTTGACTAGCATTCGATCACGTAGAGTCCACTCAACCAAAAAATGAACTTCACACCACTTGACTAACAAATTACCGTGGCAACTACAGTACTACTCAACTCTTCAAAAACTTCTATCATTTGACACAAATTAAAAAGCAAAGTGCAGTTGAAATTCATTATTAAAATACAATTAAACCAGAAAAATGTCAAAATACTTAATATAAACAATGAATATATAACTTCACATCTTATTAATTCACTTGAACTTCTAAACACCTGAAAACAAAACAAATGACACATAATTTTTTTTTTTTTTGGTGACCCAAGGAACTCCCGCACGGCCGGCAGCCAGAGAGTAAACCCTGGGGAGGCACGTAGGAAACCACCACCCACGCATCCCGGGCAAGGCACCACACAGCGCTTCAGCCTCCCTACTTCGCAGGGGCTTCGAACCTGGTTCTCCTCGGTGGAGAACACAAGCTCTACCCTCTACGCTGCAACGGTGGGTGGTAACGACACATAATTAATATTCAACAAAAGTTTTAAATTGAAATTACTATTAATGCTATTGATAGAACATATTTTTATTTAGGTTTGAATATATAAAAGAATTATAAATAATATAATATAATATACAATGTTGGTCCAGGGTTGGACCGACCCAAAACTCTTAGGACCGATGACCAACCCGCATAGTGTTGGTCATGGAATTTTAGGACCAAGGACCGACCCAGTCCCTTTGAGAACTAGACCAGGACCGGCAAGGTTGGGCCGTTCCAGGGTTGACCCTAAACCACTGCTCACCCCTAGTTATAACTCCTCATGAATATGGTTAACGGACAATCGTGTAGCCTAACGTCATGGAGATGTATTTATAACCCTCAATTTGAATATTAACCACTTATAGGCGATTACACTTTGTATAGATAGTTACTGTTTTTTTTTTTTTTGGACATCCAAATCCGCTAGAGCTCCCTTTCACTTACGCTATTCGGGTTCACACGACCCGCCAATACTCGGTGGCACCAGCGAGCCAATAAAAAACACTTTCATATTTTCTCAATTTCAATTTATCAATTTCTAGTAGTTGCATTTACTTTTCCTTTAAATTTAGTTGTTCTTAATCCATGTCGCGCATTTGCTCCCGATCCGAAGCGCCACGAAACTCAATTCAATAAAAACTAAAGATCCACCTCAATTCCCAACAAAACACAAGCTTCAACTGCAATTCACACACTAATTTAAAAGTTGCCATTTCTATCTAAGTTGCTAGCAGAATTTTCCTGCAATCAGTTGTTTGGCTTGCTCAAACGAATCCATACCGTTCCCTTTTCACTGATTGACCCACGAAAAAAATGAAGCAGATGAGCAAAATGCTGCAGTGCATACTTTGGCAAAAGAACAGCCCAAGTGCCATAATTTGGCACGGAGGGATACTTAAGTGCTATAACTTTAAAATAGTACACTTGAGTGCCAATTTTGAAGTTAAATGGGACACTTAAGTGCTACTCTGGCGAAAATCCGGCCAAATGGCTGACGTGGCAACTTTCCGGCAAGTTTAGTCCAAAACGGTGTCGTTTTGCACGCTGATGTGGCGGAGAAAATGAAAAAACAACGCTGTTTCGTGTCTACATGTAAATAATAATATAAAAATTAATTAAATTAGATTTTAAATTAAATTTATTTAAAATATTCAAAAAAATTTTAAAAATTAAGAAAATTAAGAAAATTTTAAAAAATTAAGAAAATTTAAAAAATTTTAAAAAAAGGGGGGTTCGAAAGGGGCGGCCGAGGGCCGAGCCCTCGCCATCGGTCGCCGGGGTCGACGACCCGGCCGACCCTCCCCCTCCGTCGCCGGCCCTTCCGGCGACGGCAGGAGGTGGCGGCGGTGAGGGCTCGGCCCTCAGCCACCCTGTTTGAACCCCCCCCCCCCCTTTTTAAATTTTTAAAAATTTCTTAATTTTTTAAAAATTTTTTTGAATATTTTAAATCTAATTTAATTAATTTTTATATTATTATTTACACGTAGACACGAAACGGCGTCGTTTTTGCATTTTATTTACCACGTTAGCGTACAAAACGACGTCGTTTTGGACCAAACTCGCCGGAAAAATGGCCACGTCAGCCATTTGGCCGGATTTTCGCCGGAGTGGCACTTAAGTGTCCAATTTTACTCCGATATTAGCACTTAAGTGTATCATTTTAAAGTTAATTCACTTAAGTGTCCTTTTCGTGTCAAGTTATAGCATTCCAGGTGTCCCAATCTCGCATACTTTTGCCTTCTGTATGGATTGGAGGCAAATGGGCGTCAGCATTCTAACATTGGGCGTCACTTAGTATTTGGCTTCGAGTTAGGTTACATCGACCCAGTTTCTGTCTCTGCATCATCTTTTCAAGATTCGAAAAATATACAATCGTCTCTGCTGTTTTTTTTTTTGGCCACTTTCTGATGTCATGGTTTCATTTTCATTAAGGGTTCTTTTCAATATCTCTTTCGAGGGTGAAGCCAAAGGCCCCTGCTTGTTCCCGCAATGGACCGGAACTGTGCCAGAGTTTTCCTCACTAGGCCCCTTACCCGTTCCACGCTAAGGAGTTTCAAAACTGAATTTTGGGGCAAGCTTGGTCATTAACTTGCACGGCCATCCGTACTTTCTTGGCCCCTACTTGATCTGATAATTGGGGTCAGAAATTTCAATGGTTGAATGCAAGATCTCCCGCAGATTGGGGTGTTGAAAATTAGACCGGTTTGGCCTGATTCAATAGCATGCCCGTCGAATTTTCTGGCCGATTTTTCTTTGGGATTCAGGCAATTAAATTTGGCTTTAGTCACATTTCACTTCTAAATCCGGTTGGAGTTCGAATGAAGTTTTGAGAACCATTGGCAATTGGCATTGAATTGGAACACTTTTTGTTCATTGACTTTGCCGCTGATGATGTGCTCGGGAGGTGAGGGGGAAAAAAGGCGTGAATGAAACTTTGAATGAAAATTGAAGGAAAATTTGAAGTTTCGGCGCAAACAATGAGAATAACATTGAAAAATCTTTCCTATTTTTCGCCCGAATTTTCCAATCTCATTACTTTTCTCATGATGTCTCTAATTAATCTTAAAAAAACCAAGATATTTTTCAAGGTAAGCTTAACCATGTGCTCTGAGTACTCAAGGTGGCGAGGGCACTCTTGGCATGTTGGTGGCAGGTCGGTCCTAGAAAGAGACTAGGAGAAGATGGTGGGTTAGGTTGCTCTTTTCCGCGGGTGAGGTGTCTCATCGTTGACTTTCGGCCTTCTTCCCTGGTCAACATTCCCTGCCCTGTCTAGTGTCTGCTTTTTCTTACGCGCTTCCACCTCCATGAGAAACTTCAACAACTCTCTCTCTCTCTCTCTTCTCTGTGCTCGAAGCCTTGAAAGCAAAGTCGCAAATGGCCGTCCGTAGTCTCCCCTCGGGAACATTATTAAAAAACCCAAATGGCCACCGAACGTCAAATAATTCGATAGCCGTCTAAAGGCACAAGCTTTGACTGTCAACGCTACGAACGAACAGCGCAGGCTGCATCGGCAGCTTCCGGAGTTTCAAAACGCATGGACCCCTCTTCGATCCTCGACCCATACCACGACGGACACGTTGCCTTCGCAAGGCTTTCTTTAAGTATATCTGCCCCATGTTGGTCCTTTCCCAAATCTCTCTAAAAGTCTGAACAAGCCCGGGTTTTTATCTTCAGTTCTTCTCGGTGATGGAGGTGGCTGCTCCTTCTGGTTACGGGGAGAAGGCCATTGAATTGAGCGCTCTGGAGGCTCTAGGGAAAGGGTTCGATCTGACCAGCGACTTTCGGCTCAAGTACGTAAAAGGGTGTGGTGGGGAGAGGTTGGTGGTGCTCGATGAGGGGAGTAAAAGGGACATTTTGATTCCTGGGGGAGGGACCATCAGGGGTGTTTCCGAGGATATTCGATGCGACAAGGGGGATAGAATCAGGTTCAGATCAGATGTTCTTGAGTTCAATCAGGTAGATATTTCTGTTAAACTTTACTTGACTCGGTCACCAGTCTGATGTTCTTGAAAGCATTATGTTAGTGATATGATTGAACCCTGTGGATAGAGGTTGTAATTCTTGAGAACAATTTGAGCACAGCTTGGATGTAGTGAGAGAAATTTAAGCTCGACATGGTTGGCTTGATAAATTGAAAATTGAGACTTTTTTGCTGATTTTTTGAGTGGTGACACGAGATGAAAAGATTAGCAAGCGCGATTATTATCGCACCACACGAATTGGCAGCCCTACCTGTAAAAAATAAAGAATTTGGAGAAATGGATCGATTTCTGCGAGCTGCAGTTAAGCTAATCATATGCAGGTAGATAGATTCTTGAACCAATACACGTGTGAAGTGAACATGGATCGAACTTTGCTTTTTCGTGTTGTATCATGTGATGCACATTAAGTTCTGTGGAAAAGGAAAATGTAATTCTGTGAATAGCCAATAGCTTCTTTTGCTGAGATAAGTTAATGATGAAAAGGTTCTCTCCATGTCCATGTCCATGTCATGAGCGATAATGTCCAGTCTGTATTACACGTATTAGAAAGGCTTCTGAGTATGAAAGTGGCACTAGAACTAACACACTCTCTTCTCACTCTTACTGACTTAGGTTGAGGTTTCTTCTCAATGAGGATAGGCCTACAACTTGTGTTGCTAATTTCCTTGGGCCTCTCTTGTTCTATTTTGTCCTTCTGCACTGCTGTGTGACCTCTGCTTTCAGTCTTATCATAATCCATTACCTGAAATCGACTGTCTAAGCTATTATATGGAATCCCTAACTGACAGGGACCAAATCATGATACCTAGGTCTCTTCTTCCTTGGGTTTTTCTACGTTGTGTCGTTTTGTTTCAAATTCCAGATATGCAACTTGAGGCGGAATGTTCCTCCCTGCAGCCGAAGTTTGATCCATAGGTGACTTGATTATGATAGAGCATATTAAAGTGTGACAAACAGTGTACAAGAGATTGAATATGTGCAGAAAATAAAACTAAGAGACTTAACTTATTTTTAAGAAAGCTGAAGTCTCAATAAAGAATAACTTGTGTTGACGCAATATTTTGAGTATGTCCCAAGGCTATGAGTCGAAAGCACAATTGCAAGACTGCCAACCGCAACAAATGACATGGAGAATCCTCTGGTGCTTTTTCTGCCACTATGCAGTAACTGGTTTAGACTGGACTTATATTGAACAAGTGCTAGGTGTCACCTAATCACCTTGGAAGATGTTGCTACTTTAGCTGGCAACATAGAAAAGCTCTACTGCATTATTTAAGGCAATTGGCACTTCTTCATGCAGCTGTACTTGGACGATGTTTTGGGACAACACCTCTAAATATATGCCAATTAAGAAGATTTAAAAGATAGTCTGGCAAATGTTTTGATCTGAATGGAAAACAACTGATTTATCTTAAAAAGGAATGAAAGAAATAGCCTGAAAGTTATGTGTTGGATATAAATGTTGAGGAAGTTTTTGTCGCATCACATCAAGGAACAAGAAGAGATAACTAAGGACGCTTGGAACACTGTTGTTGTCTCTTTGTAGAGAAAAAAGATGAAGACCTTCAAAGACACAGATGATCCTGTACAATAGTTTTGAATCCCAAATAATTAGGGACTGCCATACTAGGAGATCTGCTGGTGCATAGTCCAGAATTGGTTTGGTTTCGTTTGGACTAGAGCTACTTGAACAATTTCCCCCTCTTCATCTTCACTTATAGATGTTGATGGGGGACTTGCTAACATTACTTACTGAGTTCAGTGTCATTCCCACTCTTCGATTCCGTTAATTAATACCATTAACTTACTGCCTCTTGTTAACCTCTCTGTTTTTCTTTTCCTTCATGGAGGTGCGGGGGGGATAATTTAATCTCTCTGTTGATTCTCTAGTTTTGTAGTAAATACCCCTACTGAATTAAATTTTGGAAATTTGCAAATGACTATATTTTTCCTGAATTAACTCTGATTCATAGGTTTAAATTGGTGCATTTGATCATTATCTCATGGTTTTCGTGGATTTCGGGTATACAATTACAATTCGACAAGACAAATTTTTTCTGGAGTGTCCTTTTCCTTTAACATCTAAGACTCTGGTATATATGCAAAATAGGTCTCGCTAGCCACTATCCTATTGGATACTGTTCCTTTAATTGCACAAATGTTCATGCTCATATTTTCTAGAGGGAGGCAATGAAAAATATACAACAGCATGTTCCTGTGTATTTCCATTGTACTCACTATCTAATGCAAATGTCTGTGTTTTGGTGTACAATGGTATGGTGGCATCATGACTTGCAGCTGTTTTTTCTTTTTAGCAATGTTCGTTTGCTCAATAAATTTTCATATGCCTCTGTCCCAGCTGCTTAACATATCAGCACCCTTGCAAGATGTGACTTAAGTTTTCTTATTGGTTCTGCCATGTTCTTTCATTGTAGATGTCGGAATTACTTAACCAGAAATCTTCTCTACAAGGGAAAGTACCTTCTGGCTACCTTAATGCCATTTTCGAGATGAGTGGCGATTGGCTTCAAGATGCTGCAGACACCAAATATCTCGCTCTTGATGGCTATTTCATTTCCTTGTATTATTTGCACCTGACATCGTCCCCCCTGGTGTTGCAAGAAAAAGTAAAGAAGTCAGTTCCACCACGTTGGGATCCAGCCTCATTAGCCAGGTAGCTGTCACTCGCTCAAGGGACCATAAAAAAACAAAAAAAATAAAATGCTTAGTAGATGTTTCCCATGAAAAATTAGCTGCTGGCAGCATTTTCTGCTTCTTTTTTGTATTTTTGTTGGTGGGCATGATTATAATTTGTATGCAGGTTCATCCAGACATATGGGACACACATTATAGTTGGGATGGCTGTTGGAGGTCAAGATTTAGTGTGTGTAAGACAGAGATATACATCACCAATATCTCCTGCTGATCTTAGAAGGAATCTGCAGGACGTTGGAGATATTCTATTTTCAGATGGAAATAGTTCATCCCTGTTACAAAGGACAGCTAGAGATGGCAAGCATAAAGTATCTATTTTTGTCCCAAAAGTAGATTTATGGCTGTGTTATGTGAAGTTTTGATGGAAGCAACTGATCTTTTACAGGTGCCAGAGATTTTTAATCGCATTTTGCAGTCAAACACCTTGCAGTTAAGCAGCATTACAGAAACATCAAGCAAAGATGTAAGTGAGGATATTGCTGGCTACGTTCCTCTTCTACAAAAGTCTCCATCCAAACCTACAGTTTTTTCATACTCTTTATTGATGTTAATTAGGGCCTCACCATAATTTGTTCAAAAAGAGGTGGAGACGTGTTCTTGCATACCCATTCGAAGTGGCTTCAAACAGTGCCTGCCAAGCCAGAGGCAATCCTCTTCAAGTTTGTACCTATCACTTCTCTTCTGACTGGAGTTCCGGGCAGTGGCTATCTGAGTCATGCAATCAACTTGTATTTGCGATGTGAGTGCTCTTATTTTGGGCCTACATGGGCAAGTGATGTTTTCAAATTTTGGGTTGATGGACAAATGAATATGGTGCAATCATCTGCATATATTGTACGTAACGGTGAATTAAGTTATTGTTCTGCTTCAATAGTGATGTGCATTGGTCATTTCTGAAAATTGAGTGCCTGAAGAATTGCTAACTAATCTGCTTGGGATCCTGGATCTAAGAGACAGATGTCGGCTATAAATTTCTGTAATGGTCAGTAAAAAGACTGCTGTTTGCAGACATTGTTAGCTATAAGTGATTGAAGAGCACTTAGCTAGAAGCATACACCAATACCAATCTAGATTATGTACTCTAGGATAAGCCTTTCCCCAAATGAGCATCTACTTTGTTTTTCAACATAGTTGGTTGTGACAATTAAGTTACCTTTTGATCAGACAAGCCTGGTCGTGAAGATCTACAATACTTTTTGGAGTTTCAAGTGCCAAGGCAATGGGCTCCAACATTCTGTGAACTTCCTCTCAGGCACCAGAGGAGAAAGACATCTTGTCCTTCACTGCAATTTAGCTTCATGGGTCCAAAGATATATGTCAGCTCCACCCAGGTTAGTCTTCCAAGAACTCTTATCTCATATAAGGGCTTTATTCTCAAAATACTTGTGGTATGGGCATAACTAGTTGAGTCGTAAATTAAACTATGCATTGCTAGATCAATCGTTATTGATTTTGTTATTAGCTGATCAAATATCTTTATTTGTTTTGAATCCCTACCGTTTCTGCGAGGCCTAATGTTTTATAGCTCTGGCATTTTCCTGTGCTTCTTCATTCCACTGTCAAGACTCTTTCCATTGTGTCCAGCGCACTCTTATTTGCTGAGAACTTAATTGGCCAGTGTTCGACAGACCCAGAGATAGCATCTCGCCTATGCTCAGCATACACCTCCTTAGCCAATCTTTATTTTTTCTACCTATGTTCCTTATTATTGCATCAGATGTTTCTTCATGAAAAAAATATCATAATTTCAATATTTATATCAGTAAGATTTTCTGGCCTTTTGTAACCCAAGTTGATGAAATTTAGTGGTCTATAAAACGAGATTGTTCATTATGATTTTATTCGGGCAGGTAACTAGCAATCTGAAGCCAGTGGTTGGCCTCCGCTTATACTTGGAGGGAAAGAAATGCAACCGTTTGGCCTTGCATTTGCAGCATCTCTCAAGCCCTCCTCACGTTATGACCTCTGCGCCAGCAAATATCGCCATTGACAAGCCCCCTCGGTGGCAAGGCTCTGATGAATTCGACTCCAGTGGCCAATTTATGGAACCAATAAGGTGGAAGTCATACTCAAAAGTGTGCACATCAGCTGTTATGTATGACCCCAATTGGATGGAAGGTGAATCCAGTGGTGTCTTTGTTGTGACTGGAGCCCAGCTTCTTAGCAAAGGGAGCTGGCCAAAGACCGCACTTCATCTCCGCCTACTCTTCTCCTTCATACCGAACTGCACCATCCGGAAGACGGAGTGGGCCACAGCACCGCAGAGCGCGCACAAGTCCGGGTTCCTCGCAAATATCAGCACTACATTCACCTTCACTCAAAAGAGTTTTGCAGGTGCAGATAAAAGGGCACCGGCTCAGCTCAACTCCGGTGTGTACCCGGATGGACCACCCGTGCCAGTTAGAAATGGGAAGCTTCTCAAGTATGTGGATACGGCTGAGGTATTGAAGGGGCCGGAAGATTCTCCAGGGCACTGGTTGGTAATAGGGGCCAAGCTAGTGACGGATGGGGGTAAGATAGGTTTAAATGTAAAGTTTGCATTGTTAGACTATCCCTAGGTTACTACCATTCTTAATGTACATATTTGATTCAGTTGAATGGCTTTGGTTGTTTTGTCTTTTGATGTTTTCATAATGAACACGAGATGATTGAGCTGAATACACAGAACGAGATTGCTATACACGATTGCCTTGTATAGACATAAATAACAGAATACTGCAAGACACCTTATCCGAAATTCATCTTGGACCTTTTCTGTAATTGCGGTTGAATCGTCTGGAGTGGTCATCAAGTACTTGTGCTTAGGGACTCAAGAAAGGCGGGTAATTCTTGCCATTCTGTTGGCATGCCATTTAAATCAATATAAATTAGAATGAATAGGTGAATCATGGCCTGCGCCTAGTAGTTTTAGTAAAGGAAGTGAAATTCGTAGGGGACACAATAATGTGGTCTGACCAGTCGGGAGCCGGGTTTGAAATTTCTTGACGTGCAGTGAATAATTATATCTTCTCGCTTGGTCAAAGGCAAGAAAAAGTAGAATGCAACACGGTGAGAGATGGTCTGGACAGTACTAATTGCTCGTGCAAAAATTCATGCATCATTACATGCCATATGTGTGAATTTGAACACCTGTGACTTTGGGTAGTCTCACATAATGATCGATAATTCTCTACTCATGTGCCAGATCAGGCTGCGTGCTTAATCCTTTTTCCCAATTCGTGGATGCTTTGCGTGGGCATGGAATGCCTAAGAATCACTATTATTCGCGCATCGAAAATGAAGCTTTATGCTTGAACCTTCCGGCCAATTTTATCCTTTTCGTTTAATCTGCAGATTGGTTTATATGAACAAATGGTGTGACAGACGGCAAACCTGTCTTCTTTCTTTCTTTCATTCACTCATTCATTCACTAATTCTTTCACCAATTCCAAGGCCATGCAGACTGGAAATTTCTCGTAAGTAGATGAATCTTGCTAGATTGAAGTTGTGGTATAGGCCCTAAATGACCAAACACCGTCTTATAATGCGCTTCATCTTCTTGTAACAGAGGATTGATACAAGCATGTGTAGGCGAACCATTGTTAATTTTATTTATTAAATAACGGAATTCAGTAGAATGAGTCTTCCGGTAGGACATGGCAGTGCTTGTTTTCAACGTGCATCCTGTTGAAACATTTACTTTCGCTTGCGATCATGCATTTAGGCTCTTTGAATCTGTCTCCCATGTCTTTAATCAGAACGAATCATTTATCGTCAAATAATCAAAGAGTTTGGAGTTCGGACTACCGCCTTGTTGCGATTGGATGGAGAAAGCACTGTGAAAAGTTTTAAACCCAGAGCCCAGAAATTCCCTTACATCAGATACCATCCATACTAGAGCTTTTATTATCACTTTTCGAATATTTCAGCACCTTGACAGGAATCGACAAAGTCCAATCACAGGACGAGAGAGCAATTTCAGCGGCTTTTACCAGCTGCTTCACATAACTATTCATTAAAAAGGTCTACAAGAGCTGACGAGATGGTCATTGCCAGTTCTTTCTGATTTCAAAGTAGTAGCTGAAGTCCATGTAGCACTTCCCTTCATCATCCACAAACTGCAGAAAACCACATGAATCAACAATGAATGAACACAAGGTAAACCCAAGAAGGAAGAAAGAGAGAGATCTGAATCAGTGAAATGCATTTTCCTGGAAACCAGTGTCTTGGTTATTGATCCTTATCCAAGTTACCTTAGTTCTGACAAAATAAGAGCCTCTGGCAAATAGACCACAAGGGATGGTCTCTTCCTCTAATTCATATGTGTAAGGTTCTTGCCTGGGACTGAAAGACCCAATCATTATTTTGGTGTTCTCCACTGTCATCATCATTCGGAACAAAGAACGTGATTTCAGAACATCAGGAGCTAAATAGGTTTTGTGATGAAATGAGTTCTTGTTTCTACCTCTTATGCCGGTCTTCCAGACAGTGTATGCGTACTTGAGGCCAGAGACGGTGCTATTGGAGACGTTGAATGAGAATTTGGTGCGGTACCGTGATCCTTCCTTTAGCGTAAAGAGACTGCGCTTTGGGTTGTTTGAAGCACCCAGCGAAAATGGCAGGTCAACATCTGGTCTTCCCGGAGATTGGATCGAAAGGGTCAGTATCTTCACTTCTGGCGCTTTATTCCCAACTTCACCAAAACAAACAGAGAATCAGGTGAAAACATTTCAATTTAAATTTGAAGGATCTTCGCCCTGTTGAAGTACGATCTCACTGTCAATGAAATGCAGTTCTTTCCACTACGTGCTGAGTAATAGCTCCACAAAGGCAAGGTTCTAAGGAAATAGATTCTATCTTAATGTACATCGATGACATTGGATCGGATGAGACTAAATTTACTCAAATGAACAGATTTCATGACACAAGTATAAATATGTCCAGCTGAATATATTGGAGAAAATTAAATTACCCCCATATTCAAAGGCGGAGACATCCGCTCTTCCAAAGAGCTGTTCTTTCCATCTCCTCAGTCTTCCTTCATCCTGACAAAAGGAACATGAACAACGAAGTTAATACGTTAGGTAAACAAATAGAGAAGTGAAGTGACATAAACCATGTAAAAAGTAACAACCTTGTCCTTCTCAATTTGCTCCTTAAGGGAGAACTTTAGACCAGAGTCTTGCTCTTCTTCAGACCTCAACTTCCCATCGTCACCTTCTTCCTTGGGATCACTTCCTGCACGACCAGCCTCCTGCTCGATCTTCGCATCTTCGGTTTCATCTAAACTCTTGAAACTGGCGTCCTTAGGAGTTGGCAAGGCCAAAGTTCCTGCAGCGACAGTAGACATCTCCACTTTCAAGTCTCGACTCAAACCTGAAATCAGCTACGTACTTGATTCTCGCTTTGAAGAAACAAGAATTTGTTTGAGGCCCCTACTGAAGTGAATGAGTGTGCCTATATATAACGTCCTCGGAAGGAATAAATTGGAGGGTACAAAGCTGGACCGTGATGATTTGACGCAGAGTTTTAAACAGAGGGAAAAGGGTAGTTCTGAATAGAAGAAAGATGACTAAAGCCTGAAGGAAACTAAAGTTTGCAGGCTAAAAAAGTGAGCTTTCGATCACCACTACTACTTTAATTTTTATTTTTGACAACCCTGCCAGCAGTTCATGGCATGCCATTTCTCTCTGAGCAATCATGATTTGATGTGTTCGCGGGAATAAAGTTTCGAAATGGTAATGATTGCAAGGGAAACATACAGAGCAGAGATAAAAGGAGGGCATGAAAAGTGTAGATTCCTGCTGCAGAGCTTGGTGGTAGAAAAAGAAACAGTAACAATTCTTGTCCATGCATTGTTGCAAATTTGACCGACAGTCAAAAGAACAGAAACAGATGATTAGCTCACAATGCAGCTGCTGATTGATACTTGATAGAGAGCATTGATGAGAGACTTATGTTAAGGATTCTTAGATTGATTTATGATATAAATTTACAGAGCAATTTAAATGACATTCGAATCTGTTTTCATTTTTAGAATTGATTGGAACTAAGCTTGATAAGTCCGATTTAATGTAAAAACGACTTGTCCTCGACTGAATCGACTCCAAGTCCCAGCCTTGGAGCTAGGGTCCCCCTCTCACTCCGTTACCTGGCCATGGCCGAGCTTTGGCCGGCGCATTAAAAGGGTTGCATGATTGTTGCTCGCCACCGGTGATGGCAAGACCCTTGGCTCTTACATTTCATCTTCACTGTGATCATTTATTTTTATTTTTTTTGGTAAGGAAAATAATTTTTTTGGTAAGGACCACTGTGATCATTTATTTATTTGGCTATAATTGAATTTTTTTTCCTTTATTTTGATAACAGCTATGAATTGGCTTAAGCTTCTATTCTCATGGTTGATAGTTTATTTTAAAGGTAAGAACACCACAAGCGCTATAAGTATTGTATAATATTTAGGAAGCACACGTTGGAGAAAACTTCCTTATTTGTTTTGAAGTAGACAAAACGTTTCCATCAGTTTAATCTGAAAACTTGTAGACTAAAATGTTATAGTCTGACGATCTCTAGATTCTGTCGTCAAAGTCTGAAGACTGAAGATTGAAGACTCAAGATTTAAAGTCTGCCATCACTAATAATTTCAGATCGATGAAGAAAAGGTTTATCCAATTAAGAAGACTTGTCCAAATGCGAGTATATCTTTAAGGATTTGGTTCGTACTGTTGAAGAAGATCTCACGACTGGAAATAACATCTCGTGATCAGTTATTCTTATTGATATCACTTCGGATAATTAGATCTGTTGATTGGCAAAGTATACTTGAAAGGTTCTACTTATAGAAACTTAGATCATGATTGTATGAACGAGCATAATTGGTGGGCTATCATCACATTCCTTAAATAACTCGAGATCTCCTTAATTGATTCTGTCCAACGAGTAGATTGGAAGAACTAGTGCTAACGGTTATGAAGGTATGGAAAAGTATATAAGGAAGACGCTTAAGTTATTCGAGTGTGTGCATGAAAGAAAAATTCCAAAATCTAAAGCTGCTAGCTCTTTACTGTTTCATTTGTCGAGCTTAAATTGTACTCAAAAGAGATATTAAATACTTGTGAGACTTTGAGGAAGTGTGGCAGAGTTTTTACACCGTGGAGTCAAGGACATGAGACTGTAAAATCTCTTTTGGTTCTTAGTGGAATCCAGCCAGTGAGCTATTAGTACGGGAGAGTGGATGTAGGCTTAGTCGAAGCCGAACCACTATAAACCTTGTGTTTCAATTCTCTTTCTCTAATCTTCTTACTTTAATTCGTAGCTTTATATAATTATTTATAGTCTTTTACATTTTCAGTCTATTATTCTCAGAAGACGAATTAATCTGTTAAGTTTTGCAAAAACTTCTTTGATCACCTATTCACCCCCCTAGGTGCTCTTACTAGCCCTATCAGTACCAAAACTCTCTGAGAGCTTTTGTGTCATATTAGAGTGTTTGATGCTCTTGGACACTCTCTAACACTTGATTAACACGTATCGAAAAATCCGATATCTGATCAACTATCCTGACACTCTCTAACACTAGAGTGACATGTGAGTTTTCGATATGTGTTTTCGACACGAAAGTCAACTTTAAAAAATTTCAATAAATGAGGAATAAAATTGTATATATGTGAAAAACTAAAAAATAGTAAATGGGGAAAGAAGAAAAACCCAGTATTCTCTTCTTTTCGATTATCACTTCTTGTGATGCACAATTCATCTCCAATTTTTTTTTTCTCTTTTGACACATCTGATACGCAACTCCAGAATGTGAATTGTTTTTTTTCTTCAAATTCTATGGATTATTGGAATAGAGTTGAATTTGTCAAAATTGAAAAAATAAATGATTTTCATAAATGGTGAATTAATATTTTTAGTGTAAATTCATTCTAAGGTTTTTTTATTATTTATTTATTTGTGAATTTGAATTAAATTAATTTGATTGAAATAATTATAAGAATGATAACTTATTATTTATATATAAACTATATATTTAATATACAACATATCCAAATGTGTCAAAATTCTCTATTTATAAGAAACGACATGACAGCGTGTCGTGTTGTATCATGTTGTATGCCATGTGCCAGTGTCAATGCTACTTAATATAATACTTGTTTGAGTGTAATAATATTTTTTTGACTACTTAAGTACCATAAGTTCTAAAAATACATTTATTTAAGTCTCATAGCTTTCAGTTCACTTAGGTGCCATGAATTTTTAAAAATGGTACGCAAGTGATAAAAGAAGAAGAAGAAGAAGAAGAAGAAGAAGAAGAAGAAGGTTATGACACTTAAGCGAATTATAGCAATATTGTATATAAGTTATAGCACTTAAGTAATATAAAATTATAACAATCAAGTGACCAATGTAAAAAGTTATGGCATATTTCGTTCCAGTTTATTTTATATGACAATGAGAAGACTGTAACTGGTTCCTCCACGCCATCCCACTTGTGTCTGCACGTACATAAATCTAAAGAGAGACTTGCCGCTGAAGACAGAAGAATCGAATACACTGAACAATGATTTCCTTAATCCTCAATGATTCGTGGCCTGCGACGTCGCGATCAGGCGGGGCGTAGAAATTCCCAAGATCCGACCCAATACCATCATGAAGTTCAATGAAGAAAACGGCCGCCTTTTTTTCAACTGGAGTGTGAATTACGCTTGCAAATTTCGCGTTTACTTTGACATTTTCAGCTTTTGGCGCCTAAAGTTACATCTGTAATCTATCTTCGATTGAGTGGACGCTTTGGCAACCAAACCACATTGAGGAAGTAGATCGAGCTATATATATCATCAATAATGCTGTGAAAAACCACAAGCCGGCTGATATGCTTAGCTCGTTCTCTCTCTTCTCCCTTTCTAACCAAGGGGGCACAGTGGTCATGATAGCTTAGTTGTCGTACCCTACCCTGTGGGACGAAAAAGAGAGAAGAGGGGGAAAAAGAAGGAAGGAATAAACAGCAAAATATACCTTTGATCTTTCAAAATTTCCAAGGATATCGATCATATAGAGGGAAATTATATTTTGAAACTTTTTAATTATATAGAACATCTGAATATTCAGCTCTGTCAATCCTCACGAATGTTGTAAACTGGACGTGCATTTTATAGGCCATCATGCACGGGTGGTGCCCATGCCCAAGTCCATCGAAGTTAGGCCTGAGACCCTAATGCCTAGAACTAGATCCTCGATACCAAGCTTGAGTCCGTCAAGGTTGGGGGACATGTACCCATGCTTGGACCCTAGGGCCCAAGCCCGAGTCCATCGAGGTTGGGCTCGAGTGCATTTGGTCGAGCTTGGGACCCTAGTGCCCATGCCTAGGACCCCTAGTGCCCAAGCCTGGGTCCATGGAGGCCGGGCTTGAGACGCTAGTGCTTGTGTCTAAGTCCTTTGCTATCGCACTTAGGTCCATTGAGGCTTCACACAAGAACCTCGGTGTCTAGGACTAGGTCCTCAACACACATGCTTGAGATTGGGTCCTCAACGCAAGCACTCGAGTCCATCAAGGCCAAGCCCATCAAGGCAAAGCCCTAGACCACAATGCCCTAGACTAGGACGTCGGCACCCAAGCCTAGGTCCATGGAGGCTGGGCCCAGGTCCATCAAGATCGGGGGACCCCGGCACCCATGAATAACTCTGTTAAGGCCACGCTTGGGACCTTGGTACTCGAGCCTGGGTTCGTTAAGGCCGAGATTAGGACCTTGAACCCACATCCGAGTCTATAAGTCTCATTATTGGATCCATCAAAACCATACCCCAAACCTTTGTGCCCATACCTAGGTCACTAGCTCTCGAGCTCGAGTCCTTAGAGGCCAAGCTCGGGATTCTAGTGCCCATGCCCAAACTTGGTTGCACGAGAATTGGGCCCAACCTTGATGGACATTGGCCTAAGGCCTGGGCATTGAGGACCCACACCCATGCCGGGGCCCGACCTCAATATACCCAAGTGTAGGCATCAAAAGCCTGGGCATCGGCACTAGGTTCCCGAGCTCAACCTCAATGGACCTCGGCTCAAGTGTTGGGGACTTGGTCCCAAGTGCTCGGGTCCCAAGGCCAACCTCATGGAACACAACCTTCGCCTTGATGGACCAAACCTAGGGGCCAGGACCCGATCCCCAATGCAGGTGCCAGGAACCCAAGCACATGCATTAAGGTCCTTAGCTTTGGGACTTAGCCCTAACATTAGAATCTCGAGCTTTGCCTTGATGGTATTAGGCTTGGGCGTTAGGACTTGAGTTTGGGCGTGAGTGCCGTGGTCCACTTTCTAGGCCTAGCTTCGATGGACCCAGGTCTGAACGCTAAGGTCTTGGTCACAGGCACTGGATCATTGGGTCTAGCTTTTGTGTACTTGGTACTGGTGCCTATGCTCATGCCCAAGAGTCGGAGATCTAAGCCTAGGACCTTGGTGCCCGTGTTTGGTTATTCGATTGCCCATGCGTAACTCAGTGATACCCAAATAATGTATATCTATTTAGAAATATCAAATTATATTTTTCTTATCAAATGAACCATAAAATATTTTCCTTATCAAATCATATTTTCCGATTCATTTTCAAGTTTCAACCAAATACTAAGAATAATTTGTTATTTTCTTGATAAGTGACTTCTTAAGAATTATTTTTCTAAAATGTCATATCTTCTGTGAAATGAATAAAATCTTAAAGCGATACATTTGAGCATGAAATATGCCGCATCCAAATATATTGTTTTGCCATCCGGCCTAATCTTTGGGATTTGTCACTGTCTTAATTACTACATCTTTGGAAGAGGTTTTTATTTTATTTTATTTTATTTTTTTGGGTGCGTGCGTGTGTAAACTGTATCTCAAAATGGTAATTCTCGTCACTTACCCTTGTCCCACATTACTTTGGAAAGTCCCTCCCTTCTGGTTCACTTTATCAATGAATTCATAGCGAAAAGTACGCTAGGATCGGGCGCATGAGATTGGGCTGAACAAAGCGTAAAGTTGGATTCCTCCTCTCCACGGAAAGTCTATCTTGCAATAATAAAATCAACTCTCCTTACCTTTGAATCTCTGTTTTTGGTACGTTAATTATTCATTTCTCTTTTGTTATTTAATCTTCTAGCCATTGCCCTACTAGTCGGTGCTTGCTTCCTAGTGTTCCTGTATATGCCTGCTTTCTCCTCTCTATTTCACACACCAAAAGCGAAAATACGAAACACCCGCGCACACTCTCCTACCCTTCTGCTCTTTCTCTTGTAGCTGGTTTCATATTTCCCGCTGTTCTTGCTCTGCCCATATAGCGCGGCGAACATTAATGAATGGATCTTTTGACTCTTGGAGGACTCCCGCATCTCACCTTCTACACTTATCAAAGGCCAGAAATTGTCATCGAGATAGGTGCTTGCATGCCTCGGTCATTTGTACGTTCTCCGTTTTCTTTCGGCGATTCTCGCATACATTGTACGACATGTTTAGCTTTATTCCTCTGAACATTGCTAATTCAGAATGACATCACGTGCACCAACCAATAATCATCAAAGTGTTCGATGATGGGTCAACTTCATTTAGGCCAAAAGAATGATAAACCTTGTCCTTCTTACTATTTCTAAAACTGCCAACGATGTTTTGGTAAATCTGTCTTTTCGTCGATGCCCAAACCCTGATTATGACAGAAAGAAATAAAATGACAAAAATTTCACTGATTTTCCATAGTGAATTCGTGACTATAACTACATGAAACACTTATATGAGAAGGGTTGCAACTACCCATATTTCTTCTTATATATGCCTAAAATAACATATGGTATTTATGTCTCCTTAACCGCACAGACGATAACATTTACTCGCATGCTATTTGAGTCGCACATTTTCAAGGTTGTGATCGAATTGTTTTACCTTTCAAGCTAATAAGTCGCGAAAGAAGCATCGAGTCCCATGTCGAGTAATCTTGTGATCCTTTTGAAAGAATAGCTCACTATTATTTTGAATCATTTCATCACTTCTCAAATCAGTCAAAAGTTCTCCACCTCTTTCTCCCAAAATTCCTGTTGAAATCCCTGGTTTGAGAGGAGGAAAGAAAGCTGCTTCACTAGGAGAGAATCTTGCTGGTAGCCTTTTTGTGGCGTTCATGATTGCTTCACATGCTTCTCATCATTGCGAGGTCATATAAAATGATGATGATAGTAGATTGAATATTCACAATTTCTTGAAGACCATCATTGCACGATGGTCAATCAAAGAACTTTTGTTTAATTATATCAAGAGAGAGATGGAGCATCAATGCAAGTGCGCAGAGTAATCATGATTATGGTACGTGGTGATGGGTTGTTTAGTAGTTTAATCTAGATGGGCTCCAAAGCTAACTTGGCTCCATCCTCACCAATCTCAAACGGCACCGCTTCACATATCTTGCTGAACCACAGTTGTCCAAGAGTAAAGCCTAAAATGGAGGAAGCAAAATACCTTTTTTCCGATCGAAGCACTCATGAATAAATGCATGAACCACCCTACTTGATATATTTTATGGTGTTTTGGCATCTTCTATTCTATATATCACGACACTTCGCAAAAAGTCTTAAATTGATATTGTTGAAGTAGTTTGTTTATCATGAAAAGTAGTAATTGTTGAATAAAAAGAGAAGTATTTTTGTATATGAGAAGAAATGATTGATGATGCGAAGAGAAGTGATGATAGATTATGAAAAGTGGTAATGGTTCCAATAAAGTACTTATTTCCTAATAGATGTTTTATTTGGTTGTCTTTAAATAGAACCAAATCATATATTGTTCAATAACAATAACAACTTTTTTCTTCTTAATAACTCTCTTTTCTCTATGACATTGGTGTATATTGTTGGATGCATGTAGTAGAAGCATGATACCTTTACCCAAGGAGATTGTCAAAAGAAATCCCAAGTCCAACCCCATTAATATATTCAACTAGACCTACTTTCACTCAAAATTTAAGCCAATGGATTATGAGCCAATTAGAATATATTAACTATTTCACACCACATCAATTCTTGATGTGACGCTTTTTTTAACACAATTCACATGTGTATCGCAACAATCTCCCTCTCACATTTAAGTGTAGTATTAAATTTGCTTCTTCTTAATTTAAGTATCCTTCTGCATCAACTTATCTCAACTTAAATCTCCAATGCCCACCTTCATCTTTGGTCTTTTTTCTCTGAACCGAACCACAAAGGCGACCACAACAATCTCCCTCTCACGTGTGAGTTCAGTGTTAGGTTCACTCCCCATTAATATAGGCATCCTTTTGCATCAACTTTGTCTCAATTTGAATCTCTAATATGCACCTTCATTCCTAGTCTCTTTCTCCGGACCGAAACATGAAGGTTGTCATAAGGACCGCGTTGCTACAGCACAATGCTCACTTGCCTCACATTGCTACACCAACTGCCCACTTGCCTCGCATTTGTCATCGAATTCCTTCCTTGAGATATTCATCAAATCTCTGAATAGAATGAGAGTTCACCAATTTTTTGGGAGAGTATAGTCAAGGAGATTGCTAAGAGGGAGCCAAAATCCAAGCTTGTTAACAAATCCAGTTGGACCCACCTTCACTCAAAAGCTAAAACCAATGAATGATTGACCAACTAAAATATATTAACTGCACCATGCCATGCCAATTTTCCGATATGAAACTTCTCTAACACAACTCACACTTACATCTCGACTTATATCATGGATATATGTTTGTTTTAGACCCAGCAACAACAATAGTAGAAGCAAATAATACTTTGAGGATATTGATTCTCATCATGTCATCATGTATCAAAGCATCAAAGAAGTATAAATTACTACCCATATCTTCATCGGCAATCAAATTTTCCCAACAATCTTAAGATATTATTATCACGAAGATGGAGATAGTGACTGCATGAACTGCTCACAATCTTAACATGTAAGTATTAATAGAACTTTCGTTTTTGTGTATATATATTTCAATCATCTCTCTCGTGGCATAATAGATTATCTCATGTTGGTATAATTTTTTAAAATTTAGGAATAAAAGTGGTATGATATCATGTGATAATCCGAATAAGAAGATTGTGAAATATGTTTACAAGTAAAGATAACTAAGAATCTCAAAGGTGAAAAGATCTACTAACGTACATGAACAAGTACATTTTGATATTTGTTTATCACATGTTATAGTAATTAGAGGTGGAAATTGTTATTTTATTGAATTATTGAGGATTACTCTAGTTATACTCATGTGTACCTTATGAAATCAAAAGATTGAGCTTTTGATGATCTTAAGATATATAATGCCATAGTTGAAAATCAAAATGATGCAAAAATCAAAGTTTTGACAAATGATGGGGAAAATCATGCTTCTCATTAGATTATCTGGCATTTTTTGAAGAAAAATGTATTGTACATCAAGCAAGTGTAAGCAAAGTTTTGAGAAATGATAGGAGGAATAATACTTCTCATTAGATTATTTTGCATTTTGTGAAGAAAATGGTATTTTGCATCAAAACAAGTGTACCTTTCACATCACAACAAAATGGATTTGCGGAAAGAAAGAGTTAAATAGTGATAAACATGGTTAATTCTATGATCTTACAAGCGAAATTACCAATCAATTTGATGGTTAATTACCAATTTTGAATCTTTATGTTACTCTTCTCGTCAAACATACCATTTGATGTGTCAATTAAATTAATGGAAAGTACTAGGCAACCATTAGCACAATCTGAAATATGCTAATACAATTGGAAATCTGATGTAAATTGGTATGTATAACACTAGAGCGGATATAGCTTTTATTGTGTATATGTTATATGGATCTATTGTTATTCCTAATATGGTGCATTGGAAGGCCATAAGTAGAGTTATTGTTTACTTAAAGAAAACTACAAACTATGGTCTATTTATGGAAGACAATCAGTAGCATTAGAAAGATTTTCATATGGTAGTTGAGAATAACTGGCACAATTAATAACAAGTCAATCTCTGATGGGTTTTCAAACTTTCAAATGGTGCAGTCTCTTAAGCATAAAAGAAGCAAACGTGTTTAGCTTTTCAACAATGGAATATGAATTTATAACACTTATTGGAAGTTGGTAAGAAGCTCAATGACTATGGAATTTGCTATTGGAAATCATAGCTTTACATTAGGATGGTAAGGCAACAATGTCTAAGGCATACGGTAAAATATACAAAAGAAAACAGACATATTAGTTTGGGATATGTGTATGTTCAATAATTAATTACTAATGGAATTATTTCGGTCATTTATGTTCAAACAAATGATAACTTTGCTGATTCATTCACTTAAGGACTCATAAGATGTTTAGTTAGTAGTACTTCCTGAGAAATGAGTTGTAAACCAATTGATAGTAGTCAAGCATTCTATGGGCAATAACAAGCTATTGTATCCTGATAGTGATTGAGTATTAGGGCATCGGGATTGTACTCATGAAAAAATAGGAGGATGAGTGGAAAAAAAAATGAAAGTTCAAGTTTTAGCAAGGTAGTGCTAAAGTAATAAGTTAGGTCGCTTCTAACAAAGGTTGGATAAACACTTGTAAATGTTTATGAATGTAGGAAAACACATGGCTATAAGACTACTAACACATAGGAAATTTTCAATGAATGTGTGTAAATTTATATATGTGATCATTCATTAAACAAATGGAATCATTATTCAAAATTTTATTGATAATTTGTTTTGTTAATGGAATTATTTACATTAATTGAAGGGTCAAATCTTAATAGGTACCTTATTGTATGTATGGATTTATGTAAATTAGCATAGATAACAAACTAAATAGGGAAATGTTGAAATAATTTATTATCATGACAAGAAGTGATTGTTGGATACAAAAAAAAAAGTTATTGTCGTATATGAGAAGAAGTGATTGTTGACATGAAGAGAAATAATGACTGATTATGAAAAATGATGATGGTTCCAATAAAGTACCTATTCCAAAAGATGTGTTGTTTGATTGTTTATGACCATAATTAAATCACACATTGTTCAATAACAACTTTTTCTTCTTAATTACTCTTTTTTCTTCACAACACTCCTTATTTTTTTCTCACACGACTTTGATAATACATTAAAGATGAAATTTTAAGAGGGAAATTGAGTACTTGCTAAATTTATTTCTTTGTAATTTTGTTGTACATCATGAATGTATATTTGTTTTAAGCCCAATAGCATCAAAAGTAGAAGTAAATGATATTTTAAGGACAGTAATTGTCATCAGACATCAAATTATTAAAGAACTATAAATTATCATATAGCCATCAACGATCAAATTTTTTCAACAAATGAGTATCATAGACATGTTTGTATATGATAAACTAGAGACTCCAATCACCTTGTTTTATGTGAAATTGTTTAGTGCTTATTCCATCATGAGAGCACTGTATAGGAAGACATATGGGACTACTTGGAGGAATGAATTTGACCTGTTGAGTAATTATCACATGGTTCAACATCACTTTTTGGATACTAGCGTGCTTAATCTTGATGTTGAGGCCAGCCGAACACATTCAGTATCTTTAGAGAGATATTTCCGACATTCTCCAACTAAATCCACGTACTAAGTGATGATACAATTTTATGATCAACAAATAATTTGGTTATTTTGATTGTTACTCATGTGAAGGACGTGACATATGAATCATAACTGTAGTACTTCATTTGATGAAATGCTCATTAACACAAAAAAATGCCCAAGTGTTTTGGCCGACACTTCAATCGATGGAAGCCAGGTGACAATTGATTGACAATTGATAGCCAAAGCAAAAGATTTACAACTATTGGAGATGGACAGTCAGTCAAGTGAAATCGGTCGACATGAAGACCAAAGTTTGGGTGGACAAAGATGTTGACAATGAAATGGTCAAGTGCTAAAGCAGGGGGTCTACGAAATATATCACCTTGATCGGCTGGAATGAATGTAGGATGTAACCGTTAGATAGTGGAGCTGATGGTCTCGAAAACTATAAACATTTGTATATAAATGTTGCTAAAATAAAACAGGAGCCACATGGACCAGGTTTTAATTCTTAGTGACTGTTTATATAAGTATCTATTGTTGTAGATTATAAATACTCGAAATGCATTCTTTGTGAAGGATTGCCCAATCAATCCAATAACACATGTTGTTCGTCTTTATTTTAAATGTATTTTATAGTTCCATGACCATTTAGTGATGATTATTCCCAATATTTATACCTACGAGTTTCATGCCATTTACATTCCTTGTCCAAAAATCAGCAAAAATAACCCTCCAAACCCTCGTCGATCGGACTAGAATGTTACTTTCAAAGATTTTTTTCACTTTCTAGGTGCAACAAACTCCCTTTCATGCACAACATCCTCTAATCAGTAGTTCATGAACAAATTTGCCATAATTCGCCTGGGGTGCAACAGATTTTGCCCATTTCATACTCGTCGCAGAAAAACGCACATATTCTATATGTCTAAGAAGATGAAGGTCGTCATTACAACCTCAAAAGAACGTCAAAATCATACATTACACAGAAAGCGTATACTTCATGGCGTACGATCCTTTGGTCAAGCACTCTTTATCACAATGAGTCCTTCCTCTTGCGATGGAAACGACAGCCGCGGCAGGAATTACAAGTACTGAAAAGATCAGCATTCCCAATGCACCGAAACAGGAAACTTTTATTCTGCCAGAGGATGAGGAGCAACATAGCAGTTCTTCGTTCTCTCAGGGAGGATCAACCCGGAAACTATACCGTGATCACACCACTTGTCTTGCCATAGTTTACATTGCACATGATATATTGACTTCAAGCGACATCGCCTGACTTTTAATACTCAAGAAAAGCACCTAGAGAACTAAATGACTTTCATCATCCCGTACGCATACAGCAGTTTTCTATTATACGTATGCAGGTGCTTTTCCACCTCGACAAACAAGCAGCGAATCTATACATCCTCTAGTTACATTAACTTAGATGAGAGAGAGAGAGTCATTCAGCAAGGCTGTGGGCGTGTTTGGACTATAAAAATGTCATTCCCCACAACACATCCCTCTACGTCCTGCGGACTGCCAAACTTCCGCTCAAGGAATAAACCAAGCGTGCCAAGCCGCTGACCAAGTTGTCTCCGGAAGATGGGGTCAGTCGTCAATGGTTTCTCACTATAATCCACTGTTAATTTAATCACCTCCCCATCAGCAGGACCTGATCCGAGGACCACTAGCTCCTGGCTAAAGTTGGCAAATGCTAATGTCTTAATGACCCCATCAAACTTACCACATGACAAACGCCACGGTGTGCCTCGGGTGCCAGAGGCCAGGGTTTCGCCAAGTCCTGGAGCTATCTCGGCCTCCACAGAATTGCTATCACGGTCCGTCGGGCTAAGTGTGTGAAGGACAAATGACAAATCCGGCGAAAGCATCTCTTGCACTAAAATTGCCATTGTAGCTTCTTTTTGAGGAACTTTAGCAGCTTGCCGGCTCAGAACCGCTCTCCTTGTGTACAAAGAAGCCCACACTTTGGAGATGGCATTACCAAAGACAGCTGGATTAGAAGGGCTCACGTTGGGAATTGAATCATATAGCCCAGCTGCGGACATTCCAGCTAAATCCTCAACATTGGCACTTGAACGGACGATTAAACGAGAGCTCCCTGGAAATATTTTCCCGATGCTCTCAATGATGTCTTTTGGGGGCTGCAGGGTACTTATCAGTTCCTGGAGCTGTTGGCATACCCTGTCTAGTTCCCCATCCTCCAGTCTAGCCCTTTCCAGTTCTTCCAGAAGAGAATTGAATGTGTCCATGGAGTCACTCCGTTCTAAAGCCAATTCCATAGAGCCAAAAGGTATTACTGCCCCGGATGGGACTTTGAAAGATGCCGGTACTCCTTCGTCATTGTAAACTGCCATGAGGAACAGCATGATGTTTAGCAAGATAAAATAAATAAACAAATAAATACTGTGAGATAATACATTTCAAGAGATTTCATGCAAACTCTGTAAATTGATCCATAATGTTCGGAGATTAAGACATGCAAATACATCAATTTCTGAGAAAGAGGCTATTTCCATGAGATGGAACTTGATGCCACAGGGCCGTCCCCATCAGCACAAGGAAGTTCAGATGTGCAGATTAGGGACTCATGCTCCTTGCAAACCCGCAAGTTATTAACTTTGCTCATCCAGCCGCACTTCTCTCTTTTTCTTTTGAGATATATTAAGAGGCAAGAAATGGTTCACACTAAAGAAATAAGAGAATGTCGTTGGATCAACTCAAAGAACTAAGAAAAAGATAGTCAGAAGATTATAGTTCTCATGCAAGGTAAATTATTCAGTGACCAAGAAGAATCTATGCCATGCCTACTTAAACAACATCCAAAACTAGAACTTCAACTCTTAGTATCCAAGAATGGCAGATTCCATGGTGATTACATTGCTTGGCACCTGAGCAAGAACGGACTAGAATGAACCATCTGCATGACAATAATCCATGTCCCAGGGTAGTAGAGCTTTCATGATTAGTGAGATATTATGCAGTGCAATGCAATGCAGAAGAAATGTCACTGACCCTTGTGGGAAGCTTCCGCAAGAGAAGCTAACAGACCACAAGCAGCAGCCTTTGCACCTGATGTCTCCACCTCTGCATCGACAAGTGGTACAACTCCACGGGAAGCATCCTGATTGCAAAATTCTTTTAATGAGTTTGACATAAGCACTTCCCAATCAAACTTTACTTTCTAGAGATAAAAAAGATATATTAATCCAGTTATATTTTCACAAGAAAGGAGGAGAATATAAATGCATTCACCAAATAAAGATCAAAGAAAGTTCTAACATCTCTTAAAGAGAGGGGGAATGAATAATTTTGTTTTCCCATTTAAGGATATTCAGAAGAAACAAGATAAGAGCTTCCCAAATTTCTGGATAGAGGAAATAAGAATAAACCTTTTTGGTGTGAGCAGCTGTGGCAATAGGTGAAGAATGAGGTTCAGATACTCCAGCTTCAGACAAAATACTTTGTGGCTTCCCATTCTTGCTGGTCTCCGATGTTGATTGCAATATAACACCTGCTGAAGATGCCTCCAACCTGAAATTGCCCAAAAGCATATTCCAAGGGTAGGAAATTAAGAAAAGGAAAGGAAAAATCCTAGAATGAAACAATGAGATGATGTGTCATTTAAAGCAGTGGATCATCAATCACATCTACATTTATCTAGAAACAGACCTCACAAACTTTCCAGCGAGTTTCTGCAAATCAGAAATTGTATCATCAGCTTCACACGTCACAAAGACAATCTTTTCCTGCACATGGTAAGTTATTTTATCAGTATCTTCGAATTTGATTAAACCTTAAGCGCAGTCAACTGTTAGAAGAAAAACTTAACCTGCCGGGCCCTGACACCAAGATGAGATAAGTGAGGCAGCTCCTGCAGAAGTATAACGCCTCCTATGTTACTTCCCGAAGCTGTCACCTGGAATTTAATCTATCACGTTAAGCCTTTATCTGACAAATTTCAGGTACCTTCTAGATTAAATAACAAGTGCTGTGCAGCACGAGTAGCTTGATAGAAGGTAAAAAAAATACCTCTTCATCTCCATCAGCTCTCTTGACGATAAGAATGACAGGTCCACTTACAGATGATGGTAGTGACCCAGGGTTGATTCTTTCAACCTGGACAAGAAACCCATGAATAGGCATATAACAATTTGTAACCAAAAAATTCGGGTTTACTCTCCCACCATTGACATACCTGAACTAATGTGCCAACAGCAGCTCCAGAAACAAGAACATCCCAACCTTGAGAACCAATTACACTCCTAATAGCTTTCAAGAGAAGAGTACAAATTTTTGAAACCTGAAAAACCACACTAAGAAAGATTTCCCAAAGGTCAAGAAGCTGCCATAACTTTAAACAAGAGATGAGATGCATGTGAACTCGGAATATAGGCAGCAGAAAGCACAAATGCACTAAGCAAATTCAAGGGAATAAAAAAAGCAGGATTATTAACTCCAATGATAAAACAAAGTAAAGTAATATACCCAGCGCGGATCTCAGCTTCTGTGTATGTCGTCACACTATTCTTGGGAATTCCAAAAGCTCTTCCAAGCATCTTCAAAGCAGAAAGGTAGTTTCAAGTCTGAGTTTAATAAAATTAACAAATATCCACGCGCGCGCGTGCGATACTCATGCACACACAATTTTCCATTAGGAATGTTTCTTCATACCTCAACTTTAGCAGGAAATATCTCAAGAAGTGCTTCAGAATATTCTTCTGTTAACCTCCTCGACCTATCAAGAGTCGCTTTTAGCCTCAATGCCCATATCATTTTGCCATCTTCACTGCCTTATGAAGACAAAATGAACACAGAATATTAACTACAAGTTGGCACGTACATACTAAGCTCTCAACCTGCAAAGTCAGATATGAATTGACTACCTTCCTTTTCGGAAAAGCCTCTTTTCTTCCAAGCAAGAAGTTCATTCTGCAAAGCAGTACATTCTTCCACTTGCCAACTTGATAGCCCCAGTTGGCGAATGCCAACAATGAGTGCATCAAGGAGATTATCCCAAAAACTCATGTTCTGTGCCACGTTCTCAGCCAACCAAGAAGTCCCTCCGCTAGCTTCAACGGCATTAAGGAATCTATGCAGATATGCATCATAAAAATTAATACAGTTCCAAGCATGTGGTAGAACAGGAACAAGGAAACAAAATTAAGTTGGGAACTAATCCATCAAATATTTCAACATATTATGGCATGAAAGAATTGTTCACTTGCACATCGTAATATTTAATGCTATCAAAGTATAGATACTAAACCATGACTTCATCTAATATAGCTTGAGCTTTTGAAATAGTTAATAGTGGTCCTACTGAATTTTACATGGTACTAAAGCATGAGCTTCCGAGTTCAAAATTTTTCTAGGCGTATAATTTGCCTCTCCATTGATATATTTCCACGCTGTAGTCTTAACTCTTAAGCCAAAGTTCAACCTATGTGTGAAGGGGAGTGCCAAACTACTTAAAAATTAAACCAATATTTCATCTAATAGTTTTTTCCTTTTTTATTAATCCAGGGACACAGATGTGGAGACCCGACTTACTAGAGACCCATGGAACACCTTGCAAGCCTAATGAATCAATTAAGTCCACATTTTTATGGCTTGTGCAAGTGGCTCTAACCCGGAGCAATTTGCTCGAAGTTGGTAGGCTTAATCTTTTAGAACAGTTGGTTATGGTACACAATACACAAAATTTTACACATTATTCTGAAAACAGCATTACTTAGGAGTCTGAAAAGACTAATTTACGAAGGCATCATGATTCTGACCATAGTTTCATCAAACACTGGCATCGTATTTTTTTAAAACTTATCAATCCTTTAATCTATGACGCCACTGACAAAGATGGATTGCGTTAGATACTAACATCTGATTATTTCAAGGACTGGGAATCAAATCCAATAGAGAGTAGCTTATGGTCCAACATGGGAAATTTAAAGTCTTCCCAAAAGAATTATCTCTCATGTGAAATATTTTAGCGGGTCCCTAATGTCCCTAGTAGATACATACCTATAAGACAGCCACATGCTGTATAATCAGAAGATACAGGACTTTCTTTTGCCATTATTACAAACATTTATTTCACAGTTTTTTTTTTCCCCACACGGTTCACATGTGGAAACTTCTAACTTTCTGATCAAAGTCAAATTAACAGAAATGTTTCTATATTACAACATCCAGAGAAATCAACTGGAGTAGGGAAGTCTTCAATATTTAACAACAGAACATTGGCAGAAAAGACATTTCAAGCAAAATGGTTCCAAAACCACAATTCTATCGTGAATTTTTTAAGCTGGATGTGGACAAGAGATAAAGTACCACAAAATTGCAGTTTCCAAGGAATCAGATCAAATAAGCTTAATAAGCTTAAGCTAGATATTTGACAAGTCTTTGGATATCAGCACAACACAAGCACAAAGTAGAAAAAAAAGGCTCTTACAATAAACAGGTCAATTGAAATGACTCTCCGCTACATGCTTTTTGAATCCCTAAGAATTTATTTTAAAAAAAAAAAAAAAAACACTGGGGAGCTATGCACTGAAAGTATTTATACAGTCATGATAGAGAGAGCTGAGGACTATTTGTCTCAAAATGATCTACTACTAGCACTAGAAAGGGGAAACGACACCACAAGTGCCATAACTTTTATACAGCTCTCACTTAAGTGCCATAATTATTTTTTCAATCAATTGAATGCCATAACTTTCGTACGGCACTCACCTGAGTGCCATAATTTATTTATTTTTCAATCACTTGAGTGTTATAACTTTTTAAAAATGTTCCCCACAAGTGTCATACCACCTCAGATTTTCGACACTTGGGTGAACGTTTTTTAAAAATTATGGCACTCAAGTGATCAATTAGAAGTTATGTCACTAAAATGAATATTTTTTAGAAGTTGTGGCACTTACGCGATCGGAAAAAAAGTTACGCACTCAAGTGAACACTGTGGTGTCCTCCCTACTAGAAACAATGAAATAGTTAACAAAAAAAATCTAAAATACTTGGCATAAATATAAAGAGAAATTGTCTAAGCAGAAACTTTTTTCTATGACAGAAATTCCTAAGTCATCTCAAGGCTACAAGTAAAGTCACGCATCCACACAGAGGATCTGACTTGTTCAAACATTCAGTTACTGTATGAGTACAAAGAAGCAAAAAAAGCATTGTGGAATGAGCATGGAGACCATTGTATTTTGTGTCTATGCAGAAACATTTGATCATGTGCCTTAATAAGAGCTTCTTTCACATTTCCTAATGAAAAATCTCCATAATACATTGAAGTGGTTATCTCTATTTTCTCTGAAGCTTCAGTCACGATTAAGGCACAATAAACTTCTGATATGAATATTAAAGATGATAATCATTCTGAAAGAAGCATTCTGGCAACATGCTGATCCAGAGAACAGTCTTTTCTACTTTTGCTTTGTCAAGTCCAATAACGAAATGGGATCAATGCTGCATGAGGGGTTTGCCAAAAACTCATGCCATCAGTAAGCTATGAACAGAACACACCTGCTTAAGAGCACAAAAGAATAGTCCTCAAGGCCAATCTCACAAAGCCGCCACTGTACCAAAAAGGAAAATGGGAGGATATTAGACGCTGATCCATCAAAACTTCAGATTATGATGTTTCTGGATAGGTTACTCAGAAAAGAGTAGAAATGATTTCACCTTTTGACGCGTTGCAATTGCAGCATCAGGGGCATCATTTCGAAGACCACTTTCGAGACCTTTTGCAATCAATTCCCTTGTTGCAGTCAAAGATTGCATGGTTTGCATCAACAGATCAAGGGATTCACTGGAAGTATCCAATCTCTAAATGAACAAAACAGAAACAACCACATAAACAGTGAGAAATACTGTATAATTAGACATACAGTTGAAATAAATTGAAATAAGATCTGCATCAGTGAGGTCTTCTTTGGAGGGAAGGAAAGGCCAATTCAATCTCAAAATTGCTTGTCTTCTTTGAAGTGGAAAGAACTTTATATTTGCTTGCAAAAAGGTACATGCATCCATATACTGCTGCTTTATCCTCAATTAATTTGTAATCAAATAATAAGTCACCGAATCAGGTAAGTCAAATGTTATGGATGCAAGGAAGGAACTACATAATGGCAAGATTCTTGTGGTCACGCCCTTGTTCAATACAACAGGGGCACTGCCAGCCATTCTTGAGGTGCGTTCGTCCATGACCCAAACAAGACTGCGCTCAGCCAACTTTAAGGGGACAAATATAACAACAATACAGGACTTAACATTCCCTGCTTGCTATCAGCATATGATATAGAGAACAAGTCATCATTAACTGGCAGTAACAGCCAACAAGTGGCACCATTATTTTGAATGCTGTACAGCACAATTATCAGAAGACCTACAATCAAATGTCATATTACATGCAAAGTGGAGATCCTAGTGCACATGCTTGATCGTCCCACCACAGTGACTGAAAAATCCAACAGCATGACAGAAGCGGCAGGCAGACAGTCAAGTGATAAAGTTTATAGTGCAAGGCAAGGAATCTATCTCAACAGTAAGTAACAAAAAGTTATCTGCATGAGCTCCATAACGAACATAACACCAACAATCAAAGGTCATATTACATGCAAAGTGGAGATTCTAGTGCACATGCTTGTTTGTCCCACCACAGTGACTGAACAATCCAATGGCATAACAGAAGTGGCAGGCAGATAGTCAAGTGATGAAGTTTATAGTGCAAGGCAAGGAATCTATCTCAACAGTAAGTAAAAAAAAGTTATCTGCATGAGCTCCATAACCAACATAACAAGCCAATTTTAAATTAAAAAAAGTTACAAAAAGATTTCACAAATGAAATTCTCACATAAAAGCATATTTCTATTACCTCTTTACATTCAAGAAAGAGCTTAAGAGTCGACAACGCCCGTTCATCCAATGATTCTCTGATAGACTCAAGTTGTTCCCCAAGGCTGCAATGGAAAAGGTATAGTCCATAAATAATTGATAATTAATAATCAATTGCAGTTGATCAACTATTGCTGTCAAAATACAAATATAATGAGGCACTAATGGTACCTTTAGTTGGCCTTTTCGTTTCCTTTGTTTATCTATGGAGTTATTTTAGTTATCCATATATAAGTGTTTTTTTTCTTTTTTGGGGTGTGCAGCCATGAGGGGTTTGACTGGGAAGATTTTCATCAATTCCCAGTCTGGCCATATTAATAGCCCAACATTGTTCATTAGAGTCGCCACTAAGATGGTTATTCTAAAAGACTTCAATTTCATCAAAGCTATGAAATCTTATATGACAGACCTTCCAGCATTAAAAAAATCCTTCAGCTCATGATGGAAAATTTTGAATTGCTCCACAAATGCTTCGCTATATTGTCCTGGGTTCTTGGTGATTCTGGCAAGCATTGCTTCAGTAGCAATTAAATCCTCAGGACCAGCATTCCGATGAAGCTTGTTTTGTATCGTATGCTTTATTTCTTGCTGCATTTCAGAGGAAAAAAAACAAAGAAACAAGTTAAAGTGAAGTTCACAGACTACCTTAAACCTGTAACTGAAGAGATTCACACACCAAGTCCCTCATGAAGCACAACCTTGAGGTCATGGGGAATGTCATTTCGATGTGCTATATCTCTTATTCGAGTCAGAGGAACAGATGCAGTAAATTCAGCCTTGAAAGAGGGCAGACATGGATGAATTTTGCGAACCACCAGCACTTCCTGAATAGGATGTCAAACACAAGCAGTGACTATCGTAGGAGAAGACTACATAACAATTACACAACAAATATGCAGATATACAAATGTATTTACATGCTTAACAGTGGCCCAAAAAAATAAGGCACTATACTCCTATCTCAAGTGCTTCACAGTCGCACTTAACAGAGAATAGGGGCTTTTAACCTTTTTCTCAGAAGTTACACGAATTCCCAATAGATGATATCTGAGGAAAACAGTAAGTTACAACACCACCCCCACCCCCCCCCCTACCAAAAAAAGAAAAAGAAATCTTTTCCATAAGAATAATAATAATAATTAATAAAATAGTTCACAGTGATAGCAGTATGTACCCAGCAATTCTATGCCAAAGATATGCTCTCTATTGTATGAAAAACCACCTCCTGAATCCATCAGTATGGTACATTTATTGCAAAGTGTTTTACCAAAAAGATGCCCTTTACTGGAAGCAGGACATTTAACTTATAGCAAAAATGCTCTCACCTTTATGATGTTGGATACCAAAACAAGCAAGTGTATGATATTTTTCACATTAAAACTAAGAAGAACTGACAAAATATACATCACAGAACATTTGCGAGGAATTGGCCACTGGATGAAGCATCCTTAAGCTTTCAAAGTGGTGTAGTACAGGTAATAGGACAAAGTGGTTTCTCCAGTGATAGTATGAAACATATCAGCAAAATTAAGCAGGCTTTTCTATTAAAAAAAGTCAATTCTTTTATAAGAAGGAGAAGAAGGGAAAAAGAACAACTAGGACTGAATGCACATGAGACGTGGTACAACAGAAAGACAAAAGCATAACACATATAAAAGTCTTATCCCACTAAGCAGGGTAAAAAGGACATTCACACAGAAACACACACACGTCACCTTAGGGGAAGCATCTTTCCTGCAAGCAATCCTCTCCAATTCCCGGAATATGAGTCTAGATATCTCTGCATGCCTATTTGGCCGATGATGACCTCCATCTTCAAAGCAGGGAATTTGTCCTGTGTTTATCCACTGCATAAGAAGAAGCTCTAAGAAGACCACAAAGAATCAACTCAAAAGTGCAGTTTGGAACTTAGTCAGGTAGCTATACCTTCAAATAGATGGCAGAGTTTACAAGAGCCTCCAATCGGTTTTCACCTTGAAGGTTTTCAACTATAAGCTCACGAACAACTTCGAGCTTCATTAACACAAGTTAGGAGACATGACAATGTCAATTGAATGATATAAGCTGCACCCTTACATTCATTCATTTCTTCATATTTCAGAGTTTTTAGGAAGTCAATTCAGCCAGGAACAAGCTAACCAGAATCATCCACCAAAAAAGGTCATTTTCTAATCTAACAATCATCTCAGATAACCTTGGAAAAAAAAAATGCAAAACCAAGTGTCATCCTTCAGAATCAAACCAAAGACATTGGATGTTTATCTGCTAATGTAAGACATGCTACATATAGCAAATTTGCATAATAGATTTGAAGGCAATCCATTGTCTGGGGAAAGAAAGAGAGGAATGTTAACGGATATAAATCGATTGAGATTCATATTCATGATAGTCTCTGCATATGTCATTACCTTACGCCACCAGTTCCTTGCATTTCGATCACCTTCGACCAGCTTCAAGGCCGCTCCTTCAAGACCTGAAGTATCCCATCGCATTTCTGTCTCTCTATTCCTGTGCTCATTGGAGCTCATAAAACTCACAGCCTTCCCTTGCCATTGCTCCACGAAGGGGCTTGTCTCTGCCTCAGCAAGAGCAGCTGTATCATTAACTGCAGCACCATTATCTCCATCGTTGCTGAACAGCTCCTCACCAGTCTCTTCAGAATCCATAGGCATCAATTTTACAGCCTCCTTAGTCGCATTCCACGTGCAAACCATTCCATACTTCCCTCCTTTGGGCAGCTTGAGGACTCGATTATCCCCAGATTCCCATGCCACACTCTTGTCTTTCCTATCAATGACAAATTTATATTCGACCGATTCACCTCCTTTCAGTTCTAACTCACATACCCATCCGCTCTTGGTCCAGTCCATTGCCACCTTTTTCTTCCATGATCCCAATTCTCTTGCGGATCCTAAGATTGCCACGCTCTCCCCAAATTCAACTTGGTGATCCAGCCGAACACTGAGGTGCACCTTCTCCCGTCCCGGCTTTGATTCGATCTTCTTCCCTTTCTTCTCCCCTTCTCTGCGATAAACACACAATGTTATAGCTTCTACCAGGAGCCTCCTACCTTGTCGAAACAACTTAAATAGCAATTTTCACACAAACCGCCCTATCATTCTTTGTCATTTAACACCGCATTCGAAGAGAAACCTCGACTCAAGACGGTATCAGATAATTAATGCCGCTAGCCTCTATTGCAAGAATAACTCAAAATAAAAACAGAAAAACTCTTTTTTTTCCGCACCGATTCTCGTTCAAAAAATAGACCCCACATAAACTCCATCCACACAAGAGACTCAGACAAACCTTGGATCAAGAATTGCATAAAACAACTCAATACTTCACTCCGAACCCAGTATTTGATCAGACGACATAAGTATACTCCAACAAATCCACCCAGAAAGAGAGAGAGACCTGGTTTCAGTGCTGGAAACGCCGCGAACAACCGTGGAGGGGCGACCCCGAGCGGCGTGAGCTCCATGCATCCACCTGAGAGAATCTCGAAGGGGAAAAGCAATGCTGCTCTTCAAGAACGAACCGGTTGCAGAGTTCCCAGAAATGGGATGCAAAGATTTAGCTAGCCTTCCGCTACCGTCTTGGACGAAACTCGCGGAGCAATGCCATCCACGCCAAGAACCCATCACTCCCCTCTCGAAAAGACAGCAACTTGAACTGAACAACAGCAAAAAGACGGCAACTTGAACCGACGAACAGGATGCCCAAGTCAACCAGACTCAATCTCAAACGCGAAAAACCGTGGAGTCAGAAATCAAGAAAGCGTCGTGGGTTGACAAGGGAGACGCTCCCCGAGATGATCATTATCTCGAATCTCGATGGGTACCCACGTGGACAAAGAGATGAAGGTGTCCCAAGCAGCGAGCTTCAGCTACGGCAACGTTAATGGGCCCTCTGTCCGATCAATTATTAATAAAATATCAGATCGCTACTTCTTCTTCCTTCACTGGGAAAAGATCAAAGCTGCTCCTTTCCTGGATTCTATCGCAGAGTGGCTTATGTGGCTTTCGTTCAGCGGTAAACCAGCGGTTCGCTTTTTCTCACCTCTACCGCCATCGAGATATCATTATCTTCCCCTTCATGGGATCCACACGCGATATTTTCCCTTTCTTTTCTTCTCCTGTTCTCTTCTCTCCTTTTTTTGCATAAAAATGGAGAAAACCATATTTGTTTTCTCTATTAAAAAAGGAGATGCCGAGGGTCGGCCGGTGATGTCGACCGGCGAAAAGAACGGTGAAGTCGCAATCCGGTTGCTTGGACCATCATCGGGTTCTCTTATTTGGAAATCAAATGGCCACCTCGATTTCGATCTCTCTTGTTCCATTTCCCCAAATGTCTAGCAAGCTATGGCTTCTTTGAGACTTTGCCCTCAACTAGGATTCGAAGATCAACTCAAACTCAAGGTACATTTGATTCAGCTTTTTGAAAACCTTCTCGAAAAATCTTGAGATGTTTGACTACTATTCTCGATGAGTTTTGGAGTGAAAGCTAACTTTTGGAAAGATAAAAACTAATAAAATTTGGGTAATTTTCTTTTTTGCCTCAAAAACTTATTAGAAGTCGAATTTTACCCTTTTTAAAAACCACTCTCCTTGACTCTTACTCCTAATCCTTGCTCTCTCCCATGACGACTGCTCCATTCCTTCACTCCACCCCCTCTCTCTCTCTCTCTCCTTCACTCGCTCGACTTAGTCTTTCTTTTGGGCTCTCACTCACTCTCCTACAGGTAATTAGGATTTGCTTCTTGGTCCTAATTTGGTCTCGATATGTCAATTCAGGACAAGAACAAAAGGCCCACCATCGTTTTCTTATGATTTTGCTAATTAGATTTTTCTCGCAAGTTAAGTTGACCTATTTATAATAATCTAATATCATGAGAGGAATTGCCGATTCACATAAAATGACATTCAAGTAATCGAAATTAAAAATGATAATTAAGTAAGTGCTATACAAAAATTATGATATTTATCATTATAGGTTTTTTTTTTTTTTTTTTAATTTCTTTGTCAATGCTCGCCGCATTACTCAATAAGATTTCACGATGCAAATTGTTAGCTCTATTTTGTGGACAATCAACGCGTGCAATCCGGATGTGCTATTCTTTTAAGATTCATCGATATGCAGCTTCTATCGAGTAAGGCACATGATTCTTCCTCTGGCTATTGCACCAAAGGATATGTGCTTTTCCCCCCTTAAGGTGTTGCCATCTTTAAGACATGATTGACACGCAAGGTCCTATTGTTTTTATCTTTTTTAGCATTCAATATCGTAAATGTGACGTTTTATTCTTAAACTTCCAAAAATTATTATTATTATTATTATTATTATTATTATTATTATTATTATTATTATTATTATTATTATTATTATTATTATTGTGACCAAGGATCTGCCGGAGTCTGTCTTTGTTGGCTTACGCAAATTTGGAGTCTCATAGGCCTCCGCAATGGAGGTCCAATAGCGACTATACTTCGGAAAAAAAACAAGCTCAGCAACCCACTGCCGGGGCTCCTAGTTTAATTGCTAACAACACAGGGTTTTGAACATTGACCTCCTTCGCCGGAGAAGAGATCTCAACCAATCAGGTGGGTAAATTTTGTTTTTTTTTTTTTTTTTTGGTAACCCAGGGAACCGTAAGCCGATAGCCGGTAAACAAACCTTGGGAGAGCAACTGCAAGACCCACCACCACAGTATTCTAGGTAAGAATCTTTAATGATATAAAATTTATACTCTAAAAATATAAATTCGTTTGATAATGATACAAAATTTCTTCCTTTCGAACGACGGTAGACAAGTGGGCGGCGGTGGACTAGTGATCGGCGGCGATGGATGGTGGCAGCAGCGGCCAAAGAACCGGGGCGGGGATTGGCGGCAAAGCGGCGGCCGAACGGCGAGCCAACGACTGATGAATGGTGGTTGGTGGCGACAAATGGAGGACACAATGAGAAGATTTTTTATTTCTCATTTATGTTTCGGAAATAGAGAAGTGGAAAATTTTTACTTCTGATTTCTATTTCAAATCTATTTTTGGATCAAGAATCTATTTCAGAAATAGAAAAATGAAATAATTTTGCCAAACGTATTTCTATTCCAGAAACAAGTTTAAAATAAAAAAAATTGTTTCCGGAACAGAAATCAAAGATTGTCATGCACCCCCTTAGTCTTTCTTTTGGGCTCTCACTCACTCTCCTACGGGTAATTAGGATTTGCTTCTTGGTCCTAATTTGGTCTCGATATGTCAATTCAGGACAAGAACAAAAGGCCCACTATCGTTTTCTTATGATTTTGCTAATTAGATTTTTTTCTCGCAAGTTAAGTTGACCTATTTATAATAATTTAATATCACAAGAGGAATCGCCAATTCACATAAAATAAAATTCAAGTAATTGAAAAAAAAATTAATATTTAAGTAAGCACTATACAAAAATTATGGTATTTGTCATTATAATTTTTTTTTTCAATTTCTTTGTCAATGCTCGCTGCATTACTCAATAAGATTTCATGATGCAATTTGTTAGCTCTATTTTGTGGACAATCAACGCGTGCAATCCTGATGTGCTATTCTTTTAAGATTCATCGATATGCAGCTTCGATCGAGTAAGACACATGATTCTTCCTTTGGCTATTGCACCAAAGGATATGTGCTTTTCCCCCCTTAAGGTGTTGCCATCTTTAAGACATGATTGACACGCTCGGTCCTTCTGTTCTTATCTTTTTTAGCATTCAATATCATACCTAAAAATGTGAAGTTTTATTCTTAAACTTCTAAAAAATTTTTTTTTTTTCTTTGGTGACCTAGGATTTGCCGAAGCCTGCTCTTGTCAGCTTATGCCGATTTGGGGTTTCAAGAGCCTCTGCGATGGAGGCCTAACAGTAACTATATCCCAAGGGAAACTGGCCCAACAACCCACCGCCGGGGCCCCCTGCTTTAATCGCTAACAACGCAGAGTTTCAAATTTTGACCTTTTTCATTAGAGAAGAGATCTCAATCAACTGCGTTGGCCACAGGTGGGTAAAAATTGTTAATGATCGGTAGATCACAATATTCTTAATAAATCTCTCTCCATTTTTCCTGGACTAGAACTGTGAGGTAGTCGGCCATTTTGAAAAACCCTAAATATACCGGTGATAAATCTATTCAAAACTGATTTTTTAATATAAAAAACCATAAAATAGTATATTTGTGATAAGTTTATCTCAAATGACCACAAAAAACCCTAAACTAGTACATTTATGATATATTTACCCAAAACTAATTTTTTTTACCGCCAAAAACTCCAAATTGGTACATTTGTGATAAATATATCATCTATTAAATTGGATTAATATCACAAAAAATTACAAAACTAGTATAACTATAACAAACAGAGAATAAAATCCCGAATCGGTACACTACTCAACTGTTACATGTCATCTAACTTAGTATATGGATAGTAAAACTTAACAAAAACTAATAAGGATAAATTTATTACAAGTATACCAATTTAGGGTAAAATTGTCAAAGATATACTAGTTTGAGATTTTCGGTAGTCAAAAAATTAGTTTTGGGTGATATATCACATGTGTACTAGTTTGATTTTTTTTTTTTTTGTGGCATTAACCCTTCAAAAAAATTCATAATCCTTATGCTAAAAAATCCGACGCCGTGAATTAACATTACCATCATTTTACGTTAATTTGATGCTAAATTTGCCTTGATGGCGCCGTCCAAGATATGGGCGTAAAAAGAAAGCAAAAAAGATTTGTTGACTTAGGAAAATGGATTGGCAACACATAATCATTATTTTGAGGTACTGAAAATCTTAAAACTTATAACTAAAATGCAATTGATTTCTAAATTTTTTAAAAAGTGCAATTAGGTTCTAAAATTTGTCAAATTAATTTAATCAAATCCTTAAGTTAACTCTATCCAATTAGGTTACCCAAAAATGATGACGTGTCTTATTTTATTATTTTCTTAAGACATGACAATGATGTAGTGCTCATAAACACCACGTGAAAAAAATTCAATTTTTTTTGAAAAACTAAATTAGATTAAAAATAAAAAAGTTAAAAAACTCAAACTCAAATCAACAGTTTTGGCCAAGCCCTCCTTGTTAGCCACCGCCATAGCCACTGAGAAGGGCTAGCGAAGATTGTTTGGGCCTTTCCAAGGCTTAGGACCCTTGCTTGAGGCTAGCAAGGGCGTGGTGGCCTAGATCCGGGGGAAGGCATGACCGTCACCCTTGATTTGAACAAGGGTTGTCGACGCTAGTGTGGAGCTAGCGAGGGCTTGGCCATAGCTGTTGAATTTCCATTTTAGCTTTTTAATTTTTTTCATTCTAATTTAGTTTGTGTTCCTTTTTCTTATTATTTTTTTAGTATTTTTTGAGGTGACACTTAATGGGCTCTTGAGATCTCCACGTGTCTTAAGCAAATAATAAAATAAGACATGTAAGCATTTCTCGTGAATATAGTTGAATGGAATTAACAAAATGACTTCATTAAATCATTTAACAAATTTTAAAATTTGATTATAATTTTTGAAAGTTTTAAAATTGAACTAAACTTTAATTACAAATTTTAAGATTTTTAGTGAACTTTTCCATTATTTTGGCTCAATAAGTGGTTGACGTGACAGTCAAATAGCAGAAAATTGCATGTTCTTTGGCGACATGCTTAACTAAGGAACCATATTAAGCAAACTTTTAAAAGTTGATTAAGTTCAACACACACAAAAATAGAGGGACAATAAACAGTAAAGAAAAATTCAAGGTCCGCTCATGTTACTTGTCTTCATCTTTAAAGAATTAAAAGGAAGTCATTAATAGGTGTAAAAAAATTGTCTAGCGGTTTTGGATTTTCGATATAGGAATTAGCTTTTTATTGGGAGAATTACCAAAAAAAAGTCATAATCCTGTTGTAATTGTGCCAATTTAGTCCTAAACCTTTTTTTTTTGTTCAATTTAGTTATAAACCTTTTATAATTGTGCCAATTCAGTTCATCCGGCCAAAATTGGTCACCTGGCGCCGATGTGGACACTAATGGGGGACAAGCGGCCGGCGATGCAATTTTTTAATATATATATATTTTCGAATTTTTAAATATTTTTTTTAAATATTTTTTTTTCTTTTTATTTTTTCCCACCTTCCTCTTCCTCTAGCCGGCCGGAGGTGAGGGCCGGCAAGGGCGAGGCCCCGCTAAATCTAGCGAGGTCAGCCTCGTCGGCCACTGGTGAGGGCTCGGCCCCGCCAGTTTCAGTGCGCTCGGCCATTGCCAAATCCGACAAGGCCTCGCCCAACCAAGGTGAGGGTCGACCTCGCCATTGGCCACGGTGAGGCTGCCATATCTGCGACTTCCCTCCCGTCGTCAAGCGTGCCGTGAACTGCCCCCACTCCTTAGTGCTCGTCATCGTGGCCCTCGAGAGGGCGAATTTGATCAGGGAGGGCAAGGATCAGGTGTAGGGCGGCAGCATTTGCTTGGAGAATGTCTTGTACGGGTAGCTCCAAGCTCTTTCCGCTGTGATGGCAGCCTCGCCGGCCACTAGCAAGGTCGACCCTCGCCATGGCTAGGCGAGGCCCTACCAGATCTGGCTTGGCTCGGCCTCACCCAACCTTGGTGAGGGCTAAGCTCATCGGATCTGGCGAGGCCTTGCCCTCGCTAATGGCCGGTGAGGCTAACCTCGCCAAATCTGGCGGGGCCTCACCCTTGACCTCACCGGCCCTCACCTCCGGCCAGCGGGGGCGAGCCTCACTGGCCCTCGCCTTCGACCGGCTAGAGGAAGGGGAAGGTGGAAAAAAATAAAAAGAAAAAAAGAATTAAAGAAATAAAAAATGTTTCAAAATTCGAAAAAAATATTTAAAAATTGCCTCACCGGTTTGTCCCGTCGGCATCCACGTCAGCACTGGCTAGCCAATTTTGGCCAGATGGACTGAATTGACACAATCATAAAAGATTTAGGACTAAATTGGACAAAAAAAAATGTTTAGGACTGAATTGGCACAATTACAATATGTTTATGACTTTTTTGGTAATTCTCCCACTATTTATCTATAGCTTGGGGTAGTTTTCATTAGTAGTAACTGAAATTCAGTAATTTTTTCAATTGAGTCACTAAATTTTATTCTCTTTCACCGAACTAACTAAACTTTTTCCTTCTTTTCAATTGATGCACTCTAATCAGAATCCAATCAATTTTCCATTGAATTACTAACGTGATAAACAGGTGATGATGACTTGACCTTTGGAAAATTGGTAAATTTTTTGTTGAAGTGCGTTGATGGAGAAAAAGGGTAAGTTTAATGCATTGGGTAAATCTGGTGGCTCGATTATGAAAATAACTAAAGTTCAGTGATCCTAAAAGAAACTTATCCATCTTCTTGATAATATCCTAATTTATGAAGAAGAACGTTGTTTGTGAAAGCAGACTCTTGCGATTGATCGCGATATTACGCAAACATGTGACACACGATTTTATCATTGCATGATGTACTGCATAACGTGATAGATGCCCGTGCATGAAGATATCAGCAAGCAATGATTTCACATGCAAGAGAAGACAATTGGGTGTTTTTTTTTCTTCCTTTCGTGGGTTTTAGCAGTCTCTTCGTTGACGATTTGGACTCGATTTTCAGTGCCATGACCTTTGCTGGTGAGAGACGTTAGCAACTCCTTTTACTGGCGCAAGCAATCCTTGGGGTGTATCTGCCTGTTTGTGGAGACCGAGAGAGAGAGAGAGAGAGAGAGATGCTTATCGTCCCAATTTGAAAAGAAAAATCGAGTTTCGATGAGATCTTCATGCAAGAAAGGAAGGGATCTTAGAGAAGAGGACGAATAAGGAAACAATTTGACAGACGAAGTGCTAATCTTCACTGTAATTGTGGACTATTGTGACGGAGATCTCAAAAAGTCTACTCAGCCAGTCTAATTTGGACTTTGGAAAATGTAACCAGGAAGGAAACTACACATGGAACAGGATCTGGCGAGGGTTCCAGGTGAGGGCATCCCGTTATCGCCGGCCTTCGCCTATGGCCGGAGGTCATTGGCAATCACCGAGGCCCTAGTGACCGACAGAAGGAAACGGAAAAAAAAAAAAGAAAAAAAAAAAGAAATAAAAAATTTAGAAATTTTTTAAAAACTGTAAAAAATTGTCCATGGCAATGCCAACCCTATCACATAGGACGATTGGCATTCACATGAGCAATTGTCGGACAAAATGGACCAGAATGACTATATTAATAAATTATCAAAAGTTTTAGGATTAAATCAACCAAATTGAAAAGTTTAGAACTAAATTGACATTTGTAACCTTATTTTATTTTATTTTTCAATTTGTCGTATTACATCTCCTTGAGAATCAAATAAGCATCTAGGCCATAATGGCATGAGAGTATAATACAAGGCAACTACAAAAAGGTCTTATGAAAGCTTATTATACCAAAATGTGTTGCTTCCGAAATTGGAAAAGCCGATAGGGTTATTTTACTGTGTAGTGGTAGCCGGTGAAAGGCAACGGCTCAGGCACATGTGAGCATTAAGTACAGAATCTCCAGGACTAATTTGAAAGAAGAAAGTCCCCGATGGCGTGCCTAGTCCTGGACGCTTGAGCCGAGATCCTTGACACTCGACTCGAAAAATAATTTGATGATAATATTTATCACTTATATCACATAAACAGTGCATATCTTTTTAGAAAAATCAAATCAAATTTTTTTCATTAAACGACGGAAAATATATTATAGATCATTTTCTAAATCTTAGGCTATCACTGAAAAAAATTATCGATTTACCCTGAAATAATTTCCTGAAAAACATTTTCAAAAAATGTCACGTATTAAACAAACGGAGCCTTACATCGCAAAGCTACCTTTCGATTTTGTGCCACTGCCATTACTATGTAACGTTACCAAGCAGGCTAAGATCCATTGAGGGATTCCATAAGTAAATAAGATGCAAGGATAACCATGGAAGGTTCATTAAAAGGACATGAAACCTTTCCTTCTTTGCTTCAATGCCTAGGTTTTAATTCACGCGTTCATGTCAAAGCTTGAATCCTCTCTCTCTCTCTCTCGTTGAGTGTTTTTTTTTTTTTCGCTGAAAATCCAACCCGAGATCATCAGATGGAGAAATCAGTGCGCAGGAGCTGCTACAAGCCGTGCCAGGTTACGTCCCTCGTCACCCTGTTGTGCTTCACGTTTCTCTGCTTGGACTACTTGACCTTCCATGGCGAGAGAGACGGCTTCTACTTCAGAATCAACTACCATGGGCGTCTGACATCTGCCAAGACGAAGCAAAACGGAACGCAGAGCTCCGATTCTCTCCGACTTGTGGCAAACGTCGATGATCACAGGGTTAGTGCTACAAGCAACTCCGGCAGTGCAAGAACCGGGGGTTCGGATAAGCCTGATCAGGTAAAGGAGAGCCTGAACGGTACGAATGAATCAGATGCAGGGTCAGCACCGAGGGGCGACCGAGAATCTGCGGAGTATGTCCCTGTCCAGGTCCTAGGCAAAGGTGATCGAGATATGACGCACCCGAATAAGGAGAGCGCAGACCCGTGCTCAGGCCGGTACATCTACGTTCACGACCTCCCGAGTAGATTCAATGATGAAATACTGAAGAACTGCACGTCCCTCATCAAGTGGTTCGACATGTGCCCGTCCGTGGTCAATGAAGGTCTAGGTCCCCGAATCAACGATTCTCGCGGAGTCCTTTCTCATGGAAACTGGTTCGCGACCAATCAGTTCTTATTAGAGGTAGTGTTCCGCAACAGGATGAGGCAGTACGAGTGCTTAACCAACGACTCCTCGCTGGCTTCTGCTGTTTTCGTCCCCTTCTATGCCGGGCTCGATGTTGGCCGCCACCTCTGGAATTTCAGCACGTCGATTAGGGACTCTCTCGCGCAAGATCTCACCAATTGGCTTGCGGATAAACCGGAGTGGAACAAAATGTGGGGGAGGGATCATTTCCTAGTCGGAGGAAGGATCGCTTGGGATTTCAGGAGACGAAGCAATGACGTTTCTGACTGGGGAAACATTCTTATGTTCCTGCCCGAGTCCAAGAACATGACGATGCTATCGATCGAGTCGAGTTCTTGGAACAATGACATCGCCATACCATATCCCACATATTTTCATCCCTCGAGCGAGGCTCAGGTCCTTGAATGGCAAAACAAAGTGAGAACACATGAGAGGCGGTACCTGTTTTCGTTTGCCGGGGCCCCACGACCGAGCTTGGAAGATTCTATCCGAAGCGACCTCATTAACCAATGCAAAGCCTCTAATGGGACATGTGCATTGCTGAACTGTGGCTATGTTGTGAACAAGTGTGATGATCCGGTTGAAGTGATAAATGTCTTCGAGAGTTCTGATTTCTGCCTGCAGCCGCCCGGTGATTCCTTCACTAGGAGGTCAACTTTTGACTCGATACTGGCCGGCTGCATTCCGGTTTTCTTCCACCCTGGATCGGCGTACGTGCAGTACATTTGGCATTTACCAGAGAATTCTTCCAAGTATTCAGTTTTCATACCCGAAGACAAGGTGAAACATGGACACATCAACATCAAACAAGTATTGAGTAGGATTTCCCGGGATGCAGTACTCAGTATGAGAGAGGAGGTTGTACAGCTGATTCCTAGGATTGTATATGCAGATCCAAGGTCCAGAGATCATAAGTTCCAGGATTCCTTTGACACTGCCGTAAAAGGAGTTTTGAAAAGAATAGAGAGCATCAGGAGAAGAGTTTCCGATGGCAAGGATCCTAGTTCTGGATTTTCAGATCAGAACAGTACAAAGTTCAACATGCCCAGGACAGCCTAGGAAAAACAACAGGATCTTTCAGATTATAAAGAACCCAGAAGCATTCTAGATGGACAGAAATTGAATTTGAGATTTTCTTTTTGTCAGTTTTAAGCTTGCGCAGATGATTTTTTCAAGCGTATCTTCTCTCTTCATCCAGGATTGAATTTCTTCGATCTCTACCCACCGCATCAAGGATGAAATATTTGTAATGTACAAGAGACTGCAAATCAAGAATGTACTTGAATCTGTTAAAGCTTGAATTGGATGTTGATTAGTTCAGGTACAGTTTTGTTTGCATCTAATTATGTTTTTGTTTTGTTCATGTGTTGATTTAGCAGGGCGAAAGAAGACCACTTGTTGTTAGTCACATCAATTACCTTCATTCTCGATTCATCACAACAGAAGAGGCTCATTTCACAGTAGTGCAGTTAGCTGGACACTCAGTAATTCATACAATAGTACAGTTAACTGGACATTCAGTAAATCATAGTTTGCCTCAAAATGAATCTAGATTCGAACATTATGGGTAAAGCACTTTATATTATGACAATTACTATCTCAACGCACACAATTATAACTGTCACACAGTAGAGCCTTAAATTACCACATCAGAAAATAACTCACACTATATATATCAAAGCGGCAGCGACAGAAATAGACTGCTTCTAAGCAGCATTCCATGAAGAAAGGGGTGGAGTGTCGGAGTTCTCCCATGTGATCATGATACTTTTGTACCTGCTGCCCTTGATGTTGTCCACAGAAGCAATTGATTCGAGCTCAGCCATATCATTCGGCATGAGTTTCACAGACACAGCTCCAATATTCTGGTTAAAATTCTCAATCCTGGTTGTCCCAGGAATTGGGCAGACATCGTCGCCCTGGTGGTGCACCCAGGCGAGGGCTAACTGTGAAGGGGTGCAACCTTTTCCCTTTGCAATTTCATGTAATCGGTCAAATAACTTGGCATTGTGAACCAAGTTCTCTGGCTGGAACCTGGGCAGGTACTGCACAAAACAAAGCACTTCTCAGTATGGCATTGAAGATACATATGGTTATAAAGCTTTCAGGTTGACAATTGCTTTCTAGCCTCTCTGAATGCTACAAAAAACTGGTAAACCAACAGCAAATATCAAAGTTAGCAGATGATTTTCCTGCACTTTCATGCAAATGATAGTCACTGTGAGCTGATCGGTACACACAGACCTGTCGGAAGTCATCCTTGGAGAGATTCTCAAACAACTTGGAACCAACAGAAAAGAATCCTCGTCCTAAAGGACTGTAGGAAACAATTCCGATGCCGAGCTCCCTAGTAAGCGTTTCGAGGAAGATCAGAGTCAGAAGAAGACTGTCTCTACTTCACAAAGAAACTAGTCGGTTCTCATTAATTTCTTACCGGCATGTGGGAATTACATCTGCCTCCACGTCTCTCGACCACAGTGACCACTCCAGTTGCACCGCTGTTATGGGATGAACAGCGTGGGCTCTTCTGATTGTCGAAGCCGAAGCCTCAGATAAACCAATGTACTTGACTTTACCCTCCTCAACTAGCTTCTTTAGCTCACTGATCTTTGAAGATTCACATGACCCAATAACAACAGTTAGGACCTTAAGTGTCGAAGATCCGGAAATTCATGCACTTTGTTAGCTTTATATTGTATCTCTGAATGTGCGTTCTCCAATTTTTTTAAACCATTTCATTTTGACACAGCCACCATCAGTGAGATCAATCAATATCAACACATCTTAATGCAAGAAAAATATACTAGGCATTAGATAAACTTAAGTAGTATCTCTAATTTATCAGAACCAGAACTAAAAACTAATCGGACAGAGGATGATCCAGCAAAAGATCTCAGTTCCACACAAGACAAATCTATTTAATCATTGCAACACAAAAGTAACTCTCATTATATAGTTTGCATCGTATTAACCATCACAAGATACGCAGTGAAACCATCCCGGTGCATCAACCAAGTGAAGCAATTTAAAGAGTGGGACCAGGATATACAGTGACTTCGATGGGCACGCGAACGTCCACGCGGTGCTGGTAGTAGAGGTCAATGCAATCGATGTTGAGCCGCTTCAAGCTGGCCTCGCACGACGCCCTAACGTACGCAGGGTCGCCTCGGACCTGCCTGTTCCCCTTCCCATCTGCGGAGCTGATCCCGAACTTGGTCGCCACTTGTACTCTCTCTCTCAGCCCTGCCTTCAGTGCCTGCTCGAATTCCATACCGAGTCAACACCAAAGTAAACTTCAAAAATTTGCCCCACAAATCAGAAAGCCTAGTCGCCCGACATAGAATTTTGCGCGAGCACCGCCGACTGTCCATACCGCTTAATAACTAGAACCCACTTGGGGCAACTGTTCGGACCGCCCATATATGGTTCCACATCTCAAAACTCGCATATTTCACGGGTTTCAGACATTTTTGCGTTCCGAACTGCGAGAGTCTGACATCTCAAACTAAGAGCCAAGCATGAGAATTGATTACGCTGGGGACGGGGGAGTCCAGAAGAGGGAAACGGAAGCAAAATCACGCGAAACCCTGTGCGAATTAGCTAAAGCTGATGCGAAAGGTGGAACCTTTCAAGCGACCGCGCGGCTCGAAATCCTTAAAGCACCGACCTTTCCGATGAGGACCTCGTTGGTGTGGGGGCCGTAGATGTCGGAGGTGTCGAGGAAGGTGACGCCGGAGTCGACGGCGTGGCGGATGAGGGCGATCATGTCGGGCTCCGACTTGGGTGGCCCGTAGAAGGCGGACATGCCCATACAGCCCAGTCCCTGCGCCGACACCTCCAGCCCCTGCGACCCCAGCTTGATCCTCCCCACCTGCGTCGACGACGCCATTGCCGTCCGTCTTCGTTCTCGCTCGCGACCGCGACGCAGGAAGAGGGTCAACTCAAGGAAGAAACGATTCTAGTTTGAGACAACGACGAACAAAGACTGTCCTGTACTAAACTTAGATATTGTTGATTACAATTTTTTATTTTTGTAATAAACTATGAAATTTCATATTATTAATTTTCTTACTAACTAAGACATGTGTTTCGGCAAGTCAAACTTGTTATCAACCATCTTGTACTCTATGTGTGCTTATGATCTTGAAAGTATTTCATCAATTTTTAAATATCAAGCAATATAAAAAAAAAAAAAAAGGAAAAAAGGGAGTGGAGCAAATGAAAGGGAGAGGATTTGCTTGCAACGTTTGCGACATTCTCTGAGGATTGATTACCATACACGGACATGTTTTTTTTTGGTAAAAATACCATACACAGACATTTCTGATGGACATTGCTGATGGGACTTCACGGTCGGTCAACTATTTCCATTGTCACCGGAGGTGAGTGGTTTTAGATTTTATATAAATTTCCATTGAAATTCGAAATCTATCTTGTGATGAATTTCAAGGTCAATTTTAAGTTTTATGCAAATTCTACGTATATTTTTAATTGAATCATCATATTTAATAATTATTATTTGTAACTACAATACGCTAACCACAATTTACAATTTATATTTATATATGAAAAATATGAAATATTAACAAAATAAAAGTTTCAACCATAAAATGGAAACTCGACTAGTAGTTTCAAATTATACACTTATAATCATATACCATGGAATATCGCAGGATCACACGAAAATATAAATCAACAAAAACACAAAAAAAAAAAAAAATCAAGTTCCACTTACTTAGAATCTGAAATTTCATATTTTTCAAATTTTGGAACTTTAAACCTATCCTATATCTTGGAATCTCGAACCGAATAAGTTCCTGGCAACTTAGTTCTTTGGTTTCAGATTTTACTTTGGAACCATGCTTTCACCTCTCATCGTCACCCAAGGCGTGTCGCTCTGTATTAGTTCTATTGAAAAACCGTTGAATAATTGCCAACCGAGACACGTTGCTGCGTATTGCTTCTATTAAAAAAACTGTTGAAGCCTCCGAAGGCATCATCATGCTTTAAACAGGTGAATAAGTACCCTGTTCACGCACATGCTTAAAACGGCCGAACAACATAGTTTCAAAAACACTGCAGCGCCCAAAGCTCAAGCTCTACATCTCTCAACGATTCAGCGACAGAAGCAGACCCATTTCAAAGCAGCTTTCCATGAAAAACGGCGCTTTTTCCCTGTAGCCATGCCGCTTTTGCACCCGCCACCCTTGATATTATCCGCAGAAGCAATCAATCCCAGCTCCTCCACCTCCTCCGTGGTAAGCTTCACCGACAGAGCTCCAACGTACTCCCTCAAAATTTCTTGATCTCGGTCGCGCCGGGAAACAGGCAGACCATCGTCGCCCGAAAAAAAGGGACAGATAAATTGTACTATGTATCAACACCCGAATGCCGTCAAGTCTAACATTCATTTTCAAAGGGAATCATCTAGCTAATTGGGGCCTGCATGTTTTTGTTCTTTTTTTTTTGTTTATGAATAGAAATTTTACTTTTATGTTTCTAGAAACAAAAAAAAAAGAACAGAAACGCATTTGTTTGTGTTTTTTTCAAAATCGGATTTTTTGTTCCTGGAACACAAAAAGAACAGAAATGAGAAAAAAAAAAAAAATTATTTTTTGTTCCAGAAACAATTTTGAAGAAACACTTATTCTTCTCTTTCTTCTCTTCTCTTCTTCTTTTCTTTTTCTTTTCCTTTTCTTTTTTTTTTTGGTTGGTCACCGGCCTCGGCCATGGCCGGTGACCGACCGTCGAGGGCCAGCGATGTCGTCGAGGGTCGGTGACCTCGCCGGAGCGTTGCCAGCCCCCAGCGAGGTCGAGCGTCGCCGCCCGGCGAGGCTCGGCCTCACCGGATCTGGGCGAGCCTCGCTGTGGCTGGGCGAGGCTGCCGGCCGAAAGAAGAAAAAAAAAAAAAAGAAATGAAAAAAAAGAAAATAAAAATATTAAAAAATTAAAAGAAACTAAAAAAGAATATAAATTTACCAAACGTATTTCTATTCATTTTTTATTCCCAGAACAAGTTTACTAAACATATCTTTTTGGTCAAAAATTGTTTCCCGGAACAGAAACCTTTTTTTCTATTTCTGTTCACTGGAATAATTTTTGAACAAAATCGTTACCAATGCACTCTTGGTTTCCCTGACATCCCCGGAATTCAACCTAAAATAGAAGATGTCTTGTTATCATCCGACATGGATGGAGAGTTCTTAAGAGGCTAATACGTCCCTCTCAAAAACTGTACTTTCATATATCGACCATTTGAATGGGAAGCTTCATAATGTAATGATATTTGCTAATTTTTTTTCCCCAAACAGAAAGCTCAAAGTCTTGAACCGCTTTTTTCTTCCATTCGACAATAAAAAAAGAAAATGAAAAAATAAGAGTTGAAACTCCACATGTATGTATAGCAACTAGCAAGATAGTCTGCACATGCATTACATAGCATAGTCTGTACATGCATTACCTTATGATGATCGATCTGACTGTGCCTTAGGAGCCTTCGACGGTCTTTCTATAGAAGCAACACGGAGCAACACCAGTCAGAACAACGTTCAAAATAGTTTTACGACCGCGAGAGCATCAGGTGGCAATTTACTTTTATGCAACAATGATGCCATCTAGTTCAGCAATTGTGCTGCTATAGAAAACGTGCCTCTCGGCATTGCTTCAATGAATAGTAACTAATATAGAGAGAATTGTGCAAAGATTAAATCTTGAAAGTATGAAATCATGGCTGAGGTGAATAGTGTCACTCTAGTATGTATGGACGAGTCGAATTGCACAAAATCCCAGTTTCGCGATTCTGAAAGTGACCTTGATGAATTGGTATGGTCGGCTTGGTTAGAATTTAGCTCAACCTGTGTTTCTTGAGCAATCTTCCCCATAAGCTTATCGCATATCTATAGTCTTCTCAAAGCGAAAGTCATTTATACAGAATGACAACAGCTACTCTCTGAAGTTCAGAGTTTATTACAGGATCACAAGCACCCTCTTCGTACACATGCTTATAACAACCACACCACACAGCTGGAAAATAATGCGGGAGCAAATGCTCGAGCTCTGCCTATCAAAGATGCAGCGACAGAAGCAGGCATGTCTCTAAGCAGCTTCCCATGAAGAAAGGGGTGGAGTGTCAGAGTTTTCCCATGTAGAGATGCTGCTATCATACCTGTCACCCTTCACACTGTCCCCAGAAGCAATCGATTCGAGCTCAGCCATCTCTTCTGGTGAAAGCTTCACTGACAGAGCTCCAATGTTCTGATTGAAATTCTCGATCTTGGTTGTGCCGGGAATAGGGCAGATGTCGTCGCCCTGGTGGTGTACCCAGGCAAGGGCTAACTGTGATGGGGTGCATCCCTTTCTTTGTGCAATTTCATTCACTCGGTCAAATAACTTCGCATTGTGAGCCAAGTTCTCTGGCTGAAACCTTGGTAGTTTCTGCATAACATAGAGAACTGTCTCAGCAGAGAGCATCTGAGCAACTATCATTTTCTTTTAAGCACCAAATTCTACCGCAACTAGTGCAAAAAATACTAGAAGTGGTTGCATTGCATGTTATCAGATTGTCTTGTTACTTGATATGATAAGCATTTGGAAGTTCGTAAGCATTGTGTTTAGTAAAAGATTATCTCGAAAGGATTGGACTATGTAGTTCAAAATCATAAGCATTTGAAATGCAGAGTGAGTGCTCTAGCAATCCATTTATCACAGTTAAAAAATAAAAAATCACAAATCTAGATGATTTGTAAAAGAATATTATCGGAAGTAAAGCTCTTTTTCGTTAAAAAATATAGCTACTTCACCCGGTGCAATCACAAGTCAATCGCTAATTACGAGCAGTATCCCACAATTGGGTTTATGACAGTAACATAATCCTAAAACTTTCATAAGAAGGGTGTTGGGGAGTCCTCACTCAAGAACGGGTAGTGTCAAGTTATTATTTATCTTGCGAAGAAAGATGAGTATAAAAAAGGACAGAGGCCTGAGACCGGATACTGGTGTTAGTTATATGGAGGAGATATCGTACTCTTATGAAGAAAGATGAGAGAAAAAGGATGGGTGGAAAGTGGGGAAAGGATAGTGAGTAGCAAATGGTGGGAAGGCTGGGAAAAAAAAGAATATAACGCCTTTGTGTCACCGATTCTTGTTTACACTACCCAATACTTTTTCTGCATGTCACAAGAACTGGTAATAATCCAGCACTCCAAAAAGAACGACAGTCACAGTGAGCATCTAATTATGTTGATCAGCAGAAAAAAACCTTTCTGAAGTCATCCTTGGAGAGATTCTCCAACAACTTGGAACCGGCAGAAAGGAATCCCCGTCCTAAAGGACTGTACGCAACGATTCCAATGCCAAGCTCCCTAGTCACAATGTTGCAGAAGAGCAGAGTCAGAAGAAAGCTGTTGTCACCGCACAAACAAATTGACAGAGTGATATCCTACCTGCACGTGGGAACAATCTCTGCCTCCACATCTCTTGACCACAGCGACCACTCCAATTGCACAGCTGTGATGGGATGAACAGCATGTGCTCTTCTGATGGTTGACGCAGAGGCCTCCGATAAACCAACGTACTTGATTTTACCCTCGTCAACGAGTTTCTTTAGCTCTCCAATCTTCAAATATTCACATGCCATAACAACAACAGTCAAGACCTTACATGTCAAGATCCAGAAATTCATGCACATTATTAGCCCCTGAATAGTATGTGTTCCCTGACTATTCCACGATTACATTTTGACCTGGCAGCTCTTAGCGAAGATCAGTTGATCTTTATGCATCTCTATGCAACAAAAAATTTGCTAGGAATTAAGAAGTTAATAGGCATAGATTTCTCTAATCTATCACACAATTGGGTAAATAGCAGAATTATAAAATTGATGGAAGTAGAATTCTCTGATCTACGACAGGGAGGTTAAATAACAGAAGTATTTCAAGAAATTGTCATATTTGACAATGATATGTCAAGAATCAAATGTCTCTACAGAATGTACAACTTTCAATGTGATTCTCGAATAGAAATTAGGATGCCCCTGATAGCGCTTTCATCTCAAAGGAAGATTTCCAATAATCTTCAACCTTATCGATCACTAACTCGTCAAAGATCCCATAAGACAAAAACCCAGCCACTGAAATACTAAAATTCCACGACTTCTTTAACAACGTATCTCTACCTGAACTATCAACTGAACTTAACTCTCAGCTAACAATATCTTCCAAGACAAAAGGCAAGACAATAGTCAATTTCTGCCACGAAGTCCAACAAACTATCAACAACACAACGATGCATCATCATTACCAATCTAGTTTAGCAACTGATCTTAAGATGCATAATCAACACCAATTTAGTTTAGCAACTGGATCATATGGCTCAGAGAAAGTCTCAAGAGAGGCAAAGATTCGACGAGGATCCATACAGAGACTTCGATGGGGACGCGGGTATCTATACGGTGTTGGTAGTAGAGGTCGATGCAATCGACGTCAAGCCGCTTCAAGCTGGCCTCGCAAGCCGCCCTCACGTAGGCCGGATCGCCGCGGGCCTCCCACTTCCCGTTGGCGAAGCCGAGCCCGAACTTGGTCGCCAGTTCCACCTTCTGTCTCACCCCTCCCTTCAGTGCCTGCTCAAGATCGACACCAAAATCACCGTAAGAAAACCCACAAACTGTGACCAAAATAAAGAAAACCAAGTCGCAGGATCTTGGAATTCGGCATGACTATAGCATCTCTACTTCGTGCTGAAGCTGAGACTAAGCTTCATAACACACTCAAGAGCAGACCTTGCCGAGGAGGATTTCGTTGGTGTGAGGGCCGTAGATGTCGGAGGTGTCGAGGAAGGTGACGCCGGAGCCGACGGCGTGGCGGATGAGTGCGATCATGTCGGGGTCGGGCTTGGGAGGGCCGTAGGCGATGGACATGCCCATGCAGCCCAGCCCCTGCGCGGACACCTCGAGGCCCTGCGACCCCAGCTTGATCCTCCTCAGCGTCGACTCCGCCATCGTCTAGCTCGAGGTCGATGCAGAGAAGAGAGAACGGATAAGAGACAGTTAGTGAGCTCTCCCGCCCTCTCACGGTACAATACAAGACAACGAAGCTTTTCTCTTCTGCTGTTGATTGGGTGTGGAGAGTATAAATAGACTGCAAATGACGTATAGGCACTCGTCACCCACTTCTCCGGCGGCCCGTTGACGAGAATATGCCGACCTCATACGCTTGACCAAAAAGGCTGAATACCGCAACGAGTTTAAACCGTACGTGGTATAAACACCCCGATTTTTATTTTTTTTTATCACGCAAAATTTTAAACTTACCGATTATAATATAAATACTTCAAACTCTTTTTTTTTTGTCACAATGAGTTAGTTTAAAATTTTTATAAAAAAAAAAAATTGAATATTTGTGTCACAATAGACATAATTTGGGACTTTTGGGTATTTATCCTCAATAAAAATAGAATAAAGGTTTATATCATATTATATAAAGTCCAAAATTTCAAATTGTCGAGAATTGATTGCACCATATTCGAAAAAGGCATGCTTGTAATATGTGTACTATATTATTTCTAATAGCAAAATTAATAAAGGCACATTAATCATATGATCGAAAAGATTCATCTAAATTACGTATCAATCTATCATAGTTATGTATTGACTCCGAAGCTATGTAAAGAAAAAGATTGAGGGATCAGCAAAGGCTACAATCCTCGATTGCTGACTACCATCCTTAACTGTCAACTCCTCGCTTTTTGTGTTACGAAGGTATTAAGTATTTCGTAGCGTACATCAAATGCTTCTTTAGCTCACTGATCTTTGAAGATTCACATGACCCAAAAACAACAGTAAGGACCTTAAGTGTCGGAGATCCAGAAATTCGTGCACTTTGTTAGCTTTATTTTGTATCTCTGAATGTGCGTTTTCCAATTTTTTTCAAACCATTTCATTTTGACACAGCCACCATCAGCGAGATCAATTAATATCGACACATCTTAATGCAAGAACAACATACTAGACATTAAATAAACTTAAGTAGTATCTCTAATTTATCAGAACCAGAACTAAAAACTAATCGGACAGAGGATAATCCAGTAACTGATCTCAGTCCCACACAAGACAAATCTATTTAATAGTCACAACACAGAAGTAACTCTCATTATATAGTTTCTATCATGTTAACCATCACGAGATACGCAGCGAAACCATTCCGGTGCACATCAACCTAGTGAAGCAATTTAAAGAATGGGACAAGGATATATAGTGACTTCGACCGGCACGCGAGCGTCCACGCGGTGTTGGTAGTAGAGGTCAATGCAATCGATGTCGAGCCGTTTCAAGCTGGGCTCGCATGGCACCCTCACGTACGCAGGGTCGCCTCGGACCTGCCTATTCCCCTTCCCATCTGCGGGGCTGATCCCGAACTTGGTCGTCACTTGTACTCTCTCTCTCAGCCCTCCCTTCAGTGCCTGCTCGAATTCCATACCGAGTCAACACCAATGTAAACTACAAAAATTTGCCCCACAAATCAGAAAGCCTAGTCGCCCGACATAGAATTTTGCGCGAGCACCTCCGACTGTCCATACCGCTTAATAACTAGAACCCACTTGGGGCGACTGTTCAGACCGCTCATCTATGGTTCCGCATCTCAAAACTCGCATATTTCACGGGTTTCAGACATTTTTGCGTTCCGAACTGCAAGAGTCTGACATCACAAACTAAGAGCCAAGTGACGCGGCCCACGGACGGAGCATGATTCAAGACTATCCGTGATTGGTCGTGTCATGCACAAAAGGCTGCCCAAGAGTAGCCCAGGACCGACCCACAATCAATCCGTGAGCGGTATGAGCAAATGCCCATGCGTGACCCATGGACGACCCGTGAGCAATGTTCGACCAGCCCATGTGCAACCCGTGACCGTTCAGCTACTTTTGTGTCAGACGGCCTTGCAGACCCGGATCTTGCTTCTGACATACGTCCATGGTCTTCCTAAGGGCCTGCATATACAGCCATCGAGTAGCAAGCTGTGTAGCCTTATACTGATGACACGGACATCCAAGCGATGATGGACAACCTACACCAGACCATTGAAGGAGCGGGAGTTGGTAGGGAGGAGTTCTTGGCTGAAGTGCAAGAACTCCAAGCTGGCATGAGAGAGCTCCGTGTTGAGGTTCTAGGATCCATCACACACGGGTTACAGCAGCAGGATGAGACTTGGGAGGCCATGATGGTGGCCATGCGCACAGAGATGGCCGAGATGAAAAGCAAGCTTGTCGAGCTTGAAACTGCATGCATGAGCAAGGTAATCACCGTGCAACCATGTGCCAATGCACCCAAGCCAAAAGAGTTTAAGGGCTCATGGGTGGCAAAGGATGTGGACAACTTCCTGTGGTACATAGAACACTACTTCCAGACCATGGGAATGATCGACAACATAATCCCGGTAAACACCGCAACCATGTTTTTATCTGATGATGCGTTGCTGTGGTGGCGTCGTAGGTTGGATGGTAGGAATGACGATCCTATCACAACATGGGCTCGGTTCGTCGAAGAATTTCGGCAAGCCTACTATCCCGCTTATGTGGAGGAGGAAGCCCGTAGGGAACTCAAGCGCCTAGAGCAAAAAGGTGGAGTCTACAATTATGTGAAGTGGTTCTCGGAGCTATTGCTCCAAATCCTATCCATGACCGAGACGAAGACATTCCACCAGTTCATGAGTGGACTTAAACCATGGGTCAAGCAAGAACTCAAATGATGCAACGCAACGGATCTCTCAATTGATACTTCTGTGGCCGAGTCCCTCGTGGAATACAAACCATTGCCCTTAGCCAAACCGGACTCTCGACCGAGAGAAAGGGCCATCAGTGGGGGAGATCATAATCGATACAACTGTCCGAATTTAGGTAGACCACCTCTGGTCCCTCATAAGACCTAACTTGAGTCGAGCAGTAGAGGATATCATCGCAAGTTACGTATCTACAAGTGCTTCTTTTGTGATGGACCACACATGGCCTAAGATTGTTCGAAAAGAGGAAAGCTAGCAGCCTTGTGCAAAGAGGATGGACTATGAGAGGAGGCGTGGTTGGGATCGTTGCAGATCCTCAAGTCGATCAAAGCCAAGAAAGTCAAGGAACCCAAAGGAATAATGTTCGTGGATGTGAAGATTAGTGGTACCACGATGTGTGCACTCGTGGATATCGGGGCGTCCGACCTCTTCATCTCCAAAGAGGCCATGAAGAAGTTGAATCTTCCGGTCGAGACGAGTGATGCCGGTTGGCTTAAAATGATGAACTCCAAGGAAGTCCTGACTAACGGCATGTTAGGGACGTGGAGCTACACCTTGGTCCATGGACTAGCAAAGAAGATATTGAGGTAATCCCCTTGACGACTATGATTTCATACTCGGTTTAGGATTTCTCGATCAAATCAATGCAGGCATTATGCCCTTTCACGGATTGCATATGTATCCTAGACAAGTGGTGCTGATTCATGGTCCTGATCTACCGTGAATCGGGATGCGATAGGAAGATGCTATCAGCCGTGCAGCTATCAAAATGGCTGAAGAAGGGCGAGGTGACCTCATTGGCAGCATTGAAGGACGAGGGCGTGGAAGAAAGCGAGGTACTGGAAGAGGTGTCCCAAGTCCTCAATGTCTTCTAAGATGTGATGCCGCTTGAGCTATCAAAGAAGTTGCCTCCTCGGAGAGAAGTCGACCACTGGATCGAGTTTGTGCCCGATGTTCGACCACCGGCCATGGCACCCTATTGCATGGCTCCGCCCGAGTTGGAAGAGCTGCGAAAACAACTGAAAGAGCTACTCGACGCGGGGTATATTCGGTTGTCCAAGACTCCGTTTGATGCTTTGGTGTTGTTCCAAAAGAAACATGATGGATCCATGTGTATGTGTATAGACTACTGAGCCTTGAAAAGGCTCACCGTCGAGAACAAGTACCCAATCTCGCTCATCACGGACTTGATCGATCAACTCGTGGAAGCCCGATGGTTCTCTAAGCTTGATCTTTGATTGGGGTATTATCAAGTTCGGATTGCCGAAGGAGACGAGTCAAAAACTGCATGAGTGACCCATTATGGATCGTATGAGTTCCTCGTCATGCCTTTCGGCTTGACAAATGCGCCGGCCACATTTTGTACTCTCATGAACAAGGTACTCCATTTGTTCCTTGATCGGTTCGTTGTGGTTTACCTTGACGACATTGTCGTGTACATTCGGACGCTCGAGGAGCATGTCAAGCATTTGAGTCAACTTTCCTAGACTCTTCAAGAGAATGATTTGTATGTAAAGCGCGAGAAGTGCGCTTTCGCTAAGAAGGAAGTCTTTTTCCTTGGGCACATCATCAGGGGCGGACGAGTGCAGATGGATGCGGCGAAGATCTGTGCCATTGTTGAATGGAAGCCACCAACTAAGGTGACGGAGCTGAGATCCTTTCTCGGACTCACAAATTACTACCGGTGTTTCATCCAAGGATACTTGAGCCTCACCGTGCCACTCATGGATATGTTGAAGAAAGAAAGGCCATGGGAGTGGATGGATCGGTGGGAGAGGCGTTCGAACGGTTGAAGCGTGCCATGATCGAAGAGTCGGTGCTCATACTGCTCGACTACATCAAGCCATATGAGGTAGAAACCAATGCTTTTGACTTTACTATTGGTGGTGTCTTGATGCAAGAAGGGCATCCGATTGTCTTCGAGTCTCAGAAACTACATGATACCGTGTGATGATACACAGTCCAAGAGAAGTAGATGATCGCGGTGGTGCATTGCCTTCATACTTGGAGGCACTACCTCTTGGGATCATGGTTCGTCATGAGGACCGACAACGTGGGTACGAGCTACTTCCAAACCCAGAAGAAGCTCAGCCCAAAACAAGCTCGGTGGCAAGACTTCTTGGCCAAGTTTGATTACGTGCTGGAATACAAGCTCGAAAAATCCAATTTCGTGGCCGATGCCTTAAGCAAGAAGATGGAGTTGGCCAATGTGATGAGTCGACTCGATTGTCCCCAGATTGAGCGTATTAAGGAGGGGCTAAAGCACTATCAAACAACCCAAGTCCTCCCTTGATACTCCCAAGAGGGCAAAACAAGGTGGTTTTGGTATGAGGATAACCTCCTCTACACCAAAGGACGGCGACTTTATGTACCGCTCCACGGGAAACTTCGGAAAGAAGTCCTATATGAACACCACAATTCCAAATAGGTGGGTCATCCGGGAATTCACCACACCATGGCACTCATCGAGGATCAATATTATTGGCCACACATGAGGGACGATGTTGAAGCCTATGTTCGGACGTGTCTTGTGTGCCAACAAAACAAGATAGAGCAATGGTCACCGACGGGGCTCCTTGAGCCGTTGCCTATCCCAGAACATCCATGGGAGAGCATTTCCATGGACTTCATCGTGAATTTGCCAAAGTCTGAACGGTGTTAGACTCTCATGGTCATGGTGGATCGCTTCTCTAAGTATGTGACGTTCGTGCCATCCATAAAGGATTGTCCAGCCGAGGAAGCTGCTAAGTTGTTCCTCAAGCATGTCGTCAAGTATTGGGGTGTTTCACACATGATCATGAGCAACCGCGATCCTCGATTCACCGGATGGTTCTGGACCGAGCTCTTCAAGTTGTTGGGGATGGACCTCAATTTCTCCACGAGCATGCATCCCTAAATTGACAAACAGATGGAGTGGGTGAATGTATTGCTGGAAATCTACCTCCGCCACTATGTGAGCAACACGCAGGTGAATTGGGCGTGGCTGATTGATGTGGCCCAATTTTTCTACAACCTACAGCAGAGTGAGTTCACGAACCAAAGCTCGTTTGAGATTGTGACCGGGCAACAACCGCTTACACCAAACGCGATTGCCTCGGGATATCGAGGAAGTAGCCCCTCCACTTACAAATTTGCTAAGGAATGGGATGAGCATGCGGATTTGGCGTGGGCATGCCTCAATAGAGCCGCCAAGTGCACCAAGAAGTGGGCCGAGAAGAAGCGACGGCACATGAAATTTCAGGTTGGGGACTTGGTGTTGGCCAAACTTCACCTAGTCCTTCGGTACCGTGACATGCATAAAGGGCTAATTCGTCGCTATGAAGATCCCTTTCAAGCGTTGCAGCGGATTGGGAAGGTGGCATACAAGTTGGACTTGCCGACCAAGCTCAAGGTGCACCCGTGTTCCACGTAAGTATGCTAAAATCATTTCATGCGGACGAGGACGACCCAAATCGAGGCGAGTCACAACAAGCGTCCCTTGGAGCAAGAACCTCATATGATCAGGATGTTGAATGCATCACGGCGGATTGGGTCATACGGAAGAGATATTGTGTACCAAGGAAAGAGTACCTTGTTCGGTGGAAGGGCCTTCCTGAGAGTGAAGCAAACTGAAACCCTCCAAGGCTCTATGGTAGTTTAAGAAACACATTGAAGCTTTCCATGACACGAATGCGACAAAGGCGTTGCTAGTTTAGGTGGGGGAGAATGACACGGCCCACAGACGGAGCATGATCCAAGACCGTCCGTGATTGGCTATGTCACACACAAAGGGCTACCCAAGAGCAGCCCATGACTGACCCATGATCAATCCATGAGCGGTACGAGCAAAGGCCCATGCGCGACCCATGGATGACCAATGAGCAATGTTCGACTAGCCCATGTGCAGCCCGTGACCATTCAGTTGCTCTCGTGTCAGACGGCCCCGCATACTCGAATCTTACTTCTGACACACGCCCATGGTCTTCCCAAGGGTTTGCCGTGTACAACAATTGAGTAGCCTGCTGTGTAGCCTTGTAATGATGATACGAATTCAAAATGCACCGTTGGATCGGAGGGACGATCAACAGTTGAGATGTGACCTGCATTTGTATAAATAGGGATCCCTCTCCCTCATCGTAACTAGTTCGTTCACAAGTGAATATACACTCTCTTTACCCATACAACTCTTGTGTTTGATTGTGTGTGCATAAGGTTGACTTGGGACCTATAATCCTAAGGCCGCACGGTGTTTTGATCGATCGTAACCAATCGACCCGTGACACAGGCATGAGAATTGATTACACTGGGGACTAGGGCGTCCAGAAGAGGGAATCAGAAGCAAAATCATGCGAAACCCTGTGCAAATTAGCGAAAGCTGGTGCGAAAGTTGGAACCTTTCAAGCAACCGTGTAGCTCGAAATCCTAAAGCACCAACCTTTCCGATGAGGATCTCGTTGGTGTGGGGGCCATAGATGTTGGAGGGGTCGAGGAAGGTGACGCCTGAGTCGACGGTGTGGCGGATGAGGGCAATCATGTCGGGCTCCGACTTGGGAGGCCGTAGAAGGCGGACATGCCCATGCAGCTTAGCCCCTACGCCAACACCTCTAGGCCCTGCGACCCCAACTTGATCCTCCCCACTTGTGTCGACAATGCCATTGTCGTCCGTCTTCATTCTCGCTCGTGATCGCGATGCGGGAAGAGGGTCAACTCAAGGAAGAAACAATTCTAGTTTGAGACAACGACGAACAAAGACTGTCTTGTACTAAACTTAGATATTGTTGATTACAATTTTTTTTTTGTAATAAACTATGAAATTTCATATTATTAATTTTCTTACTAACTTAGACGTGTTTAAGCAAGTCAAACTTATTATCAACCATCTTGTACTTTATGTGTGCTTATGATCTTGAAAGTATTTCATCAATTTTTAAATATCAAGCAATAAAAAAAAAGAGGAAAAAAAGGTAGTGGAGCAAATGAAAAGGAGAGGATTTACTTACAACGTTTGCGACATTCTCTGAGGATTGATTACCATACACAGACATTGCTAATGGGACTTTAGGGTCGGTCAACTATTTCCATTGTCACCGGAGGTGAGTGGTTTCAGATTTTATATAGATTTCATTGAAACTCGAAATCTACCTTGCGATGAATTTTAAGGTCAATTTTAGGTTCTACGCAAATTTTATGTGTATTTTTAATTGAATGATTATAATGAATCATCACATTTAATGATTATCATTTGTAACTACAATACGCTAACTAACCAGAATTTACAATTTATATTATACATTAAAAATATGAATTATTAATAAAATAAAAGTCTCAATCATAAAATAGAAGCTCAGACTAGTGGTTCCAAATTATACACTCATCATCATATGCCATGGAATACCACAGAACTACATGAAAATATAAATCAAGAAAAATACAAAAAAAAATAATTCAATTTCCACTTACTTAGAATCTAGAATTTTATATTTTTCAAATTTTGGAACTTGAAACCTACCCTATATCTTTGAATCTCGGTTTCAGATTTTACTTTAGAACCATGCTTCACCTCTCATTGTCACCCGAGGCGCGTCGCTCTGTATTGGTTCTATTGAAAACCGTTGAATAATTGCCAACCGAGACACGTTGCTGCGTATTGCTTCTATTAAAAAACTGTGAAGAGCCTTCGAAGGCACAATCGGGAAAGCTTTGATCGATCATCATTTTTAAACAGGTGAATAAGTACCCTGTTCCCGCACATGCTTAAAATGGCCGAACAACATACTTTCAGAAACACTGCAGCGCCCAATGCTCAAGCTCTACATCTCTCAATGATTCAGCGACAAAAGCAGATCCATTTCAAAGCAGCTTTCCATGAAGAACGGCGCTTTATCCTTGTAGCCATGCCGCTTTTGGACCCGCCACCCTTGATATTATCCGCAGAAGCAATCAATCCCAGCTCCTCCATCTCCTCCGTGGTAAGCTTCACCGACGGAGCTCCAACGTACTCCTTCAATTTCTCGATCTCGGTCGTGCCGGGAATTAGGCAGACCATCATCGCCTGAAGGAAAGGGACTGATAAAATGTACTATGTATCAACACCTGAATTTCGCCGTCAAGTCTAACATTCATTTTCGGAGGGAATCATCTAGGGAATTGGTTTCCCTGACATCCCCGGAATTCAACCTAAAATAGAAGATGTCTTGTTATCATCCGACATAGATGGAGAGTTCTTGAGAGGGTGACACATCCCTCTCGAAAACTATACTTTCATATATCGACCATTTGAATGGAAAGCTTTATAATGTAATGATATTTGCTATTTTTTTTTTCTGTTGTACTTTAGCTAGTTAGCTAGTACGTTCATGATGGGGTGCGATTGGACTGCATCAATTGGACTTGATATGCTACGATGGAGAGGCACAAATGAAGGGGTATGAATGGAGACGTATAAAAGGCTCCCGAACACAACCGTTAAAACGGTTGGCCATTTATTCGCACCAAATATCCTCTCCATTTCCATCAATTAAGATCAAAGTGTTCCATTTCATTTTTGCAAGAACAATTGGCATTTACGCTGTGGAAATTGGATGTTTTCCTTGTGATTGCATCCAGACTAACGTGAGGAAGCGTTGTTCGTAAATCATCGGCAATTCAACGTTCGTTCCGGGGCCATTTGCTGTTTGCGCATTAGAATCAAGTAAGTCGTCTTCCGCCGACTCGAATTCCAACATTTTCCCTAAATGGAAAGCTCAAAATCTCGAACTGCTCTTTTTCTTCTATACGATAAAAAAATAAAAATAAATAAATAAGAGTTGAAACTCCGTATATATATATGTATAGCAACTAGCAAGATAGTCCGCACATGCATTACCTTATGATGACCGATCTGATTGTGCCTTAGGAGCCTTCGATCGTCTTTCTATAGAAGCAACACGGAGCGACACGAGTCAAAATAGCGATAAGAAAAGTTTTACGACCGCGAGAGCATCAGGTGGCAATTTACTTTTATGCAACAACGATGCCATCTAGTTCAGCAATTGTGCTGCTATAGAAAACGTGCCTCTCGGCATTGCTTCAATGAATAGTAACCAATATAGAGAGAATTGTGCAAAGATTAAATCTTGAAAGTATGAAATCATTGCTGAGGTGAATAGTGTCACTCTAGTATGTATGGACGAGTCGAATTGCACAAAATCCCAGTTTCGCGATTCTGAAAGTCAACTTGATGAATTGGTATGGTCGGCTTGGTTAGAATTCAGCTCAACCTGTGTTTCTTGAGCAATCTTCCCCGTAAGCTTATCGCACATCTATAGTCTTCTCAAAGCGAACGTCATTTATACAAAATGATAACAGCTACTCTCTGAAGTTCAGAGTTTATTACAGGATCACAAGCACCCTCTTCGTACACATGCTTATAACAACCACACCACACAGCTGGAAAATTATACGGGAGCAAATGCTCGAGCTCTGCCTATCAAAGATGCAGCGACAGAAGCAGGCATGTCTCTAAGCAGCTTCCCATGAAGAAAGGGGTGGAGTGTCAGAGTTTTCCCATGTAGAGATGCTGCTATCGTACCTGTCACCCTTCACACTGTCCGCAGAAGCAATCGATTCGAGCTCAGCCATCTCTTCTGGTGAAAGCTTCACTGACAGAGCTCCAATGTTCTGATTGAAATTCTCGATCTTGGTTGTGCCGGGAATAGGGCAGATGTCGTCACCCTGGTGGTGTACCCAGGCAAGGGCTAACTGTGATGGGGTGCATCCCTTTCTTTGTGCAATTTCATTCACTCGGTCAAATAACTTCGCATTGTGAGCCAAGTTCTCTGGCTGAAACCTTGGTAGTTTCTGCATAACATAGAGAACTGTCTCAGCAGAGAGCATTTGAGCAACTATCATTTTCTTTTAAGCACCAAATTCTACCGCAACTAGTGCAAAAAATACTAGAAGTGGTTGCATTGCATGTTATCAGATTGTCTTGTTACTTGATATGATAATCATTCGGAAGTTCGTAAGCATTGTGTTTAGTAAAAGATTATCTCTAAAGGATTCGACTATGTAGTTCAAAATCATAAGCATTTGAAATGCAGAGTGAGTGCTCTAGCAATCCATTTATCACAGTTAAAAAATAAAAAATCACAAATCTAGATGATCTGTAGAAGAATATTATCGGAAGTAAAGCTCTTTCTCATTAAAAAATATAGCTACTTCACCCGGTACAATCACAAGTTAACCACTAATTACGAGCAGTATCCCACAATTGGGTTTATGTCAGTAACATAATCCTAAAACTTCCATAAGAAGGGTGTTGGGGTGTCCTCACTCAAGAACGGGTAGTGTCAAGATATTATTTATCTTGCGAAGAAAGATGAGTATAAAAAAGGACAGAGGCCCGAGACCTGATACTGGTGTTAGTTATATGGAGGAGCTATCGTACTCTTATGAAGAAAGATGAGAGAAAAAGGATGGGTGGAAAGTGGGGAAAGGATAGTGAGTAGCAAATGGTGGGAAGGCTGGGAAACAAAGGAACTTACAAATACATCTATATTAGTTCATTACAAGACTGAGAATACCGGGAACGGCCTCTTTTAGGCTTATCAAGCTATTAATTGATTATTATTTTACACAAATCTATAATCACGAGAGGTGGGATGTATGGCGAGTGCTGAATTGAAGACATGCAAGAATATAAAGCCTTTGTGTCACCGATTCTTGTTTACACCACCCAATACTTTTTCTGCATGTCACAAGAACTGGTAATAATCCAGCACTCCAAAAAGAACGACAGTCACAGTGAGCATCTAATTATGCTGATGAGCAGAAAAAAACCTTTCTGAAGTCATCCTTGGAGAGATTCTCCAACAACTTGGAACCGGCAGATAAGAATCCCCGTCCTAAAGGACTGTACGCAACAATTCCAATGCCAAGCTCCCTAGTCACAATGTTCCAGAAGAGCGGAGTCAGAAGAAAGCTGTTGTCACCGCATAAACAAATTAGTGATATCCTACCTGCACGTGGGAACGATCTCTGCCTCCACATCTCTTGACCACAGCGACCACTCCAATTGCACAGCTGTGATGGGATGAACAACATGTGCTCTTCTGATGGTTGACGCAGAGGCCTCCGATAAACCAACGTACTTGATTTTACCCTCTTCAACGAGTTTCTTTAGCTCTCCAATCTTCAAATATTCACATGCCATAACAACAACAGTCAAGACCTTACATGTCAAGATCCAGAAATTCATGCACATTATTAGCCCCTGAATAAAATGTGTTCCCTGACTATTCCACCATTACATTTTGACCTGGCAGCTCTTAGCGAAGATCAGTCGATCTTTATGAATCTCTATGCAACAAATAATTTGCTAGGAATTAAGAAGTTAATAGACATAGATTTCTCTAATCTATCACACAATTGGGCAAATAGCAGAATTATAAACTTGATGGAAGTAGAATTCTCTGATCTGTGACAGGGAGGTTAAATAACAGAAGTATTCCAAGAAAGTGTCATATTTGACAATGATATGTCAAGAATCAAACGTCTCTACAGAATGTACAACTTTCAATGTGATTCTCGAATAGAAATTAGGATGTGCCTGATAGCGCTTTCATCTCAAAGGAAGATTTCGAATAATCTTCAAGATTATCGATCACTAACTTGTCAAAGATCCCATAAGACAAGAACCCAGCCACCGAAATACTAAAATTCCACGACTTCTTTAACAACGTATCTCTACCTGAACTAACAACTGAACTTAACTCTCAGCTAACAATATCTTCCAAGACAAAAGGCAAGACAATAGTCAATTTCTGCCACGAAGTCCAACAAACTATCAACAACGCAACGATGCATCATCATTAAAATCTAGTTTAGCAACTGAACTTAAGATGCATAATCAACACCAATTTAGTTTAGCAACTGGATCATATGGCTCAGAGAAAGTCTCAAGAGAGGCAAAGATTCGACGAGGATCCATACAGAGACTTCGATGGGGACGCGGGTATCTATACGGTGTTGGTAGTAGAGGTCGATGCAATCGACGTCAAGCCGCTTCAAGCTGGCCTCGCAAGCCGCCCTCACGTAGGCCGGATCGCCGTGGGCCTCCCACTTCCCGTTGGCGAAGCCGAGCCCGAACTTGGTCGCCAGTTCCACCTTCTCTCTCACCCCTCCCTTCAGTGCCTGCTCAAGCTCAAGATCGACACCAAAATCACCATAAGAAAACCCACAAACTGTGACCAAAATAAAGAAAACCAAGTCGCAGGATCTTGGAATTCGGCATGACTATAGCATCTCTACTTCGTGCTGAAGCTGAGACTAAGCTTCATAACACACTCAAGAGCAGACCTTGCCGAGGAGGATTTCGTTGGTGTGAGGGCCGTAGATGTCGGAGGTGTCGAGGAAGGTGACGCCGGAGCCGACGGCGTGGCGGATGAGTGCGATCATGTCGGGGTCGGGCTTGGGAGTGCCGTAGGCCATGGACATGCCCATGCAGCCCAGCCCCTGCGCGGACACCTCGAGGCCCTGCGACCCCAGCTTGATCCTCCTCAGCGTCGACTCCGCCATCGTCTAGCTCGAGGTCGATGCAGAGAAGATAGAACGGATAAGAGACAGTTAGTGAGCTCTCCCGCCCTCTCACGGTACAATACAAGACAACGAAGCTTTTCTCTTCTGCTGTTGATTGGGTGTGGAGAGTATAAATAGACTGCAAATGACGTATAGGCACTCGTCACCCACTTCTCCGGCGGCCCGTTGACGAGAATATGCCGACCTCATACGCTTGACAAAAAAGGCTGAATACCGCAACAAGTTTAAACCGTACGTGGTATAAACACCCCGATTTTTATTTTTTTTATCACGCAAAATTTTAAACTTACCTATTATAATATAATTACTTCAAACTCTTTTTTTTTTTTTTTTTCGTCACAATGAGTTAGTTTAAAATTTTTATAACAAAAAAAATTGAATATTTGTGTCACAATAGACATAATTTGGGACTTTTGGGTATTTATCCTCAATAAAAATAGAATAAAGGTTTATATCATATTACATAAAGTCCAAATTTTCAAATTGTCGAGAATTGATTGCACCATATTCAAAAAAGGCATGCTTGTAATATGTGTACTATATTATTTCTAATAACAAAATTAATAAAGGCACATTAATCATATGATCGAAAAGATTCATCTGAATTATGTATCAATCAATCATAGTTATGCATTGACTCCGAAGCTATGTAAAGAAAAAGATTGAGGGATTAGCAAAGGCTACAATCCTCGATTGCTAACTACCATCCTTAACTGTCAACTCCTCGCTTTTCGTGTTACGAAGGTATTAAGTATTTTGTAGCGTACATCAAGTGCTTCTTTAGCTCACCGATCTTTGAAGATTCACATGACCCAAAAACAACAGTAAGGACCTTAAATGTTGGAGATCCAGAAATTTGTGTTTACTTTGTATCAATGAATGTGCGTTTTCTAATTTTTTTCAAACCATTTCTTTTTGACACAACCACCATCAGCGAGATCAATCAATATCGACACATCTTAATGCAAGAACAACATGCTACACATTAAATAAACTTAAGTAGTATCTCTAATTATCAGAACCAGAACTAAAAACTAATCGGACAGAGGATAATCCAGTAACTGATCTCAGTCCCACACAAGACAAATCTATTTAATAGTCACAACACAGAAGTAACTCTCATTATATAGTTTCTATCATGTTAACCATCACGAGATACGCAGCGAAACCATCCCGGTGCACATCAACCTAGTGAAGCAATTTAAAGAATGGGACAAGGATATACAGTGACTTCGACCGGCACGCGAGCGTCCACGCGGTGTTGGTAGTAGAGGTCAATGCAATCGATGTCGAGCCGCTTCAAGCTGGCCTCGCATGGCGCCCTCACGTACGTAGGGTCGCCTCGGACCTGCCTGTTCCCCTTCCCATCTGCGGAGCTGATCCCGAACTTGGTCGCCACTTGTACTCTCTCTCAGCCCTCCCTTCAGTGCCTGCTCGAATTCCATACCGAGTCAACACCAAAGTAAACTACAAAAATTTGCCCCACAAATCAGGAAGCCTAGTCGCCCGACGTAGAATTTTGCGCGAGCACCGCCGACTGTCCATACCGCTTAATAACTAGAACCCACTTGGGGCGACTGTTCAGACCGCTCATCTATGGTTCCGCATCTCAAAACTCGCATATTTCACAGGTTTCAGACATTTTTGCGTTCCAAACTACGAGAGTTTGACATCACAAACTAAGAGCCAAGTGACACAGCCCATGGACAGAGCATGATCCAAGACCATCCGTGATCGGCCATGTCACGCACAAAGGGCTGCCCAAGAGCAACCCACAACCGACCCACGATCAGTCCATGAGCGGTACAAGCAAAGGCCCATGCGTGACCCATGGATGACCAATGAGCAATGTTCGACCAGCCCATGTGCAGCCTGTGACTGTTCAGCTGCTCTCGTGTTAGACGACCTTGTCGACCCGGATCTTGCTTTTGACATACGCCCATGGTCTTCCTAAGGGCCTACCGTGTACAGCCATCGAGTAGCCTACTGTATAGCCTTATAATGATGATACGGATTCAAAATGCACCATTGGATCGGAGGGACGATCAACGGTTGAGATGCGGACCGCATTTGTATAAATAGGGATCCCTCTCCCTCATTGTAAGTAGTTCGTTCACAAGTGAATATACACTCTCTTTGCCCATCTAACTCTTGTGTTTGAGCGTGTGTGCGTAAGATTGACTTGGGATTGATAATTCTAAGGCCGCACAGTGTTTTAATTGATTGTAACCGACCAACCTATGACAAGTGGTATCAGAGCCTTCATTCCAAGTGTAATGGTTGATCCTCAGGCTGATGCTCCGTTCGTTCAAGGCGATGACCGAGAAGATCGTGGGCGTCTAGCTGAGAGGGCCACTCGATCAAAGAAGAAATGTGTTGTCTCAAGCTCGAGGGATTGAAGGGGGATTTGGAGAATCGAATGACGGTCCTAGAAGAGACCGTCATGGACGTCCAAGCGATGATGGACAACCTGCACCAGACCGTCGAAGGAGCGAAAGTCGGTAGGGAGGAGTTCTTGGCTGAAGTGCAAGAACTCCAAGCCAGCATGAGAGAGCTCCGTGTTGAGGTTCTAGGATCCATCACACACGAGTTATAGTAGCAGGATGAGACTTGGGAGGCCATGATGGTGGCCATGCGCACAGAGATGGCCGAGATGAAAAGCAAGCTTGCCACGCTTGAAAATGCACGTGTGAACAGAGTAATCACTACGCAACCACGTGCTGATGCACCCAAGCCAAAGGAGTTCAAGGGCTCATGGGTGGCAAAGAATGTGGACAACTTCCTGTGGTACATGGAACACTACTTCTAGACCATGGGAATGATCGACAACATAATCCGGGTAAACACCACAGCCATGTATTTATCTGATGATGCGTTGCTGTGGTGGCGTCGTAGGTTGGATGGTAGGAATGGCAATCTTATCATAACATGGGCTCGGTTCGTCGAAGAATTTCGGCGAACCTACTATCCCGCTTATGTGGAAGAGGAAGCGGAACTCAAGCGGCTAGAGCAAAAAGGTGGAGTCCGCAATTATGTGAAGTGGTTATTGGAGCTACTGCTCCAAATCCTATCCATGACCGAGACAGAGACATTTCACTAGTTCATGAGCGGACTCAAACCATGGGTCAAGCAAGAACTCAATCGATGCAACGCAACAGATCTCTGAACGGATACTTCTGTGGCCAAGTCCCTCGTGGAATACAAACCATCGCCCTCAGCCAAATCGGACTCTCAACCGAGAGAAAGGGCCATTGATGGGGGAGATCATAATCGATACAACCGTCCGAATGTAGGTAGACCACCTTCGGTCCCTCATAAGACCCAACCTGAGTCGAGCAACAAAGGATATCATTGCAAGGTACGTACCTACAAGTGCTTCTTTTGTGATGGACCACACATGGCCCGAGATTGTCGGAAAAGAGGGAAGCTAGCGGCCTCGTGCAAAGAGGATGGACCGTGAGAGGAGGCATGGTTGGGATCGTTGTGAATCCTTGGGTCGATCAAAACCAAGAAGGCCAAGGAACTCAAAGGAATGATGTTCGTGAATGTGAAGATCGGTGGTACCATGACGAGTGCACTTGTGGATACTAGGGCGTTCGACCTCTTCATCTCCAAAGAAGCTGTGAAGAAGCAGAATCTTTCGGTCGAGACGAGTGATGCTGGTGGCTTAAAACAGTGAACTCCAAGAAAGTCTCGACTAACAACATGGCTAGGGATGTGGAGCTGCACCTTGGTCCATGGACCAGGAAAGAGGATATCGAGATAATCCCCCTTGACGACTATGATTTTATACTTGGTTTAGGATTCCTCGATCGAATTAATGCGGGCGTTATGCCCTTTGTGGATTGCATATGTATTCTAGACAAGCGATGCCAATTCATGGTCCCGATCAACCGTAAATCGGAACATGGTAGAAAGATGCTATCGGCCATGTAGCTATCCAAAGGGCTGAAAAACGGCAAGGTAATCCTCTTGGCAGCATTGAAGGAGGAGGGCGTGGAAGAAAGCGAGGTACCGGAAGAGGTGCCCCGAGTCCTCAATGTCTTTCAAGATGTGATGCCGCTCAAGCTACCAAAGAAGCTGCCTCTTTAGAGAGAAGTCGACCACTGTTGACACCTAAATTTATATTTTTATTTAGGATTTAATGGCCTACAAAATTAGGAATTAGTCGCTAAAAAATGGAGAAGAAGAAAAAAAACACGTAAAGGTCAGGTTGGGCCGGATCTGGCATTGGCTTGGCCTGCTGCCCCTCTCTCTTTTCTCTTCTTCCCTTTACAAGGGCTTAGGCCCGGCCCTGACTTCTCCCCACCTTCAACCTAGTCAACAGAACCGGTCTGCTCCGCCCCTAGCATCTCGAGACACGTGAAACTTGCAGAAAGCAAAAGCAACAGGAGCAGGCATAGAGAAAAGAGGGAGCATCATGCAGAGAGATAGAGAAGGAGAGAGAGCTCGGTAGAGAGAGCGAGCTAAAAGGAGCGAAAGCCGAGTGAGGGAGATGTGCGACAGGTGAGAGAGAGAGAGAGAGAGAGAGAGAAAAAAAAAGGGGCCACTGCATCATCTTCTTCGCGAGGGGGGGCCTCGACCGCGCTGGCAACCGAGGTGTTGACCACCACTGCTCTGTCAGCGACCCACGAGCCCTCCTTACTCCATCGCCACTCTGTTGGTCTCGCTCGTGACGTTCGCCAAGCCGCCCTGCATTCGCAACCGGCTAGTGCCGACTCGTTTTTGCTCTGCCTCGCCTTCAACTTGTAGATCTCGCATTCGTCGAGTCCCTCACCGCACCACCGGAACTCCTGCAAGCTCGAAGCCCCACCTCTCGTCGAGACCCTCTGCTACTAGGTTCTCCTCTTCTCCGATGCCCAACAGATCCGCTCTGAGCCTCTTTTGAGCAAAGCTGCTTGCTGCTCCGCCTGTGCCGCTTTGACCAACAACCTGACGCCGCTGCTCACCCCTGCCGCCATGATCCTGCGACGCCATTACTTTGCCTTCGCCATCCCCCTCGCCGTGACACCTGACACCATCCGAGCCACCACGCCTTAGCGCTGCCCGCCTCCACCCGCGACAATCTAACGCTTCTTCTCACCTCCGATGCAGCCACCGCCCATCCTCGTAGACCCCGATGTCATCGTCACCGCTACCACCCACCGTGTTGCCACCGCCTCAAGCTTGTCGCCGCCATCGTTAGCACCGCCAATAAACCCTAAGGTTTCAGCCAAGAACTGGGTCGGGTGTAGATCTCAATTGAGTAGGGTTTTTTTTGTTCACATGGGCCTGTCACGATGGGCCATCTAATTTTGGGCTTGTGGGCTTGGGTTGGTTTAGTGTGGGCTTATGGGCCTGGTTTATTTTTAAAAAAAGAGATGAGGGGGACCTCTTGGGCTGGGCCCACGCTTTGGGCCCACCCGAGCCTGCCAAATTCGACCCTCCCTCGATCGGGCCAAGTTCGGTCAAACCTTACCCGACCTAGTTCACCCATTTTTAAATAAAAAGAAATTAATTTAAAATTTTAAAATTATTTTTTATAAAAAAAATTAAATTCAAAATCAAAAAATCAAAAAAATCAAAAAAATGTAGGGTTTGGTTATGAATTGCTATGTCTTATATTATTAGTGTAATTAGGCATTTATTTGCTTGTATATTGATTATATCACGTGTTTAATTTACATATTTAATTATGTTTAATTGCACATGCTCAATTTTATTGCAATTAGGATCTTGGTAGTTATAATTGTTATTTTAATGATTACGCACCCACATGATCATCTCACATGTCAATGAACATGTATAAAATCAATTCAAATTGCTTGACAAAAATCTTTTTTTTTTTTAAATGAACAAGATTAGGTATCGAAAGGGCAATAATTAGTTAATTAGTGTAATCAAGTCCTTGACCCTAGATTCTCTGGTTACGTATGAAGTGTGGCATACTCCTCGTGCCTCATTTGGTTTCTAGCTAACCCCAATAAGTTAGTGGCGACTCTTTTTTACAAAACTCTTAAAATACCCTAATGTTGCACGAGGTATGGGCTTGGGAGAGCCCATGCCTAATTATGGGTCTTAGGCTCGTCCTTTAGGCAATACCCCTAAACATGTTCCCTCCGCCGAGAGATAGGTCGCAACAGCCTCCAGATCAAGTTTATGCCCGATGTTCGACCACCGGCCACGGCACCTTATCGTATGGCTCCGCTTGAGTTGGAAGAGCTATGAAAACAATTGAAAGAGCTACTTGATGCGGGATATATTCGGCTGTCTAAGGCTCCGTTCGGTACTCTAGTGTTGTTCCAAAAGAAACATGACGGATCCCTCCATATGTGCATAGATTATCAAGCCTTGAACAAGCTCACCGTCAAGAACAAGTACCCAATCCCGCTCATCATGGACTTGTTCGATCAGCTCAGGGAAGCTCGATGGTTCTCCAAGCTCAATCTTTGATCGAGGTATTATCAAGTTCGAATTGCCGAAGGAGGCGAGCTGAAAACCGCATGCGTAACCCATTATGGATTGTATGAGTTCCTCGTTGTGCCTTTCAGCTTGACAAATGCGTTGGCCACATTTTGTACTCTCATGAACAAGGTACTCCATTCGTTCCTTGATCAATTCGTTGTGGTTTACCTTGACGACGTTTCGTGTACATCCGGATGCTCGAGGAGCATGTCGAGCATTTGAGTCAAGTTTTCTCGGGAGAATGATCTGTATGTAAAGCGCGAGAAGTGCGCTTTCGCTTAGAAGGAAGTCCCTTTCCTTAGGCACATCGTCAAGGGCAGACGAGTGCGGATGGATGCGGTAAAAATCCGTGCCATCGTTGAATGGAAGCCACAGACTAAGGTGACGGAGCTGAGATCCTTTCTTGGACTCATAAATTACTATTGGTGTTTCATCCGAGGATACTCAAGCCTCACCGTGCCACTCACGGATATGTTGAAGAAAGAAAGGCCGTGGGAGTGGACAGATCGGTATTGAGAGGCGTTTGAATGGTTGAAGCACACCATGATCGAAGAGTCGGTGCTCGTGCTGCCCGACTACATCAAGCCATATGAGGTAGAAACCAATGTTTCTCACTTTGCTATCGGTGGAGTCTTGATGCAGGAAGGGCATCCGGTTGCCTTCGAGTCTCGGAAACTAAATGATACCGAGTGACGATACATGGTCCAAGAGAAGGAGATGATCGCAGTGGTGCATTGCCTTCATATGTGGAGGCACTACCTCTTGGGATCACGGTTCATTGTGAGGACCGACAACATGGTTACGAGCTACTTCCAAACCCAAAAGAAGCTCAACCCGAAACAAGCTCGGTGGCAAGACTTCCTGGCCAAGTTTGATTTCACGCTGGAATACAAGCTTGGAAAATCCAATTCCATAGCCTATGCCTTAAGTAGGAAGATGGAGCTGGCCAACGTAATGAGTCAACCTGATTGTCCCCGGATCGAACGTATCAAGGAGAGTCTAAAGCACTATCAAACAACCCAAGCCCTCATTCAATACGCCCAAGAGGGCAAGACAATGCGGTTTTGGTACGAGGATGACCTCCTCTACACCAAAAGACGACGACTCTATGTGCCGCTCCATGGGAAACTTAAAAAAGAAGTCCTACACAAGTGCCACGATTCCAATTGGGCGGGTCATCCGAAAATCCATTGCACCATGGCACTCGTCAAGGATCAATATTATAGACCACACATGAGGGACGACGCTGAAGCCTATGTGCAAGTACGGATATGTCTTGTGTGCCTACAAGACAAGATAGAGCAACGGTCATCGGCAAGGCTCTTTGAGCTGTTGCCTATCCCAGAACGTCCATGGGAGAGCATTTCCATGTACTTCATTGTGAATTTGCCAAAGTCTGAAGGGTGTTGAACTCTCATGGTCATGGTGGATTGCTTCTTCAAGTATGCGACGTTCACGCCAGCCACAAAGGATTGTCCAGCCGAGGAAGCCACCAAGTTGTTCCTTAAGCATGTCGTCAAGTGTGGGGTATTCCATGCACAATCGTGAGCAATCGTGATCCTCGATTCACCGGGCGGTTCTGGACCGAGCTCTTCAAGTTGCTAGGGATGGACCTTAACTTCTCCACGAGCATGCATCCCCAAACCAACGTATAGACAGAGTAGATGAATGTATTGCTGGAAATCTACCTCCGGCACTATGTGAGCAACACGCAGGTGAATTGGGCGCGACTGATCGATGTGGCCCAATTTTCCTACAACTTGCAGCAGAGTGAGTCCACAAACCAAAGGCCGTTCGAGATCGTGACCGGACAACAACTGTTTACACCAAGCACAATTGCCTCAGAATATCGAGGAAGTAGCCCCCCCCACTTACAAATTCACTAAGGAATGGGATGAGCATGCAGACTTGGTGTGGGCATGCCTCAATAGAGTCACCAAGCACACCAAGAAGTGAGCCGACAAGAAGCGACTACACATAGAATTTCAAGTTGAGGACTTGGTGTTGGCCAAACTTCACTTGATCCTTCGATACCATGATGTGCATAAAGGGCTAATCCGTCACTATGAAGGTTCCTTTTGGGTGTTGCAATGGATTGGGAATGTGGCATACAAGCTGGACTTGTCGACCAAGCTCAAGGTGCACCCCGTGTTCCACGTAAGTATGCTGAAACCTTTTCATGCGAATGAGGATGACCCGAATCGAGGAGAGTCACAACGAGCGCCCCTTGGAGCAAGAACCTCATATGATCGGGATGTTGAATGCATCATGGCGACCAGGTCATACGAAAGAGATATTGTGCGTCAAGGAAAGAGTACATTGTCCAATGGAAGGGCCTTCTTGGGAGTGAAGCAAGCTGAAACCCTCTGAGGCTCTGTGGCAGTTTAAGAAACACATTAAAGCTTTCCATGTCACAGATACGACGAAGGTGTCATCAAATTAGGTGGGGGGAGAATGACACAGCCCACAGACGAAGCATGATTCAAGACCGTCCATGATCAGCTGTGTCACGCACAAAGGGCTAACCAAGAGTAGCCCACGACCGACCCATGATCAATCCATGAGCTGTATGAGCAAAGGCCCATGCACGACACATGGATGACCCGTGAGTAATGTTTGACCAGCCCGTGTGCAGCCCGTGATCGTTCAGCTGCTCTCATGTTAGACGACCTTGCAGACCGGATCTTGCTTCTAACACATGCCCATGGTCTTCCCAAGGGCCTGCTGTGTACAACCATCGAGTAGCCTATTGTATAGCCTTCTAATGATGATACGGATTCAAAATGCACGCGTTGGATCGGAGGGACCATCAATGGTTGAGATGCAACCCGCATTTGTATAAATAAGGATCTCTCTCCCTCATTATAACTAGTTCGTTCATAGGTGAATATACACTCTCTTTGCCCATCCGACTTTTGTGTTCGAGTGTGTGTGTGTGTGTGAGGCTGACTTGGGGTAGAAAATCCTAAGGCCGCACGGTGTTTTGATTGATTGTAACCGACCGACCTAGGACACAAGCATGAGAATTGATTACACTAGGGATTGGGGCGTCCAGAAGAGGCAATCGAAAGCATATCACGCAAAACCCTGTGTGAATTAGCGAAAACTGATGCGAAAGGTGGAACCTTTCAAGTGACCGCGTGGCTCGAAATCCTAAAGCATCGACCTTTCTGATGAGGATCATGTTGGTGTGGGGGCCGTAGATGTCGGAGGTGTTGAGGAAGGTGACGCCGAAGTTGACGGTGTGGCGGATGAGGGAAATCATGTCGGGCTCCGACTTGGGAGGGCCATAGAAGGTGGACATGCCCATGCAGCTCAGCCCCTACGCCGACACCTTCAGGCCCTGCGACCCCAGCTTGATCCTCCCCACCTGCGTCGACGATGCCATTGTCATTCAAATTTGTTCTCGCTCGCGACTGTAACGCAGGAAGAGGGTCAACTCAAGGAAGAAACAATTCTAGTTTGAGACAATGATGAGCAAAGACTATCTTGTACTAAACTTAGATATTGTTGATTACAATGTTTTTTTTTTTTTTTTGTAATAAACTATGAAATTTCATATTATGAATTTTCTTACTAACTTAGACATGTGTTTCAGCAAGTCAAACTTATTATCAACCATCTTGTACTCTATGTGTGCTTATGATCTTGAAAGTATTTCATAAATTTTTAAATATCAAGCAATATAAAAAAAAAAAAAGGAAAAAAGGGAGTGGTGCAAATGAAAAGGAGAGGATTTGCTTACAAAATTTGCGACATTCTCTGAGGATTGATTACCATACACAGACATTGCTAATGGGACTTCAGGGTCGGTCAACTATTTCCATTGTTGAGTGGTTTCGTATTTTATATAGATTTCCATTGAAACTCGAAATCTACCTTGTGATGAATTTCAAGGTCAATTTTAGGTTCTACGCAAATTTTATGTGCATTTTTAACTGAATGATTATAATAAATCATCACATTTAATGATTATTATTTGTAGCTACAATATGCTAACTAACCACAATTTACAATTTATATTTATACATGAAAAATATGAAATATTAATAAAATAAAAGTCTCAATCATAAAATGGAAGCTCAGACTAGTGGTTCTAAATTATAGGGAAAATTCCAAATAAGGACCCGAAGTGGATCAATTTTCTCAAATAAGGACCCGAAATGAAGTTTGTGTCAGATAAGGACCTAAAGTGGAATAATTGTCTCAAATAAGGACCCAAAGTGGTTGAATCAATTTCAAATAAGGACCCGAGCTTGCTGGTCAACCAAATATTCGCCGACGATCAAGCATGTGACATTTCCGACGATCGGAGTTTGGGCAATTTTGTCCAAAAAAAATCTAGGGAAAAATTAACAAATCCTAAAATGGAAACAAAAAAACCCTAGGTTTTCTACGGTATCCTGTGGAAGAAGCAATCGCTACATAGATTGAACGTCTCGGCCTCACTGGAGTCCTTGAAGCAGTTCACACCGTGAAGAACATCCCCAGTGCGAGGCACCCACACCCATCACATAGAGGCCTAGCGCTCATGGCGATGTAGGAAAACGTGATGGCCTCATCGAAGCTGAGCTTTCTTGTGCCACTCGCGTTAAGCTCCTTGAACAAGTAAGGGTTGCTCATCCTCCCATAGCCCTTGATCTTCGTGAAGGAAAGAAACTCCGAGAGGCACACGACGCCGTCGCGGTCGTGATCCATCTCGGTGACAAAGTCCTGTGCCAACCGTTTGACGTTCTCGGCAGCCGCATCAAAGTAGGCCTTCGCCCGCAAATCCTCCATTTTTCCCTTGCACAAAGCACAAAGCTCGAGCAGGCCCACCTCCCCATCAATCAAGGTTAGGTTTTTCGTCTTAGAATTCACTGACGTTAAACCAGCACAATGTAGACAACGCTTGTGTATAAAACCCAATTCTCCATCATCTTTTTCTAGGTTAATCATTTATTTCAATTTACACTCACGTTCAACCGTGGTTAGTTTCGTTCAAATTGGTGTACCCAATCATTCGTTCATTGAATAGAAAGTGTTTGTGGCTCATTGAAGCAACATGGCGACAAGGTGTGGACATGTGATAGAATATCACACGGATGGCAGCGACGACAATGATGGTACACAATAGTTCTGTTTTATAGTATTGTTTTTACCTGTTTTGATGGATTTTTTTAGTGAATGTCTCATTTTGTCCGAATCAATGCATATCAGTTGCGTCCACTATGATTTTTTTTATTGGATATGCTGTGTTGTGATCCTATGTGCCAGCGGCGGTGGTCTCTTTATTGCAATTTTTTAATGCTTTTCTGTTGTTTCTATTTTTTTGGTGTATACTTTATCGTTAATAGCTAGAGCTCATGGCATGTCCTAAAATCTAAATGTTAGTTTTCGATGATTTTATAGCTATAACACATTGATCATGCCAAGGATAAATCACTAATAAAAGGTGCAGGTTTTTTACCCTCACCATAGCAGTAGCACTTTCGTGCCCACATGAGTCCTAATGTGTATTACCAAATCATTAGCACAAAAAAAATTTTAAGTCAATAATGCACTATTTTTTTTTTTTTTTTGTGACAAATGGTATCTAATAAAAGTGTGGTACGTGGTCACTAGCGTGACTAATTTTCTTTCATTAATAGTAGTGTGGTACAGATGTATTGCAATTTTTTTTTTATAGTTTTTGTTTTTTTTTTCCCGGTGCGTATTATGCATAAGAGTATATTGATGTTATTTTTTGCTTCCACTTTTCACCAGTTGAGGGATGTGAAGAAGTGAACTATTCCATGTATGATAGTAGGCATGGTAAGGATGCTGAGAGTGCTGAAGAAGATGGGTTTCCCCTTATTGATCTTGATGATGATGGTTCAATGGAGAGGGATATGGAGATTGGAGATATCAGTCTATATGTAGATGTGTTAGCTGATAATGCAGATTTCTTGAACAAGAATAGTGAAAATGAGTATACGCATCCTGAGTTCAATGCTGAGGTTGATATGGAAAATCCTACCTTCAAGTTGGGGATGTGCTTTAGTAATGCGAATGAATTTAGAGAAGCTGTTAGGAACCATGCCATAAAAAATGGGAGAAAGGTGAGGTTTGTTAAAAATACACCTAACAAGTTGAGGGCAGTGTGCTCGGAGGGCTGTGATTGGCTCATATATGCCTCTAAAGTGCAAAGGGAGCATACTTTACAAGTCAAAACCTTCAACTCAGTACATACATGTAATAGAACACTACAAGTTCCTCAGATAAGTACTAAATGGCTAGCAAATAAGTATTGTGATAGGCTGAGAAACAATCCTACATGGCCAGGTGCTTCAATGAAAAAAACGATGGAGTTTGAGAATGTTTTGAAGTTGTCAAGGACAATGGTTTATAGAGCTAGGGCAATATCAATGAGTATGATCACGGGGAATGAGGAGGAGCAATTTTGGATGCTTAGAAGCTATTGTCAGGCACTTCTTGATGCCAACCCAGGATCCACATGTATAATCAAGACTGAGCAATGTCAAGACCAATTTAAGTTTAGGGGAGTCTACATTTGTTTGGATGCATTAAGGAGGGGCTTTGTAGAAGGATGTAGGCGCTTTGTGGGATTCGATGGTTGCCATTTGTCATCAGGCTATAAGGGGATACTTCTAGCAGCAGTGGGCATAGATGGCAGTAATCAAATGTATCCCTTTGCGTGGGCAATTGTCGGACAAGAAACATACAAGACATGGCACTGGTTTATTAGTTTAATTGCAGAAGACTTGGGAATTACGGACCCTGAAAATTCAAAGTACTGGACTTTTTTGTGTGACAAACAAAAGGGATTAGTGCAAGCACTAGCACATCTAATGCCCGAAGCAGAACATAGATTTTGCTTAAGGCATCTTTATGAAAACTTTAAACTACATCACAGAGGAGTAGAACTTAAAAAGCTTCTTTGGAAGGCTGCCATGGCAACTAGAGTATGTGATTTTGACTTGGCAATGGCACAACTGAAGGCAGTTGATGAGAAAGCTTATGATTGGTTATCCCAGAGGCCTCCTGTGCAATGGAGCAAGTCCTACTTTAGGACAAATTCAAAATGTGACATTTCCTTGAACAACTGGTGTGAAAGTTTCAACAAAAGCATCATTGATGCAAGGGACAAGCCTATCATCACAATGCTCGAAACTATAAGAGCGCAACTCATGGAGAGAATTCATAAGCAAAGGGATGGGATGACCAAATACACTGGTGTGATCTGTCCTAATATCCAGAAGATATTAGATCTTCAAAAACAGTTTTCGGTATCATGGATTCCAACCTGGAATGGAGAGGATGAATTTGAATTAAGTGGGCCATATGGAGACAAGAGAGTTGTTAATATTAGACATAGATCTTGTAGCTGTAGAAGATGGGACATCAGCGGGATTCCTTGTTGTCATGCTGTGGCGGCTCTTATATACATAAGGGAAGAACCTGAAAAGTGGGTTCACACAAGTTTTAGTAAGAAAACATTCATGCAAATATATAGCCATGTTGTGCATGTCGTAGATTCTAAAGACACGTGGCCTGCTAGAGAGCCATTGCTCCCACCAGATGTGCCCAAGCAAGTAGGCAGAAAGAAGAAACAAAGAACAAAATCAGTGAATGAAACAACTGATAGAAATTTGAGGACAAGAAAGAAGAAAGTTGTGCAAGAGCCGGTGGGAACAAAGTTGAAGAGACAAAATACCACAATTACTTGTGGAAAATGTGGTGGTTTAGGCCATAACAGGTATCATTGTAAGAATCCACCAGTAGAATTAGTAGCAGCAGATCGGAAGAGATTTTATGGTTGCCTCATGTTCACAAGATGTGGTAGAAAGCACTCCCTCAGACCCAACATGTTAACTTGAGATCAAGGAATTGCTTGCGTCAATTTTTGGCACAATTTCAAGCTTAATATTATCTATGGGAAGAGAGAAGATAAAGGTAGTTATTTATGCTTGACTTGGTCATAAAACTTTCTTACTTATACTTGACTTTATTTTAACTGATGATTTATTTTGTGTTTCAAGTGCAGGTAAAGAGAAGGATGCAAGGACCTCAACTTTTAAGTGGTCAAAGATGAGCAGCTTTTTTGGAGATACACAAGTGCAACAAGACCAATAAACACAAACTCCTTTTGTTTTACTGTTGGTTGATATGGATGGATCTATTTTGGAAGCATCTTAAAATATGTGTAGATAAATTTTGTCGAAAAGATTTCTTGTGTTGTGATGTCTCAATTCAAGTTTATCTAGTGCTATTTACTTTGCTTTGGAATGTCCTAGCACTTCATTGTAATATGGTGGTACTCACAACAAATCTACATGAGCTTATCAATCCAATGAGAAAAAGGAAAATATAAAACAATAGCATAAAAAAATGACCTGCAAAGAACAACGAACACAGCAGTCTAAGTACACACCCAATTAAAATGCACTATAGTATAGGCCGAAGAAAAATATGGAACGTCAATGGGCTCTATCAAAGCTTGAGCTCTATACACAACAAAAATAGAATATCTGACTCAAATGAAACCAAATACAGCTTGTAGTACCAAAAAGCATCACCATTAATTCATCATTGAACACTTGAGTTAATTGAACTTCAATATTTCCATTACCAAAAGAGATAACAAAATATGAGTTTACAACTTTAATATGTGCACATATAACGCGCACAACACTACAAGAAAGAGAAGAAACAATTGAATTTACAAAACAAACTCCTACTGATCATATGTAGTTATCACATCCCATCATCTTCTTCAACCAATCTAAAGCACCCAATAAAAGTTGAAAGACTCCACTACTGAGCTAATGAATTGATGCAATTATAGTTCTTTGGGTTCCATCTCTTTGGTCAAAGATGGTTATTCTGCTCACGACATAATAGGATGGTTGAGTCCACTGGTTGGTTTCGTCAAGGAAGAGAAGCTCCAAGCAGGTGACAAGCTTCGGGCAAATGCTAACTCTTCTCTTTTGACCATCACTTAGTCCTTTGGTCCCTCAACCTCAAATTTTTATGTCCATGGCATTTGTAGTCCCATTGCCCTTATTGCCATTTTTGCCATTTCCCTCTTCTCAGATACTGTTATGGAGTTTGGCAAATGTAGTTGAGTTGTGTAGTAAACAACTTCTCTCACAGTAGCATTGAGATCAATCCATCGTCTTGCATCACATAAGCCTGAACTCATAAAAATAAAGAACCCTGATAAGTGATGAGAAGATAGTTGCTTATCATTTATCAATGAATATTAAATCACCACAAAATATAGGACAGTTGAATTAGGTTCAATTTTTTTTTTATGTGAACATCACAAATTATTTCATAAAAACCAGAGAAATGAAGGATTTGAGGGTTTTGGTTCATTAGTATGAATAAGTTTCGAGCTCAATGTAAAAACTTTGTTTTGATAGTATTAAGTGGTGCTTTAGGGTTAATAGAGACAAAATTTTAAAAAGCAAGCCATATCAAGTAACCATCTCCAAATAGGACAATGCATTATCCACAGAACATCCTCAAAACAGATAGAAACCTATCAAAGGAAATTAAATTCCTCGTGCACAAGAGTTAGTCCTTTAGCAGTTTGCTTCAAACTTGGATGAATGTGAATCTCCACCCAACTTTCTAGAGAGCATGTCTCACCATATTTAACGAGAAATCAGCCAATACTTGTTGAATTCATAACTAATCACCATAGACAGACGGCCGGAGTTTTGATTTCATCTATAATATTACGAATCAATTGCAAACCCCGGTGTCTTAGCAATATCATCCCCACCTCCGGTCATCCAGATTTTCCTTCTCTTATTAGGTCCCTTCAAAATTTTCTTATTTTCTTTTTTTGCTTGACTAGCAAAGCAGCTAGGTTATAGTTAACAAAAAGAAACAACTTAATTACCAATCCACGGGGATGACTGCTCCAAAGCCTGTCCTCAAAAGTTTTCCTGCCTGCCTAAAATACTTTGAATACTCTAGCATTTCGCTCAAAGATTGCACAAGCCAACTTGCAGTGTGGATATGAAAAAGAGTACGTAGATACGCAATTTCCTCCCACATACATCTACGTCGCCCCGAGAACCTCAAATCCAACAGCACAGCAAGAACCGCACTGTCCTGTCATCCTAAAATTTCCAGGCCACAAATCACCACAAAACTACAATATGCGTGCACACGAGTGAACTAGCAACAATTTCCACCAAAGTTGCAATGGCGAAAGCACAACAACGGAAACTATGAGATGATAACTCAGCAAACACCTAAGTGCCAGTGCCGAACACACACACACACACAGACACGGACTTTATGCACAAAGACACAAAACACTGACCTGTTAGCGATCCAATAAGCTACAAGTACAGCGAAAACAAACAGCCAGACGGAATTTCTCATAACAGAGATTGTATCGAAAGAAAAGCAGAGACCTTGGAACCATCTCGGCTCTGACCCAGAGCAAACGAGTCCCGGCGACCCCTGAGCAAGAACCGGGAGTGGGACCGCAACAAAGAAGAGAGGAGAGACAGTACGGCCCCAAGGGAGCGTTCTGTGCCCCAAGGTAGCGTTCTGTGCGCGATGCAGATTCCCATGGCCATCGCCTCCGCGACTCTGCCGAGCTTACCAGTACAGGGAGCCGTCTTGACAAAATTTACAAGAGGCTACCGATAGAAAGAAGAGACGATGATGAACAATAGACTGATGCTTGCAAGGGGCAGGTGAGAAGCGACGAGAATCACGTTGCAATGATGATCAAGCAGCGATTTGGTTGAAGAGCGGCAAGGGAAAAGAAAGAAGGAAACATAAGCATCAACATGATAACCTAAAATTAATTAATTTAGAATTTTCCTTTTTTTTTCTAATCATAAATTTATGACAAAATTGCCCCTAGTTTAATCGCCGGAAAATGTTCGCCGGTGAGCTAAGGTCCTCAATAGAGATTAAGTTGATTATTTTGGGTCCTTATTTGACACAAAATTTACCTTAGGTCCTTATTTGAGACAATGAGTTTACTTCGGGTCCTTATTTGATACAAAGTTCATTTCGGGTCCTTATTTGAGAAAATTGATCAACTCTAGGTCCTTATTTAGAATTTTCCCTAAATTATACACTCATCATCATATGCCATGGAATACCGCAGGACCACATGAAAATATAAATCAAGAAAAACACAAAAAAAAAATTCAAGTTCCACTTAGAATCTGGAATTTTATAGTTTTCAAATTTTGGAACTTGAAACCTACCCTATATCTTTGAATCTCGAGCCAAATAGGTTCCCGGTGATCCAGTTCTTTGGTTTCAGATTTTACTTTGGAACCATGCTTCACCTCTCATCATCACCCGAGGTGCGTCGCTCTGTATTGGTTCTAATGAAAAACCGTTGAATAATTGCCAACCGAGACACGTTGCTGCGTATTGCTTCTGTTAAAAAACTGTTAAGAGCCTTCGAAGGCACAATCGGGAGAGCTTTGATCGATCATCATGCTTAAAACAGGTGAATAAGTACCCTGTTCCCGCACATGCTTAAAACTAGGGGTGTCAATAACCGAACCGAAAATCGAACCGAACCGAACCGAAAAATTCAGTTTTTTCGGTTCGGTTCGGTTTTCGGTTCGGTTCTCATTAAAAACCGAAATTTTTGTTATCGGTTCGGTTTTTATCGGTTAACCGAACCGAACTGAACCGAACCGAACTGAAAATCGATAAAATAAACCATTAACCAAACGGTTTGGTTATTCTCTCCCGTCTCCTTCGAGAGAACAGCGATTTGATTCTATTTGACCCCGGCTCTTGCATCATCCATCGATCGATCGATTCACTTCGAGTGGGTCAAGATTCCATGGCAGATTGGGGCTCGCAGGAGGTGGAGAGAGCTCGGTTGCCGCGCTTGGCTCTCGAGCTCGGATGCTGATGTTGGTGGAGTTCGTGGTGCTGGTGATGGTGGTGGGAGTTGCGAGCGAGATCTAATGGTCTTGAGCAATTTCTGGTAGCCACTGCAGCAACACCTAGGAGAGAGAGCGCCTCAAATCTTATCTACACCCTAAACCCAAGTGTCTCCGTACCCTTCTTCTTCTTCAAGTCTTTTCTTCTGAACCAAAGTTAAACAGAACAGCCCAAATGGGAGAGGTCTTCTTCTTCGCTTTCAAAGCTCTGCCTTCGCTTTGCTTTGTGGATTTAGTGTGCTGATTCCTTTTTGGTCTGCGTGGATTTGTGAATAGTGGAGCTTCTCTCCCCTATGCCGAAGCCACCTGCTCCAGAAGAGAAGAAGCCTGAGGAGAAGAAGCCCCCAAGAGAAGAAAGAAGAGGTCCGTCTACAAAAAACTGAACAGAAAAACGAAACCAAAAAACGAAAAAAAAAAAAAAACCGAAAACCAAAAACCGAAAAATCGAACTGAACTGAAATTTCGGTTCAATTCGGTTCGATTCGGAACTCATTCGGTTCGGTTCGAAAATTTTTTCTAACGGTTCGGTTCGGTTCGATTTTTTTTAACCGTTGACACCCCTACTTAAAACGGCCGAACAACATAGTTTCAGAAACACTGCAGCGCCCAATGCTCAAGCTCTACATCTCTCAACGATTCAGCGACAGAAGCAGACCCATTTCAAAGCAGCTTTCCATGAAGAACGGCGCTTTGTCCCTGTAGCCATGCCGCTTTTGGACCCGCCACACCTGATATTATCCGCAGAAGCAATCAATCCCAGCTCCTCCATCTCCTCCGTGGTAAGCTTCACCGACGGAGCTCCAACGTACTCCTTCAATTTCTTGATCTCGGTCGTTCCGGGAATCAGGCAGACCATCATCGTCGCCGGAAAGAAAGGGACAGATAAAATGTACTATGTATCAACACCCGAATTTCGCCGTCAAGTCTAACATTCATTTTCAAAGGGAATCATCTAGGGAATTGGTTTCCCTGACATCCCCGGAATTCAACCTAAAATAGAAGATGTCTTGTTATCATCCGACATAGATGGGAGTTCTTGAGAGGGTGACACGTCCCTCTCGAAAACTATACTTTTATATATCGACCATTTGAATGGGAAGCTTTATAATGTAATGATATTTGCTAAAATTTTTTCCCTAAATGGAAAGCTCAAAATCTCCAACCGCTCTTTTCTTCTATTCGACAAAAAAAAAAAAAATGAAGAAATAAGAGTTGAAACTCCGTATATATGTATAACAACTCGCAAGATAGTCCGCACATGCATTACCTTATGATGATCGATCTGACTGTGCCTTAGGAGCCTTTGACGGTCTTTCGGTAGAAGCAACACGGAGTGACACGAGTCAGAACAGCGATCAACAAGAGTTTTACGACCGCGAGAGCATCGGGTGGCAATTTACTTTTATGCAACGACGATGTCATCTAGTTCAGCAATCGTGCTGCTATAGAAAACGTGCCTCTCGGCATTGCTTCAATGAATACTAACCAATCTAGAGAGAACTGTGCAAAGATTAAATCTTGAAAGTATGAAATCATGGCTGAGGTGAATAGAGTGTCACTCTAGTATGTATGGACGAGTCGAATTGCACAAAAACCCAGTTTCGTGATTCTGAAAGTCACCTTGATGAATTGGTATGGTCGGCTCGGTTAGAATTCAGCTCAACCTGTGTCTGGAGTAATCTTCCCAATAAGCTTATCCCACATCTATAATCTTCTCATAGTGAATGAAATTTATATAAAATGACAACAGTAACTCTCCGAAGTTCAGAGTTTATTACATGATCACAAGCACTCTATTCGTACAAATTCTTGTAACGACCACACCACGTAGCCTGAAAATTATGCAGCAGCTAATGCTCAAACTCTGCCTATCAAAGATGCAGCGACAGAAGCAGGCATGTCTCTAAGCAGCTTCCCATGAAGAAAGGGGTGGAGTGTCAGAGTTTTCCCATGTAGAGATGCTGCTAGGGGACCTGTCACCCTTCACATTGTCCGCAGAAGCAATCGATTCGAGCTCAGCCATCTCTTCTGGTGTAAGCTTCACTGACAGAGCTCCAATGTTCTGATTGAAATTCTCGATCTTGGTTGTGCCAGGAATAGGGCAGACATCATCGCCCTGGTGGTGTACCCAGGCAAGGGCTAACTGTGATGGGGTGCATCCCTTTCTTTGCGCAATTTCATTCACTCGGTCAAATAACTTCGCATTGTGAGCCAAGTTCTCTGGCTGAAACCTTGGTAGATTCTGCATAACATAGAGAACTGTCTCAGCAGAGAGCATTTGAGCAACTATCATTTTCTTTTAAGCACCAAATTCTACAGCAACTAGTGCAAAAAATACTAGAAGTGGTTGCATTGCATGTTATCAGATTGTCTTGTCACCTGATATGATAAGCATTTGGAAGTTCGTAAGCGTTGTGTTTAGTAAAAGTTTATCTCGAAAGGATTGGACTATGTAGTTCAAAATCATAAGCATTTGAAATGCAGAGTGAGTGCTCTAGCAATCCATTTGTCACAGTTAAAAAAAAAAAAAAAAAAATCACATATCTAGATGATTTGTAAAAGAATATTATCGGAAGTAAAGCTCTTTTTCGTTAAAAAATATAGCTACTTCACCCGGTGCAATCACAAGTCAACCGCTAATTACGAGCAGTATCCCACAATTGGGTTTATGACAGTAACATTATCCTAAAACTTCCATAAGAAGGGTGTTAGGGAGTCCTCACTCAAGAACGGGTAGTGTCAAGATATTATTTATCTTGTGAAGAAAGGTGAGTATAAAAAAGGACAGAGGCCCGAGATCGGATATTGGTGTCAGTTATATGGAGGAGATATCGTACTCTTATGAAGAAAGATGAGAGAAAAAGGATGGGTGGAAAGTGGGGAAAGGATAGTGAGTAGCAAATGGTGGGAAGGCTGGGAAACAAAGGATTTTACAAATAAATCCATATCAGTTCATTACAAGAGCATGAGAATACGGGGAACGGCCTCTTTTGGGCTCATCAAGCTATTAATTATTATTTTACACTAATCTAGAATCACGAGAGGTGGGATGTATGGCGAGTGCTGAATTGAAGACATGCAAGAATATAAAGCCTTTGTGTCACCAATTCTTGTTTACACCACCCAATACTTTTTCTGCATGTCACAAGAACTGGTAATAATCCAGCACTCCAAAAAGAACGACAGTCACAGTGAGCATCTAATTATGTTGATCAGCAGAAACAGACCTGTCTGAAGTCATCCTTGGAGAGATTCTCCAACAACTTGGAACCAACAGAAAAGAATCCCCGTCCTAAAGGACTGTACGCAACAATTCCAATGCCAAGCTCCCTAGTCACAATGGTCCAGAAGAGCAGAGTCAGAAGAAATCTGTTGTCACCGCATAAACAATTTGACAGAGTAATATCCTACCTGCACGTGGGAACGATCTCTGCCTCCACATCTCTTGACCACAGCGACCACTCCAATTGCACAGCTGTGATGGGATGAACAGCATGTGCTCTTCTGATGGTTGACGCTGAGGCCTCGGATAAACCAACGTACTTGATTTTACCCTCTTCAACGAGTTTCTTTAGCTCTCCAATCTTCAAATATTCACATGCCATAACAACAACAGTCAAGACCTTACACGTCAAGATCCAGAAATTCATGCACATTATTAGCCCCTGAATAGTATTTGTTCCCTGACTATTCCACCATTACATATTGACCTGGCAGCTCTTAGCGAAGATCAGTCGATCTTTATGCATCTCTATGCAACAAAAAATTTGCTAGGAATAAAGAAGTTAATAGACATAGATTTCTCTTATCCATCACACAATAGGGCAAATAGCAGAATTATAAAATTGATGGAAGTAGAACTCTCTGATCTATGACAAGGAAGCTAAATAACAGAAGTATTCCAAGAAATTGTCATATTTGACTATTAAATGTCAAGAATCAAATGTCTCTACAGAATGTACAACTTTCAATGTGATTCTCGAATAGAAATTAGGATGCACCTGATAGCGCTTTCATCTCAAAGGAAAAATTCTAATAATCTTTAAGGTTATCGATCATTAACTTGTGAAAGATCCCATAAGACAAAACCCAGCCACTGAAATACTAAATTCCACGACTTCTTTAACAACGTCGTGCCACATCTCTACCTGAACCATCAACTGAACTTAACTCTCAGCTAACAATATCTTCCAAGACAAAAGGCAAGACAATAGTCAATTTCTGCCACGAAGTCCAACAAACTATCAACAACGCAACGATGCATCATCATTACCAATCTAGTTTAGCAACTGAGCTTAAGATGCATAATCAACACCAATTTAGTTTAGCAACCGGAAAATATGGCTCAGAGAAAGTCTCAAGAGAGGCAAAGATTCAACGAGGATCCATACAGAGACTTCGATGGGGACGCGGGTATCTATACGGTGTTAGTAGTAGAGGTCGATGCAATCGACGTCAAGCCGCTTCAAGCTGGCCTCGCAAGCCGCCCTCACGTAGGCTGGATCGCCGCGGGCCTCCCACTTCCCGTTGGCGAAGCCGAGCCCGAACTTGGTCGCCAGTTCCACCTTCTGTCTCACCCCTCCCTTCAGTGCCTGCTCAAGCTCAAGATCGACACCAAAATCACCATAAGAAAACCCACAAACTGTGACCAAAATAAAGAAAACCAAGTCGCAGGATCTTGGAATTCGGCATGACTGCTACTTCGTGCTGAAGCTGAGACTAAGCTTCATAACACACTCAAGAGCAGACCTTGCCGAGGAGGATTTCGTTGGTGTGGGGGCCGTAGATGTCGGAGGTGTCGAGGAAGGTGACGCCGGAGCCGACGGCGTGGTGGATGAGGGCGATCATGTCGGGGTCGGGCTTGGGAGGGCCGTAGCCGGCGGACATGCCCATGCAGCCCAGCCCCTGCGCGGACACCTCGAGGCCCTGCGACCCCAGCTTGATCCTCCTCAGCGTCGACGCCGCCATCGCCGCAGTCGTCTAGCTCGAGGTCGATGCAGAGAAGAGAGAACGGAGAAGAGACAGTTCGAGAGCTCTCCCGCCCGCTCACGGTACAATACAAAACAACGAAGCTTTTCTCTTCTGCTGTTGATTGGGTGTGGAGAGTCAAAAGCGACTGCAAATGACGTATAGGCTCTCGTCACCCACTTCTCTGGCGGCCCGTTGACGAGAAAATGCCGACCTCATATGATTGACAAAAAAAGGCTGAATACCGCAAAAAGTTTAAACCATACGTGGCATAAACACCCCGAATTTTTTTTTTATTTTTTTATCACGCAAAATTTTAAACTTACCTATTATAATATAAATACTTCAAACTCTTCTTTTTTTGTCACAATGAGTTAATTTAAATTTTTCATAACAAAAAAATAAAATTGAATATTTGTGACACAATAGACATAATTTGGGACTTTTGGGTAGTTGTCCTCAATAAAAGTAGAATAAAGGTTTATATCATATTACATAAAGTCCAAAATTTCAATTTTTTGAGAATTGATTGCACCATATTCAAAAAAGGCATGCATGTAATATGTGTACTATATTATTTCAATAACAAAATTAATCATGTAACTTAAAAAGTGTGTCCGAATTGAAGTACCCATCACCATAGTTATTTTAAAAAGGCACATTAATCATATGACTGAAAAAGGTACGTTTTGACTTAAGTATCAATCGATCGTAGTTATGCATCGACTCTGAAGTTATGTAAAGAAAAAGATTGAGGGATTGGCAAAGGCTACAATCCTCAACTGCCGACTACCATCCTTAACCCTTAGCTCCTGGCTTTTCGTGTTACGAAGGTATTAAGTATTTCGTAGATTAAATTATTATCATGACGTATTTTTTGTAAGGGTTTATATCACAAATAACTCCAAATCGTTACACCACCTTAAACTATTACACCTGTGAGAGATTTATCCTTTATTAGTTTCTGTTAAATTTTACAATCAAATTATTGAGTTAGATAACACATGACAGTTAATAGTATACCAATTTGAGGTTTTATTTTTTGTTTGTCATAAGTATATCATTTTGTGATTTTTCCTTATATTAATCCGATTTGAGGAAAATTAATATAAAGTAAACTTGTCATGAATATACTAGTTTAGAATGATATTTACAAAATGATTTTGAGATAAATTTGTCATAAGTGTATCAATTTGAAATTTTGATGGTCAAAACATTAGTTTATAGCAAATTTATTATAAAAGTACTGATTTATGATTTTTTATGATATTAACTTTATTAAAGTGTATTTCTATTGTTTGCTTGTAGTTTTGTTTTTCCCGTCACATGTTCTACTTTTTCCAAGTGTACTTTATAGTTTCCAGAGGTATAGTCTATTAATGCACAGGGGCAAAGTATGATGATTGCCAACGGATTCCATGCTATCTTGTGTACAAACGCTAATTAGATTAGAGTCCAGGAATATGACACGACACAAGTCTTGGTGTGAAGACCCAAAAATATGGCGCAACTTAACGAGTGACAAAAATATATACAGAACAACAATGTACAACTTTAAACCCCCCCCCCCCCCCCCCAAAAAAAAAGAAAAAAGAAAAAGAATAGTATAAAAAAAAAGTTATATACAATTTTAGTAAACTCGCACATTATATCCGAATACTTTACTAATATCTAGGAGTGTAAAAGTGGATTATTTGGAGGCTTTTGGGACATCTAGGAGCTCATGAACATGTTAAATCTATACTTTTTACTCAACGTGGTTTACAAGTTAATGGTGACAATGGAACAGATGATGTCCAGTTTCCAAATTGGAAATCTTCTAACACTTCAACCAACTGTGCCAACTCTACTAAGGTTATTATAATATACTATTAACAAACCAAATCATTTTCGTTATGTTTTGTACAAGTTTTTTTTTTTTAGATTTTTCACGTTTTATAGCAAACTCATAAATATGAGCTTGATGTTTGATTATGAGGAGTTTATGGTATAAATTAATGATTATTTGAGACAATTACGCTATCCCACACCACACGATCCTTCTTTGACTCTTTAAAGGGACTGCGTTTAAGGGTGAGCATGGTTCAAGAGTAGAACTTGAAATTGGAGATTCAGACCAATGGGAACTCATCCAATTCTAAGTTCTAAAGTATGTAGGGTAGATTTCGGGTTTCAAAAACTGGAGAACCTGTTTCGCAAGTAGGTTCTAAATTACACCTACTTGGAACTTAGAACCTAGAACAAGTTTTTGTATTTTCTAGGTATATGTCTACATGCAATTCTACAATACTCCATGGCGATTAATGATAAATGTATAATCTAAAACCACTAGTCTGAACTTCCATTTTAAGACTGAGATTTTTACTTTGTTAATACTATAAGTTGTGGTCAATAGATTAGCAATAAATCATGATCATTAAAGGTAATAATTCACTGCAATTATTTGATTAATAATATAGATAAAACTTGGGTAGACCTTGAAATAGATCCTAGATATAGTGGGATATAGTGACAGGGTAGGTTCTAGATTCTAGGGTATGGCCGAGATTGGATGTGCATGTGATCAATATGAGAACCCGTTGTTGGAGAAATCTTTCCAGAATATTTTGAAGCTGATAAAACATTTCTATCAGTCTAGTCTGGATATTTGCAGACCTTCTGTTTAGAGTTTGAAGACTTTCTGTTCACTAGACTCAGCACTCAAGACTCAAGACCCAAGACTATTCTCATTGACAGTTTTTCTAATCCAGTGACGAAGGCAATCCAAAGCCGAAGTATTTGGTTAAGGATTTAGTCCTATTCTCTGAAGAAGATCTCTTGGCTGGATAAAAATAACGGATTCTTTTATACGTAATCTAGATCGTTTGAAGATCTGATGGTTGACGAAATATTCTTGGAAGGTTCTATTCTTGGAAACCAAGATCCCGATTGTATGGGCGAACAGGATTGATGGGCTATCGTCAGGTTCATTTAATAGCTCGAATGATCTTCTAAATTGATTCCGTCCAACGGGTAGATTGGAGGGAATTCCTTTGGTAAGTGCCAACGAGTATGATGGCATAAAGGAGTATAAAAGGAAGACGTTCTAGTTGCTTTAGTGAATGATCGATAAAGAAATTCCAAAGTTTGAAGCACCTCGATTATTAGTCGATATATTCTAAGCAAAATTGTATACATAGAGAGTGTCTATACTTAGTGATACCTTGAGCGAGTGTGGTAGATCATCTACACCGAGAAATCAAGGAAGATCAACGCTGTAACATCTTTTTGTTCATAGTGGAATCCAGCCAATAGGCTGTCAGTGCAAAGGAGTGGACGTAGGCTTGAAATAAGCCGAACAACTATAAACTGCATGTTCAATTTTCTCTTCCCTTCTCTAAGTCTTACTTTGATTATTGTTTGTTTCAAATCTATCAACTGTCTAGTATTGTGCAATTATCGAGAAAAATCTTTTATATACCTATTCACCCCCCTCTAGGTACTTATACTGGCTATATCAATTGGTATCAGAGCTTGTGTACTCACTTTATTTGAAGTGTTTTACTTCAGAGTAAAAGATCCATGGCTAGTATGATAGCACCAGGGCTGATGGAAGGGCAAAGCAATACCAGACCACCCTACTTTGATGGAAATGATTACAACATCTGGAAGAACAAGATGAAAGCTTTCCTACGATCAAAGGATCCTCTGGAATGGAACGTTGTAGAAAAAGTAATTACTCCTACAGCTGCATCCGTCTCTGAAAGAGGGAAAGAAATTGTTGAGACCAGCGGAATGACTCAGGAAGAGATAAACAAGAGACAAGCACTCGATGCAAAAGCAATTTACTCTTTATATTGTGCTTTGTCACCAACTGAATATAACAAAATATATTGTGTTACAATAAAAGAAGTGTGGGACATATTACATATCACCTATAAAGGAACAGATCGAGTGAAGGAAACCAGAATTAACATTCTCCTCGGTCAATATGAAGCCTTCAAAATGAAATCAGGAGAATCTATAACTGACATGTTTAGCCGTTTTACAAATATTGTCAATGGTCTTGAGAATCAAGGACAAAAAATTTCTGATCTCATGAAGGTAAACAAGCTACTACGTGGACTCTCCAAGGATTGGAATCACATAAAGACTTCAATAAGAGAGACGCAAAGAATTATGCCACTATCTGTCGACGAGCTGATTGGAACTCTTCAATCTTATGAAGTGGAACGAATTAATGAAGACGAAGATCCAAAAGGTAAGAAATCCATTGCATTAAAATCAAATGATGATTCGATGATACAGATTCGAAGATGATCGGACGATGAGGAGCTTGCTCTCATGATAAGAAGATTCAGAAAACTGAATAGAAAAGGAAAGAGGTTCAACTCAAAGAAACAAAGTTTTCAAAGATAGTAGACCAAGTTTGTTGATGATGAGGAACCAAACAAAGATGTAGTTTGTTTCGAATGTAAGAAAAAGGGACACATCAGACCCAACTGTCCTCTTTCGAAGAAGAAAAGAGGAAAAACTGAAAAGTTTCGAAAAGCTCTCAAAGCCGAAACACGGAGTGATCTGAGAATGTGAAGAAAGTGATAATGAATATGCCAACCTATGTCTCGATGGCACATTCGATTTAGACTCGATTCTAGATCAGACTCAGACAGTGAATTTGAGACAAGTAATTTTAAAATTCCTGTCAAAGTTTCTAAATACATTGATGAACTGTGTTTTAGTCTTAAGACTTCTCTCAAAAAAATTTCCGAACTTAAAAAGGAAAACTCAGCTCTAAAACAAAAGGAAAACGTTTTAGAAGAAAGAGTTAAAAATTTAGACTTGAATGTTTCTACTCTTAAAGAAAAAGAAGATAATCTTTTGAAAGAAAATGCTTTTTTAGAAACTGACTTATCAAATATTTCAAAGAAATTTTCGATAGGGTCCGAAAAACTTGAAAAATTTCTTTCAGCTCAAAGACCTTACTTCAATAAGTCCGGTCTAGGCATGACAGCAGAAACAATTCCCTTGATTGATTTTCCTAAAGTAAAAGAAAGAATTAAGAAAAGACCCTCGAGAGAGGCTTACAAAAATCATTTCAAGAAAGTTTTTGTAAAGTCTATAGGTCGAAATGCCCTCAGGTGTTCAAAGTGTAACAGTCCGGATCACTTTGAAAAAGAGTGTCCTATGGTTTGGAAACCTGTTAAGAAAGTATGGGCTAATGCTGTTTATCTTACTAACACCAAAAGACCCAAGAAAATTTGGGTATCAAAGAAAGCTTGAGACTCTCTTTTAAATGCAGGTCTCCGTTAAGAAAAAGGTAAAGTGGTATCTTGACAGCGGATGCTCAAGACACATGACAGGAGACTCAAATTGCTTCATAAAACTTGTCCAAGTAAATGGTGGAAAAGTTTCATTTGGAGGAAACAGCAAATGAAGTATTGTAGGATTTGGAACTGTGAAAATTGGAAATTTCACAATAAGTAATGTTTCCCTAGTGGAATGACTCAATTACAATCTTCTCAGCATTAGTCAATTATGTGACACTGGTTTTAAGATCTTCTTTCAAGAAGGAACATGTTCTGGAACTAGTAGAGACTCTACTCAGTCTTTCATGGGTCGAAGATATGGAAATATCTATCTTCTGGATGTGAAACCAAATGAATCGCAATGTCTAATCTCAATTCAAGACGAAGCAAGCTTATGGCATAGAAAACTTGGTCATGTCTGTTGGAGAAATCATTCCAGAATATTTTGAAGCTGACAAAACGTTTCCTTCAGTCTAGTCTGTGTATCTGCAGATCGTCTAGTGTAAAGTCTGAAGACTTTTCGACTACCGAGACTCAAGATTCAAGACTCAAGATTTGAGACTCAAGACTCAAGACTATTCTCATTGACAGCCTTTCGATCCAAAGTGACGAAGGAAATCCGAGCCGAAGTATATGGTTGAGGATTTAATCCTATCGTCGGAGAAGATCTTTTTGGTTGGATAAACATAACGGATTCTTTTGTTCATATCAAGATCAATTGAAGATCCGATGGTCGACGAAGTATTCTTGGAATGTTCTATTCTTGGAAACCAAGATCGATTGTATGGGCGAACGGGATTGATGGGCTATCGTCAAGTTCCTTTTATAGCTCGAATGATCTTCTTGATTGATTCCGTCCAACGGGTAGATTGGAGGAATTCCTTTGGTAAGTGCCAACGGTATGATGGCATAAAGGAGTATAAAAATGAAGTCGTTCTAGTTGTTAAAAGACGTGATTGATAGAAAAATTCCAGAGTCTGAAGCACCTTAATTATTAGTCGATTGATCGAGCGAAATTGTATACACAGAGAGTGTCTATACTTGGTGATACCTTGAGCGAGTGTGGTAGATCATCTACACCTAGAAATCAAGGAAGATCAACACTATAACATCTCTTTGTTCATAGTGGAATCCAGCCAAATTGGCTGTCAGTGCAGAAGAGTGGACGTAGGCTTGGATCAAGCCGAACCACTATAAACCGCGTGTTTAATTCTCTCTTTCCTTTACTTAGTCTTACGTTGATTATTACTTAACGCAAATCCTTCAACTGTCTAAGTATTGTGCAAGTATACAGAAATTATCAAGAAAAATCTTTGTATACCTATTCACCCCCTCTAGGTACTCATACTAGCAATATCAATTGGTATCAGAGCATGTGTTCTTACTTTGTTTGAAGTGTTTTACTTCAGAGTAAAAGATCCATGGCTAGTATGCTAGCACCAGGGCTGATGGAAGGGCAAAGCAATACAAGACCACCCTACTTTGACGGAAAGGATTACAACATGCGGAAGAACAAGATGAAAGCCTTCCTACGATCCAAGGATCCTCGGAATGGGACGTTGTGGAAAGAGGAATTACTCCTACTTGCTGCATCAATCTACGAAAGAGGAAAAGAAAGCTGTTGATGCCAGCGGAATGACTCAGGAAGAGATAAACAAGAGACAAGCACTCGATGCAAAAGCAATTTACTCTTTATATTGTGCCTTATCCCCAACTGAATATAACAAAATATCTTCTTGTGTTACAGCAAAAGAAGTATGGGATAGATTACACATCACCTATGAAGGGACAGATCGAGTGAAGGAGACCAGAATTAACATTCTCCTAGGTCAATACGAAGCCTTCAAAATGAAACCAGGAGAATCTATAAGCGACATGTTTAGTCGTTTTACGAGATATTGTCAATGGTCTTGAGAACCAAGGACAAAAAATTTCTGATCCCATGAAGGTGAACAAGCTACTACGTGGACTCTCCAAGGACTGGAATCATATAAAGACTTCAATAAGAGAGACGCAAAGAATCATGCCTCTATCGTCGACGAGCTAATTGGAACCCTTCGAGTCTTATGAAGTGGAACGAATTAATGAAGACGAAGATCCAAGAGGTAAGAAATCTATTGCATTAAAATCAAATGATGACTACGATGATGCAGATTCGAAGATGATATGGATGATGAGGAGCTCGCTCTCATGATAAGAAGATTCAGAAAACTTGAATAGAAAAGGCGGAAGGTTCAACTCAAAGAAACAAAGTTTTCAGAGACAGCGAGACCAAGTCGTTGATGATGAGGAACCAAACAAAGATGTAGTCTACGCCGAATGTAAGAAGAAGGGACACATCGACCCAACTGTCCTCTTCGAAGAAGAAAAGAGGAAAAAGCTGAGAAGTTTCGAAAAGCTCTTAAAGCCGAAACACTGGAGTGATACGAGAATGTGAAGAAAGTGATAATGAATATGCCAACATATGTTTGATGGCACATTCGGACTCAAACTCAGTTCTGGATCGGACTCGAAAAGTGAATTTGAGGTAAGTGATTTTAAAATTCTGTCAAAGTCTCTAAATATATTGATGAACTGTGTTTCAGTCTTAAGACTTCTCTTAAAAGGATTTCCGAACTTAAAAAGGAAAACTTAGCTCTAAAACAAAAGGAAGTCATTTTAGAAGAAAGAGTTAAAAGTCTAGACCTAAATGTTTCTGCTCTTAAAGAAAAAGAAGATGATCTTTTGAAAGAAAATGTTTTCTTAAAAACGGACTTATCAAATATCTCAAAGAAATTTTCGATAGGATCCGAAAAACTTGAAAAAGTTCTTTCAGTTCAAAGACCTTACTTCAATAAGTCTAGTCTAGGCATGACAGCGGAAACAATTCCCTTGATTGATTTTCCAAAAGTTAAAGAAAGAATTAAGAAAAGACCGTCGAGAGATGCTTACAAAAATCATTTCAAAAAGGTTTTTGTAAAGTCTATTGGTCGAAATGCTTTAAGGTGTTCAAAGTGTAACGATAAGGATCACTTTGAAAAAGAATGTCCTATGGTTTGGAAACTGTTAAGAAAGTATGGCCTAATAATGCTTATCTTACTAACACCAAAGGACCCAAGAAAATTTGGGTACCAAAGAAAACTTGAGATTCTCTTTTAAATGCAAGGTCTCCGTCAAGAAAAAGATAAAATGGTATCTTGACAGCGGATGTTCAAAACACATGACGGGAGACTCAAAGTGCTTCGTAAAGCTTGTTCAAGTAAACGGCGGAAATGTTTCATTTGGAGGAAACGGCAAAGGAAGCATCGTGGGATTTGGAGGCTGTGAAAATTGGAAATCTCACAATAAGCAATGTTTCTCTAGTAGAAGGACTCAACTATAACCTTCTCAGCATTAGCCAATTTGTGTGATCTTGGTTTCAAGATCTCCTTTCAAGAAGGAATTTGCTATGGAATTAGTAAAGACTCTACTCAGTCTTTCATGGGTCGAAGACATGGAAACATCTACCTCTTAGACATGAAATTGAATGAATCTCAATGTCTAATTTCAATCCAAGATGAAGCAAGCTTATGGCACAGAAAGCTTGGCCATGTCAATATGAAGCAATTAGCCAAAATCTCATCAAAGCAGCTTGTTCGAGGCCTACCCAAACTACCTTATCAAAAGTTCGATCCATGCACACCCTGTACTCTGGGAAAACAGGTAAGAAATTCATTCAAGCCAATAAATCATGTCTCTACTAATCATGTACTACAGTTACTGCATATGGATCTCTTCGGACCAACCAGAACTCAAAGTATTGGAGGTAAGAAATACTGCCTAGTAATTGTGGATGATTTCTCTCGCTTTACTTGGGTATATTTCCTTGCAAGTAAGTTAGAAACCTTTTCGTATTTTGAAAAATTTGCCAAAAAGGTTCAAAATGAAAAAGGATGTGTTATCTCAAGTATAAGAACAGATCACGGAGGAGAATTTCAAAATCAAGATTTCACAAAATTGTGCGATGAATCTGGATTTAAGCATGTGTTCTCTCCTCCATACACTCCTCAGCAAAATGGAGTTGTGGAAAGAAAGAATAGATCTCTTCAAGAAATGGCTAGAACTCTTTTAATTGAAAGCAAAATTTCTTCACAATTTTGGGTTGACGCTGTTTCAACAGCTTGCTATATCATCAATAGAGTCTTCCTAAGACCTATTCTTGAGAAAACCCCTTATGAATTATTCAAAGGTAAGAAGCCTATTGTTTCATACTTTCATGTGTTCGGTTGCAAATGCTTTATATTGAAAAATGCAAAAGATCGAGTTGGTAAGTTTGAAGAAAGATCAGATGAAGGCATCTTCCTTGGATATTCTACATCAAGCAAAGCCTACAGAGTCTACAATAAGAAGAGCCAGTCTATGGAGGAGTCAATGAATGTCAAATTTCAAGACTCTACGCAAGATAAACCCAGTCAGACTCAATATGAAGAGTCTGAACCTGCTCCAGACCTTCCAAAGCTTTCTACTCAAAAAGTATCTCAGACTCTGGAAGACCAGCATCAAGATGTTCATGAAGATTCAAATAAAGAAAGAGATCATCATCCAGACAAATCAACCAGTAACTGGAAGCACAAGTCCAGTCATCCTAAAGATCTCATTATAGGCGAAATTAATGAAGGAATTCGCACCAGATCCAAAAGACGTGAAGAGTCTAGTCTTTGTTGCTCTCATCTACGAAAGTGAACAAAAAGCATAGAAGAAGCTTTATCGATGAAAGCTGGATCGAAGCTATGCAAGAGGAGCTCAGATAGTTCAACATTAACGATGTTTGGGAATTGACGTCTAAACCAAAAGGTAAAACTGTTATTGGAGCCAAATGGGTGTTCAGAAACAAGATGAACGAAAAAGGAAAAGTCGTACGAAATAAAGCAAGACTCATGGCCAAGGGATACACGCAAGAAGAAGGAATAGACTATGATGAGACTTACGCTCTTGTAGCAAGGTTAGAAGCTATTCGTCTACTACTTGCGTTTGCTTGTTACAAAAATTTCAGGTTATTCCAAATGGACGTCAAAAGTGCTTTCCTAAATGGATTTATCCAAAAGGAAGTTTATGGGGAACAACCGCCTGGATTTGAAGACCCAAAGAAGCCAGACTCAGTCTTCAGACTGAAAAAGGCCCTATACGGTCTAAAGCAAGCACCTCGAGCTTGGTACGACAGACTAAGTAAGTTCTTATTACAGAACGGCTTCGTTAAAGGTAAAGTAGATACTACTCTATTCATCAAAAAGGAAAACAAAAGCTTTTTACTCGTTCAAATATATGTTGATGACATTATTTTTGGATCCTCTAATGAAAGTCTATGCAAGAAATTTTCTAAGTCTATGCAGGATGAGTTTGAGATGAGTATGATGGGAGAATTAACATTCTTTCTTGGTCTTCAAATAAAGCAATTGAAGGAAGGAACTTTCATTAACCAAGAAAAATATACTAATGATCTTGTCAAAAGATTTGGATTGGAAAATTGCAAGAAGACTAATATACCAATGTCAAGTTCTTTGAAGATAGACAAAGATGAGGAAGGGAAGAAAGTTGATCAAAAGCATGTACGGGAGCATCATCGGTTCACTTCTTTATCTTACTGCTTCTAGACCTGACATTTTGTTGAGTGTTTGCATCTATGCTAGGTTTCAATCAGATTCTAGAGAATCTCATCTCAGTGCTGCAAAACGTATCATTAAATACGTTGCTTCATCTTCAAGTATGGGTCTTTGGTATCCTAAGAATGGAGACTTTAATCTTCTGGGATATTCAGACGCAGATCTGGCCGGCTGCAGAGTCGATAGAAAGAGTACTTCAGGAACTTGCCTAGTTGCTTGGAAGCAGGACGGTGTCTTGGTTTTCAAGGAAACAAAGCACTGTAGCTCTCTCAACAACAGAAGAAGAATACGCTGCCCTTGGAAGCTGCTGTTCACAAATTCTATGGATAAAACAACAGCTACAAGACTTTGGGATTGAAGACTCATGCACAGAAATCAAATGTGACAACACCAGCGCAATTAATCTCACCAAAAATCCAATTCTTCATTCAAGAGCAAAGCATATAGAAATTCGACATCACTTTATTAGAGATCATATTCAAAGTGGAGAAATCTCGATTCAATTTGCTGATTCAAAAGGTCAATAAGCAGATATATTCACAAAGCCTTTGGAGAAAAATCAATTTGATTTTATCCGCTCCAGACTCAACATTTTGAAGCTCGAAGAAGTTAAAGTCTAGAGACTCTCCAACCTTCAGACTCAGAAAGTTGATAACCATCAGACTCAAATCCCATCAGACTCAAATCTCATCAGACTCAAATCTCTCAAACTCAGACGTTGATGACTATAGATTGTAAGTTGTTACTTTATCTAAACTCGAAAAGGTATGATCTTTCGCTTAGTTATTTTCTCCGTGAAAATAGAAAAACTTGTCTTTTCAAAAGGTTTAATTTTGGCAGTTATTGATTTAGAAAAGAGGTATTCGTACACTTTCCTTGTACCGATTAAACTTCCCATTTTCAAAACTGAGTTATATATACAGTTTTCACTTTCAATCTTCAAAACCCTAAAAGCATTCTCCTCTCAAACTGGTTTTTACTTCGAATTCATCCTCGAGAAAGTTGTCATCCTTTTCTTGGGAAAGCAATCAAAGAAATCTTTTAGAGACAAGAAGAATGTCGTCTTCAAGGAAGTCCTCAAGAATCGCGTCAAGGGGACCACAGAAGATGAAGGAGGGACCTACTCACTTCGATCTCACAGAAGAGGAAGAACTATCGAGTCAGTATCAGGACCCGACTCATTCTCCACCACGTCACTCAACGCCTTCTACCCCACAAGGTGCGGGTCAACATCCAGAAAAAGAGGTAATCGAGGACGCGAGACTGTGTAAGAGTCCAAAAACCCTCTTATATTTACAAACTCTACCGTGCATTGAAAAGTACGGGACTCCGATGAAATATGTGGATGATTTTCTTAAAGGAAAGAACTATGGGAATGAGTACATTTTTCGAAGAAAATGGAGGATTTGGGAATTGCTCCTAAAGGTAAAGCGGAGGAAGCGCTTGCAAATATTCCGAGTAACCCTCGGATGTCGGGCCCAAATTTGATTGATGGGAACGACGATGACAAAATGTTCATTGATTTTCAACCGAGATTGGGTGTTGCTGCGAAGGTGAAGGGAAAGAGGATGGAGTTATTTAAATCGAAGGAACAGGAAACTTTGTTCTTCAAACTGCTGAAACGAGGGGTGATAAACCCTAGGAGTGTCGACTTCGATTTTCTAGATGCTGTGAATGTGAAATTGAGAGAAAAGTTTAGTCTCGCTTCAAGTTGGAACGTTTTTTGCACCGACACCACGGACGGATATGCACAATCGATCGCATATTTCTATTCAAATCTTAGCTTTATTGATGCGAATAGAATATCTTTCGGTGTTCGAGATCGAGGATTATGTGTTGGATGTGGACATGTTGGCGGACATACTTGGAGTTGAACGGGCACGATATCAACCAGTCAAAGTCTCAGTTGCTCGTGCCACAATGGACCTTGTCGAAGATAGAGATATTGAGGGAAAAATCATCTATTCAAGGATGCGTGCCATCAACATCGTGTTGCACAAAATTGTTATCAATTGTATTAGGCCAAAGTCTACATCAAAGACGATGTGTCTAATTTCGAAGCAAAATTGATGTACGCAATCAACTCGGGAAGAAGTTCTCTCTCCCTCACACTATTCTCTTTCACATGTACGAGCAATGTCGAAAGACAAGGGACAATTGCCTTATCCAGTTCTGGTGACCGGGATCTTCAGACACATGAATATTGAACCGCCACACACTCTCTGTGTTTGACCGTGCGATAAGATGGTGGTAGGTTTAAAGATGTTGATAAAGATGCGTCTGAAAGAACTTTCTAAGGCAATGGAGAAATTCAGAGTGAAGACTCCAGTTCCGTCTGCTTCAAAAAGAAAGGGAAAGGAAGCCATTGGTGCCCCAGCAAAAAGGAAGAGAATTCTCATCTTGGAGGATGAAGATGAGGAGGAAGATCTCACAATCACTGCCTTGGTAAGGACAAGGCGTTCTGCTTCCCAATCAACGGAACGCGAAGAAACAGAGAGAAGAAGAAGAAAAAGACAAGAACGAGAGAAGAAGAAGAGTAGAGAGAGAAGGAGAAAGAAGTTGAAGAAGAAGGAGAAGAAGAGCAAGAAAAGTCTGCGGCTGAATCTGGAGAGAAGGATACGAGAAGAGCATGATCATCACTCTTCCCCTCTTGATGTCTAAGAGACGGGGGAGTTGGCGAGCAAGAGAGGTCCTCACCTCATGCTGCCAATAGTGAAGGTCTGCGACAATCTCCAGCAGCACGGAAGAATTTCAGGCTTCTCAATTGCACGAAGAAGGTCACAATACGTCGAACCAAATCTGCAAGACTTTACGAAGTGCCATCGTACGCATTCACTCCATCGGAAAGAGCAAATGCAAGTACTCGAGACGGACAATTCTGCAGATTTTCGTCGTATCATGGATATTCTTCGGAAATGCGTGGCCAAATCTATGCCCTAGACGTGAAATTCAAGCCTTGAAGAATCTTTGGACAAGCATCTTGATTACCCTGGAGGATAAAATGAAAGACCCGCTCTACAAGCTGCAAACCAATGCCAAGGGAGAAGAGGTAGCTCAACTGAGGGAAGACTTGAAGAAGCTAGAAGGAGTAGTCCAGTCCATGGGAGATTTTCAGATTGTGCGCATTCCCAAGCAGACATGACATCTTTCTCACCTTTTTTAATGTTGACAAAAAGGGGGAGAAGCAATTTGAACCAACCAACCAAACCAAACTTTCTTTAAATTTCTTTGACTTTAATTTTTTTTTTGTGTTTATGACTTGAGCAATCTTGGGTGTAAACTTGAACTTGACTGAATTGGCTATGGATTTTAATGCTTGACTATTTGCATTCATATCAAGTGTTGTTATATGGTATTACTCATGAAAGACTAACCAATTTTCTGTGGATGCAGAGTCTGGTTGCTTTGTTAATCTTTATGAGATTGCCATATTGCTTGAGAAATGTTTTTGCAGGTCAAAGTGGTTCAAATCTACAGAAAAGTTTTGTCACCATAAAAAATGGGGAGATTGTTGGAGAAATCGTTCCAGAATATTTTGAAGCTGACAAAACGTTTCCTTCAATCTAGTCTGTGTATCTGCAGATCGTCTAGTGTAAAGTCTGAAGACTTTCTAACTACCATACTCAAGATTCAAGACTCAAGATTTGAGACTCAAGACTCAAGACTATTCTCATTGACAGCCTTTCTGATCCAGTGACGAAGGAAATCCAGAGCCGAAGTAGATGGCTGAGGATTTAATCCTATCGTCTGGAGAAGATCTTTTTGGTTGGATAAACATAACGGATTCTTTTGTTCGTATCAAGATCAATTGAAGATCCGATGGTCGACGAAGTATTCTTGGAATGTTCTATTCTTGGACACCAAGATCCTGATTGTATGGGCGAACAGGATTGATGGGCTATCGTCAGGTTCCTTTTATAGCTCGAATGATCTTCTTGATTGATTCCGTCCAACGGGTAGATTGGAGGAATTCCTTTGGTAAATGCCAACGGTATGATGGCATAAAGGAGTATAAAAAGGAAGTCGTTCTAGTTGTTAAAAGACGTGATTGATAGAAAAATTCCAGAGTTTGAAGCACCTTGATTATTAGTCGATACAGTCTGAGCAAAATTGCATACACAGAGAGTGTCTATACTTGGTGATACCTTGAGCGAGTGTGGTAGATCATCTACACCTAGAAATCAAGGAAGATCAACACTATAACATCTCTTTGTTCGTAGTGGAATCCAGCCAAATTGGCTGTCAGTGCAGAAGAGTGGACGTAGGCTTGGATCAAGCCGAACCACTATAAACCGCGTGTTTAATTCTCTTTTTCCTTTACTTAGTCTTACGTTGATTATTACTTAACGCAAATCCTTCAACTGTCTAAGTATTGCGCAAGTATACAGAAATTATCAAGAAAAATCTTTGTATACCTATTCACCCCCTCTAGGTACTCATACTAGCAATATCAATGTCAACATGAAGCAATTAGCCAAAATCTCATCAAACCAGCTTGTTCAAGGTCTACCCAAAGTACCATTCCAAAAGTCCGATCCATGCACACCATGTATTCTGGGAAAGCAGGTAAGAAATTCATTTAAGCCAATAAATCATGTCTCTACTAATCATGTACTACAGTTGCTGCATATGGATCTCTTCAGACCAACCAAAACCCAGAGTATTGGAGGTAAGAAATATTGTCTAGTAATTGTGGACGATTACTCTCGCTTTACTTGGGTATATTTCCTTGCAAGTAAGTCCGAAACCTTCTCGTATTTTGAAAAATTTGCTAAAAAGGTTTAAAATGAAAAAGGATGTGTTATCTCAAGTATAAAAATAGATCATGGAGGTGAATTTGAAAATCAAAATTTTACAAAATTTTGTGATGAATTTGGCTTTAAGCATGTGTTCTCCTCTCCATATACTCCTTAGCAAAATGGGGTTGTGGAAATAAAGAATAGATCTTTTCAAGAAATGGCTAGAACTCTTTTAATTGAAAGTAAAATTTCTTCACGATTTTGAGTTGAAGCTGTTTCAACAGCGTGCTATATCATCAATAGAGTCTTCTTAAGACCTATTTTAGAGAAAACCCCTTATGAGTTATTCAAAGGTAAGAAGCCCATTGTTTCATACTTTCATGTGTTTGGTTGCAAATGCTTTATATTGAAAAATGCAAAAGATCGAGTTAGTAAGTTTGAAGAAAGATCAGATGAAGGCATATTCCTTGGATATTCTACATCAAGCAAGGCCTACAGAGTCTATAACAAGAAAAGCCAGTCTGTGGAGGAGTCAATGAATGTCAAATTTCAAGACTCTATGCAAGATGAATCTAGTCAGACTCATTATGAAAAGTCTGAACCTGCTCCAGACCCTCCAAAGCTTACAACTCAAGAAGCATCTCAGACTCTGGAAGACCAGCATCAAGCTGTTCATGAAGATTCAAATAAAGAAATAGATCATCAACCAGAAAAATCAACTAGTGACTGGAAGCATAAGTCCAGTCATCCTAAAGATCTCATTATCGACGAAATTAATAAAGGAATTCGCACCAGATCCAAAAGACGTGAAGAGTCTAGTGCTGTGGCTCTCATTTCTGAAATTGAACCAAAGAGCATAGAAGAAGCTTTATCTGATGAAAGCTGGATTGAAGCTATGCAAAAAGAGCTCAGACAGTTCAACATTAATGATATCTGGGAATTGACATCTAAACCAAAAGGTAAAACTGTTATTGGAGCTAAATGGGTATTCAAAAGCAAGATGAATGAAAAGGAAAAGTCGTACGAAACAAAGCAAGACTCGTGGCCAAAGGATATACGCAAGAAGAAGGAATAGACTATGATGAGACTTACGCTCCAGTAGCAAGGTTAGGAGCTATTCGACTATTACTTGCGTTTGCTTATTATAAAAATTTCAAGTTATTCCAAATGGACGTCAAAAGTGCCTTCCTAAATGGATTTATCCATGAGAAAGTTTATGTGGAACAACCACTTGGGTTTGAAGACCCAAAGAAGCCAGACTCAGTCTTCAGATTGAAAAAGGCCTTGTATGGTTTAAAGCAAGCACCTCGAGCTTGGTACGACAGATTAAGTAAGTTCTTAATACATAAAGGTTTTGTCAAAGGTAAAGTAGATACTACTTTATTTATCAAAAAGGAAAATAAAAGCTTTTTACTTGTTCAAATATATGTGGATGATATTATTTTTGGATCCTCTAATGAAAGTCTGTGCAAGAAGTTTTCTAAGTCTATGCAGGATGAGTTTGAAATGAGTATGATGGGAGAGTTAACATTCTTTAAAGCAATTGAAGGAATGAACTTTTATTTATCAAGAAAAATATGCTAATGATCTTGTCAAAAGGTTTGGATTGGAAAATTGCAAAAGACTGATATAATTAGGGAAATCCCTTATGATGTTTTGAAGATGACAAAATAAATCAAAGGCTACTAACATGTTTGATGGTTGAGTAATAGACCATGCAGATGATAAAACATCTAAAGGATTTTATCAAAGTCGAGAAGATGACTAGAAGACTGAACGTAACATATGTCCGAGTATATTCGAAGATTTCCAGACTTCGTGTCAAAGTACGAAGACTCAAGACTCAAGACTCAGATTGTAAAGTCTCAAGACTCAGATTGTAAAGTCTCAAGACCCAGATTGTAAAGTCTCAAGACTCATATCGTAAAGTCTCAAGACTCGGACTTTGCATCCAGATTCGATGAATCGTAACTCAAGCCCAATCATATAACGGCTAGTGATCTGGTTTGGATTCCACATCAAGATTGATTTGATTGATTCAATCTAATTGATTGACGATTGGATCTTGAAGACAAGAACTTTCTATACGAAGAAGCTTTACTTATGGAAACCAAGATTTCGTTTGTATGGGCGATCGGAATCAATTTGGGATTTTACCTTTGTCACTCAACGGCTACCAAATCTTCTAGATACAGAGCTGTCCAATGGGTATATTGGAAGACGATTCTCCGGGATGCTGTCCAACGGGTAGTTTGGAAGTGGAGGAGTATTTAAGGAGATCATGGACCGATGAGCAAGTAAGAGACGGAGCGTAGAATTTATAATTCCAAAGTCTGAGCGACTTTCGATCATATACTTGTCTCTTGAGAGCTTAAACGTTTGTAATCGTGAGAGAGATACCAAAAGAGTGACTTAGTGAGATAGTGTGATCTACTACTAAGTGTTTGCACTCGGAGTTGTAATCTCTTGTTGATTGCATAGTGGAATCCAGCCAAGAAGGCTGTTATCGTGGGAGAGTGGACGTAGGCTTGGATTAAGCCGAACCACTATAAATCTTGTGTTCTTATTCTCTTCCTTAACTCCTTTATTTTGTTCATACTAGCACTATCAATTGGTATCAGATCTCTTACAATGGGATGTTGTGGAAAGAGGAATCAATCCCATTGCTGCGTCTACATCAAATAAAAATGGCAAAGACAAAGAAACCAAACCCCCCGCTCTTATGTCTCGGACGGAGTTGTCCAAAAGAGAAGCACTTGATGCAAAAGCCATTTATTCTTTATATTGCGCTTTGTCTCTTACTGAATATAACAGAATCTCTTCATGTGAAACAGCAAAAGAAGTTTGGGATAGACTTCATGTTACATATGAAGGGACCGATCGTGTAAAAGAGACAAAAGTAAACTTCTTGCTCGGCAATTATGAATCCTTCAAGATGAAGCAAGGAGAGTCGATTGGAGATATGTTCGATCGTTTTACTGAAATTGTAAACGGTTTGGCATATCAAGGTCATCCAATTTCTTCCCAAATGAAGGTCAACAAACTCTTGCGAGGTCTCTCAAAAGATTGGAACCATGTCAAGACCTCAATCCGGGAGACTCGAGAGGATTATGCCACTCTCCGTTGATGAATTGATTGGCACTCTTCAATCCTATGAAGTGGAACAACTTAATGACGAAGATCCCGAAGGTAAGAAGTCCATTGCTTTAATATCTAATGCTGTTTTTGATGAAACAGACTCAGAAAATGACATGGACGATGAAGAACTTGCCTTTATGATCAAGAAATTTAAAAAGCTGAGTAGAAAAGGAAGGAACTTCGATGGAAGAAGTCAATACAAGCATAATGGCCATAAAAGAATCATGAAAGAAGATGATGATCAAGAAAATATATGCTTGACGGCACATTCAGAATCTGAGTCTGACTCAGACACAGACTCAGAATCAGAGTCTAACTCAGACATAGACTCAGAATCAAATTCTGATTCACAATCAGACTCAGAATCTGATGAGGAAATCAAGGTAAGTCATTCAGCAATTCCTTTCAAAGTTTCAAGATATATAAATGAGCTTTATTCAAATCTCAAATCTTCTCTTAAAAGGATTTTCAAACTTAAAAAGGAGAATTCTCGACTTAGGCAACGAGATCTTTCTCAAGTCTGGAGATCTATTAAGAAAAATTGGATAAAAGCAACATATTCTGCTAACTCTCATGGACCCAAGAAAAAATGGGTACCAAAGAAAAGATAAGTTATTTTTGCAGGATATAAAGAAGAAAGAAGAAAGAGAATTGGTAAGAAATTTTTTTTATTCTCAATTTGATTTGGGCAATAATTCTCATTATGCTTGATATTCGATATATCCTTGGTTGATTTAGATTTTATAATGATCATATTTTGCTTTATGAAAGAAAGAATCGTATGATTTATTTTTGTGATTTGTGAGTTAATATTTGATTTAGTACGTGTGATTATTTGAGATAATTCAGATTATTTGGTTTAATTTTATGCTCTCAAATTGTCATATTTTGCAAAGTAAAAATCCGATTCTACGTTATACTAATTTTGCAAGATATTTTTTTGAGATATTCAAGGATTTTATTCCCTCTGGTTTTATTGTGCTTTGACTAAGTGAGAATTTATTTGTCAAAATATCATTGTGCATAATATTCTTTCTTTGAATACTTTGTTATGATGAAGAATATTTGTTTATAGAGATTATATATTTTGCTCTAACGTCAACGAAGGATCCAAATTGATGGATACCAAAAAGGGAAATGAGTTGATTGCAGGAAATTCAATAAGGCAAGAATGATTGCGAATCTACGCAAATTTTGGTGCAATCAGAAAATATCTCCTGCGACAATTGCAACAATTGTTTCTATTCGCAAATATTGTCATGATGACAGGGGGAGAAATCAAATCCAAAAGAAAAGGAAAAGAATCGTGATCATCTCAAAAAGGCAACAAATTGAGGGGGAGCTTTGATCAATTATGGAAAAATCTTTTTGGATTGATCGTGATCTAATTATGAATGGAAGGAAAGGTAAATGTGTCAGAATTTGTCTAAAAAAAATCCGGTTAGTGCATCTTTTGTCATTAATAAATCTTGTATTGATATTATCATTTTATTATGACAAAAATGGTACGTGCAAGTCATGATGCATCCGTGATTTTTATTGGATATTTCCTGATATATATATGATCGAAGTGAGCTATATTGCATATCTTTAATATTCGACTTGCTTTATAAAAGCTGATTTTTGGAAATTGTGATTCATGCAAGATATTTGTTATCATTCTCTACGTGAATCCATTATTATCGCTTTTTGATTATGACAAAAAGGGGGAGAAGAAATGAATATGCATATGTGCTGATTGGTTGATATTATTTATTGCATAATATTGAGCTGTGATTATTTTTCTATATATTCTTATGCTCAATCTATTTGTTATCTTCTGATATCCTTTGATTTAAAAGTATGTTTACAAATCTGCATATTCAGAGATTGTTTTGTCATCATCAAAAAGGGGGAGATTGTTAGGGAAATCCCTTATGATGTTTTGAAGATGACAAAATAAATCAAAGGCTACTAACATGTTTGATGGTTGAGTAATAGACCATGCAGATGATAAAACATCTAAAGGATTTTATCAAAGTCAGAAGATGACCAGAAGACTGAACGTAACATATGTCCAGAGTATATTCTGAAGATTTCCAGACTTCTGTGTCAAAGTCTGAAGACTCAAGACTCAAGACTCAGATTGTAAAGTCTCAAGACTCATATTGTAAAGTCTCAAGACCCAGATTGTAAAGTCTCAAGACTCATATCGTAAAGTCTCAAGACTCAGACTTTACATCCAGATTCGATGAATCGTAACTCAAGCCCAATCATATAACGGCTAGTGATCTGGTTTGGATTCCACATCAAGATTGATTTGATTGATTCAATCTAATTGATTGACGATTGGATCTTGAAGACAAGAACTTTCTATACGAAGAAGCTTTACTTATGGAAACCAAGATTTCGTTTGTATGGGCGATCGGAATCAATTTGGGATTTTACCTTTGTCACTCAACGGCTACCAAATCTTCTAGATACTATATTGGAAGACGATTCTCCGGGATGCTGTCCAACGGGTAGTTTGGAAGTGGAGGAGTATTTAAGGAGATCATGGACCGATGAGCAAGTAAGAGACGGAGCGTAGAATTTATAATTCCAAAGTCGAGCGACTTTCGATCATATACTTGTCTCTTTAGCACTATCAATACCGATGTCAAGTTCTTTAAAGATAAACAAAGATGAAGAAGGGAAGAAAGTTGATCAAAAGCTGTACAGGAGCATCATTGGTTCACTTCTTTATCTTACTGTTTCTAGACGTGACATTTTGTTGAGTGTTTGCATCTGTGCTAGGTTTCAATCAGATCCTAGAGAATCCCATCTCAGTGCTGCGAAACGTATTATTAAATACGTTGCTTCATCTTCAAGCATCGATCTTTGGTATCCTAAGAAGGGAGACTTTAATCTTCTGAGATATTCAGACGCAGATCTGGCCGGTTGCAGAGTCGATAGAAAGAGTATTTCAGGAACTTGCCAGTCGCTTGGAAGCAAGACAGTGTCTTGGTTTTTCAAGGAAATAAAGCACTGTGGCTCTCTCAACAACAGAAGCAGAGTATGTAACTCTTGGAAGTTGCTGTTCGCAAATTCTATGGATAAAACAACAGCTACAAGACTTTGAAATTGAAGACTCATGCATAGAAATCAAATGTGACAACACCAGCGCAATCAATCTCACTAAAAATCCAATCCTTCATTCAAGAGCAAAGCATATAGAGATTCGACATCACTTCATTAGAGATCATGTTCAAAATGGAGAAATCTCAATTCACTTTGTTGATTCAAAAAATCAACTAGCGGATATATTCACAAAGTCTTTGGAAAAAAAATCAATTCGATTTTATCCGTTCCAGACTCAACATTTTGAAGCGTGAGGAAGTTAAAGTCTAGAGACTTTCCAATCCTCAGACTCAGACATTCATGGCTATAGACTGTAAGTTGTTATTATATTTAAACTCGAAAAGGTACGATCTTCAGTTCAGTTAATTTATAATTTCCGTGAAAAACGGAATCTTGTCTTTTCAAAAGGATTAACTTCTATTTAGCAGTTATTGATTTTAAAAAGAAGTGTCTGTTCACTTTCCTTGTGCCGATTGATCTTTCCTTTTTTAAACCGATTATATATATACAGTTTTCTTTTTCGCCTAATCTTCAGAACCCTAAAAGGCATTCTCCTCCCAATCCTGTCTCTACTTTGTGTTTATCTTCGAGAAAATTGTTTTCTTTTCTTGGGAAAGCAAGTAAAGGAATCTTTCAACGACAAGGAATGATGTCTTCTTCGAGGAAGTCTTCAAGAATCGTGAACAAGGGACCACAGAGAATGAGGGAGGGGCCTACCCATTTCGATCTCACCGAAGAAGAAGATTTATCGAGTCAGCAACAGAACCCGATTCACTCTCCACCACATCACTCAACATCATCTACCCCACAAGGTGCGGGTCAACAACCGGAGGAAGAAATAATCGAGGACGCAGACCCTGTAAGAGTCCAAAAACCCTCATTTATTTACAAGCTCTATTGTGCGTTGAAGAGCACTGGGACTCCGCTGAACTACGTAGATGATTTCCTTAAGGATAAGAATTATGGGAATAAGTATATCTTTTTGCAACAAATGAAGGATTTGGGAATTGCTCCCAAAGGAAAGGCTGAGGAAACACTTGCGAATATTCCAAGTGACCCTTGTGTATCGGGACAGAATCCGACTGACGGGAACGATGATGATAAAATGTTCAGTGAATTTCAACCTAGAATGGGTATTGCTGCGAAGGTGAAGGGAAAAAGAATGGATTTGTTTAAATCGAAGAAACAGGAGAATCTGTTCTTCAGACTGTTAAAACGAGGGGTGATAAACCCTAGGAGTGTTGATTTCGATTCTTGGATGCCATTAATGTGAACTTAAGGGAGAAGTTCAATCTGCTTCAGCTTGAGCAATTTTGAACCGATACCACAGATGGTTATGCGCAATTAACAACATACTTCTATTCGAATCTTAGCTTTTTAGATGCAAATAGAATATCATTCAGTGTTCGAGACCAGGACCATGTGATAGATGTGGACATGTTGGCTGACATAATTGGAGTTGAACGAGGACGCTATCAACCGATCAAAGTTTCAATTGCTCGTGCATCATTGGAGCTTATCAAAGATAGGGATACCGAGGGAAGAATTACCTATTCAAGGATGCGTGCCATCAACATCTTGCTTCACAAAATTGTGATCAACTGTATCAGGCCGAAGTCTACATCCAAGACTGATGTGTCTAATTCCGAGGCAAAATTGATGTACACGATTAACTCAGGGAAGAAGTTCTCTCTCCCTCACACCATTCTCTTTCACATGTACAGAGCAATGGCGAAGGACAAGGGCCAATTGCCTTACCCAGGTCTGGTGACCAAGATCTTCAGACACTTGAATATAGAACCTCCACATACTCTTTGTGTTCGACCATGTGAAAAAATGGTGGTAGGTTTTAAAATGCTGACAAAAATGCGTCTAAAAGAGCTTTCTAAGGCAATGGAGAAGTTCAGAGTGAAGACTCCAATACCTTCTGCTTCAAAGAGAAAAGGGAAGGAGCCTATTGGTGCCCCATCCAAAAAGAAAAGAACTGTCATCTTGGAGGATGAAGATGAAGAGGAAGATCTCACTATCTCTGCATTGATAAGGACCGGACGTTCTGTACCCGAATCAACGGAACATCAGAAGAAAGGGAAAGAAGCAGAAGAACAGAGAGAAGAAGAGGAGCAAGCCAAGAACAGAGAAGGAGAAGAGCAGCAAGAGAAAGAGAAAGAAGCTAAAGAAGAAGGAGAAGAAGAGAAAGAAAAGTCTGCAGCTGAAGCTGGAGAGAAGGAGAATCAAGATGCTGAAGAGCATGACCATCACTCTTCCCCATTTGAGGTCCTAGAAACAGGGGGAGATGGCGAGCAAGGAAGGTCTATACCACATGCTGACAACAGTGAAGGTCTAAGACGCTCACCAGCAGATCCAGAAGATTTTCAGGCTTCTCAAATACCTGAAGAAGGACATGATAAGTCAACACCAAATCTGCAAGATTATACAGAAGCTCCATCATCTACATTCACTCCATCCGAGAAAGCAAATGCGAGTACACAGACGGACAATACAGCAGATTTTCGTCGTATCCTTGATGTTCTTCTAAAAATGCGAGGTCCAATCTATGCTCAGGACTGTGAAATTCAAGTCATGAAGAATGCTGGACAAGCATCTTCGGTTACCCTGGAGGATCAAATGAAAGACCTCGCTCTTCAAATTCAAGCCAATGCCAAAGTAGAAGAGGTGGCTCATCTAAGGGAAGACTTGAAGAGGTTGGAAGGCATCGTCCAGTCGATGGGAGATTTTCAGATCGTGCGCATTTCCAAGCAGATCTGACTCTTTTCTCACCTTTTTAATGATGAAAAAAAGGGGGAGAATTGCAAATTTGAACTCTCTAAACTTTGACTTTAAATTTCTTTTGAATGTTTGAATGTTTGTTTTTTAGTATGATTTAAGTGAACTTGGGTGTGAACTTGAATTTGACTGACTTGGGTGTAGATTTTGATGATTGACTGTTTGCATTTATATCAAGTGTTGTTGTATGGTATTACTCATAAAAGACTAACCAATTTTTTGTGGATACAGAGTCTGGTTGTTTTATTAATCTTTATGAGATAGCCATATTATTTGAGAAATATTTTTGCAGGTCAAAGTTGTTCAAATCTACAGGAAAGTTTTGTCACCATCAAAAATGGGAAGATTGTTGGAAAAATCTTTCCAGAATATTTTGAAGCTGACAAAACATTTTTATCAGTCTAGTCTGGATATTTGCAAACCTTCTGTTTAGAGTCTGAAGACTTTCTATTCACCAGACTCAGTACTCAAGACTCAAGACCCAAAACTATTTTCATTGACAGTTTTTCTAATCCAGTGACGAAGGCAATTCAGAGCCGAAGTATTTGGTTAAGGATTTAGTCCTATTCTCTGAAGAAGATCTCTTGGCTGGATAAAAATAACGGATTCTTTTATACGTAATCTAGATCGTTTGAAGATCCGATGATCGACGAAATATTCTTGGAAGGTTCTATTCTTGGAAACCAAGATCCTGATTGTATGGGCGAACAAGATTGATGGGCTATTGTTAGGTTCCTTTAATAGCTCGAATGATCTTCTAAATTGATTCCGTCCAACGGGTAGATTGGAGGAAATTCCTTTAGTAAGTGCCAACGGGTATGATGGCATAAAGGAGTATAAAAGGAAGACGTTCTAGTTGCTTTAGTGAATGATCGATAGAGAAATTCCAGAGTCTGAAGCACCTCGATTATTAGTTGATATATTCTAAGCAAAATTGTATACACAGAGAGTGTCTATACTTAGTGATACCTTGAGCGAGTGTGGTAGATCATCTACACCGAGAAATCAAGGAAGATCAACGCTGTAACATCTCTTTGTTCATAGTGGAATCCAGCCAATAGGCTGTCAGTGCAGAGGAGTGGACGTAGGCTTGAAATAAGCCGAACCACTATAAATCGCGTGTTCAATTTTATCTTCCCTTCTCTAAGTCTTACTTTGATTATTGTTTGTTTCAAATCTATCAACTGTCTAGTATTGTGCAATTATCGAGAAAAATCTTTTATATACTTATTCACCCCCCTCTAGATACTTGTACTAGCTATATCACCCGTCACGAGCTTTTATGCCGAATGATGCTCCTTTAGAAATGCCCCATGTCAACGGATGCTGGTCTCAGTGGAGGCTAAGTCGATGCTCTTTTAGGAATGCCGTCTTGATGTAGACGTTGCAATGTTTGATGGGGTGAGACGACGCCTGGTTATGTCGGAAAACTGCTGACTGTTGAGTCGGCTATGGCCGTTAGGTCGTAACTAATTGGAACACTTGATTAAGTGAATTGACCACGCTTGATTATGGGACAAAATTGTGTGGCACGGAATGGGACGTATCATAACAATTTTGCCTTATAATCGGGACCCCTGTGATTGATTGAGATGTGAGTTGAAATGTTCCAATGACTTAGTACATTGACTGGATGCATATGTTATATGAATTGTACTAATATGCAGGGAGGTGCTGAAGCGAGTTAAGTCTCATTTGATGTGTGCTTAGGCTATGTTGACAGCTAATTTGTATTTTCACGCATATATAAAAAAAATTATTATTATTAAAAAAAATCGTTTGACAAAAAAAAAAAAAAAAGGCCCCCTCTCTTTTCCTTTTTCTTTTTTCTTTTCCCCTCGCACAGCCTAGCCCCCTTCTTCCTTTTGGCCCAGCCCGCACCTCTGTCTTCTCCCTCAGCCGTCTCCTGCATTGGGAACCAACGAAAGGGGAAAAGGTGAGCCGACAGCAGGATTGCGTTGGGGGGGCAGCGCAATCCACAGGTGAGTAGGCTGGTAGAGAGCTGGTTGGTCAAACGAAATCCGCATGCAACCTGCAATAAGAGGAAAGCATAACAAAAGCAAAGGGAAAGTGCACAAAGAAAGGGAGAAAAACTAGAGAGAAAACCAAGAGAGTGAGAGGTGGAGAGGAGAGCGTGGAAGAAGCTGTTGGAGACTAGCCAAGGAGTAGGGAACCCCTGGGACGCCTCACCACCACCGGAGAGCCACCTGTTCATCACCGACTGCCACTATCTCCCTCGGAAACCAGGTTGGCCTTTTATCAAACATTTGGCGTACGTTTTTTTTTTTTTTAAATTGAGCTGGCCGGAGCTCATTCCGTCCATTTCGAGCGAGCTCCGACCTCCGTGGGTCCTTGACTAGGTATATGCTTATTGATAGTTACTTGCTGAAAGTCCAAGGTCCGCCTTGAGTCTCGGTTGGATCCAAAGTCTCTTGATTTGTGCATCATGTCATCTGCTCGATGAAATGTCCGAGTGAGCCCGCCAACCCGACTCCTCTGTGTAGAGCCCAGCTAGGATCTTTGGCCATGAAAGGCCTCTGCCGTTCGCCTGGAGGCCAGACTGCCACCTATCGGACCGAGGCAGCGCCATCGCAACCCCAGCTGAAGATTGCATGTGCCCTCCACCTGTTTGCCAAAATACCCGTGTGGACTCTCCCTCCTCGAAGCTCCTCCGTGTGGGGCCTTAGGACCCCTAGTTGCCGAAGGGACGCCGCCATGGCCATGGAAACCAGGCTGTTCGCCCGCCTGGCCGCAACGGTGCTATCACCGGCTTGCGCCTGCTTAGCGCCCCTAGTCGCAACTAGGCAATCGTGACCAAAGGGATACTATCCGAGTGGGCTAGATCTAATTTGGCCCACTTGATCCCTGTTTTCGCTTGGGCCTAGCTCTCGGGCCCAAGTTGGGCCAAGTTTAGGCCAGACCAAGAACGGTCGAGCCTAAACCGGTCGAGTTGGATCTAGTCAAACCGAACCCGACTGGGTCAAGTCGGGTCAGACTTGACCTGACCTAACCCGTTTTGGGCAAAAAAGATTATTATTATTATTTAAAAAAACATTTAAAATTTTTTTAAGAATTTTTTAAAATTAATTAATATATGTTTTTAATAAATTAAAAAATTAAAAATTTTCAAAAATCCCAAAAGTATAGGGTTTGGTTAGGAATAGCTATATCATGCATTCTTAGGATAACTAGTCCTCTATTTCCTCACATGATGATTATATCGTGTGTTTAATTCACATATCTAACTATGTTTAATTACACGTAGTTAATTTTATTGCAATTAGAATCTTGATAGCTATTATTGTTACTTTAATGATTGCGCACCCGCATGATCACCTCACATGTTAGTGAATAGGTATAAAATCAACTCAAACTGCCTACCAAAAATCATTTTGTTAAAATAAATAAGATTAGGTACCAAAATGGCACTAATTGGTCATTAGTGTAATCAAGTCATTGACCCTAGATTTTCTAGTTGCGTAGGAAGTGAGGTACACTCTCATGTCTCACTTGGTTTCTAGCCGACTCTAATAGACTAGTGGCGACTCATTCTGTGCAAAAATTCCTAAAGAATATCCCAATGTCATGCGGGGTATGGGCTTGGGAGAGCTCACGCCTAATCATGCGCCTTAGGCTCATCCTTTAGGCAATACCCCTAAACTTGTTCCCTCCCCCCAAGGGTAGGTCGCGACAGGCTGCCTCTAAGTGTATTGCCTTTCTAATTGGGGTCTAGGGTGTAGACTCGCTGAGACATTGTCTCACCCTGTCCTGGTTTAAATTCTTTACAGGTCCATAGATTGAGGTGAGACCCATTCGTTTTGGGCGGCATCAAGAGGCCAAAGAGTAGTGTAACATCTTCCCTATCCCCAGGAATCCTTGGACCCATGAGCTCGTCATGACTACGATCTAGGTTGATGAGGGCCAACCTCAGTTGATACCTCATTGATTCAAAACATAGTTTCATCACGGACCCGGTGGGGTTCGAGAAGGTTTGGTTTCAACGGACCCACCGTCGAGGGCAAGGGTGAGGTGGTACTCGACCCTGTTGTGGATGCCGATATTATTGCAAATATCGCGGAGAACCAATTGCCCGAGGATGAGCAGGAGTCTGAAGTAGAAGAGGTAGCTAACCCTCTACACCTCAACATCTCTAACGATGTCATAGTGGACCCAGATCCCAAGTAGGAGGGTTCGGGGTAGGGTTATCTTGGTAGTCCTTTTTGGATCTTGATCTCCTGTACATAACTTTGTAGGGCTAACCTGGTTTGTTTATATAAGTGTGTTTATGAAATTTGTTGTCCTGCTTTTCTATCTCATGTTTGTTTGTTGTCTGGAGATTGTTTATTTCGCTTCCGCATGTGCATAATTGATTGGGTTGGCGATGCGTCCGAGAACGTCGCAAATTAGTCGACCACGAGGGATGTGCGCGCGCTTGAGGTTAGGGGCGTGACATGGAGCATCTGCGAGCTCATGAATGGGTAAATCTATAATTTTTACTCAAAGTGATTTACAAGTAAATGTTGATAATAGAACAAATGACGTCTAGTTTCCAAGGTGGAAATCTCCTATTGCTTCAACGAACTGCACCAACTCTGCTAAGGTTATTATAACATATTATTGATAGACCAAATCATATTGGTTATTTTTTGTACAACTAATTTTTTTTAGATGTTCACATTTTATAGCAAACTCATAACTATGAGCTTGATAGTTTGATCATGAGAAGTTCATGGTATAAACTAATGGTTATCTGAGACAATTATGCTCTCCCATACCACATAGTCCTTCTTTGACTTTTAAAAGGGATTGCATTTTAGTCTGGAGAAATTAAGGCTCTCAGGCCTCGAAAGCTTTTTGATTTACATGATCCACAAAATGAAAAGCAAAGAGCATACTTGCAGAAACAACTCATCATATTGAATAAACAGTGCTACTCTAAGCTTTTAATGACATCGGACTTTGAGGAAGAGAAGAAAGTGTTTAGAGAGGTAGAGTGTACATGAATGGATTTTTTCAAACTGTCAACTTCTTCATCTTCATCAAGAAATGACCAAAGTGTGATGCACTAACAGTGCAAGCACCTGTTTTGAGAACAATAACACAAACAGTACACAGGACAAACCACTAGATACAAAGGAACGCATAATGGTAAGTGGAGAGCATATTTACGAAAACAACTCATTGTAATGAATTACTAGTGTTGGTCTAAGCTTTTAATGACATTGGACTTTGATGAAGAGACGAAAGTGTTTAGAAAAGTGGAGTTTGTTTGAATGGATTTTTACAAACTCTAATCTTCTTCGACTTCATCGAGAAATTACCCGAGGATGATATACTAAATAGTGCAAGCCCATGTTTTTAGGACAATAATACTATAGGAAGGACCCCTAGATGCAAAGAACCACACTTGCATCTTGAAAGATGATTTTTCAGACGGAAAGACAATACTAAAAGGATTTTGGCCAAAAGTAGGACCCCTGTTACACACGGTACAGCTTCTTTGGTGCTTGTCCAACGGAATTCATCCATTTTATATGGACAGATAAAAAGGTCCAAGTTCACAGTAAACCACACTTCTTGTGAGTAAATTCCTTTTATGAAGCTCAAAATGTCCTATAACTCTTTTTTTTTTTTTTTTAATATAGCTCTTCTTTTTTTCGTAAGAAAAATTGACAAAAAGGAGTCAAAACTCCATACGCATAGCAACTAGCAAAAAAGTCCACACATGGGCACCTTCACGAGAGCATCGGGTCGTGATTTAATTTTCCGTAATACCGACGCCATCCAGTTTAACAATTGTGTTGTCATAGAAAACATGCCTCTTGGCATTTGCTCCAATGAATAGTAGCCAATTCTGAGAGAATGTTGTAAAGATCGAAACTTGAAAGTATGAAATCACGGCTGAGGTGAATAGTATCACTCTAGTATGTATGGACGGGTCAAATTGGCATGTTCGGCTCGGCCCTGTGTTTCTTGAGCAATCTTTCCAATAAGCTTATCACATATCTATAATCTTCTCAGACTGACTGTCATTTACACAAAATGACAACAATTACTCTCTGAAATTCAGAATTTATTACAGGATCACAAGCACTCTCTTCGTGCACATGCTTATAACAACCACACCACATAGCCTGAAAAATTATGCAGCGGCAAATGCTCGAACTCTGCCTATCAAGATGCGGAGACAGACGCAGGCATGTCTCTAAGCAGCTTTCCACGAAGACAGGGGTGGAGTGTCGGAGGTTTCCCATGTAGAGATGCTGCTATGGTACCTGCCACCCTTCACATTGTCCGCAGAAGCAATCGATTTGAGCTCGGCCATCTCTTCTGGTGTAAGTTTCACTGACAGAGCTCTGATGTTCTGGTTGAAATTCTCCATCTTGGTTGTGCCGGGAATCGGGCAGACGTCATCGCCTTGGTGGTGTACCCAGGCAAGGGCTAAGTGGGATGGGTTGCATCCCTTTCTTTGGGCAATTTCATTCACTCGGTCAAATAACTTCGTGTTGTGAGCCAAGTTCTCTGGCTGAAACCTTGGTAGATTCTGCAACATAGAGAACTGTCTCAGTGGAGAGCATTTGAGCAACTATTATTTTCTTTTACGCACCGAATTCTACCGCAACAAGTGCAAAAAATACTAGAAGTAATTGCATTGTGTGTCATCAGACTGTCTTGTTACTTGATATGATAAGCATTTGGAAGTTCGTAAGCACTGTGTTTAGTAAAAGATCATCTCGAAAGGATTGGGCTATGTAGTTCAAAATCATAAGCATCTGAAATGCAGAGCGAGTGCTCTAGCAATCCATTTATCACAGTTAGAAGAAATCACAAATCTAGATGATTTGTAGAAAAATATAATCAGAAGTAAAGCTCTTTTTCCTTAAAAAACACTAGCTACTTCACCCGGCGCAATCACAAGTCAACCATTAATTACGAGCGGTATTGCACAATTGGGTTCATGTCAGACTGTCAGAAACATAATCCTAAAACTTCCATAAGAACGGTGTTAGGGAGTCCACTCAAGAACGGGTTGTGTCAAGATATTATTTATCATGTGAAGAAAGATGAGTATAAAAAAGGACAGAGGCCTGAGACCGGATGCTGATGTCGGTTATATGGAGGAGATATCATAATCTTGTGAAGTAAGAGGAGAGAAAAAGGATGGGTGGAAAGTGGGGAAAGGATGGTGAATAGCAAATGGTGGGATGCCTGGGAAACAGAGGAACTTACAAATCTCTTACAAATAAATCTATATTAGTCCATCACAAAAGCATGAGAATACGGGGAACTGCCTCTTTTAGGCTCATCAAGCTATTGATTATTATTCTACACTAATCTATAATCACGAGAGGTGGGATGTATGGTGAGTGCTGAATTGAAGACATACGAGAATATAAAGCTTTATGTCACCAATTCTTATTTACACCACCCTATACTTTTTCTGTATATCACAAGAACTGGTAATAATATAGCAAAAAGAACGACAGTCACAGTGAGCACCTAATTATGTTGATCAGCAGAAACAGACCTGTCTGAAGTCATCCTTGGGGAGATTCTCCAACAACTTGGAACCAACAGAAAAGAATCCTCGTCCTAAAGGACTGTACGCAACAATTCCAATGCCAAGCTCCCTAGTCACAATATTCAGGAAGAGTAGAGTCAAAAGAAAACTATTGTCACTGCATAAACAAATTGATGGAGTGATATCCTACCTGCATGTGGGAACGATCTCTGCCTCCACATCTCTTGACCACAGCGACCACTCCAATTGCACAGCTGTGATGGGATGAACAGCATGTGCTCTTCTGATGGTTGATGCAGAGGCCTCCGATAAACCAACGTACTTGATTTTACCCTCTTCAATGAGTTTCTTTAGCTCTCCAATCTTCAAATATTCACATGCTATAACAACAACAGTCAAGACCTTACATGTCAAGATCCAGAAATTCATGCACATTATTAGCTTTAATTGTGTCCCCGATCCCTCAATGGTATGTGTTCCCTGACTATTCCACCATTACATTTTGACCTGGCAGTTCTTAGCAAAGATCAGTAGATCTTTATGCATCTCTATGCAACAAAGAATTTGCTAGGCATTAAGAAGTTAACAGACGTAGATTTCTCAAATCTATCACAGAATAGGGCAAATAACAGAATTATTAAATTGATGGAGGTAGATTTCTCTAATCTATGACAGAGAGGTTAAATAACAGAAGTATTCCAAGTAATTGTTATATTTGACAATGATATGTCAAGAATCAAATGTCTCTACAGAATGATCCAACTTTCAAAGTGATTCTCCGATATAATTTAGGATGCACCCAATAGCACTTTCGTCTCAAAGGAAGATTTCAAATAGCACTCGTGAAAGATCCCATAATACAAAAACACAGCCACCGAAATACTAAATTCCATGACCTCTCGGCATCTCTACCTCAACTATCAACTGAACTTAACTCACAGCTATACCTCAACTATCAACTGAACTTAACTCACAGCTAACAATATCTTACGAGTCAAAAGGCAAGGCAATAGTCAATTTCTGCCACGGAGTCCGACAAACTATTGAAAACGCGACAATGCGTCATCGACAGCAATCTAGTTTAGCAACCGGATCATATGGCTCGGAGAAAGTCTCAAGAGAGGCAAAGGTTTAACGAGGATCCGTACAGTGACTTCCACAGGGACGCGAGTGTCAATACGGTGCTGGTAATAGAGGTCGATGCAATCGACGTCGAGCCGCTTCAAGCTGGCCTCACAAGCCGCCCTTACGTATGCTGGATCGCCCCGGATCTCGTTCTTTCCGTCCGCTAAGCTGACTCCGAACTTGGTCGCCAATTCCACCTTCTGCCTCACCCCTCCCTTCAGTGCCTGCTCAACGTCAACCCCGAAATTAGAAAACGAACACGCAGGATCAGAGCACTCTGCTTGATGAAGCTAAATTCCGTAACACTATAAGCACATACAATTCATGCAGAGGCAAAAGAGACTGAGAAAACCGACCTTTCCGAGGAGGATTTCGTTGGTGTGAGGACCGTAGATGTCGGAGGTGTCGAGGAAGGTGACGCCGGAGCCGACGGCGTGGTGGATGAGCTTGATCATGTCGGGGTCGGGCTTGGGAGGGCTGTGGGCGGAGGACATGCCCATGCAGCCCAGCCCCTGCGCCGACACCTCGAGGCCCTGCGACCCCAGCTTGATCCTCCTCACCGCCATCGACGCCGCCATCGCCGCCGCCGCCGTCTAGCTCGAAGTCAATGCAGAGAAGAGAGGAGGGAGAAGAGACAGTTTCGAGAGCTCGCTCGCGCGCTCACGGTTACCAGACAACGAAGCTCTTGGTTGGGCGAGATGAGTCAAAAAGACAGCAAATGACGCACGTGCTGACGTAAATTCTCTCCGCCCACTTCTCCAACGGCCAATTTTAAAAACGAAATGCTGACCTCGTATGTACTATGTTTGACAAAAGGTTTTTTCTTTTTTTGGTAAATAATGTTTGACAAAAGGTTGAGTACCGCATCACTGCCATGATGACTCCGCTAGGTAAGCTCTAGTCCTTTGCGGGAAGGTCAGGAGTTCGATACCCTAGCAACGCAAGTGCCCATGCAACGCAAGTTGCAGGGAGGCCGGCGGGCTATTAGGTGATTTACATGTGGAGCCGAAGTAGTGGTTCCCCGCTAATGACACCTAGGGGTTTACGTGACGGCTATAAGCCAAAGCGGTTCCTTTAGCACAAAAAAAAAAAAAAAAAAAAAAAACGGTTGAGTACCGCCAAAAAGCTCTATTCATATGTAACGTAAACACCCAGCAAAATCCTAGACATGTCCATTTCCGTGAGAAAATGATGGTTTATGAGATGGGATTCAAACCTTTTTACACCATATTTTATTGCCTTCTTCTCACATTCAGATTTTGTTCAAAAATACCGTGACCCTCTATGGAAAAATCCCGGCTTGTCATAAAAATTCTTGAATTTAATTTTGGATAAAATTGAAATAAAGTTGAAGATATTTGTGTCATAGTGGATTAGTTTAAGGTTTTTGGTCACAAAAAAAAAAGTTGAGATATTTGTGTCATAGTAAACATAGTTAGGACTTTTGGATAGTTGTCCGTAATGTAAATAGAATAAAGGTTTCTATCATATTACATCTGGTCCACAATTTCAAACTTTCAACAATTAATTGCATCATATTCAAAAAAGGCATGCTTGTCATCAATGTAAAATATTATTTCCAATGACAAAATTAATCACGTAACTTAAAAAGCATGTCTGAATTGAAGTACCCTGCACCACAGTTATTCAAAAAGGTATACCTGTGACCGGTGTACAACTCCCTTTCCACCAACAAAATTAATCATATGACTTAAAAGACACGTTTGGCTTAAGTATCGATCGTTGGTACTTATCCGCTGACGTTGAAGTTATGTAAAGAGAAAGATTGAGGCATAGGCGAAGGCTACAATCCTCAATCACTGGCTGCCATCCTTAATCGTCATATCCTCACTTTTCACGCTGTGAAGGTATTAAGTATTTCGTAGATTAAATTATTATCATGACATATTTATTATAAATATTAATATAAAAAAATATAAACTGGTACATGTGTAATAAATTTATCCTTCATAAGTTTCTGTTAAATTTTACCATCAAATTATTGGGTTATATAATACGTAATAATTAACGAGTATACCAATTTGGAGTTTTATCCTTTGTTTGTCACATGTGTACGGTTTATGGTTTTCCATTATATTAATCCAATTTGAAGAAAACTAATGAAAGATAAATTTGTTACAAATGTACTAATTTAGAGTTTTTGATGGTAAAAAATTTAGTTTGATCTAAATTTGTCACATGTGTCCCAGTTTGAGATTTTTTATGATCAAAAAATTAATTTAAAGTAAATTTATTATAATTACATTAGCCTGGAATTTTTCATATTATAAACCTTTATCGTATGTGGATATGTTTTTCTCGTTCTAGTTTTTTCATGTGTACTCTGATAGCTTCTAGAGGAATAGCCTATTAATGTATAGGGGCACAATATGATGATTGGCAACTGATTCCACGCTATCTTGTCTACGGGCACAACATGACACAACTCTTCGCGTAAAGACCTAAAAATATGGCGAAACTTAAGGAGTGACAAAAATATATACAGAACAACATTGCACAACTTTAAACACCCCCCCACCCTTTAAAAAAAAGTCCTATACTATTTTGGTAAACTCGCACGTTATATCCGGATACTTTATTAATATCTAGGAGCATAAAAATGGATTATTTTATGGCTCACGGAATATCTTCGAGCTCATGAATAGGTTAAATCTATACTTTTTACTCAAAATGATTTACAAGTAAATGGTGATGACAGAATAGATGATGTCCAGCTTCCAAGCTGGAAATCTCCTAATGCTTCAACCTATTGCGCCAACTCTGCTAAGGTTTTTTTTTTGGTCAGAAAAAACCTATCGATTAAGGCGTTACAAAATTATACCCGCTTGCAACAGCGTCCGCATACACCAGATCTAAAAGCAAAAAAGGGGGAAAGATATTCCAATTTCGGGCTTGGTCTTGCCGGCTATGGGCCTTTGCGGCCCAATCAGCCACCGAGTTTGCCTCTCTCCTGCAATGTCTCAGACGCAAATTAGGGTACGAAAGGAGGAGCTGCTTCACCTCTTCGAAGAGTGGTCTGTCCTGCCATGGCGGCGGTTTGTTCTGGTTCAAGATATCCAGCATGATCCAGCAATCCGAATCAATTTCCAGGCGAGCTGTTTGGAATCCCGTCATCATCAGATGCCGAAGGGTGAAAGTAAGTGCTTGCACCTCAGATTGAAGCGCCGAGTTCACTGGAAAGTCTGCAGAATAAACATCGGTAAGTCGTCCCTTGTAATCCCTACTGATGCACATCATTGATCCCTTGTTACTTCCCTATTGGTAAGCACCATCTATATTACATCTTATAGTACCACGATCAGGGGGTCGCCAAAGAAATTCATAGTGCAGGGCAGTGGATTGTGGTTTCCTCCTTCGGGGTTGGTTCGGTCATAGCTGCTGGTTTGAGCTTGAGCGTCAGAAACAACAAGGTGGGGCTTCGGCTACTAGTGCCTGAAAACGGAGTTATTCCGGCCTCGCCAAATCTGCCATAAGACATGCGCAATAAGCTCTAGCCCAGGTACCGAATGCTTACTCCTGACTTGATTGGCTATCCAAACTGCTATGTTGTGAACTGGTGTTGAGATGTTTAGTGCAATTAAATTCGCATGTTGCCATACCTCCTTTGTCCATGAACAAGAGAAAAACATGTGCTCAATTGTTTCTTGGGTTTGCTGATTGCATAAGTCACAAATAGGGTCCGAAGTAATATGGCGTCTAAACAGATTAGCTTTGGTCGCAAGTGCGTTGTGGAAAACTGACCATAAGAACATTCTAATTTTAGGCTCTGTGCGCATCATCCATATTCTCTTCCACATTTGCCTGTCATGTTTGTAAGATGTCGAGGCTATATTGGCTGATTGGTTGAATGCTGTATAAGTGAGGGACTGATAGTTGCTATTCATTGAATGAAGACCATCCTTAGTTGCTGCCCAGATTAACTGGTCAGAAGCAAAGAGTGGTCTAATAGGTAGTTTGATAACCTCCCTGACTATACAGTCATCATAATGCTGCTGAATAAGTGGAAGATTCCAAGCTTGGTGGTGAGGGTCAATGAGATTAGCCACCAATTCTGGTTCGTCCTGAGCAAGGGGCCCTGGTATTGACCTAATAGGTAACCATTTATTCTGGCGAATGCAGATACTTTTACCATCACCCACAGACCATCTCAAATTTGGTAGGATAGCATCTCTTCCAACTAGTAGACTCCTCCAGCCCCAAGAGGGTCAATACCCAGTTTCTGCCCGTAAAAAGGATTGATTAGGCAAATAAAGGCCCTTAAAAAGTTGACCCCATAAGGATAATGGACTGTGAACCAATTTCTAGGCTTGTTTACCCAGCAAAGCTTTATTGAACACCATCAAGTCACGAAAACCCAGACCGCCACTATGCTTATTGATCTTTAGTGCATCCCACTTCTGCCAATGCACCCCTCGTCTACTAACATCATTCTTCCACCAGAATTGAGATATACGCTGTTCTAGTCCCTTGCATATAGAGTGAGGAAGTTGAAAAACAGACATAGCATACTGGGGAATAGCCTGCACAACCGACTTAAGTAGAACTTCTGATATAGCTAGTATTAATACCTAGAGGAGGGTGAATAGGTATATAAAAGATTTTTCGGATGATTGCACAATACTTAGACAGTTGAAGGATTTGCAATAAATAATAATCAGCGTAAGACTGAGTAAAAGAAAGAGAGAATTGAACACGCGGTTTATAGTGGTTCGGCTTGATTCAAGCCTACGTCCACTCTTCTGCACTGATAGCCAATTGGCTGGATTCCACTATGAACAAAGAGATGTTACAATGTTGATCTTCCTTGATTTCTTGGTGTATATGATCTACCACACTCGCTCAAGGTATCACCAAGTACAAACACTCTCTGTGTATACAATTTCGCTCAAACTGTATCGACTAACAATCAAGGTGCTTCAGACTCTGGAATTTCTCTATCAATCACATTACAACCACAACTAGAACGTCTTCATTTTTATACTCCTTTATGCCATCATACCGTTGGCACTTACCAAAGGAATTCCTCAAATCTACCCGTTGGACGGAATCAATCAAGAAGATTATTCAAGCTATAGAAGGAACCTGACGATAGCCCATCAATCCTATTCGCCCATACAATCAGGATCTTGGTTTCCAAGAATAGAAAATTCCAAGAATATTTCGTCGACCATCGGATCTTCAATTGATCTAGATACGAACAAAAGAATCTGTTATATTTATCCAACCAAAAAGATCTTCTCCAGAGGATAGGATTAAATCCTCAACCATATACTTCGGCTCTGGATTTCCTTCATCACTAGATTAGAAAGACTGTCAGTGAGAATAGTCTTGAGTCTTGAGTCTTGAGTCTTGAATCTTGAGTGTGGTGATCAGAAAGTCTTCAGACTTTAAACTAGACGATCTGCAGATATCCAGACTAGACTGATAGAAACGTTTTGTCAGCTTCAAAATATTCTGGAAAGATTTCTCCAATAATCTCCCTCTTTTTGATGGTGACAAAAATTTCCTGTAAATTTGAACCACTTTGACCTGCAAAAACATTTCTCAAGCAATATGGCTATCTCATAAAGATTAATAAAACAACCAGACTCTGCATCCACAGAAAATTGGTTAGTTTTTCATGAATAATACCATATAACAACACTTGATATAAATGCAAACAGTCAAGCATCTAAATCCACAGTCAATTCAAGTTCACACCCAAGTTCACTCAAGTCATACTCAAAAACAAACATATTCAACCACAAAAACAAATTTAAAGTCAAAGTTTAAGGTTGGTTGGTTCAAATTGCTTCTCCCCCTTTTTGTCATCATTAAAAAAGGTGAGAAATGAGTCAGGTCTGCTTGGGAATGCGCACGAACTGGAAATCTCCCATGGACTGGACTACGCCTTCTAGCCTCTTCAAGTCTTCCCTTAGTTGAGCTACCTCCTCTCCTTTGGCATTGGCTTGAAGTTGTAGAGCGAGGTCTTTCATTTTGTCCTCCAAGGTAACTGAAGATGCTTGTCCAGCATTCTTTATGGCTTGAATTTCACAGTCCAGAGCATAGATTTGGCCACGCATTTCCAAAAGAATATCAAGAATACGACGAAAATCTGCAGAATTGTCCGTCTGCGTACTCGCATTTGCTTTCTCAGATGGGGTGAATGCAGACAATGGCGCTTCTGTATAATCTTGCAGATTTGGAGTTGACGTATCGTGTCCTTCTTTAGGCAATTGAGAAGCCTGAAATTCTTCTGGGTCTGCTGGAGATTGTCTTAGACCTTCACTATTGGCAGCATGAGATGTGGACCTTTCTTTCTCGCCAACTCCCCCTGTCTCTAGGACCTCAAAAGGGGAAGAGTGATGATCATGCTCTTCTTGATTATCCTTCTGTCCAGATTCTGCTGCAAACTTTTCTTTCTCTTCTTCGCCTTCTTCTTCAGCTTCTTTCTCCTTCTCTCTCTGCTCTGCTTCTTCTTTGAGCTTGGCTTGCTCCTCTTCTTCTCTCTGTTTCTTCTGAAGTTCTGTCGATTGAGGTACAGAATGTCTGGTTCTTATCAAGGCAGTGATTGTGAGATCTTCCTCCTCATCTTCATCCTCCAAGATGAGTGTTTTCTTCTTTTTGGATGGGGCACCAATGGCCTCCTTTCCTTTTCTCTTTGAAGCAGATGGTACTGGAGTCTTCACTCTGAATTTCTCCATTGCCTTGGAAAGTTCTTTCAGACGCATCTTCGTCAACATCTTTAAACCTACCACCATCTTATCGCACGGTCGAACACAAAGTGAATGTGGCGGTTCAATATTCATGTGTCTCGAAGATCTTGGTCACTGCACTGGATAAGGCAATTGACCTTTGTCCTTTGACATTGCTCTGTACATGTGAAAGAGAATAGTGTGAGGGAGAGAGAACTTCTTCCCTGAGTTGATTGCATACATCAGTTTTGCTTCAGAATTAGACACATCAGTCTTTGATGTAGACTTGGGCTTGATGCAATTGATAACAATTTTGTGCAGCACAATATTGATGGCACGCATCCTTGAATAAATGATTCTTCCCTTGATATCTCTATCTTCGACAAGTTCCATTGAGGCACGAGCAACTGAGACTTTGACTGGTTGATAACGTCCTCGTTCAACTCCAATTATATCTACCAACATGTCCACGTCTACCACATAATCTTGGTCTCTAACACTGAATGATATTCTATTCGCATCTATAAAGCTGAGATTCGAATAGAAATACGCAGTCAGTTGTGCATAACCGTCTGTGGTATCAGTGCAGAATTGCTCAAGTTGAAGCAGTTTGAATTTCTTCCTTAAGTTCACGTTAACGGCATCCAAGAAATCGAAATCGACACTCCTAGGGTTTATCACCCCTTGTTTCAGCAGTCTGAAAAAACAAATTCTCCTGTTCCTTTGATTTGAATAACTCTATCCTCTTTCCCTTCACCTTTGCAGCAATACCTATTCTAGGTTGAAAATCACTAAACATTTTATCATCGTCATTTTCTTCAGTCGAATTAGGTCCCGACATACGAGGGTCACTGGGAATATTCGTAAGAGCTTCCTCTGCTTTACCCTTGGGAGCAATTCCCAAATCCTCCATTTTTCTCAGAAAGATGTACTCATTCCCATAATGCTTATCTTTGAGAAAATCATCCACGTATTTCAACGGAGTCACAGTACTTTTCAATGCACAAGTAAAGTTTGTAAATAAACGAGGGTTTTTGGACTCTTTGCGGGTCAAGCGTCCATCGATTATCTCTTCCTCCGGTTGTTGACCCGCATCATGTGGGGTAGATGGCGTTGAGTGACGTGGTGGAGAGTGAGTCGGGCTCTGTTGCTGACTCGATAATTCTTCCTCTTCGGTGAGATCGAAATGGGTAGGTCCCTCCTTCATCCTCTGTGGTCCCCTGTTCGCGATTCTCGAAGACTTCCTCGAAGAAGACATCCTTCCTTGTCGCTGAAAGATTCATTTACTTGCTTTCCTAGGAAAAGATGACAACTTTCTCGAAGATGAACACGAAGTAGAAATCGGATTCGGAGGAGAATGCTTTTTAGGGTTTTGAAGATTGGAAAATGAAAACTGTATATATATAACTTAGTTTTGAAAAGGGAAGTTCAATCAGCACAAGGAAAGTGTATGAATACCTCTTTTCGAAATCAATAACTACCAAAATTAATCCTTTTGAAAAGACAAGTTTTTCGTTTTTCATGGAGACTACAAAATAACTGAACGAAAGATCGTACCTTTTCGAGTTTAGATAAAATAGCAACTTACAGTCTATAGCCATCAATGTCTGAGTTTGAGGATTTAGAGTCTGAGAGATTAGAGTCTGATGATCATCAACTTTCTGAGTTTGAGAGTTGAAGAGTCTCTAGACTTTAACTTCTTCGAGCTTCAAAATGTTGAGTCTGGAACGGATAAAATCGAATTGATTTTTCTCCAAAGGCTTTGTGAATATATCCGCTAGTTGACTTTTTGAATCAACAAATTGAATCAAGATTTCTCCATTTTGAATATGATCTCTAATGAAGTGATGTCGAATCTCTATATGCTTTGCTCTTGAATGAAGAATTGGATTTTTGGTAAGATTGATTGCGCTGGTGTTGTCACATTCGATTTCTGTGCATGAGTCTTCAATCCCAAAGTCTTGTAGCTGTTGTTTTATCCATAGAATTTGCGAACAACAGCTTCCAAGAGCTACGTACTCTGCTTCTGTTGTTGAGAGAGCCACAGTGCTTTGTTTCCTTGAAAACCAAGACACTGTTTTACTTCCAAGCAACTGGCAAGTTCCTGAAGTACTCTTTCTATCGATTTTGCAGCCTGCCAGATCTGCGTCTGAATATCCCAAAAGATTAAAGTCTCCCTTCTTAGGATACCAAAGACCAATGCTTGAAGATGAAGCAACATATTTAATAATACGTTTTGCAGCACTGAGATGGGATTCTCTAGGATCTGATTGAAACCTAGCACAGATGCAAACACTCAACAAAATGTCAGGTCTAGAAGCAGTAAGATAAAAAAGTGAACCGATGATGCTCCTGTACAGCTTTTGATCAACTTTCTTTCCTTCTTCATCTTTGTCTATCTTTAAAGAACTTGACATTGGTATATCAGTTTTCTTGCAATTTTCCAATCCAAACCTTTTGACAAGATCATTAGCATATTTTTCTTGATAAATAAAAGTTCATTCCTTCAATTGCTTTAAAGAATGTTAACTCTCCCATCATACTCATTTCAAACTCATCCTGCATAGACTTAGAAAATTTCTTACATAGACTTTCATTAGATGATCCAAAAATAATATCATCCACATATATTTGAACAAGTAAAAAACTTTTGATTTCATTTTTGATAAATAAAGTAGTATCTACTTTACCTTTGACAAAACCATTCTGTAATAAAAACTTACTCAGTCTGTCATACCAAGCTCGAGGTGTTTGCTTTAAACCATACAAGGCATTTTTCAGTCTGAAGACTGAGTCTGGTTTCTTTGGGTCTTCAAACCCAGGTGGTTGTTCCACATAAACTTCCTCTTGGATAAATCCATTTAGGAAGGCACTTTTGACGTCCATTTGGAATAACCTGAAATTTTTGTAACAATAATACGCAAGTAATAGATGAATAGCTTCTAACCTTGCTATAGGAGCGTAAGTCTCATCATAGTCTATTCCTTCTTCTTGCGTGTATCATTTGGCCACGAGTCTTGCTTTATTTCGTACGGCTTTACCTTTTTCATTCATCTTGTTTCTGAACACCCATTTGGCTCCAATAACAGTTTTACCTTTTGGTTTAGATGTCAATTCCCAAACATCATTAATGTTGAACTGTCTGAGCTCCTCTTGCATAGCTTCTATCCAGCTTTCATCAGATTAAGCTTCTTCTATGCTTTTTGGTTCAATTTCAGAAATGAGAGCCACAGCACTAGACTCTTCACGTCTTTTGGATCTGATGCGAATTCCTTCATTGATTTCGCCGATAATGAGATCTTTGGGATGATTGGACTTATGCTTCCAGTTACTGGTTGATTTGTCTAGATGATGATCTCTTTCTTTATTTGAATCTTCATGAACATCTTGATGCTGGTCTTCCAGAGTCTGAGATACGTTTGAGTTGTAAGCTTTGGAGGGTCTGGAGCAAGTTCAGACTCTTCATACTGAGTCTGACTGGATTCATCTTGCGTAGAGTCTTGAAATTTGACATTCATTGACTCCTCCACAAACTGGCTCTTCTTGTTATAGACTCTATAGGCTTTGCTTGATGTAGAATATCCAAGGAAGATGCCTTCATCTGATCTTTCTTCAAACTTACCAACTCGATCTTTTGCATTTTTCAATATAAAGCATTTGCAACCGAACACATGAAAGTATGAAACAATGGGCTTCTTACCTTTGAATAATTCATAAGGGATTTTCTCTAGAATAGGTCTTAGGAAGACTCTATTGATGATATAGTATGCTGTTGAAACAGCTTCAGCCCAAAATCGTGAAGAAACTTTACTTTCAATTAAAAGAGTTCTAGCCATTTCTTGAAGAGATCTATTCTTTCTTTCCACAACTCCATTTTGCTGAGGAGTGTATGGAAAGGAGAACACATGCTTAAATCCAGATTCATCACACAATTTTGTAAAATCTTGATTTTTCAAATTCACATCCATGATCTGTTCTTATACTTAGGATTACACATCCTTTTTCATTTTGAACATTTTTAGCAAATTTTTCAAAATACGAAAAGGTTTCTAACTTATTTGCAAGGAAATATACCCAAGTAAAACGGGAGTAATCATCCACAATTACTAGGCAGTATTTCTTACCTCCAATACTCTGGGTTCTGGTTGGTCCGAAGAGATCCATATGCAGCAACTGTAGTACATGATTAGTATAGACATGATTTATTGGCTTAAATGAATTTCTTACCTGCTTTCCCAGAATACATGGTGTGCATGGATCGGACTTTTGGTATGGTAATTTGGGTAGACCTCGAACAAGCTGCTTTGATGAGATTTTGGCTAATTGCTTCATATTGACATGACCAAGCTTTTTGTGCCATAAGCTTGCTTCATCTTGAATTGAGATTAGGCATTGTGATTCATTTAATTTCATATCTAAGAGACAGATATTTCCATGTTTTCGACCCATGAAAGACTGAGTAGAGTCTTTACTGATTCCAAAGCAAATTCCTTCTTGAAAAGAGATCTTGAAACCAGTATCACACAATTGGCTAATGCTAAGAATGTTATAGTTGAGTCCTTTCACTAGAGAAACATTGCTTATTGTGAGTTTTCCAATTTTCACAGTTCCAAATCCCACAATGCTTCATTTGCCGTTTCCTCCAAATGAAACATTTCCACCGTTTACTTGAACAAGCTTTATGAAGCACTTTGAGTCTCCTGTCATGTGTCTTGAACATCCGCTGTCAAGATACCACTTTACATTTTTCTTGACGGAGACCTGCATTTAAAATAGAGTCTCAAGCTTTCTTTGGTACCCAAATTTTCTTGGGTCCTTTGGTGTTAGTAGGATAAATATTATTAGGCCATACTTTCTTAACAGGCTTCCAAACCATAGGACATTCTTTTTCAAAGTGATCATGACTGTTACACTTTGAACATCTTAGAGAATTTCGACCTACAGACTTTACAAAAACTTTCTTGAAATGATTTTTGTAAGCCTCTCTCGACGGTCTTTTCTTAATCCTTTCTTTTACTTTAGGAAAATCAATCAAGGGAATTGTTTCTGCTGTCATACCTAGACCAGACTTATTGAAGTAAGGTCTTTGAACTGAAAGAACTTTTTCAAGTTTTTCAGACCTTATCGAAAATTTCTTTGAAATATTTGATAAGTCAGTTTTTAGAAAATCATTTTCTTTCAAAAGATTATATTCTTTTTCTTTAAGAGTAGAAACATTCACATCTTAACTTTTAACTTTTTCTTCTAAAATGATTTCCTTTTGTTTTAGAGCTGAGTTTTCTTTTTTAAGTTCGGAAATTCTTTTGAGAGAAGTCTTAAGACTAAAACACAATTCATCAATGTATTTAGAGACTTTGACAGGAATTTTAAAATCACTTACCTCGAATTCGATGTCTGAGTCTGATCCAGAATCTGAGTCTGAGTCTGAGTGTGCCATCAAACATATGTTGGCATATTCATTATCACTTTCTTCACACTCTGTATCACTCTAGGTTTCGGCTTTGAGAGCTTTTTGAAATTTTTCAGCTTTTCCTCTTTTCTTCTTCAGAAGAGGACAGTTGGGTCTGATGTGTCCCTTTTTCTTGCATTCGAAGCAAACTACATCTTTGTTTGGCTCCTCATCATCAACAGACCTGGTCTGTTGTCTTTGGAAATTTTGTTTATTTGAGTTGAACCTTCTTCCTTTTCTATTCAATTTTCTGAATCTTCTTAGCTCCTCATCGTCCAGATCATCTCCTGAATCTGCGTCATCAGAATCATCATTTGATTTTAATGCAATGGATTTCTTACCTCTTGGATCTTCGTCTTCATTAATTCGTTCCACTTCATAAGACTGAAGAGTTCCAATCAGCTCGTCGACAGATAGTGGCATAATTCTTTGCGTCTCTCTTATTGAAGTCTTTATATGATTCCAATCCTTGGAGAGTCCACGCAGTAGCTTGTTCACCTTCATGGGATCAGAAATTTTTTGACCTTGATTCTCAAGACCATTGACAATATCTGTAAAATGACTAAACATGTCAGTTATAGATTCTCCTGGTTTCATTTTGAAGGCTTCATATTGACCGAGGAGAATGTTAATTCTTGTCTCCTTCACTCGATCTGTTCCTTCATAGGTAATATGTAATCTGTCCCATACTTCTTTTGCTGTAACACACAAAGATATTCTGTTATATTCAGTTGGTGATAAAGCACAATATAAAGAGTAAATTGCTTTTGCATCGAGTGCTTGTCTCTTGTTTATCTCTTCCTGAGTCATTCTACTGGTTTCAACTTCTTTCCCTCTTTCAGAGACTGATGTAGCAGTTGGAGTGATTCCTCTTTCCACAACGTCCTATTCCAAATGATCCTTTGATCGTAGGAAAGCTTTCATCTTGTTCTTCCAGATGTTGTAATCATTTCCATCAAAGCAGGGTGGTCTGGTATTGCTTTGCCCTTCCACCAGCCCTGGTGCCAGCATACTAGCCATGGATTTTTTTACTCTGAAGTAAGATACTTCAAATAAAGTAAGAACACGGGCTTTGATACCAATTGATATAGCTAGTATTAATACCTAGAGGGGGTGAATAGGTATATAAAAGATTTTTCGGATGATTGCACAATACTTAGACAGTTGAAGGATTTGCAATAAATAATAATCAGCGTAAGACTGAGTAAAGGAAAGAGAGAATTGAACACGCGGTTTATAGTGGTTCGGCTTGATTCAAGCCTACGTCCACTCTTCTGCACTGACAGCCAATTGGCTGGATTCCACTATGAACAAAGAGATGTTACGGTGTTGATCTTCCTTGATTTCTTGGTGTAGATGATCTACCACACTCGCTCAAGGTATCACCAAGTACAAACACTCTCTGTGTATACAATTTTGCTCAAACTGTATCGACTAACAATCAAGGTGCTTCAGACTCTGGAATTTCTCTATCGATCACATTACAACCACAACTAAAACATCTTCCTTTTTATACTCCTTTATGCCATCATACCGTTGGCACTTACCAAATGAATTCCTCAAATCTACCCGTTGGACGGAATCAATCAAGAAGATTATTCGAGCTATAGAAGGAACCTGACGATAGCCCATCAATCCTGTTCGCCCATACAATCAGGATTTTGGTTTCCAAGAATAGAACATTCCAAGAATATTTCGTCGACCACCAGATCTTCAATTGATTTAGATACGAACAAAAGAATCCGTTATATTTATCCAACCAAAAAGATCTTCTCCAGAGGATAGGATTAAATCCTCAACCATATACTTCGGCTCTGGATTTCCTTCATCACTGGATTAGAAAGACTGTCAGTGAGAATAGTCTTGAGTCTTGAGTCTTGAGTCTTGAGTCTTGAGTCTTGAGTCTTGAATCTTGAGTCTAGTGATCAAAAAGTCTTCAGACTTTAAACTAGACAATCTGCAGATATCCAGACTAGACTGATAGAAACATTTTGTCAGCTTCAAAATATTCTGGAAAGATTTCTCCAACAACTTCTTTACCCCCTTTAGATAAAAGACGTTCTTTCCATCCTTCCAATTTTGCTGATACCCTCGCCAAAATCCAAGAGAACATTTCTCTCTTTGATCTACCCCAATCAAATGGGATACCCAAGTACTTACCGAATCGTTGTAGGATGGGAACCCTGAATTCTCTTGCCAAGTGATCCTACAAACTTAATGGACAATATTTGCTGCATATCATACCCGATTTGTTCATGTTAATAGTTTGTCCGGTAGTGAGACAATATTGATTCAGAATATTGGACATGTTATGACATTCAGTGATTGTGCCATCCAGAAAAAAGACTGAATCATCGGCGAAAAATAAGTGGGATAGAATCGGACAGGACCGAGTAAGCTTTATCCCTTTAAGATGTCCAATACTAACTGCTTGGGTAAACAAAGTTGAAAGAACATTGGTGACTAGCACAAAAAGGTAAGGAGATAGATGGTCACCTTGCCGAAGTCCTCGTGACGGTTGGATGTAAGGAAGTGGCTCACCATTAAAACGGACACTGAGAAATGGAGTGGTTACACACTGCATGACCCATAGTACCCATCGATGATGAAAACCCAACTTAAGCAAGTAGTCCTTCAAAAAATCCCACTCCACATGATCATACGCCTTATACATGTCTATCTTTACTAAGATTTTATGTCTTCGCTTCCATTTTCGTGCTTTGAACTGATGCATTACTTCCTGGAGTATTAAAACATTGTCTTGAATGTATCGACCACTAACAAAAGCAGCCTGTTCCTTAGCTATAAGAGTCGGTAGCCATGGTTTTAGTCGATTGGCGATAACTTTTGAAATTATTTTATAAGCATAGTTACATAGACTAATTGGCCGATACTGCTCTAGACTTTGAGGGTGATTGGTCTTGGGGATCAAAGCAATAATGGTTCTATTAAGCTTTCTTGGTAATGTACCTGAATTAAAAAAGTCGTCCACTAACCTTAGAAGATCATACTTGACTATTTCCCAATGAGTCTGGAAGAAAAGGCCGCTCAAACCGTCTGGGCCTGGAGCTTTTGAAATCCCTAACTGGAAAGTCGCCTTATGAACCTCTTCCATAGTGATTGAGGCAGTTAAATGGGTATTCATGTCGAAAGTGACAACTGAAGGGCATTGATCCAGAACAGGGCCGTAGTCCCGAGCTCTCTCTGACGTGTATAATTGTGAGAAAAAAGCAGTCGTCATCTCCCTTAACGCTTGAGGATCTCGTACCCATTCATCATTTGCATCTTGTAACATTATGATTCGGTTTCGTTGGCGTCATTGTATAGTGGAGGCGTGGAAAATTTTCGAATTCTTATCCCCCCAACGCAACCAGTTGATTCTAGACCGCATGGCCCAGAATTGCTCCTCTTGTTGCCCTAGAGTTCATATTTCATCCTGAATATTAGATGCAGCCTCTGTCTCATTGGAGTGAAGAGATGGATTGTTGGTGAGGTCAGTTAGCTGGTGGTATAATGAAGTAATGCGTAGATGTCCATTCTAAAATTTCGCACGACTCCATGCCTGTAAAGCCCTCGTTACAAACTGAATCTTCTAATCGAAAATGGACTGTCGATGCCTGCTTGAATTCTAATGCCTTTGTATAATGTTCTGACATTCGGGATCCCTATTCCAAAATGCTTCATAAACAAATTGTCTTCATCTCTTGCCAGGTTGCCCTATGGTATCTAAAAGGAGGGGGCTGTGATCAGATCCCACAGCCGGCAATGCCAATACTTCAGCTGCAGGATATAAAACACGTCAGTTGGATGTGCACAGGACCCGATCAAGTTGCTCTTTGATAAGATCATCTCCTACTCTTTTATTCGTCCAAGTAAACCGACAACCTTTACTTTCCACCAACCTTTACGGATGATTAAAGAGCAATCATTTATGAAAGACTGAAAAGAGGAGAGTCGGAAAGGAGCAACTGACCGCATGCCTACCTTTTCCCATGGGTAGAGTATTTCATTAAAATCTCCTGCACAAATCCAAGGCCAAGTATTGGAAATGATAATCATCCGTACCTCTTGCCATAATAACTGCCGCTTATGATAGGAATAGGGTGCATGGAGACAGGTAATACGCATAGTTCGGTCCACAATCAAGTCACTACACAGCATGTCAATATAATCCTCTGAAGCATGGAGGATATCGATAGATAAGTTATCCTGCCATAGTAGCGCAAGACCACCTTTCAGACCAACAGGGTCACAAACAAAAAGCTTCTGAAAATGCAAACGTCGTTGCAAGCTGGTGAGAACCGGTTCAAAATTCTTGGTTTCCATTAGAAAAACCAAGTCGGGCTTATCCTTGGCCACTAAGGCCTTAAGAGCTCGAATTGTCAGGGGATTGCCCAGACCCTGACAGTTCCAACAGAGTAGTTTCATTTGGTTTTGGGTGGCTGTTGAGGGCTAGCCACCGTCGCCCATTGATTCATTTCGTCTGCTGAATACACTGGAGTGTCCATCAGCTGGGTGCCATCGAAATCTGGATCAGGTAAATGTCGCATCTCATAAGGAGAAAATCGCCGCTACTTCTTAGAAGTACCCCTTGTGCTGAGATTTCTAAGTGAGTTTCTTTGTATATGCTTTGTCTTTTCCGTGGATGTAGATTGAACTGCCTTTAACTTCGTCGAAGCAGGTAGCAAGTCAGTGGAATGCCGAACTTCCGGTGCTGCAACCGAGAGATTGACTGGCTGTGGATTCATCGCTTATGTTGCTCTAATGGGATATTCAGGTGGAGGTAATAAAGGAAGTCGTTGCTGCAGATTAAGGGGAGTTTCAGGTACCGTATCCTCCTTCTGTTGAGTCAGTTCCGATGGATTATAGAATGCTTTCCAATAAGGACTATGTTCCTTCATGTCAGCACGGAGCCAATGACCATAAGCCATTTTGCTATTACCCTCTAGTAATGCTTCATCATAAGGAAAGTCTGGGCAATACATCGCATAGTGGCCGATTCTGCCACATGAATAACAGAAGTGAGGCAACCATTCATATTTAAAATCAAGCCAAAAGGTTCTCCCAACTATTCTAATTAACTTTCCTGTCTTCAGGGGATTGGCAAGAGCGATCTCGATTCTAACTCGGCAATTTCTGATGGCTGATCCGTCTGATATAGTGGAGTCAACAGCAACAACTGAACCAATCTGTTGCACTGCCTGGCGAAGGAGCTGTTCAGTGCTCCATTCCAAAGGTAAACTGTCTACATGAACCCAGAAAGCACAATAGGTAAAATCATACCAGTGCAAAGGCGTATTAGGCAGCCATTGTTTAAAGATAACTAGGTGTCCCGAAAACAACCAAGGACCACCATTAGTTATTTGCCGTTTCTCTTTTTTTCTAACTGAAACTTAGCAATATACAGGCCGTTATCCCTCTGAGATATATGGACACACTCGGTCCTCCATGCTCTGGTCATTGTGCTCTGAAACGCTGGTAGATTAACAGAAGGGTTGGAGACAACGCTGCCAATTAAGGTGAGTTGACAGTCTTGTAAGCCCTGCGGATGAGGTGATTCATCCCAATTTTCTATCTCCTTTTCAGAGCATAATCGACCAAGTCGTTGACACAGGGCATCTAGTCGCACTGACTCGTCTGGTGCATGTGAATCCATTGGGGTTATCGGACAATTAAGACCTTAAAAGAACTGGACACCGAGCTATAGCTAGTCTCCCCAATTCAACACTCGACAGCAAGTCCCCGCGCTCCCGCAATCCATCGTTGAGAGTAAAGATGAGCAGGAAAGCCGCAGAAGAGGAAGACCTTACCTACAGAATTAGTGCAAGGAGCCGACCCATTGTTGCAATTGGAGAATCGGAGACATGCATGCCGATAGACGAACAATAAGAGAAGGGTGATGTCGGACAGAGAACGTATCCCCAGATTCAAAGAAAAGGAAGTCGAGGAAGGTGATTTCGCCACAATTCAGCAACTGTACAATCCATGTGGGGCCGAGTAAGGAGGATTTAAGAAGGAAGATGAGATTAAAGGGTAGTAAGTAATGAAATTGAGGGAAGAGGGCGTGAAAAACTACAGTCTACCATGGCGGTAGGGGTGTCTCTGCATATCGAGAGAAAACTACCATGGCGGTAGAGAAGCCAATTTTATGTGGCACTTTAAACAGAACTCTGCTAAGGTTATTATAACATACTATTGACAAACCAAATCATATTCGTTATTTTTTTTACAAGTAATTTTTGTTGGATGTTCATTTTATAGCAAACTCAAACTATGAGTTTGATAATTTGATTATGAGAAGTTGATATAGACTAATGATTATCTGAGACAATTATGCTATCCCACACTATATGGTCCTTTGACTTATTAAAGGGACTACATTTTAGTATGTAGAAATCAAGGCTCTCGAGCCTCAAAAGCTTTTTGATTTACATGATGCTTAGAATGACAAGTGAAGAGCATACTTATGGAAGCAACTCATCAAATTGAATTAACAGCATTACTCTAAGCGTTTAATGACATTGGACTTCGAGGAAGGGAAGAAAGTGCTTAAAGAAATAGGGTGTATATGAATGGATTTTGTCAAACTCAACTTCTTCAACTTCATCGAGAAATTACCAAAGTGTGATGCACCGATAGTGCAATCACCTGTTTTGAGAACAATAATACAAACATTTGATACGACAAACCACTAGATACAAATGAACACATAACGGCAAGTGAAGAACATACCTGTGAAAACAGTACTTGTGAAAACAAGTCATCATATTGAATTAACCGTGTTACTCTAAGCTCTTAATGACGTCAGACTTTGAACGAAGAGAGGAAAGTGTTTAGAAAAGTGGAGTGTGTTTGAATGGATTTTTCCAAACTCTAATCTTCTTCAACTTCATTGAGAAATTACCCAAGGATGATATACTAAGGGCGCAAATAATAACCATTCTGGCAAGAAATTGATTTTTGGAAGAAAAATAGATTTATTTTATTTCTATTTTAAATGAGTTTCTAAATAAAAATAACCGTTTGATAACGATATAAAATTTATACTCTAAAAATGGAAATTCGCTTAGTAACGACACAAAATTTCTTCATTTCAACCGGCGACGGGCGGCCGACGATTGGCAACTGGCGGCGGCCAACGACCAACGGCGGCAGCCAACGACCAGCGGCGGTGACGGTCGGCGATTGACGGATGGTGGTCGACGGCAACGGTTAAAGGACCGGTTGACGAACGATGAGAACAATTCTTATTTCTCATTTCTGTTCCAGAAATAGATAAGTAGAAAATTTTTACTTCTGATTTATATTCCAAACCTATTTCTGAAACAAAAAACTATTTCAGAAATAGAAAATTAGAATAATTTTATCAAACGGATTTATATTCTAGAAATAAATCTGAAATAGAAAAAATGTTTCTGGAATAGAAACAGGTGGTTTTCATGCACCCCTAATAGTGTAGTCCCATGTTTTTAGGACAATAATACAATAATTAGGATCACTAGATACAAAGAACCATACTCGCATCTTGTAAGATGCATTATAAGATGGAAAGACAATACTAAAAGGATCTTGGCCAAACGTAGGAGCCCTGTTACATACAGGCTACGTTTGGGAGTAGCTTTTCAAGGCTACTTTGAAGCCCCAAGGATCTTTGAGCCAAATATGGGGTGTTTGGCAAAGAATTTTCAAAGCCCCTTTGCAAAATATTAGCCTTGTGAAGGCTGAAAGCCCAAGGCAGGTGGGGGGCTGCCTTGGGCTTTCAGCATGCCGAAAATGCTGAGAATGAGGGGTTAAAATTTTTTTTTCTTCCTAAATTATCCTTGTCGATTCTTCATTTTTCCGGTTTTGCCCTCTCATCGTCTTCTTCTTCTTGGGTACTGTTCATCTTCTTCGCGAAGACCTTGCTCGCGCCGGCCACTGTGCCGGCAACCCTCGACCGCGCCAGCACCACTCGCACCGGCACCCGAGCCGCCGACCACCGCGACGCCAGCCCTCGACCGCACCAGCACCACCCGCGCCGGCGACCCGCGAGCCCTCTCTGCTCCACCGCTACTGCGCCTCCACCAAATCTGAACCCGAGCGAACCGCTGCCCCTTTCGAACCGCACCTGCAGTAGATCACGAAGCTCGCCGTGCCAATCTCACTCAACGACCGCGTCACCGCTGACTGCTGCTCGCCTCCGCCCGACGCCGTTGTCACTCAGCAGCTCGCGACCCAGCCCCTGAAGCCCTCACCGCTCGACTACTGCTGTCCCGATCTCGCTGCTTTAGTGCCCCGACACCAGATCTGAGCTCGCCTTCGCCCGACACCGTTGCCGCCTAGCAGCCCACGACCCAGCGCCTGACTCCACCACGCCGGCCGACGCTTCCACTCATCGTTTGCAGGACCTCCGCCTCAGCAGCTCGCCTCCGTCGCGCCTATGCCCACCGTCCTCCGCTCGGTCGCTGACCCCCACGCCCCGCTGTGACGCTGGTTTTCCCCCTTCGCCAGAGCCCGACGCCACCGCGCCTTGGCACCACCGCCCGCGAGCGGTCGCCGGTGAGGTCCTCCCGCAACCCCGATGCCCTGGATCTACGTCGCGGCGGGGTCACCGGAGGTTGAGGCAGCGTCGCACGACCTCGTCGCCCTAGATCCGGGGTGGTCGGAGGTCATGGCGGCGTTATGTGACCTCGGGCAGCCTTTGCCGGTGGTCTTCGGGGGTTGCTCGACCCCGGGTAGCCCTCCCCAGTAGTCTCCGGGGCTGCCTGAGTCAGATTTTGGCTGCCGGCAACAAATTTTGATCACCGGTGTTCGCTTGCCATTGCCGGTCAATTTTTATTTATTTTTCTTTTGATTATTTTTTTTATCACAAAAGCTCTTTGTAAATGTAACTCCCCCAAACACCATTTTGCTCAAAAATACTTCACAAAAAGCTTTCAAATTATAATTTACCAAACACAATTTGCATTTTGGAAAACACAATTGGCTCAAAGGTCTTTGCATTTTCCTAAAGACTTTCCCCAAAAGCTTTCCCAAACACACCCACAGTACGGCTTCTTTGGTACATATCCAACGGAATTTATCCATTTTATATTGACAAATAAAAAGGTCCAAGTTCACAATAACCACAGTTCTCGTGGGGAAATTTTAAGTGTGAAGCTCAAAATGTCCTATAGCTCTTCCTTTTTTTTTTTACTCAGCTTATTTTTCTGTAAGAAAAATTGACAAAAAGGAGTCAAAACTCCATATGCATAGCAACTAGCAAGAAAGTCCACACATGGGCACCTTCACGAGAGCATCAAGTCGTGATTTACTTTTCTGTAACACTGATGACATCCAGTTCAGCAATCGTGCTGTTATAGAAAACATGCCTCTTGGCATTTGCTTCAGTAAGTAACCAATCCTGAGAGAACGTTGTAAAGATTGAAACTTGAAAGTATGAAATCACGGCTGAGGTGAATAGAGTGTCACTTTAGTATGAATGGCCGAGTCAAATTGCTCAAAATCCTAGTTTTGGGATTCTGAAAGTCACCCTGATGAATTGGCATGGTCGGCTCAGTTAGAATTCAGCTCGCCCTATGTTTCTCGAGTAATCTTCCCAATAAGCTTATCACACACGTATAATCTTCTCACAGTGATTGTCATTTAAACAAAATGACAACAGTTACTCTCTGAAGTTCAGAGTTTATTACAGGATCACAAGCACTCTCTTCGTGCACATGCTTATAACAACCACACCACATAAACTGAAAATTATTGCCGCAGCAAATGCTCGAACTCTAAATGTCAAAGATGCAGCGACAGAAGCAGACCCGTTTCTAAGCAGCTTCCCATGAGGAAAGGGGTGGAGTGTCCTAGTTTTCCCATGTAGAGATGCTGCTATGGTACCTGCCACCCTTCACATTGTCTGTAGAAGCAATTGATTCGAGCTCGGACATCTCTTCCAGTGTAAGCTTCACTGACAGAGCTCCAATGCTCTGCTTGAAATTCTCGATCTTGGTCGTGTCGAGAATCGGACAGACATCGTCGCCCCGGTGGTGTACCCAGGTAAGGGCTAACTGTGATGGGGTGCATCCCTTTCTTTGCGCAATTTCATTCTCTCGGTCAAATAACTTCCCGTTGTGAGCCAAGTTCTCTGGCTGAAACCTTGGTTGCTTCTGCATAACATAGAGAACTGTCTCAGCGGACATTTTCTTTTTAGCACCAAATCCTACCGCAACAAGTGCAAACGATACTAGAAGTGGTTGCATTGCATTCCATCAGATTGTCTTGTTACTTGATATGATAAGCATTTGGAAGTTCGCAAGCACTGTGCGGGGAGCATATATCTCGAAAGGATTGGAATATGTAGTTCAAAATCATAAGCATTCGATATGTGGACCTAGTAATCTAGCACTCCATCTATCACCTCAAAAAGAAAGAAATCACAAATCTAGGTGATTTATAGCAGAGTATTATCTGAAGTAAAGCTCTTTTAAGCTAAAAAACAATAGCTACTTCACCTGGCGCAATCACTAGTCAGCCACTAATTGTGGGCAATAACCCACATTGGGGTTTATGTCAATAACATAATCCCAAAACTTCCCTAAGAAGGTTGTTAGGAAGTCCTCACTCAAGAACGGGTTGTGTTGAGATATTATTTATCTTGTGAAGAAAGATAAGTATTAAAAAGGATAGAGGCCGGAGGCCCAACACTAGTGTCGGACCTATCGGTTATAAGGAGGAGATATCCTATTCTTGCGACGAAAGATGAGCGAAAAAGAACGGGTGGAAAATAAATAATTTTAAAAACATTTTCTTAAAAATGATGAAAAATATTTTCATCAAATGTTTGGATATAAATCGTTATCGGTAATAATAATATTTTTATTGATTAATTATTTGAAGTGATACAAATAATCATTTTTAAAAATAATATTTTTCAAATTATTAATGTACGGTGAAAAAAAATGGAGTCCAAACTAGTAAATTAGAGGTCCAGAGCATAACATGACACTACTCTTGGAGAAAAGGCCTAAAAAAATGGCACAACTTAAGAGGGTGACGAAAATGTATACCCAACAACATTTCACAACTGTAACCACAAAAATAAAATAAAATAAAAAGTGTCATTTACAATTTTAGTAAACTTGCACATTATATCCGAATACTTTACTAATATCTAGAGGGCACAAGTGTAAAAGTGGATTATTAAAAGGCCTATGGAATATCCTACGACCTCACAAACAGGTTAAATCCGTACCTTTTACCCATGGTGATTTACACATAAGTGGTGATAATGGAACAGATGACATCTAGTTTTAAAGCTAGAAATCTTTTGATGCTCCAACGAGCTACTCCAACTCCACTAAGGTTATTATAACGTACTATTAACAAACCAAACCATTTTCGTTATTTTTTTTACAAGTATTATTATTATTATTGTTAGGGAATTTCCCATTGTATCACAAACTCAAAACTATGTGCTTGATGCTTTGACCACGAGGAGTTTATGGTATACATTAATGATTATCTAACCCAATTATGTCATCCCTGACCATACGGTCCTTCTTTGACTTTTCAAAGAGGCTGTATTATAGTCTCTAGAAATCATGCTTTGACCATGAGGAGTTTATGGTATACACTAACGATTATTTGACATAATTGTGTCATCTCACACCATACGGTCATTCTTTGACTTTTCAAATGGATTGCAATTTAGTCTCTAGAAATCATTAATCTATATTATAAGACTAACTTTTCTAATTTACAGGATCCACAGAGTGATAAGCGAAAAACATTCTTATGAAAACAACTCATCGTATTGAATGAACAATATATCCCTAATTTTTTAATGACACCAGACTTTGAGGAAGAAAAGAAAGGTTTAAGAAAGGCGATAGACCAATAGTGCAAGCACATGTTTTTAGTACAACAATACAAACTGTAGGTAGGACCACTAGATCCAAAGGAACGCAGATGCATCTTGCAAGATGCTTTTTCAGACGGAAGGAAAATACTAAAAGGACTTTGGCCAAAAATTAGACTCTTGTTACACACAGTATAATAATATGACTGACAGGCTTCTTTGGTACTTCTCCAACGGGATTTGTCTATTTAATATTGATAGATAAAAATATTTCCAAGTTCACAATATCCACAGTTTTTGCGAGGAAATTCTTGTTGTTAAGTGTGAAGCTCAAAATTTCCTATCGCTCTTCTTTTTTTTTTTTGTAAGAACACGCATTGGCGCCTTCTTGATAAGTATGACGATCGATCGAGGCTCTCCCGCCAGTGCCATAGGAGGGCTCGACGGTCTTTCAAGAGAAGCAATGGTGCCGCTGCAGAAAAAGTTCCTCTTAGCATTGCTTCTATGTATTGTATCCGATCCTGAGAGATCGTTGCACAAGGTCTAAGTATCGAAGCCACGATTGAGGTGAATACAGTTTCGCTTTATTATGTACGGACGAGTTGAACTCCTCGAATCCAGGTTTTGTGATTCTGAAAGTCACCCTGATGGATTGGCATGGTGGGCTTGGTTAGTGTTCAACTTGCTTTGCGTTTCTTGAGTGATTATCCCCTGATTAGCTTAATACACATCTATAATCTTCTCTAGTGAATGTCCCTTACACAAAATGATAACAGTTACTCTCGCAAGTCCAGATTTTATTACAGCATTATAAGTACTCTCCTCATACACGTACTTATAACAGAGACACAATGCAGCGTCAAAATACTTTAGCAGCAAATGCTCAAACTCTGTATATGAGAGATGCGGCAACAAAAGCAGACATGTTTCTAAGCAGCTTTCCATGAAGAAAGGGGTGGAGTATCAGAGTTTTCCCACGTAGGCATGCTGCTTCCGTACCTGCCACCCTTGACATTGTCCGCAGAAGCAATTGATTCCAGCTCGGCCATTTCTTCTGGTGTAAGCTTTATGGATAGAGCTCCAATGTTCTGGTTGAAATTCTTGGTTTTGGTCGTGCCAGGAATCGGGCAGACGTCGTCACCCTGGTGGTGTACCCAGGCAAGGGCTAACTGTGACGGGGTGCATCCCTTTCTTTGTGCAATTTCATTCACTTGATCAAATAACTTCGCATTGTGAGCCAAGTTCTCTGGCTGGAACCTTGGTATGGACTGCATAACATAGAGCACTGTCATAGTGGAGAGCATATGAGCAACTTTCATTTTCTTTTTTAGCACCAAATTCTACAGCAACAAGTGCAAACGATACTAGAAGTGGTTGCATCGCATGCCATCAGATTGTCTTGTTACTTGATATGATAAGCTTTTGGAAGTTCACAATCACTGTGTATTTAGAAATCATGATTGAAAACATTAAACCATCTTGTTCGAAATCATAAGCATTCGAAATGAGGAGAGAAGTGCTCTAGCAATAACCACACAAGGCTGATGGTTTTGATGTAAGATGTGACAACAGAAACAAAAGCAGCAATCTATCTACATGCGGTGGTATCCATTTACAACACTCAAAAGAAGGAAATCATAAATCTACATGATTTGTAGAAGAATATGATTGGAACTAAATCTCTTTTTAGCCTAAAGAACAACAGCTACTTAACTTGAAAGGCACAATCACTTGTCAAACACTAATTGCGGAAGTTATCCACAATTGGCTTTATGTCAGATAAAAAACTTGATCCCAAAACTTCCCAAAAAAGGGTGTTAGGGAGTCCTCAGTCAAAAACTGGTTCTGTCAAGACATTTTGTGAAGAAAGATGAGAGCAAAAGAGGAGAGAAGGCTGAGGCCGGATACCAGTGTCACTTATATTGAGGAAATGTTGCTATATCTTATGAAGAAGGATGAGAGAAAAAGGATGGGTGGAAAGGGATGAAAGGATAGTGAATAGCAAATGGCGGGAAGGCTGAGAAACAGGAGCTTACAAGTCTATATTTGTTTATTCCCAAAAGCATGAGATGGGGAAACTGCATCTTTCAGGCTCATTATGCCACTAAGTATGATTTTACACTAATGTAGAATCAGAAAGGTGGGTCTGGGGCTACTGCTGGATTGAAAACATGAAGGAGTATAAAGCATTTGTGTCGCCAATTATTATCCATCCCACTGGCTACTTCTTCTGTATACTAAAAGAACTCGTAGTTTCCAGCACTTCAACAAGAGTAACAGTCACTGTGAGCATCTAGTTATGTTGATCAGCAGAAACAAACCCGTCTGAAGTCATTTTCAGAGAAACTCTCCGCTAACTTGGAACCAACTGAAAAGAATCCTCGTCCTAAAGGACTATAGGCAACAATTCCAATGCCAAGCTCCCTAGTAACAAATTAAAGGAAAAGCAGAGTCAGAAGAAAGCTGCTGTTACTGCATGAACAAATTAAAAGAGTGATTTCCTACCTGCATGTGGGAACGATCTCTGCCTCCACATCTCTTGTCCACAGCGACCACTCCAATTGCACTGCTGTGATAGGATGAACAGCATGTGCTCTTCTGATTGCGGACGCTGAGGCCTCAGATAACCCAATGTACTTGATTTTACCCTCTTCAACGAGTTTCTTTAGCTCCCCAATCTTTGAATATTGACATGATAACAGAACAAAGATTAGTCAATCTTTATGCATCTCAAAGCATCAAAAAAGTCGATAGGCATTGAGTTAACGGAGGTAGATTTCTCTAAGCTATCACTGAAGAGGGCAAACAAAAGAAGTATTCCATGTATTTTTCATATTTTGCAATGATATGTCAGGAATCAAATGTCTCCACACAAAGCCCAGGAACAACTTTCAATGTAATTCTTGCATGTAAATTAGGATGAACCCCATAGCACTTTCATCTCAAAGGAACATTTCAAATAATTTTCGTGCCCGTTGACCATTAACTTGCAAGAGATGCCATTAAGACAAAAACTCAGCCACTATAATACTGAATTCCACAACCTCTTTAAGTCTCAGTTGACAATTATCTTACAAGTCAAAGGCAAAAGAAAGTAGTCAATCTCTTCCACAAAATCAAACAAACTTCTAACACCATGACGATGCCTCATCAATACTAATCTAGTTTACAACTGATCACATGGCGCAGAGAAAGTCTCAAGAGAGGGAAAGGTTTAATGAGGATCCGTACAGTGACTTCAATGGGGACCCGAGTGTCAACACGGTGTTGGTAGTAGAGGTCGATGCAATCGACGTCGAGCCGCTTCAAGCTGGCCTCGCAAGCCGCCCTCACGTACGCCGGATCGCCCCGGACGTCCATCTTCCCATCCGGGAAGCAATATCCAAACTTGGTAGCCAATTCCACCTTCTGTCTCACTCCTCCCTTCAGTGCCTGCTCAAAATCGACACCAAATCAACACAAGAAAAACACCAAGTTTCCCCCGAACAATAACAAACCAAGACGCGGGATCATAAAATTCCGCACGATCAAGCTAATATCATAACACCATAAGCATATCCTCTGCACGCGGAAGCTGAGACTGAGCTCAATGCACCCGAGCCTGAAAGCAGATCAGATTAGGAAGGCAATAAAAAGACTGACCAACATACAGATATACGCGCGAGGACTGTCGGCTGGTTGATCTAAAGAAGCCGCGAAATTTTTAGACGGGATATCTAAAAGAGCAGACCTTCCCGAGGAGGATCTCGTTGGTGTGGGGGCCGTACATGTCGGAGGTGTCGAGGAAGGTGACGCCGCAGTCGACGGCATGGTGGATGAGTGCGATCATGTCGGACTCCGACAAGGAAGTGCCGGAGATGCGGGACATGCCCTCGCAGCCTAGCCCCTGCGCCGAGACCTCGAGACCCTGTGACCCCAGCTTGATCCTCCTCACCGCCGACGCCGCCATTGCCGCTGTCGACACCTAGCTCGAGGTCGATGCAGAGAAGAGAGAACGGAGAAGAGAGTTCGGTCAAACGCTATATTTATTTCACATAAATTGAACGATTTTGAAAATATTTTTTTTGAAAAAAAAATCAATTGTATCATTTGAAATAATTAGTGAAAGAAATTTTTTTTACATTATCGAGAACAATTTATATCCAAATATTTTTATGGACAATAAAAATATTTTCCTAGTAATTTAGGATTAATATCATGATAAACTCCAAACTAATACCCTTGTGTTGGGTCACTGAAAACTCCAAACTTATATATATGTGATAAATTTATCATAAATTAATGTTTGGGTCACTAAAAATCCTAAACTAGTATACCCGTAATATATTTATCATCTAATAGTTTCCGTCAAATTTTACCGTGAAATTACTGAGTTCGATAAATATTGACAATTCAATTGATATAACAAGTTCAAACAGAAATCCATATCAATTTAGGAAAAACTTATCATAAGTATATCGGTTTAGGTTTTTTGGTAGTCCAAAAATTAATTTATGATAAATTTGTCATATTTGTATCAATTAGAATTTTTGTGGACCCAAAAATTATTGGCATAAATTTATCTAATTTAGAGTTTTTCGTAATATTAATCATTTTGTAAATAATATGAGTGATTATTTTTAAGAAAATATTTTTAAAATTATTTATTTTTGGCGAAACAAATGGAGTTTGAGGGTATAGCAATTGGCAAGGAAGTCCGCACACGCATTCCCGTTCCCGCATAGTATAATGATCAATCGAGGCTCACCCAATTGTGCCTTAGGAGGCATCGACAACTTTCAAGAGAAGCAACATGGAGCGACACATGCGGACCGGCGATCTAGGTAGTCGGGGTCCATCAGCATCGCCTCACATTCTACTTTTCTCTATAACTCCGATCCCGACCCGAAGACAAAGCCTTATGGAGAGCCATGGGTCCATCTTTCTTGAGTGATCATTTCCCAGTAAGCTTATTATGATCTTCTCCCAGTGAACGTTGCTTATACAAAATGATAACGTTTACGCTCTGCAGTTCAGCTTTTACTAACAGGATAATAAGTACTCTCTCCGTACACATGCTTATGACAGCCGCACCACATAATGCGGCAACAGAAGGAGACGTGCTTTCTAAGCAGCGTTCCATGAAGAAAGGGGTGGAGTATCGGAGTTTTCCCATGTAGAGATGCTACTCCCATACCTGCTGCCCTTGACATTGTCCATGGAAGCAATCGATTCAAGCTCAGCCATGTCTTCTGAAGAAAGCTTCACTGATAGAGCTCCGATGTTCTGATTGAAATTCTCGATCTTGGTTGTGCCAGGAATCGGGCAGACGTCATCGCCCTGGTGGTGTATCCAGGCAAGGGCTAACTGCGATGGGGTGCATCCCTTTCTTTGCGCAATTTCATTCACTCGGTCGAATAACTTCGCGTTGTGAGCCAAGTTCTCTGGCTGGAACCTCGGTAGTTTCTGCATAATATGGAGCGCTGTCTCAGTGGAGAGAATATGAGCTATTATCATGTTCTTTATAACACAAAACTCTACCGCAACAAGTGCAAACAATACTAAAAGTGGTCATCAGATTGTCTTGATACTTGATATGAGAAGCATGATTAGTAAAAGATCATCTTGAAAGGATTAGAAAATGTTGTTCAATATCGTGAGCATTCAAAATGTGGAGCAAAGTGCCCTAGAAACTACCGCACAAGGCTGATGGTTTTGCTGTAAGACATGACGACAGAAAAAAAATCAATCTAAGTTTTCTCCATGGATGGTATCCATTTATCGCACTTAAAAGAAACAAATCACAAATCTAGATGATATGTAGAGAAACATTATCAGAAGTAAAGCCCTTTTTAGCTAAAAAGCAATAGCTACTCACTTTCCCAGTGCAATGACTAGTCAAATGCAAATTGTGGGAAGTAATCCACAATTGGCTTTATGTCAGATAGGAATTTGATCCCAAAACTTCCATGAGAAGGGTGTTAGGGAGTCCCCACTCAAGAACTGGTGTGTCGAGATATACTTTATCCCATAAAGAAAGCTGAGAAAAAGAAGAACGGAGGCCTAAGACTCGATGCCAGTGTCGGCCGAATGGAGGAGATATTGTCCTCATGGGAAGAAAGATGAGAGAAAAAGGACAGGTGGTAAGTGGGGAAAGGATAGTGAATAGCAAATGGTGAAGGCTGAGAAACAGAGGAGCATACAAATGAACCTATATCTGCTTATTCCCAAAGGCATGAGAGTCATGAAACTGCCTCTTCAGGCTCATTAAGCCATTAGTTATGATTTTACACTAATGTGGAATCAGAGAGGTGGGTGCGGGGCTAGTGCCGGAGAAGACATATAAGAATATAAAGCATCTGTGTCGCCAATTGTTAAACATCCCACCCAGATGCATTTTCTGCATACCACAAGAACTCGTAGTTCCCAGCACTTCGATAGGAATGACAGTCACTGTGAGCATCTAGTTATGTTTGATCAGCAGAAACAAACCTGTCTAAAGTCATCCTCAGACAAATTCTCCAATAACTTGGAACCGACAGAAAAGAATCCTCGTCCTAAAGGACTGTATGCAACAATTCCAATGCCAAGCTCCCTGGTCACCATTTTAAGGAGAGCAGCGTCAGAAAAAAGCTGTTGCTCTGCATAAACAAACTAATGGGGTGATTCCTTTACCTGCATGTGGGAATGATCTCCGCCTCCACATCTCTTGACCACAGTGACCACTCCAATTGGACCGCTGTGATGGGATGAACAGCATGTGCTCTTCTGATTGTTGATGCAGAGGCCTCGGATAAGCCGATGTACTTGATTTTGCCCTCTTCAACGAGTTTCTTTAGCTCTCCAATCTTCAAATAGTCACATGACAAAACAACAACAACAACAGTCAAGACCGCACATATTGAGGTTCAGAAGTTTATGCACATTATTAGCCTTTATCACGTCCCTAATCCCTGAATAGTAGTTTTTCCTGACTATTCAAACATTACGTTTTGACTAGGCAGTTCTTAGCAAGGATGTGTCGATCCTGATGCATCTCAATGCAACAAAAAAGTCACTGGACATTAAGTTAACGGACATATATCTATCACAAAAGAGGGCAAATAACGGAAGAATTAAGTTAACAGAGTAAGATTTCTCTAATCTATCACAGAAGAGGGCAAACAAAAATAGTATTTCAACTATTTGTCTCATTTCACAATAATTTGTCAACCAATGAAGGTCTCTACAGGAAGTCCAGAAACAACTTTCGATGTGATATTCACTTACATAAATTAGGATGAACAACCGTGGCCCTTTCATCTCGAAGGAATATCCGGAATAATTTTCATGCTTGTTGACCCTTAACTTGTAAAAGATGCCCATAAGACAAAAAACTCAAGCCACTGAAAAGACTACGCTCCACAACCTCTTTAACAACACCGTGCCACATCTCAATCTCGAATATCAAAATCTCATTTAACAAAACCTTATGAGTCAAAGGCAAGGAAATAATTAAATCTGCCACAAGATCCCCCAAACTCTTAATGATGCGAGGATGCATAATCAACACGAATATTGTTTAACAACTCATCACATGGCTCAGAGAAAGTCTCAACAGGGGGAAAGGTTTAATGAGGGATCCATACAGTGACTTCAATGGGGACGCGAGTGTCGATACGGTGTTGGTAGTAGAGGTCGATGCAATCGACATCGATGCGCTTCAAGCTGGCCTCGCAGGCTGCCCTCACGTACACCGGATCGCCCCGGACATCCCACTTTCCATCCGCATAGCAGAGCCCGAACTTGGTCGCCAATTCCACCTTCTCTCTCACCCCTCCCTTCAGTGCCTGCTCAAAATCCACACCAAATCACCACCACAAGACCCCGAAATTTGGAAATCAAGATGCAGGATCTTAGAATTCGGCATGACAGTAGCATATCTACGTCATGCAGAAGCTGAGACTAAGCTTCATAACACACTCGAGCGCCGAAATCGATCAGATTACAGAATTATCTGCGACTACTGTCAGCTAGTTGATCTAACAAGACGAAACCTTTAGAATGGAGGCGCGACTCAATATCTCAAAAAACCGACCTTTCCGATGAGGACTTCGTTGGCACTAAAGCCGTAGATGTCAGCGGTGTCGAGGAAGGTGACGCCGGAGCCAACGGCGTGGCGGATGAGCGCGATCATGTCGGGGTCGGGCTTGGGGGTGCCGGAGAAGGGGGACATGCGCGCGCAGCCCAGCCCCTGCGCCGAGACCTCCAGGCCCTGCGACCCCAGCTTGATCCTCCTCACCGCCGCCGACGCCATCGCCGCCGCCGCCGCCTATCTCGAGGTCGATGCGAGAAGAGAGCGCGGAGAAAAAACGGTCCGAGAGCTCGCTCGCTCGCTCGCTTCCTCCACTGAACCGACGCAACAACGAAGCTGCCGGCGGTGAAAAGTCAACGGGTCTACAAAAAGGCGCGCGTGCTGACGTCAGGCTCTCGTCACCTACTCTCGACTGAATCCCATTATCCCACAACAAGCTCGCCTGCGAGATTCCAGAGTCCGCCGTGCCGTCGTTCGGCGGGAACCTGGACGAAGAACCCGTGCCCGAACCTTCTTCCCCGTCGTTCTCGCGCCGCCGGACAAAGGCATCCTCCGTATGGTTTTCCCTCGAAGACGAAGTTACTGTCCTCGTCCTGAAAGTTAAAAATAACGAAAGCAAATAGAGAAACCGAACAAGCCAACCCAATAACACTTTTCTCAGAGGCATTTTATCGAACAGCTGGAAGACAGACATTTTCGGGGCAAAAATTAATGAGGAGAGACATTTTTGCAGGTTCGAATGCACGTCCTGCGACTCTTCTTTAGAGAAGAGAGAGCCCAGGGCCAGCTCTTCGTCTTCCCTTAGATGGTCAGCAAGGAAAGGAAAGGGTGGACGAAAGCTCGAAAACAGAGTAAGAAGAAGAGGAATGGGGTACAAATGGCTGCTCACCATATGCTGAAAGGGGAGATGACATATAGTAAGGAAAATGAACTCTAGGATAAAGTCCAGGAATCACATTCAAATTATATATTGAGCCAAAATTTAAAAGCTACTTATGCCATTATAACAGCAAAGAATGAACAACGTGAGATCTATAGAACCCTGTAAAAGGATTTCTTGCAATGTATCTCTAAAAATTATCTATGATTATAAGAAATTTCAGAACTTTTTTTCCTTGTTAAATGTTCTATTTTTGTGATGGGATAAGTTTTGACGATTTTGAAGTTATGTAAATGGAAAAAAATGGTCCATAAACGTTTTTCGTATAATGAAGGTATTAAATATTTTGTAGATTTTTATTTAATATGCAATGTAGTCCTTTAATTTTTAATTTGTTCAACTTGTTTAATGCAATCATTTAAATCTATGAAAATGTTCAATGTAATCTTTCCATATAATTTAGGAACCAAATTAAACATATACGAAAAGTTTAGGGACTAGATTGAATAAATAAAAAATACAAGGCATACATTGCATATTGAACTAACGTTCATAGGCTATATTGAATAAATTAAAAATTTAATGACATTATACATTAAGCCAATGTCCAGAGACTCATGTGTATCCTTAGGCAACCTAGCAAGAGGTTGGATGCTCCACTTTCTCATCTTAGACACGAGAGACATAATATTTACCTTCACCACTAAAGGCCCCCTAATTCCCTTCATATCTTTTTCTTCCTGGATAGGTGGGAATTACAGGAGATGACATTAAGGAATTCCACCCTTGAGGATTCTTCTTCTAATTCTTCTTCCTTAAGTTTTATAAGGACCTGCTCATGTCCATCCATGTATACTCTATATTTTCTAGAGGAATAGTCCATTAATGTGGAGGTACACAATGTGATGATTGGCAACTAATTCCTAGCTGTCAGTCTTGTCTATGAACACAAAGTTAGTGGATGAGAGGTCCAGAACATTACATGACACACCTCTTGGCATGAGGACCTATAAATATGGCGCAACTTAAGAGGGTGACAAAAATAGAACATTGCACAACTTTAAACCCCCAACACAAAAAAAAGAAAAAGAAAAAGAGAAGATAATAATAAAAGGTGCCATTTACAATTTTAGTTGACTCGCACAATATATCCGAATACTTTACTAATATCTAGAGGGCATGGGCGTAAAAGTGAATTATTTTAATTCTCATAAAACATCCCGCGAGCTCATGGACATATTAAATCCTTACTTTTTACTCAAAGTGGTTTAGATGGAAGTGATGATGATGGAACATATGACTTTCAGTTTTCAAGCTGAAAATCTCCCCACACTCCAACCGACCACGCCACCTCTACTAGGGTTATTATAACATATTATTAACGAACGACCAAATCATTTTTATATTTTTATACAGGTATTTTTTTCTTAAAAGATTTCCGCATTGTATCACAAACTCATAACTTGGAGCTTGATGCTTTGACTATGAGGAGTCTATGGTATAAGTTAATGATTATCTAAGACAATTATGCTATTCCACACCACAAGTCCTTATTTAACTTTTCAAAGTGATTGTATTTTAGTCCGTAGAAATCATTTATAAAAAAAAAAAAACATTTAAGACTGAATTAGAAAAATTACAATAAATTTATGACTGTTTTAGTAATTTTTTTTTATTATTATACCATATTATTACCGGGCCAAATCATTTTTACTATCTCTCTTTTTCTTTTTTTTTTACAATTTTTTTTTTTTCTCTAGAGTATTTTGATATTTGATTGGACAAGGCTCAATTGGAACGTAGGATCTAGGACTAATGATTGAAATTTGCAAGAAATTGGGGTGGAATCCCATAATGATAGGCAAAATTTGTCAATTTTAATATGGACAGATTAAAGAATGTCACGCGGTGTTAGCGGTGCTAGAATTGAACTCGTGGTTGAGGTGAATAAAGTGTCACTTTAGTATGTATGAGTGAGTTCGAATTCTTCAAAATCCCCATTTCCATATTCCAAAAGTCACCCAATAAAATCGACACAACAAGCCCGGTTCATATTTGTTAAAATATTTAAATAATAGACCATGCATTCATCTAACGGATTAAGATTTTAAAATAGTTGATAGCAATATCATAAAATCTCACATGATTAAATTTTACATGATATCAGAGTTGAAGGTCTCAAGTTTGAATCTTTCCATACTCCATTTGTCTCCTCAATTAAATTTCCATGCTTAGTATTAGATGAAAGACCAAACTAAGCGTGTGGGAGAATATTATAATATTCACGCATTCATATAACAGCTTAAGTTTTTAGAATAATTGGCAGTGATCCTACAAATATCTTATAGTATTCAACTCACTCTCGTGTTTCTCGAGTGATCTTTCCTCAATAAGCTCAGTACACATCTATAATCTTCTCATATCGAATGTCACATGTACAAAACGAAAACAGTCACTCTCTGGAGTTCAGATTTTATTACAAGATAACGAACTCTTTTATTACACGTACTTATAACAGCCACACAACATAGCCTCAAATTACCTCAGCAGCAAATGCTCAAACTCTGCATATCAAAGATGCAGCACCAGAAGCAGACATGTTTCTAGGCAGGTTTCCATGAAGAAAGAGGTGGAGTGTCGGAGTTTTCCCATGTAGGAACGCTGCTATCGTACCTGTCACCCTTGACATTGTCCACAGAAGCAATCGATTCGAGCTCAGCCATCTCTTCTGGTGTAAACTTCACTGACAGAGCCCCAATGTTCTGGTTGAAATTCTCGATCTTGGTCGTGCCAGGAATCGGGCAAACGTCATCACCCTGGTGGTGTACCCAGGCGAGGGCTAACTGCGATGGGGTGCATCCCTTTCTTTGCGCAATTTCATTCACTCGGTCAAATAACTTCGCGTTGTGAGCCAAGTTCTCTGGCTGTAACCTTGGTAGGTACTGCATAACATAGAGCAATGTCTCAGCAGAAAGCATATGAGCAACTATCATTTTCCTTTTAATGCCAAATTCTACCGCAACAAGAGCAAAAGTGGTTGCATTGCATGCCATCAGATTGTCTTTTACTTGACATAATAAGCATTTGGAAGTGCACAATTGCTGTGTATCTGGAAAAGCATGATCAGTTAAAGATTATCTTGAAATGATTAAAATATCTTGTCCCAAATCATAAGCATCAGAAATGTAGAGTGAAGTGATCCAGCAACTACCACACAAGGCTAATGGGTTTGATGTAAGATGTGAAAACAGAAACGAAATTCAAAATCTAAGTATTGTTCATGTGATGGTACCATTAGTCACACATAAGAGAAAGAAATCACAAATGTAGATGATGTGTAGAAGAATATTATCAGACGCAAAGCTCTTTTAGCTATGAAGAAAAATAGCTACTTCATTCGCCCAAAACTAATGGCAGGAAGTAATACACAACTTGATCCCAAAACTTCCATAAGAAAGGTGCTTGGGAGTCCTCACTCAAGAAATGGTTGTCAAGATACAATTTATCTTGTGAAGAAAGATGAGAATAAAAAAGGATGGAGGGCTGAGGCCCAATACTGGTGTCGGTTCTTTTGAGGAAATATCGCTAATCTTGTGAAGGAAGATGAGAGAAAAAGGGTGGGTGAAAAGTGGAGAAAGGATAGTGATTAGCAAATGGTGGGAAGGCTTGGAAACAGAGCAACTTACAAATAAACCTATTTTTATTCATTCCCAAAAGAATGAGAATCCGGGAACCTACCTCTTTCAGGCTCATTAAAGCCATTACTTGTGATTTTACATCTATCTAGAATCAAAAGAGGTGGGATGTCTGGCGAGTGCTGGATTGAAGACATATAAGAACGGCATTTGTGTCACCAAGTTTTATTCATCCCATCCAGATACTTTTCTTTATACCACAAGAACAGGTTTCCAGCACTTCAATGAGAATGACAATCACTGTGAGCATCTAATTATGTCGACCAGCAGAAACAGACCTGTCTGAAGTCATCCTTGGAGAAATTCTCCACCAACTTGGAGCCAACAGAAAAGAATCCTCGTCCTAAAGGACTGTAGGCAACGATTCCAATGCCAAGCTCCCTAGTCAACATTTTGAAGGAAGAGCAGAGTCAGAAGAAAGATGATGTTGCTGCATAAATAAATTAACAGAGTGATATCCTACCTGCACGTGGGAATGATCTCTGCCTCCACATCTCTTGACCACAGCGACCACTCCAATTGCACCGCTGTGATGGGATGAACAGCATGTGCTCTTCTGATTGTTGATGCAGAGGCCTCAGACATACCGATGTACTTGATTTTACCCTCTTCAACGAGCTTCTTTAGCTCTCCGATCTGTGCATATTCACAAGACAAAACAACAACCGTCAAGATCTTACGTGTTAAGATCCAGAAAATTATGCACATCATTAGCCTTTTATGTTTCCCGATCCCTGAATAGTTTAGTCAATTATTATGATTCTCAATGTGACAGAAAAGTCACTAGGTATTGTGTTAACGGAGGTGGATTTCTCTAATCGATCACAGAAGAGAGCAAATTAAAGAAGTGTTCCAAGTAGTTGTCACATTTCACGATGATATGTCAAGAACCAAATGTCTCCATTCCATAGAAAGTCCAGGAACAACTTCAAATATGATTCTTGTATATAAATCAAGATGAACCCCGGCGCACTTTCATCTCAAAGGAAGATTTCGAATGATTTTCTTGCTTGTTGACCCTTAACTTGTAAAAGACGCCCATAAAACGAAAATTCAAAGCCACTAAACCACTAAATTCCACAACCCCTTTAACAGCATCGTGCTGCATCTTGAACTCTGCTATCAGCCGATCTTAAATCTCATTTAACAATATTTACAAGCAACTGCCACAAAATTCAACAAACTTGTAACAACATGACGATGCATAATTAACAACAATCTAGTTTAGCAACTGATCATATGGCTCCGAGAAAGTCTCGAGAGAGAGGTAAAGGTTTAAGGAGGATCCATACAGTGACTTCGATGGGGACTCGAGTGTCGACACGGTGTTGGTAGTAGAGGTCGATACAATCGACCTCGAGCCGCTTCAAGCTGGCCTCGCAAGCCGCCCTCACGTATGCCGGATCGCCCCGGACCTCCCTCTTCCCGGGCCCAATGACGGCTCCGAACTTGGTCGCCAATTCCACCTTCTGCCTCACCCCACCCTTCAGTGCCTGCTCAAAATCAACCCCGAAATTAGAAAACCATGACGCAGGATCAGAGCATCCTGCTCGATTAAGCTAAATTCCGTAACACTAGAAGTTCATATAATTCATGCGGAGGCAAAAGAGAGACTGAGAGAACCGACCTTTCCGAGGAGGATCTCGTTGGTGTGGGGGCCGTAGATGTCGGAGGTGTCGAGGAAGGTGACGCCGGAGCCGACGGCGTGGTGGATGAGGGCGATCATGTCGGGCTCGGGCTTGGGAGGGCCGTAGAAGGCGGACATGCCCATGCAGCCCAGCCCCTGCGCCGACACCTCCAGCCCCTGCGACCCCAGCTTGATCCTCCTCACCGTTGTCGTCGACGCCGCCGCCATTGCCGTCGTCTAGCTCGAGCTCGCTCGATCCCTGCACGTGCTACCGAAGACGCCGATGACGAAGGTGTCGGGCGAGCCCAGATATTTATGAGGAGCCGGATGTGCTACCGAAGACGCACGTGCTGACGAAAAGGGCGGAGAAAATAAGAAATGCTGATGTCATATGATTGACAAAATGAACCCTAACACCCTTATAAAAAAATTCTCCTACTTTAGCTTTTCTCCTAATTTTTCCTTTCGTCTCAAAAAAGAACATTAATTTTAGATCCATTCACAAGTCTACCATTAACTTTTTTTTTTCCCATAAAAAATCCTCAATTTTAACTCACATACTAATTCTACCTTAGACCTTTTTTTTTTTTTGTATAATATCCTAAAATTTTTACAGTCTCATAAAAATTCATAAATTTTTACTTAAGTTGCAAATCTACTCCCGTTAACCCTTCGTTCAAAATTTCCTATTGACATCGAGAGATGGAAAACTCCCAAACACGAGTTGTTCAAGAGAGATGGAACATTTCTAAGCACGAAAGATTGAAAACCAAGCGCAAAATCCCTAAGGGCGATTTTGACAAAGGGTTAATGCAAAGCAGATATAGGACTCAAGTAACAGTTGGTAATCTTTTATGAGATAAAATAAATTAGAGTGAAAATAAAACCAAACCTAAAGCTGGGATTCTTTTATGAGACAAAACAACATTTAAGATAAAATTGGTACCGAATCTAAATTTAAGGGTTTTTATGAGACATAAAAAGTATAGAACTAAAATTGGGGATTTTGTCATATGATTGACAGAAGGAAACCTAACACCCTTATACATACTAGGTACGTATGTTGTCTCTAACATAGTGGCTTAGCAAAGATGTCTACAGGTTAGTCCATAATTCCAATTCCTTTAGTTAAAACAACTCCTTCTCTGATCTTATCTCGAGTAAAATGGCAATCAATTTCTATGTCTTGTTCTTTCGTGAAAAAAACTAGATTTGTTGTTAATTTGAGTGTAGCATCATTATCACAAAACAATTTAGTTGCTCCACTAACTTGTAATCCAAGATCTGAGAGTAATCCTCCTATCCAAACTACTTCGCAGGTAGTTTTCCCCATGGCTTGATACTTTGATTCAGTTGATGACAATGATATAATTGATTGCTTCTTCCTTTTCCATGAGATTAATGACTTTCCCAATTTAATGCATAAACAAAAATAGATCTCTTGGCATAATTTATATTACAAAAAGCTCTCATATTCATGTTGCAGTCACAAGATAAAAATATTCCAAGTCTTAGACATCACTTCAAATATTTCACAACTTTTAGGGTTGCATTCATATGTGATTGTTTTGGATTATGCATGAATTAAGAGTACTTGCACTGCATAACATATATCAGGCCCTGTGATGGTGAGGTATATTAATTTTGCAACAAGTTGCCGATATGCCAATGGATCCTTGAACAATGAATCCTCAAAAGATGAAGAAGAATCTAAGTCCATGAGTTGGCAGCTTAGTATTTTGTTCGATTAGTATGATGGCCGATTTGTATCTAGATAATCCCGCTTTAGAAACAATTTCTGGGATGAACTTTCTCTTACTAAGACTAATACCTTTATCAAATCAAGCAATCTTAATATCAAGAAAATATTTGGGAGATCCCAAATTCTTGATGTGGAAGCAAGCGTTTGATTGGCACACATTTTGAAGTTGAAACTATAGTTTTTTAAAAATTATTTTCTTTTTTTTTTAATCTCGTGAAATGTTCTGCATCTGCACATGTCTATAAGCTTTACTGAGGATCAGTCCATGAATGTATGGTCGTGCGATGTGCAGCTGGACAAATAATTCCATGCCGCCTTGTCTGAACGCAACGTTGCTAGTGCTCAGAAAATGACAATGACCTGTGCAATAATCGACTAGCGCACCAAAACAAAATAATCCATCCTCCTATGCAAACTTAATTGAAACAACAGTTAGAGCAATATATATGTTAAAAAGAAATAATTTGATGATAATTTTTATTCTAGACTACAAAAAATCAAATAACAAATAATTGAAATTATTATGGGTTTCACGACTTTAAAAATTTATAACTTATAACAAACTATTATTCTCATAATAATTCAAAGACTATTATGCTAACAAAATCCTTTACTAAAATACAAATACCAAGCACAAGGGAATGTTACAATGAAAAACCTCCCATTGATATAGCCTCCCATTTAATTAGGCCAAATAAACCCTCCCATTAATTTCTCCATATTAATCAACATCATCGCCAAGAGAAAGCCATATTTCAAAGCTATCAATATATTGCGGGATTGTTTCAACATAACTTATTCATGCATCTTAATAATCAAAATGTGAACTATCGTTCTTAAAATTTTCATAAATGTTTAATCTAGTTCATAGATTATATCATTGCATTCTATCTCATAAGATTGTCTTTGATGGATTGGATAAAACTCTGATATGATAAGTTTGATCATATCCGTTGTTTAGAGTAACGTGAAATTCAGATATAGTCCGGATAAAAATCCCTTATAGAAAGTGATATAAATTCATATAGGATATGTGAAATTTAGAAAACTGAAAATATAAGGGGTACAACTTTTTCCCCCACTCCTGCGCTTGTTGATGGCTTATCCTCACTTTTGACCAGTGCCACCATCATCTCTCTCTTGTTCCAATTTCTCTCACTAAATGACCACCACAAACTTAGAGCATGAGTATCGCGAAGATACCCAGAGAAGCCCTCGCCACAACGACCTGAGCAAACTCTAAGGGCCACCATTCCTCCTACCAGTGACAAGCTACTTACCACCTTTGGCTGCCTTGGAAAAGTGGCGTCGGAGCTCGTCAGCCCTGCCTCGTTCTTATGTCACTTAACTCCATTTTAGTAGGGAACTTTGTGATCCCAATCAAAGCTGGACATCTTCTCTGTGAAGAAGATGATCCGAAAGAGGCGGCAGCCAAGGCGATAGAGCTCCTCAACCATGTCACTCGGAGCGAGTGGTACCGATGGTGCTACCACTCACAAACCGGATCCGCACGCTGTCTCGGGGGAAGCTGTTGAAGCGACTGAACAAGTCGGGGCACGGTAACTGGGAATCAACGCGGTATTGACACTCGTCGAAGGGGATGGATTCATCGCAGGAAAAGGCAAGAAAAGGCGTTGAAAGTAAAGATGGCTAGACCAGCGGAGAACTCAAACCCAAGGGCCTCTCAATGTGGCGAAGTCAAAGGTAGAGCGAGCGTAATCCATCAAGTTGATCAAGGGCAGCGAAAGGGGTGTTGCAGAAGGAGCGAGCGTCCTTGAAGTCACATGGAACGGGGGTGCTTGATATGGATGAAGATTGGGAAAGGATGAATAGTATTTACGACTTCCATGGTTTATTTTAATTTTAATTATACAAATCAAACACTCATTTAAATTTGTTTTATTTGAATCATGTTATATCCGGACGTCAAAAAATATTAGATGGGATTTTTATCCTATCATTATCCCATATAGCAAAGATGTTCGAACGACCAAACACAGCATCATTGGATTTATCTAGCCTAGGATCTAAATTAAACATGTACAAAAAGTTCGATAACCATACTAAATAAATTAAAAGTTCAGTAAGAACATAACATATTGGACCAAAGTTTAATGACTATTTGCGTTATTTTCCTAAACCAAAACAAAACAACATTGCTCCACTCTAACTCCAAATAAAAAACAATAGAAGTGTGGTTTTTAATTTTAGGAAACCCGCGCAATATCTCCAACTGTTTTATAATAATGCAAAGGCATGAGTGAAGGTATCGAGCTACATAAAAGCTCATGAACCGTAGGTGGTGAAACTTGAACAAGAAACCTTCGATTTCCTCGACACTCATATCAACCACGCCAGCATTTTATCCCCAACTTCGCTTTCGTGAGAACATCCGGTAACATTTTACTGTTCCTTAACTTCGCTACCAAACCAAACACAAACCGAAGCTTTGTATCTATGTGTAGCATTTTGTCTTAAGAGCGTGTTGCACACGATGTTAGTATTGAACGCTTGGTTGGGGGAGAATAAAGCGTCACTCTAGTATGTGTTGGAGGTTTGTTTGTCAAAAGAAGCAGAGTGTGTTTTTCTAGTAGTCCCACATAGGAAAAGTGAGAAGAAGTGGGCTGATTTATAAGTGAAGGGTTTCCTTGTGTACATCAAGGAATAATTGGGCGGGGCTAAACCCCACCATACCCGCGTGTGGGTGCGTGAATAATTACGCGGATTTGGCGCACTTAGCACGCATACGCGCCCGCGGTTTAATTAACACTAATCCATTTGTTATTTTTTTTATTAGTTTTTAGTAGATTCAAAGGTTCTTTTATTTTGAGAAATTCTGAAATAAAATATATAAAATGAAAATTTGAAATTCTATTAAAAAAATTATTCCGAATTTTATTTGTGTTCTTTCAATATAACCTTTGGAAAATTACTATCCGGTTTTCAACTTTTCCCGAAGGGTTGCAATTGTTCGTTTTCAATTTCTTCCAAAGAGTCGCATTTGTTTATCCGAACAATTTTCTAAAGACGTGTTTGTTCGCAATTTTCACGAAGAGTTGCAAGACTGTTTCATATATATACTTGTCATTTTTCGGAAAGAAAAGAGTGGTCATTTTCGAGTCTTCTTTCTGAAAAAAAAGCAGCCAATTTTTCGATTGTTTCTTAAAGAGACCCTAGAGAAATACTTGAATTGCTATCTAGTATTCTCATCCGAGACTTTGTTGTATCTTGGAGGATTTTTGCCTGTGATCATTAGCAACGTTGTGGGGCAAATAAATCCTTAAATAAAGTGATATCGCGCCTCAAAGTCCGAGTTTTTTTACTCGATCCAATTTCATTGTTCTACCCAATTTCGAAGCCATAATTTTACAACAATTTTAAGGATTTAGTTTGCTACAATGGAGTTGGAGACAATCAAAGTTATGAATCAAGATATGGTCAAATTGGACCGGTTCGATGGGAATGATTTTGCTCGCTAGAGGGACAAAATGACGTTCTTACTCACTACTCTGAAGATTTCCTACATACTGGATCTTAACTTGGCGCCTATAGAAGATCTTAAGCCTACTGTCGAGGGAGGATAGCTAAGTGCGGAAGTCATTGAGAGGGTTAATAAGGAAAAGAAGAAACGTGCGGAGGATGAATTACTTTGTCGAGAACACATTCTGAACACACTCTCCAATCGCCTGTATGACTTATTCACTGAAATGAAGTCAGCCAGAGAAATTTGAAATGCACTGGAATTCAAGTACAAAGCGGAGGAGCAAGGTACCAACAAATATCTAATCGTAAAGTATTTTGATTTCAAGTTTATTGATACTGAACCCTTGCTAGAACAAGTCCATGAATTGCAAGTGATTGTGAATAAGATTCGTGTCCTCAAAATTGATATTCCAGAAGCTTTTCAAGTTGGAGCAATTATTGCGAAATTGCCTCCAAGTTGGAAAGACTATGTAAAAAGGCTGATTCACAAATTGGGAGACTTTACTTTGGAGCAAATACAGAAACATCTTCGCATTGAAGAAGAGTCACATTTACGTGATAATTCTGTTTTGTACAATTACAAGGTGAATGCTGTGGACAAAAAACGGAAACTTAGCCAGAACTTCAAAGTAAAAAGCGGGGGGCATAAATTTAAGAGAACACAAAAGAAGCAAAAGGGTTGTTGTTTTGTTTGTGGCAAACAGGGACACTACGCCAATGATTGCATTCACCGCAAGAGCATTTCAAAGGACAAGAACATTCCGGTGGTGAAAGCATATGCAAATTTGGTTGAAGAAAATTATGTAGCCATGATTTCAAACATGTTTTCAAACATGGAAATTTTTGAAATCAATGATGCGATGGCTATGATTTCTGAAATTAATTCTACCATTGTCTAGTCCGGTTGGTGGATAGATTCTGGAGCAGCAGTCCATGTGTACAAGGACAAGTACATGTTCAAGCAATTTAAAGAGATTGTTGACTCAAATGTTCAAGAGGTCCTGATGGTGAATAATGCTCAGGTTGTTGGAAAAGGCATGGTGGAGATAGACTTCACTTCTGGAAAGAAGATAACTATTCTTAATGTGTTATTTATACCCGAAATTAGGAAGAACCTAGTTTCTATTGATTTACTTTGTAAGAGGGGGTTTCGGATTTTGTTTAAATCCGACAAGGTTATCCTGTCGAAAAATGGGCTGTTTGTTGGGAAGGGTTATGCCAATGATGACATGTATCAACTAAGTATCAATAATAATATTTATAGTTCTGCTTATATTGTCGATTCTTCAATTTTATGGCATAGTAGGTTGGCACATATAAATATTCGTTATTGAAGACTATGAGAAAATTAGACTTGATAAATTTTAATGGCAAATTTGATAAATGTGAAATATGTGCTAAGTCAAAATTTACTAAGAAGTCATTTCCTAGTGTTAAAAGAAATTCGAATTTATTGGATTTGGTTCATAGTGATATATGTGAATTTAATGGTATGCTAACACGTGGAGGTAAAAGGTATTTTATTACCTTTGTAGATGATTGCAGTAGGTTCTTATATATTTATCTCATGAGATCAAATGATGAAGCATTTACCATGTTTAAGAAATATAAGGCTAAAGTAAAGAATCAATTAGAAAAGAAAATTAAAGTTCTACGATTAGATGGAGGTGGAGAATATTTCTTAAATGAATTCTCTTCATTTTGTGAAGAACATGGTATTATTCATCAAGCTTCGGCACCATATACTCCACAACAAAATGGTTTAACTGAAAGGAAAAATCGATCTCTTGGAGAAATGGTTAATTGTATGCTTTCAAATTCAAATCTACCAATTAATCTTTGGGGAGAAGCATTACTTACTGCATGCTATATTCATAACAAAATACATTCCAAGAAAAATGACATAACCCCTTATGAAATATGGAAAGGTAGAAAGCCAAATTTGTCATATCTTAAAGTGTGGGGGTGTTTGGCATACTACTGAGCTCCAGATCCTAAGAGAACAAAGCTCGGTCCTAGAGCTATCAAAAGTGTTTTCCTTGGGTATGCTGAAAATAGTAAAGCTTATAGACTTCTTGATTTAGAGTCTAATGTCATAGTAGAATCGAGAGACATTGAATTCTTTGAGAATAAATGTTTTACAAGTTCTGAAATTATTGAAAATAATTCAAGATCTATGGAAACTCAAAGTGATTCTTAAGAGAAAGAAACAAATGATTCTAAAGACATGATTGAACCAAGGAGAAGTACTAGAGCTAGGAAAATAAAAGACTTAGGTCCTGATTTTATAACTCATGTTTTTCTTGTTGAAGGAGATGGATATAATAACGTGATAAATAAATACCCTTTAGTATTAAATTTAGAAGATGATCTTAGAAGCTTTAATGATGCTATATCTTCTAAAGATGCTTTTTTTTTTGGAAAGAAGCTGTGAATGATGAAATGTACTCAATTATGCCTAATAATACTTTTGTATTTACCGAAAGGATCAAAACCTATTGGGTGCAAATGGGTTTTTAAAAGAAAATATCATTCTGATGGTTCTATTCAAGCTTTTAAAGCTAAGCTTGTAGCTAAGGGATATAGACAAAAAGAATGAATAAATTATTTTGATACATATGCTTCTGTTGCACGTATAACTTCTATTCGAGTTCTTTTTGCTCTAGCTTCCATTTATGATCTTTTTGTTCATCAAATGGATGTTAAGACTGCTTTCTTAAATAGAGACTTAAATGAGGAGATTTACATGGAACAATTGGAGGGTTTTATTCTTCCTGGAAATGAAAGAAAAGTATGTAAATTGATTAAGTTCTTTATGGACTTAAGCAAGCTCCTAAGCAGTGGCATGAAAATTTTAATTCGGTCATATTGTCAAATGGTTTCATCAATAGTAGTGCCGATAGGTGTATATACTCTAAATTCACTAAAGACTATGGTGTCTTAGTGTGTTTGTATGTTAATGATATGCTTATCTTTGGAACAAATATTACTAGAATTAATGAGACTAAGAAGTATCTAACTTCCATGCTTAAAATGAAGGATTTGTGTGAAGTAGATACTATCTTAGGTATTAAAGTTAAGAAAAATAGTGGGGGTTATTCTTTAAGCCAATGTAGTTATGTTGAAAAATTATTAAATAAATTTAAACATCTTGGTTTTAAAGAAATAAGTACTCCATTTGATTCCAGTATTAAATTAAATTATAATATTGGTAGAGCGATGGCACAACTAAAATATGCAAGTGCTATATGGTTTTTAATGTATGCGATGCATTGTACTAGACCCGATATTGCTTATTCTGTATGCAAGTTGAGTAGGTATACTAGTAATCCAAGTATAGAACATTGGAGAGCTATTACTAGAATTTTTGGTTATCTTAAGAGAACTAAAAATTTAGGATTGTTCTACAATAATTATCCGGCTATATTAGAAGGATACACTGATGCTAGTTGGATTACAAGTGTGGGAGATGAGCGTTCCACTTCTGGATGGATTTTCACATTAGTTGGAGGTATTGTATCTTGGGCAAGCAATAACTCACTCAACAATGGAATTTGAATTTATTGCTTTGGCGGTAGCTGGGAAAGAGGTTAAATGGATTAGAAATTTGTTGTTAGATATCAAATTATAGCCTAGTCCTATGCCTCCTATTTCTATCCATTATGATAGTCAGGCCACTTTGGCAAGAGCCTATAGTAGCACCTATAATGGTAAGTCTAGACACATTAGTCTAAGACATGAATATGTGAGACAATTGATTAAAGATGGTACCATAACAATTGTCTATGTGAGGTCAAGTAAAAATCTTGCCGATCCATTGACGAAGGCTTTACCAAGACATATGGTAATAACGACCTCACAAGAAATTGGACTGAAACCCTTTAATTGAAATCACCAATAATGGTAACCTAACATTTTTCTAGAACATCACTAGTTACAAGGTTTAATGGGTAAGAACAAATTATTGAATGTGATTGTTTGATACTGACATAGCCCTGATATGAGAAGTCAATATCGTCTGTTACGTTTTGTAGGCTGAATTGAATTCTTAATAAAGTATGATACACGTTTGTAGTGTGTTGATAGTAACAGAAACACATGGTAGATACTTCACCTATATGAGCTTAGAAGTGGTGCCGCTTCTTACGAAAGTTAGGGTTGCTTTCTAGAGAACTCATGAAACATAATCAAGCACAATGCCATAATAGTGCGGAGTAATATAGAACTCACTGAAACAAGAGATTAGTGTATGTGCGGTATGTTCGGTTCTATTACATTAAAGTACAAGTTTAAAGCCGAGCTACTTGTCATTTTGATAGAGCTTTGATATACTTGCACTAAATAAAGGTTTAACTCGAAAGAGACATTTATGTATGTATATTAATCTTACTGAAATTTTGGCTGTATGTTTTTTAAAATTTTAATTTTGAAATCTTTGTTTTACAAACAAAGTGGGGGATTGTTGGAGGTTTGTTTGTCAAAACAAGCTGAATGTGTTTTTCTAGTCCCAAATAGGAAAAGTGGGAAGAAGTGGGCTGATGTATAAGTGAATGGTTTCCTTGTGTACATCAAGGAATGATTGGGTGGGGTCAAACCCCACCATACCCGTGTGCGGGTGCGCAAATAATTACTCGATTTTGGCGCACTTAGCACGCATGCCCGCCGCGATTTAATTAACACTAATCCCTTTGTTATTATTTTTTATTTTATTTTTGAGATAGCTAGTATAAGCACCTAGAGGGGGGTGAATAGGTGTAAAAATAATTCTTCGTGATATAAGAACAATACTAAGCAGACAATAGAAGGAAGTTCTTCTTTGGTTAACATAACGAATTATGATCAAAGTAAAGCAGAGAGTAGGGAAGAGAAAATTGAACACGAGGTTTATAGTGGTTTGGCTTATTTCAAGCCTACGTCCACTCTTCCGCACTGACAGCCCACCGGCTGGATTTCACTATGAATAAAAGAGATGTTACAGCAAGTCTCTTCCTTGATTCCATAGTGTAGAACCTCTACCACACTTCCTCAATGTCTCTCAAAGTATATACTCTCTTTTGTGTACAAGATTTCGCACAGTAAATGAATTGACTAAGAACAAAGAGCTTCAGACTTAGGAATTTTTCTATCGCGTACACACTCGAACAACTGGAACGTCTTCCTTTTATACTCCTTTATGCCATCATATTCGTCGGCACTTACCAAATGAATTTCTCCAATCTACCCATTGGACGGAATCAATTAGGAAGATCATTCGAGCTATTAAAGGAACATGTCAATAGCCCATCAATCCTGCTCGCCCATACAATCAAGATCTCGGTTTCCATAAGTAGAACTTTCCAAGTATACTTCGCCAATCATCGGATCCTTAATCTCTGAATCAATCATGATCAAATAAAGGATTGCGTTATGACATATCTAGCCAAGAGATCTTCTCTAGTCGATAAGGTCAAATCCTTAATGAAACACCCAGTTCTAGATAACCCTTCTTCGATGGTTTAGAAACTGTCAATGAGAATAGACTTTGAGTCTTGAATCTGGCAGTCCGGAGGTCTTCAGACTTTGAATAGTAGAGTCTGCAAATCTTCAGATTAGACTGATGGAAACGTTTTGTCAGTTTCAAAATACTCCAAGAAGATTTCTCCAACAATTTTTATTAATTTTTAGTAAATTCAAAGGCTGTCTTTTATTTTGAGAATTTCGGAAATAAAATATATAAAATTAAAATTTGAAATTCTATTAAAAAAAATTATTCTGAATTTTATTTGTGTTCTTTCAATACAACATTTGGAAAATTACTTATTTGGTTTTAACTTTTCCCGAAGGGTTGCAATTGTTCGTTTTCGATTTCTTCCAAAGAGTCGCATTTGTTTATCCGAACAATTTTCTAAAGACGTGTTTGTTCGCAATTTTCACGAAGAGTTGTAAGACTGTTTTATATATATACTTGTCATTTTTCGGAAAGAAAAAGAGTGGTCATTTTCGAGTCTTCTTTCTGAAAAACAGCAGCCAATTTTTCGATTGTTTCTTAGAGAGATCCTGGAGAAATACTTGAATTGCTATCTAGTATTCTCATTCGAGACTTTGTTGTATCCTGGAGGATTTTTGCCGGTGACTATTAGCAACGTTGTGGGGCAAATAAATCCTTAAAGAAAGTGATATATCGCCTCAAAATCCGAGTTATTTTACTTGATCCGATTTCATTGTTCTACCCAATTTCGAAGCCATATTTCCAACAGTATGTACGACTGAGTTTGAATTCTTCAAAATCCCAATTGATTCTAAAAGTCACCCCATAAAGTCGACATGGCAGGCTTAGTTTGTATTCAACTCGCTCTCGTGTTTATCGAGTGATCTTTCCCCAGTAAGGTTAGTACACATCCATAATCTTCTCATAGTGAATGTCACATGTACAGAATGAAAACAGTCACTCTCTTATTACACATACTTATAACAGCCACATAACATAAACTCAAATTACTTCAGCGGCAAATGCTCAACCTCTGCACATCAAAGATGCAGCAACAGAAGCAGACATGCTTCTAGGCAGGTTTCCAAGAAGAAAGGGGTGGAGTGTCGGAGTTTTTCCATGTAGATATGCTTCCATCGTACCTGCCACCCTTGACATTGTCCGCAGAAGCAATCAATTCAAGCTCGGCCATCTCTTCCTGTGTAAGCTTCACTGACAGAGCTCCAATGTTCTGGTTGAAATTCTCGATCTTGGTTGTGCCGGGAATCGGGCAAATGTCGTCACCATGGTGGTGTACCCAGGCCAGGGCTAACTGAGATGGGGTGCATCCCTTTCTTTGCGCAATTTCATTCACTCGGTCAAATAACTTCGTGTTGTGAGCCAAGTTCTCTGGCTGGAACCTTGGAAAATACTGCATAACATAGAGCAATGTCTCAGCAGAAAGCATATGAGCAATTATCATTTTCCTTTTAAGGCTAAATTCTACAGCAACAAGTGCAAAAGTGGTTGCATTGCATGCCATCGGATTGTCTTGTTACTTGACATAATAAGCATTTAGAAGTGCGCAATCGTTGTCTATCTGGATAAGCATGATCAGTTATAAATAATCTTGAAATGATTAAAATATCATGTCCCAAATCATAAGCATTAGAAACGTCAAGCGAAGTGATCTAGCAACTACCACACAAGGCTGATGGCTTGATGTAGGATGTGAAAACAGAAACAAACTCGACAATCTAAGTTTTGTACGTGTGATGATACCATTAGTCACACATAAAATAAAAAATCAGAAATGTAGATGATGTGTAGAAGAATGTTATCAGACGCAGAGCTCTTTTAGCTAAAAAGAAAAATAGCTACTTCACTTGCCCAGCGCTATCGCTAGTCAAACGCTAATGGCGGGGAGTAATACACAATTGGCTTTATGTCAGATGGGAACTTGATCCAAAACTCTCATAAGAAGGGTGTCGGGAGTCCTCACTCAAGAAATTGTTGTGTCAAGATATAGTTTATCTTGTGAAGAAAGATGAGAATGAAAAAGGACGGAGGGCCAGAGCCCGATACTGGCGTCAGTTATTTCGAGGAAATATCGCTAATCTTGTGAAGGAAGATGAGAGAAAAAGGGTGGGTGGAAAGTGGGGAAAGGATAGTGATAAGCAAATGTTGGGAAGGCTGGGAAACAGAGCAACTTACATATAAACCAATATGTATTCATTCCCAAAAGCACGAGAATCCAGGAAACTGCCTCTTTCAGGCTCACTAAAGCCATTACTTGTGATTTTACATTTATCTAGAATCGAGAGAGGTGGGATGTCTGGCAAGTGCTGGATTAAAGACATATAAAAACACGAAGCATTCGTGTCACCAAGTTTTATTCATCCCATCCAGATACTTTTTCTTTATACCACAAGAACAGGTTTCCAGCACTTCAATAAGAATGACAGCCACTGTAAGCATCTAATTATGTTGACAAGCAGGAACAGACCTGTCTGACGTCATCCTTAGAGAGATTCTCCACCAACTTGGAGCCAACAGAAAAGAATCCTCGTCCTAAAGGACTGTAGGCAACAATTCCAATGCCAAGCTCCCTAGTCAACATTTTAAAGGAAAAGCAGAGTCAGAAGGAAGCTGTTGTTGCTGCATAAACAATTAACAGAGTGATATCCTACCGGCACGTTGGAACGATGTCCGCCTCCACATCTCTTGACCAAAGCGACCACTCCAATTGCACTGCTGTGATGGGATGAACAGCATGTGCTCTTCTGATTGTTGATGCAGAGGCCTCGGATAAACCGATGTACTTTATCTTACCCTCTTCAACGAGCTTCTTTAGCTCTCCGATCTGTGCATATTCACATGACAGAACAACAACATCAAGATCTTACATGTTAAGATCCAGAAAATTATTTTTGTCATTAGCTTTTTATGTGTCTAGATCCCTCAATTATCATGCATCTCAATGCGACAAAAAACCCACAAGGTATTGAGTTAACGGAGGTAGATTTCTTGAATCTCTCACAGAAGAGAGCAAATAAAAGAAGTATTCCAAGTACTTGTCATATTTCACAATGTGTCAAGAATCAAATGTCTCCGTATAAAGTCCAGGAACAACTTTATATGTGATTCCCGTATATAAATTCAGGATGAACCCCTGAGCACTTTCATCTCAAAGGAAGATTTCGAATAATTTCCATGCTTGTTGACCCTTAACTTGTAAAAGATTCCCACAAAACGAAAACTCAAGCCACTAAACTACTAAATTCCACAACCTTGAACAACACCGTGCCCCATCTTGAACTCTGCTATCAGCTGAACTTAAGTGTCATTTAACAAAATTCAACAAACTTGTAACAACATGACGATGCATCATATGGCTCAGAGAAAGTGTCGAGCGAGGTGAAAGTTTGATAAGGGATCCATACAGTGACTTCAATGGGGACGCGAGTGTCGATACGGTGCTGGTAGTAGAGGTCGATGCAATCGATGTCGAGCCGCTTCAAGCTGGCCTCGCAAGCAGCCCTCACGTACGCCGGATCGCCCTGGATCTCCCTCTTCCCGTCCGCGAGTCTGATTCCGAACTTGGTCGCCAATTCCACCTTCTGCCTCACCCCTCCCTTCAGTGCCTGCTCAAAATCAACCCCGAAATCAGAAAACCAAGGCGCAGGATCAGAGCATCCTGCTCGATGAAGCTAAGTTCCGTAAAACCATAAGCATATATAATTCATGCAGAGGCAAAAGAGAGACTGAGAGAACGACCTTTCCGAGGAGGATTTCGTTGGTGTGAGGACCGTAGAAGTCGGAGGTGTCGAGGAAGGTGACGCCGGAGCCGACGGCGTGGTGGATGAGGGCGATCATGTCGGGCTCGGACTTGGGAGGGCCGTAGAAGGCGGACATGCTCATGCAGCCCAGCCCCTGCGCCGACACCTCCAGGCCCTGCGACCCCAGCTTGATCCTCCTCACCGTTGTCGTCGATGCTGCCATTGCCGTAGTCTAGCTCGAGCTCGATCGTTCCCTGCACTGCACCGAGACGATGGCGAAGGCGTCGGGCGAGCCGAGATTTATAGGAGGGGAGTGGCAGAAGCTACGAAGGTGGGAGGGGAGCGGTAGTGGCTGTGAAGACGCACGTGCTTACGTCAATTGCACGCCCAGTGACGACCCTTACCATGTAGGGATGACGTACCTGCTCACGTCAATTGAACTTTTTGATGTCTTAGTGATTACTCTTTCCATAAGCGAGAGGTGGGGCCAACCTTCCCACATGAAAAGCGGGAGGTGGAGTTTAGTGATAATTTAGTATCAAATGTGATTTCTCACGCCTAACATTGTCCGCATAAGCAATCGACTTGAGCTTGGCCATCTCTTCTAGTGAAAGCTTCACTAACAGAGCTCCAATGTTCTGGTTGAAATTCTCGATCTCGATCGTGTCGGGAATCGGGCAAACGTCATCAGTCTAGCGATGTACCCAGGTGAGGGCTAACTGCAATGGGGTGCATCCCTTTGTGCAATTTAAAAATTCACTTGGTTGAATAACTTCGCATTGTGAGACAAGTTCTCTTGCCGCAACCTTGGTAGGTACTTCATAACATAAAGCAATGTCTAAGCAGAGAGCATACGAGCAACCATCAGTTTCTTTTAACGCCAAATTCTACATCAACGAGTGCAAAATTGGTTGCGTTGCATGCCATCGGATTGTCATGTTACTTGACATAATAAGAATTTGGAAGTGCGCAATCGCTGTGTATCTGGAAAAGCATGTTCAGTTAAAGATTATCTTGAAATGATTAAAATATCTTGTCCCAAATCATAATCGAATCCGACGGCGATGGGGCTTGATTTTGAGGTGAGGTAGGTGTCTCCTCTATCATGGAGCTCTTAGTGTTCTTATTTTTTTCCTTGGTATCGGAAAAGAAAAATTCCTAATCGATTTGCTGATTTGTATTGCAGGATGAGGACTTGCAATAACAACCCAAAAAAAAGAAAAAAAGAAAGGCAACTATATGGGAAGCTAGGCCAGGAAGAATGACACTGATAACATGATAGAAAATAAGAGGGAAAATGAAGAAAATTTTGTTGTATATTGATTGATCTATATACTAGTACATTGGTCTATTTATAGTGTAAGAATGAAAGAGAAAAAATGAAATAATATATAAAGAATTATAAATTTCATATTCACTAAACAATCACAAATTGACCAAATCAATTAGTCCGCAATTAGGATTGGCGTCATGATCAAGATCTTCAATTATATCTAGAAAATAAAATACCAACCTTTCCAAGGAGGACTTCGTTGGCGTTAAAGGCCATAGATGTCGGAGGTGTTGAAGAAAAACAAAACTTCACACAAAGACACAAATGTTACGAGGTTCGGCAATGTGCCTATGTCCTCAGAAAAAGCTTTCGGTCTCTTTGGTTTTTATTTATTTATTGAGCATCTGCCATTGTTCAACCATATGTACATAAAAGGTTGCCGCAACTAAGGAAACAAGCAACCAAAATAAAAACAAAAAAAAGGTAGAGATCCCAGAATTATAGGAATACAATATTAACAAATCTCCTTTCTTAAGATAGGAGAGAAAATCATGCCAACACTCCTTCTCAAGTTGAGCCGAAGACCTCGTCGGAGGTCAACTTGCTTGTCATTTCTTGAAATACTCCCTTGGGTAACGCTTTGGTAAAAACATCAGCCAATTGACCCTCACTGCGAATGTACGGAGTCTCAATTGTCTTGTCTTGCACTTTTTCTCTCACAAAGTGACAATCCACCTCTATGTGTTTGGTCCTCTCATGAAACACTTGATTTGAAGCTATATAAGTTGCAGCCTGATTATCACAAAACAACTTTGTAGGCTTGGTCATGAAGCAGAAGTCTCAACCACACAATTTCACTAGTAGTAATAGCCATGGCCCGATATTCTGCCTCTGCGCTCGAACGAGCAACCGCCGTTTGTTTTTTGCTTTTCCAAGTGACAATGTTTCCTCCCACAAAAGTACAAAACCCTGTAGTAGATTTCCTGTCTATAGGGTTCCCGGCCCAATCTGCATCAGTGTAGCCAACAAGCTCTGTATGACCATTATTTTTCATTAAAATTCCCTTCCCAGGAGTGGCCTTCAAATATCGTAGTAAATGATTTATTAGCTCCATATGCCCTCTAGTTGGTTTATGCATAAATTGACTTAGGTAACTAACAGTATATGCTATGTCAGGTCTTGTAATAGTCAGATAAATAAATCGTCCAACAAGTCGCTGAAACTGCCCAACATCATGTAATGGAGTGTCATCTAAAATGAACTTACTATTATACTCCATAGGAATGTTGGTCAGTCTAACTCCCAACTTCCCAATCTCTTTCAGCAAATCCATGACATATTTTTCCGAGATAAAAATAATCCTTTGTGAGATCTCGCCACCTCAATACCCAAAAAATGCCTCAATTTGCCAAGGTCTTTGATATCAAATTCCTTGCTCAAATGTGGCTTAAGTGCTTCGATTCCAAGTTGATTGCTGCATCTAATCACAATATCATCAACATAAACAAGTACAACAACTATACTTTTGTTGTCAACCTTGGTGAACATTGACGAGTCTGTTGTCCCTCTTTTGAATCCAACCTTGATGAGTGCAACACTTAGTTTACCATACGAAGCTCTAGGTGATTGCTTGAGACCATATATAGCCTTCTTCAACCTACAGACAATTCCATCTTTATTATGCAAGGGGTGACCAGGAGGAAGATCCATATAAACCTCCTCCTCCAAATCTCCATGAAGGAATGCGTTCTTTACATCCATTTGGAACAATGACCATCCACAATTAACAGCTATTGACATAAGAACACGCACGGTGTTCATTTTAACCACAGGTGCAAATGTTTCTGTGTAGTCTATACCATATGTTTGAGTGTATCCTTTTGCAACCAGCCTCACTTTATGCCTTTCAATTGATCCATCACTATTATATTTGATCTTATAGATCCATTGGCAACCAATTGTCTTCTTCCCTCTTGGAAGTTGTACAAGTTCCCAAGTATGATTTCGATCTAAAGCCTAAAGTTCATCCTTCATTGCATTAACCCAAATGGCTTTTTCCCTTGCTTCCTCATAGTTGTGAGGTTCTTGTTGTTCTTCAATAGCAGATAAGAAACTCAAAAAATTGTGAGATAATTTGTCATATCCAACAAATTCTTGACTGGGATGTTGAATTGAATAATAAGTAGTAAAATCTCAAAGTTGAGTTGAGGGTCTAGTGACACGAGATGATCTTCGTAACGGGATTACATCTGCTGCCCTTTCATCTATCAGCCCATTAATGGCAATTCTAGGTTCAGCTTCTGGAACAACAATTGCCTCAATCTCTCGATCCACTTCTGAATTTTCTTGATCTGCAGATTCGTGACCCGAAGCATAGCTCCCATTGTTGGCTTCGACACCCCCATTGTTGGCATTGGCTTCACCGGTCCCATTAACATCCATAGGAACGAGAGCACATTCATAGGAAAACTTCTTATAATAATATGTGCACTCCCCCTGAATGTGGAGGCTCTTGTTAGGAAAAAAACATGAGTTTCATCAAATACAACATCCCGAGAAATATAGATACGCTTTGTGTAAGGGTCATAACCCTTGTAGCATTTCTTGACAGATGAATAACCAACAAACACACATTTCCTGGCACAAGGATCTAGCTTTCCTCTAGTTTGAGAGTGAACATAGCAGACACACCCAAAAATCCTCAAGTGAGATATATGAAATTTTCGCCCATACAACACTCCCATAGGAGTTATATACCCTAATACTCGACTAGGGAGTCTATTAATTAAATAACAGCTAGTCATAACTGCATCTGCCCAATAGGATTTAGACAAATTCGCGAGAGAATAACAAGGCCCGAGTGACCTCTAGTAGGTGACGATTTTTTCTTTCAGCTATTCCATTCTGTTGTGGAGTACCCACACATGTTGTCTCGTGAATAATACCCTTGCTTCATAAAAATACCTGAAATATATTATTGGTGTATTCGGTACCATTGTCGGTACGAAGAACCTTCATGGAAGTATTAAATTGATTACTCACCATATTGCAAAAATCCTGGAAAACAATAAGCACTTCACTTTTGTACTTAAGAAAGTAAAGCTAGGTAGCTCTCGATTTATCATCAATAAAGGTAACAAAACACCGAAAGCCCTCTCTAGAATCAACAGGAGAATATCCCCAAATGTCTGAATGTAACGAAGCAAACAATTCAGTTGATTTATGCAAATGTTTAGGGAAGGGCAACCTATGTTGCTTAGCAAAGTGACATGGATCACAACTACTAGAATCATGAGTCAAAGACATGTTTAAGGACTGCAACACCCGATCTGAAGGATGACCCATGCGCCAATGCCATAGACGAGAGGTATCCACATTCCCCTTCCTAGCCACCAACGCTTCACCATGCAAATATAAGGTGTACAGCCCATCCCGAAGTTGTCCTTCACCAATCATCCTCCTGGTATTGCAATCCTAGAACAACACCTTATGTGGAGTAAAAATGACATTACAATTCCATTGTTTAGCACATTTGCTCACAGATATTAAATTAAAAGATAATCCTGGAATCAATAAAGCCTCAGTTTTCTTCGAAAGCACATTCAGTTGCCCAACACCTTGGGTTGGTACCTACACTCCGTTAGCTACTGTGATCGGTGGATACAAAGAGCTAGAAACAGTATTAGATAGAATATGTGGGGAACTACACATATGATTTGTGGCACCAGAATCAACAATAAATCAATTTCTAGACTCAACAGAAAGTGCACTAATATTACCAAAAGTCTTGGCCAAATTTATGGATTCAGTGCCAGAGTGACCCGAACCATATGTCTGAAGTAGTTGCTGAACCTACAGCGCTAGAGACTCCAACTTGGATTGGAAGTATATTGTATTCCCTTGAATTGATGTCTTAGCATCCAGACCTTTGTCCTTATTTGGACACAACTGAGGATGTAGAATCCAACATCGTTCCTTAGAATGCCCATCTCGATCACAATGATTGCAATGAAAACGAAGGGGCTTCTTTCCTTTCCCTTTGACAAATCGAGTACCACTATCACTTTGCCTGGCATTAGAACTAACAGTGTTTACAGAGTGTTCCGATGATCTTATTGATGGTGTCACAATCGAGTCAGAATGCATGACTCTCCTCCTTGTTTCTTCACTTTGTATTATGGAGCAAACGGTATTAAAGGACAGCAATTGCGGCCTCATAAGAATGTCACGTTTGGTGTCTTCAAACTCCAGCCTTAGGCTTGCCAAGAGATAAAAAATTCTATCTTGCTCTTCCCTTTGCACATAGTCACGCACATTCTAGGTTGTAGGTCTGTATTGACGGAGTTCATCCCACTGTTTTTTATGTTCCCTAAATGTTCCGTGAATGATTGATTTGCACCTTGCCTAGAGGTAGCAAGACTTTGTTGAAGCATAAAGATTCGAGATGCATTATTGGCTTGACCATACATCTCAAACAACGAATCCTACAATGTTTTGGCCGAATCTAAATAAGCAAAAATCTCATAGATTTTAGGCTCCATTGAGTTGAAGATCCAAGTCATAACGCCGTGATCACTTGCTTGCCATTCTTCAAAATTTGGATGACTTTCATCAGGGGCTTTAGTTTGCCTAGTAATATATCCAAGCCTCGATCGGCCTCCAAGCGCAATGGTCACTGCTCGTGACCATGGGAGAAAATTCCTTCCATTCAACAAAATAGATGTAAGACGTTGGCTGTTTACCTCATGCACCACAGCCTTCGCTAATTCAGAACTTGCACCTTTGTCGGGAAGTTTTGCAAATTCTAATTCTGAAATTGTCATGGTGCTCAACAAAAAAACGACACAAAGAGGATGAGGCGAGTTCTTCAAATAATCAGGGTCATAACCCACTCTGATACCATGAAGAAAAACAAAACTTCACACAAAGACACAAAGGTTACGAGGTTCGGCAATGTGCCTACGTCCTCGGACAAAGCTTTCGGTCTCTCTTTTTTTTTTTTTTTTTTTTTGTATTGAGCATCTACCATTGTTCAACCATATGTACATAAAAGGTTGCCACAACTAAGGAAACAAGCAACCAGAATAAAAACAGAAAAAGGAAGAGATCCCAGAATTATAGGAATACAATATTAACAAATCTCCTTTCTTAAGATAGGAGAGAAAATCATGCCAACAGGTGTCGAGGAAGGCAACACCAGATTCAACGGTGTGGTGGACAAGCTCGATCGTGTTGGGGTTGGGCTTGGGAGGGCCGGCGAAGTAGACATGCCCTTTCAGCCCAGCCCCTGCGCCGAGACCTTGAGACCCTACGACCCCAACTTGATCCTCCTCACCGTCTGACGACGCCATTTGCCACCATCGTCTAGCTCGAGGTCGATGCAAGAACAGAGAATAGAGAATGGACAGTTCGAGAGCTCGCTCGCTCTTTCGCTTGCTGCCTGCAACGAGACGACAACGAAGCCGTTGGGTGAGCCGAGCTTTATAGGCGGGAGTAGCAGGCGTTCGATTGGTACGTTTTGAAGTCGAAAGTATTGTTTTTTAAAAATTAATTTCTTTTTTCGGATCTCGTGAAATGTTCTGCATCTGCCGCATGTCTATATGCTTTCCTGAGGAACAGTCCACGAATGTATGGTCGTGCGATGTGCAGCTAAGCAAATAATTCCATGCCGCCTTGTCTGAACGCAACGTTGCTAGTGCTTAGAAAATGACAATATCCTGTGCAATATCCGACAAGCGTAGCAAAACAAAATAATCTCTTCAGCTACAAATTAATCTCTTCTCTGATGCAAACTTAATTGAAACCAACAATTAGAGCAATATTTTTGTTAAAAAGAAATAATTTGGTGATAATTTTTATTCTAAACTACAAAAAAATCAAATAACAAATAATTGAAATTATTACAGGGTTCATTACTTTAAAAATATGTGAAAACCCCCCCCCCGGGGGGCGCTTTTTATGGCTTATCCTCGCTTTTGACCAGTGCCACCATCATCTCTCTCTTGTTCCAATTTGTCTCACTAAAATGACCACCACAAAATTAGAGCATGAGCATCGCGGAGCTCGTCAGCCCTGCCTCTTTCTTATGTCACTTAACTCCATTTTAGTAGGGAACTTTGTGATCCCGATCAAAGCTGGACATCTTCTCTGTGAAGAAGATGATCCGAAAGAGGCGGCAGCCAAGGTGATAGAGCTCCTCAACCACGTCACTCGGAGCAAGTAGTACCGATGATGCTACCACTCATAAACCGGATCCGCACGCTGTCTCGGGGGAAGCTGTTGAAGTGACTAAACAAGTCGGGGCACGGTAACAGGGAATCAACGCAGTATTCGCACTCGTCGAAGGGGATGGATTCATCGCAGGAAAAGGCATTCAAAGTAAAGATGGCTAGACCAGCGGAGAACTCAAACCCAAGGGCCTCTCAATGTGGCGAAGTCAAAGGTAGAGCGAGCGTAATCCATCAAGTTGATCAAGGGCAGCGAAAGGGGCGTTGCAGAAGGAGAGCGTCCTTGAAGTCACATGGAACGGGGGTGTTTAATATCGATGAAGATTGTGAAAGGATGAATAGTATTCACGACTTCCATCGTTTATTTTTAATTTTAATTATACAAATCAAGCACTCATTTAAAGAAAATTTATTTGAATCATGTTATATCCGGACGTCAAGAAATATTATATGGGATTTTTATCCTATCATTATCCCATATAGCAAAGATGTTCGAACGACCAAACACAGCATCATTGGATTTATCTAGCCTAGGATCTAAATTAAACATGTACAAAAAGTTCAACAATCATACTAAATAAATTAAAAATTCAGTAAGAACATAACACATTGGACCAAATTTCAATGAGTATTTGCGTTATTTTCCTAAACCAAAACAAAACAACATTGCTCCACTCTTAACTCTAAATGAAAAACAATAGAAGTGTCGTTTTTTATTTTAGGAAACTTGCGCAATATCTCCGACTGTTTTATAACAATGCAGAGGCATGAGCGAAGGTATCGAGCTACATAAAAGCTCATGAACCGTAGGTGGTGAAACTTGAACAAGAAACCTTCGATTTCCCCAACGCTCATATCAACCGCGCCAGCATTTTATCCCCAACTTCGTTTTCGCGAGAACATCAGGTAACATTTTACTGTTCCTTAACTTCGCTTTGTATCTATGTGTAGCATCCAGTCTTAAGAGTACGTTGCACACGGTGTTAGTATTGAACTCATGGTTGGAGGAGAATAAAGCGTCACTCTAGTATGTACGACTGAGTTTGAATTCTTCAAAATCCCGATTTCTCAGATTCTAAAAGTCACCCCAATAAAGTCGCCACGGCGGGCTCAGTTCGTATTCAACTCGCTCTCGTGTTTATTGAGTGATCTTTCCCCAGTAAGGTTAGTACAAAATGAAAACAGTCGCTCTCTTATTACACATACTTATAGGAGCCACACAACATAAACTCAAATTACTTCAGCGGCAAATGCTCAACCTCTGCACATCAAAGATGCAGCAACAGAAGCAGATACGCTTCTAGGCAGGTTTCCAAGACGAAAGGGGTGGAGTGTCGGAGTTTTCCCATGTAGACATGCTTCCATCGTACCTGCCACCCTTGACCTTGTCTGCAGAAGCAATCGATTCAAGCTCGGCCATCTCTTCCGGTGTTAGCTTCACTGACAGAGCTCCAATGTTCTGGTTGAAATTCTCGATCTTGGTTGTGCCGGGAATCGGGCAAATGTCGTCACCCTGGTGGTGTACCCAGGCAAGGGCTAACTGTGATGTGGTGCATCCCTTTCTTTGCGCAATTTCATTCACTCGGTCAAATAACTTTGTGTTGTGAGCCAAGTTCTCTGGCCGGAACCTTGGTAGATACTGCATAACATAGAGCAATGTCTCAGCAGAGAGCATATGAGCAATTATCATTTTCCTTTGAAGGCTAAATTCTACAGCAATAAGTGCAAAAGTGGTTGCATTGCATGCCATCGGATTGTCTTGTTACTTGACATAATAAGCATTAGAAGTATGTAATCATTGTGTATCTGGAAAAGCATGATCAGTTATAAATTATCTTGAAATGATTAAAATTTCTTGTCCCAGATCATAAGCATTAGAAATGTCGAGCGAAGTTATCTAGCAACTACCACACAAGGCTGATACAAGGCTGATGGGTTTGATGTAGGATGTGAAACAGAAACAAACTCGACAATCTAAGTTTTGTACGTGTGATGATACCATTAGTCACACATAAAATAAAAAATCAGAAATGTAGATGATGTGTAGAAGAATGTTATCAGACGCAGAGCTCTTTTAGCTACAAAGAAAATTAGCTACTTCACTTGCCAGCACTATCGCTAGCCAAACACTAATGGCAGGGAGTAATACACAATTGGCTTTATGTCAGATGGGAACTTGATACTGGCGTCAGTGATTTTGAGGAAATATCGCTAATCTTGTGAAGAAAGATGAGAGAAAAAGGGTGGGTGGAAAGTGGGGAAAGGATAGTGATTAGCAAATGGTGGGAAGGCTGGGAAACAGAGCAATTTACAAATAAACCTATATGTATTCATTCCCAAAAGCACGAGAATCCAGGAAACTGCTCTTTCGGGCTCATTAAAGCCATTACCTGTGATTTTACATTTATCTAGAATCAAGAGAGGTGGGATGTCTGGCAAGTGCTGGATTAAAGACATAAGAACACAAAGCATTCGTGTCACCAAGTTTTTATTCATCCCATCCAGATACTTTTTCATTATCCACAAGAACAGGTTTCCAGCACTTCAATAAAAATCACAGTCAATGTAAGCATCTAATTATGTTGACAAGCAGGAACAGACCTGTCTGAAGTCATCCTTAGAGATATTCTCCACCAACTTGGAGCCAACAGAAAAGAATCCTCGTCCTAAAGGACTGTAGGCAACAATTCCAATGCCAAGCTCCCTAGTCAGCATTTTAAAGGAAAAGCAGAGTCAGCAGGAAGCTGTTGTTGCTGCATAAACAATTAACAGAGTGATATCCTACCTACACGTTGGAACGATCTCCGCCTCCACATCTCTTGACCAAAGCGACCACTCCAATTGCACCGCTGTGATGGGATGAACAGCATGTGCTCTTCTGATTGTTGATGCAGAGGCCTCGGATAAACCGATGTACTTTATCTTACCCTCTTCAACGAGCTTCTTTAGCTCTCCGATCTGTGCATATTCACATGACAGAACAACAACATCAAGATCTTACATGTTAAGATCCAGAAAATTATTTTTGTCATTAGCTTTTTATGTGTCTAGATCCCTCAATTATCATGCATCTCAATGCGACAAAAAACCCACAAGGTATTGAGTTAACGGAGGTAGATTTCTTGAATCTCTCACAGAAGAGAGCAAATAAAAGAAGTATTCCAAGTACTTGTCATATTTCACAATGTGTCAAGAATCAAATGTCTCCGTATAAAGTCCAGGAACAACTTTATATGTGATTCCCGTATATAAATTCAGGATGAACCCCTGAGCACTTTCATCTCAAAGGAAGATTTCGAATAATTTCCATGCTTGTTGACCCTTAACTTGTAAAAGATTCCCACAAAACGAAAACTCAAGCCACTAAACTACTAAATTCCACAACCCTTGAACAACACCGTGCCCCATCTTGAACTCTGCTATCAGCTGAACTTAAGTGTCATTTAACAAAATTCAACAAACTTGTAACAACATGACGATGCAACATATGGCTCAGAGAAAGTCTCAAGCGAGGTGAAAGTTGTTGGATTATAATGTCTCCGTTGCTGTTTTATGTTTTCTTTTATTTATTCTGTTTTCTGCTGTTTTTACTCTGTTTTACTCTGTTTTTTTATTAAAAAACAGCCAAGTTCAATGTAGTTATTTGTTTAGTGTTTTTTGTTATTTTCTAGGAAGTTAATAGCACGTTTGTGTGCAGTTATGTGTTGCACGTACGTGAGCAGTTTTTGTTTTGTATTTAGGGGTTGTACTTGACAGTTTTTTTCTTAAGCACAAGACGTATGAAGTGCTCTGTTTTTCATCTTCTCTCTCTCTCAAAAACAGAAATTTTTCTGTTTTGATTGGTGTTTTTATGAGTTTCAACATTGGTATCAGAGCGTGATTGATCTTGAGGGACTGTGAAGTGAAGCAAGTATCGAAGTGTAAAGAAGTTAAAGGGTGATGGAGACAGTGGTCGAGTGGTTTCTCTACGATGGCTTCTCGGTATTTCGGGGAGAATTATCGGCTTGGGCTGTCAAGATGACGGCATTCTTGGAGGGTCATGATTTATGGGAGGCTGTGGAGGATGATTATGAGGTTGCTCCACTTCCAGACAATCCAACCTTGAATCAGATAAAGTATCATAAAGAGAGAATCACAAGGAAGGCCAAGGCAAAGTCATGCCCGTACGTCTGCGTTTCACCCACTATCTTCACAAGGATCATGAGATGTGATTCTGCAAAGGCAATATGGGATTTCTTGAAGGATGAATACGAGGGAGATGAGAAGATAAGAGGCATGAAGGTGCTGAATCTCTTGAGGGAGTTTGAGAGACAGCAGATGAAGGATTCAGAGTCAGTGAAGGAGTACTCTGATAGGTTGGTTGGGATAGCTGAAAAAATCAGAGTTTTAGGAACTGACTTGAAGGATGAAAGGCTTGTTCGGAAGATTCGGTGTCTCTTCCGAGAGAAGTTCGAAGCCACCATAGCGTCTCGGAAAATACAAGAGACTTACCCGATATAAAGCTTGCGTAATTGTTGAATGCTTTGCGAGTGCACGGGAGCACGTAAGACCGATGAGAAAAGAAGAGTTTGTAGAGGGTGCGCTGCAAGCTAGAGTGAAATCAAATGATGGAGGCAAAGGGAAGAAATGGATTCAGTCCGGAGAAAATGCCGGTGACTCCAAGTTTGTAGCAAAAGAAGGAAATTCTGGTGGGTCTAGCAAATGGAAGATGAACAAAAAGCCTTGTCAATATTGTGGTGGAACTAATCATCAATTTTTTAGATGTTGGAGAAAGCCTGATGCTAGATGCAGAAGATGTCACAAGTTGGGTCACATGGAAGCCATCTGCAAAGAAAAAAATTATCAGCAAACAGGAAAAGCTCGGGTAGCAAAGTGAATGAAAGCGAGGAAGAGCACTTGTTTGTAGCTTCCTTTTCTACGAATCTTTTGTTGGGAATGATGCATGGCTGGTGGATAGTGGCTGTACCAATCATATGACCGGCAATTCAAAGCTGTTTAGGAGTCTAGACAGTCATCGGGTCCCGAGTTAGAATTGGCAATGGACAAGTATATTGAAGTGCAAGGGAAGGGTACAGTGGCTATTGAAGGAAATCAGGAGGTGAAGCTGATCAGTGATGTTCTTTTTGTGCCAAATATTGACCACAATCTGTTAAGTGTTGGTCAATTAGTTGAGAAGGGCTATAAAGTGAAATTCGAAGGGAAGGAATGTCTTATTAATAATGCAGATAGCAAAGAAGTGCTAAGAATTCCAATGGAGGACAAGAGTTTCATGTTCAAGCCAAAAGAGATGCAACAAATGGCTTTAAAGTGCAAAGAAGAAAATGCAGAGATATGGCATAAAAGACTTGGGCATGTTCACAGGAAGAGCATGTTGTTTATGCAGAGAAATAGCTTGGCAGATGACTTGCCAAGTTTGGAGGAGGAATTTCCACAGTGCAAAACTTGTCTTCTTGGCAAGCAAGCCAGATTTCCTTTCAAAGGAGGAGGCTAGAGAGCATGTGAAAAGCTGCAATTAGTCCACACAGATTTATGTGGACCTATGTCTGAGTCTTCTCTCAATGGTAGCGGTGTATTTCATTACCTTCACCGATGATATGACTAGGATGAGTTGGATTTATTTTCTGCGAGCCAAGTCCGAAGTTGCTGATGTGTTTGTGAAGTTTAAAGCCTTAGTTGAGAATCGAGTGGGAAGAAAATTAAAATGCTCGAGTGTCGATAATGGGTCCGAGTATACGCTCATAAGTTTAAGTTGAATTGTGAGCAAGCGGAATTGTGCAGCGAGTTCATCGCTCCCTATTCACCTCAACGAGAATGGGGGTCGGTGAGAGGAAAAACAGAAGTATTATGGAGATGGCTAGATGTATGATGCAGGAGAAGATGTTGCCTAAGAAGTTCTGGGCTGAGGCAGCTAATACTGCAGTGTTCCTGTTAAACAGATTACCCACAAAGGCCTTAGAGATGTCAACACCTTTTGAAGTCTGGTATGGTGTTAAACCTTCTGTGAAAAATTTGAAGGTTTTTGGGTGTTTATGTTACACTCATGTTCCTGAGGTCAAGAGGGACAAGTTGGATAAGAAGGCAGAGCTTGGAATCTTCATTGGGTACAGTCTCCAATCAAAGGCTTACAGAATTTTTCACCCTATGACGGGGAAGGTGACTATAAGTAGAGATGTTTTTTCTATAGGAAGATGAGTGGAATTGGATGGAAGGAATGAGTGCGGAAAGAATGACTTGAAAAACAACTGCACGAGATTTAGAGGTTGATGAAGTTATAGATGGATTGGAAGACGGTGTTGATGATTTACCAGTGAGAGGTACGAGGTCACTTGCTGAAATCTATGAAAGAAGCAATGTGGCAATGCTCGAACCATCTAACTTTGTGGAAGCTAAGGAGGATCAGAGGTGGATTGCAGCAATGCAGGAGGAGATTTCAATGATTCAGAAAAACCACACATGGGAGCTCGTTGATAGACCATCTGATAAGAATGTGATTGGGGTTAAGTGGGTGTTTAGAACAAAACTTAATCCTGATGGTTCTGTTAATAAATACAAAGCTAGACTGGTGGTGAAAGGCTATGCACAAATATGGGGAGTAGACTATTCTGAAACATTTGCTCATGTTGCACGACTTGATACAATAAGGCTACTGTTAGCTATTGCAGCAGAGAAGGGGTGGCCTATATTTCAGTTAGATGTCAAGTCTGCATTTCTGAATGGAGAGCTTGAGGAGGAGATTTTTGTTGAACAACCTGAAGGTTTTAGTATCAAAGGGCAAGAAGAGAGTGTATACAGGTTGAAGAAAGCTCTATATGGACTGAAGCAAGCTCCAAGAGCTTGGTATGGGAAGATAGATCGATATTTGCAGGATTTTGGCTTTGTAAAAAGCTTAAGTGAGTTCACTCTTTATGTCAAGAAGGTGAATCACAGCGTTGTAATTCTGTCACTTTATGTAGATGATCTATTAGTGACGGGGAATGATATGGAATTGATAGAGAAGGTGAAGCAAGATCTATTTGCAGTTTTTGAGATGTCGACTTGGGAAAGATGGCTTATTTTTGGGTTTGGAAGTCAAACGGGCTTCATATGAGATCTTCATCTGTCGGAAAAAAATACATGAAGGAAATTCTAAAGAAGTTTCAGATGGAAGATTGTCGAAGTGTAAGCACTCCTATGGCTGCTAAAGAAAAACTGCAAAAGAATGATGGAACAGATGCGTAGATGCTTCTATGTATAGAAGTCGATTGGGTGTCTCATGTATCTTACAGCAACCGGACCAGATATTTTATTTGCTGTGAGTATTTTATCTAGGTTTATGAGTAGTCCTAGTCGTTACATTTGATTGCAGCAAAAAGGGTATTAAGATATCTCAAAGGAACATTGTTCTTTGGTGTGAAGTTTAAGAAAGGTCGGAAGTTTAATCTGCAAGGATTTTCGATAGTGTGGGCTGGTTCGGTGGATGACATGAAAAGTACGTCTGGGTATTGTTTCAATATTGGTTCTGCTTGTTTCTCCTGGTGTTCCAAAAAGCAAGAGATTGTAGCTCAGTCTACTGCAGAGGCCGAGTTTATAGCAGCTACTGCAGCTGCAAATCAAGCTTTGTGGCTGAAAAAGATAATGAAAGATCTGTGGTTGAATTCTAGTGATTGCATTGAAGTTAACGTGGATAATCAGGCGGCGTTAGCAATATCTCAGAATCCAGTTTTCCATGGCAAAACCAAGCATTTCAAAGTCAAATTTTTCTTTCTGCGTGAGGTGCAACAAAGTGGCGAAGTTAAGTTGGTCTATTGTAGATCTGAAGATTAGCTTGCGAGACATGTTCACAAAACCACTTCAAGCTGGAAGATTTGAAGTACTAAGAAAGAAAATTGGAGTATGCAGCAGCAATCGATCCAAGGAGGAGTTTGTTGGATTATAATGTCTCCGTTGCTGTTTTATGTTTTCTTTTATTTATTCTGTTTTCTGCTGTTTTTACTCTGTTTTACTCTGTTTTTTTATTAAAAAACAGCCAAGTTCAATGTAGTTATTTGTTTAGTGTTTTTTGTTATTTTCTAGGAAGTTAATAGCACGTTTGTGTGCAGTTATGTGTTGCACGTACGTGAGCAGTTTTTGTTTTGTATTTAGGGGTTGTACTTGACAGTTTTTTTTCTTAAGCACAAGACGTATGAAGTGCTCTGTTTTTCATCTTCTCTCTCTCTCAAAAACAGAAATTTTTCTGTTTTGATTGGTGTTTTTATGAGTTTCAACAAAAGTTTGATAAGGGATCCATACAGTGACTTCAATGGGGACGCGAGTGTCGATACGGTGCTGGTAGTAGAGGTCGATGCAATCGATGTCGAGCCGCTTCAAGCTGGCCTCGCAAGCAGCCCTCACGTACGCCGGATCGCCCTGGATCTCCCACTTCCCGTCGGCGAGTCTGACCCCGAACTTGGTCGCCAATTCCACCTTCTGCCTCACCCCTCCCTTCAGTGCCTGCTCAAAATCAACCCCGAAATCAGAAAACCAAGGCGCAGGATCAGAGCATCCTGCTCGATGAAGCTAAGTTCCGTAAAACCATAAGCATATATAATTCATGCGAGAGGCAAAAGAGAGAGGCGAGAGAACGACCTTTCCGAGGAGGATTTCGTTGGTGTGAGGACCGTAGACGTCGGAGGTGTCGAGGAAGGTGACGCCGGAGCCGACGGCGTGGTTGATGAGGGCGATCATGTCGGGCTCGGACTTGGGAGGGCCGTAGAAGGCGGACATGCTCATGCAGCCCAGCCCCGCGCCGACACCTCCGGGCCCCGTGACCCCTGCCTTGATCCTCCTCACCGTTGTCGTCGATGCTGCCATTGCCGTAGTCTAGCTCGAGCTCGATCGTTCCCTGCACTGCACCGAGACGATGGCGAAGGCGTCGGGCGAGCCGAGATTTATAGGAGGGGAGTGGCAGAAGCTACGAAGGTGGGAGGGGAGCGGTAGTGGCTGTGAAGACGCACGTGCTTACGTCAATTGCACCCACAGTGACCACCCTTACCATATAGGGATGACGTACCTGCTCACGTCAATTGAACTTTTTGATGTCTTAGTGATTTACTCTTTCCATAAGCGAGAGGTGGGGCCAACCTTCCCACATAAAAAGCGGGAGGTGGAGTTTTGAATCCCTACCTAGGGATAATTTAGTATCAAATGTGATTTCTCACACCTAACATTGTCCGCATAAGCAATCGATTTGAGCTTGGCCATCTCTTCCGGTGAAAGCTTCACCGACGTAACTCCAATGTTCTGGTTGAAATTCTCGATCTTGATCGTGCCGGGAATCGGGCAAACGTCATCACTCGGTGGTGTACCCGGGCGAGGGCTAAGCGCAATGGGGTGCATCCTTTCTTTATGCAATTTCATTCACTTGGTCGAATAACTTTGCATTGTGAGCCAAGTTCTCGGCCGCAACCTTGGTATGTACTTCATAACATAAAGCAATGTCTAAGCGAGAGAGCGTACGAGCAACTATCATTTTCCTTTTAACGCCAAATTCTACATGAACGAGTGCAAAATTGGTTGCGTTGCATGCCATCAGATTGTCATGTTACTTGACATAATAAGCATTTGGAAGTGCGCAATCGCTGTGTATCTAGAAGAGCATGATCATTTAAAGATTATTTTGAAATGATTAAAATATTTTGTCCCGAATCATAATCGAATCCGACGGCGATGGGGCTTGATTTTGAGGTGAGGTAGGTGTCTCCTCTATTATGGAGCTCTCAGTGTTCTTATTTTTTGCCTTGGTATCGGAAAAAAAAATTGAATTCCTAATCGATTTGGTAATTTGTATTGCAGGATGAGGATTTGCAATAACAACCAAATAAAAAAAAAAAAGAAAAAAAAAAGAAAGGCAACTATATGGGAAGCTAGGCTAGGAAGAACGTCACTGATAACATGATAGAAAATAAGAGGGAAAATGAAGAGAATTTTGTTGTATATCGATTGATCTATATATTAGTACATTGGTCTATTTATAGTGTAAGAATGAAAGAGAAAAAATGAAATAATATATAAAGAATTATAAATTTCATATTCACTAAACAATCACAAATTGACCAAATCAATTAGTCCGCAATTAGGATTGGCGTCATGATCAAGATCTTCAATTATATCCAGAAAATAAAATACCGACCTTTCCAAGGAGGACTTCGTTGGCGTTAAGGCCATAGATGTCGGAGGTGTTGAAGAAAAACAAAACTTCACACAAAGACACAAATGTTACGAGGTTCGGCAATGTGCCTATGTCCTCGACAAAGCTTTCGAGTCTCTCTGGTTTTTATTTATTTATTGAGCATCTGCCATTGTTCAACCATATGTACATAAAAGGTTGCCGCAACTAAGGAAACAAGCAACCATAATAAAAACAGAAAAAAAGGAAGAGATCCCAGAATTATAGGAATACAATATTAACAAATCTCCTTTCTTAAGATAGGAGAGAAAATCATGCCAACACTCCCCCTCAAGTTGGGCCAAAGACCTCGTCGGAGGTCAACTTGCTTGTCATTTCTTGAAATACTCCCTTCGGTAACGCTTTGGTAAAAACATCGGCCAATTGACCCTCACTGCGAATGTACGGAGTCTCAATTGTCTTGTCTTGCACTTTTTCTCTCACAAAGTGGCAATCCACCTCTATGTGTTTGGTCCTCTCATGAAACACTGGATTTGAAGCTATATGAGTTGCAGCCCGATTATCACAAAACAACTTTGTAGGCTTGGTCATGCAATTGCAACCCAATTCTTGAAGCAGAAGTCTCAACCACACAAGTTCACTAGTAGTAATAGCCATGGCCCGATATTCTACCTTTGCACTCGAACGAGCAACCGCCGTTTGTTTTTTGCTTTTCCAAGTGACAATGTTTCCTCCCACAAAAGTACAAAACCCTGTAGTAGATTTCCTGTCTGTAGGGTTCCCGGCCCAATCTACATCAATGTAGCCAACAAGCTCTATATGACCATTATTTTTCATTAAAATTCCCTTCCTAGGAGTGGCCTTCAAATATCGTAGTAAATGATTTATTAGCTCCATATGCCCTCTAGTTGGTTTCTACATAAATTGACTTATGTAACTAACAGTATATGCTATGTCAGGTCTTGTGATAGTCAGATAAATAAACCGTCCAACAAGTCGCTAAAACTGCCCAACATCATGTAATGGAGTGTCATCTAAAATGAACTTACTATTATACTCCATAGGAATGTTGGTCAGTCTAACTCCCAACTTCCCAATCTCTTTCAGCAAATCCATGACATATTTTCTCTGAGATAAAAATAATCCTTTGTGAGATCTCGCCACCTCAATACCCAAAAAATGCCTCAATTTGCCAAGGTCTTTGATATCAAATTCCTTGCTCAAATGTGGCTTAAGTGCTTCGATTCCAAGTTGATTGCTGCATCTAATCACAATATCATCAACATAAACAAGTACAACAACTATACTTTTGTTGTCAGCCTTGGTGAACATTGACGAGTCTGTTATCCCTCTTTTGAATCCAACCTTGATGAGTGCAGCACTTAGTTTACCATATGAAGCTCTAGGTGATTTCTTGAGACCATATATGGCCTTCTTCAACCTACAAACAATTCCATCTTTATTATGCAAGGGGTGACCAGGAGGAAGATCCATATAAACCTCCTCCTCCAAATCTCCATGAAGGAATGCGTTCTTTACATCCATTTGGAACAATGACCATCCATAATTAACAGCTACTGACATAAGAACACGCACAGTGTTCATTTTAACCACAGGTGCAAATGTTTCTTTGTAGTCTATACCATATGTTTGAGTGTATCCTTTTGCAACCAGCCTCGCTTTATACCCTCTAGGTGATTTCTTGAGACCATATATGGCCTTCTTCAACCTACAAACAATTCCATCTTTATTATGCAAGGGGTGACCAGGAGGAAGATCCATATAAACCTCCTCCTCCAAATCTCCATGAAGGAATGCGTTCTTTACATCCATTTGGAACAATGACCATCCATAATTAACAGCTACTGACATAAGAACATGCACAGTGTTCATTTTAACCACAGGTGCAAATGTTTCTTTGTAGTCTATACCATATGTTTGAGTGTATCCTTTTGCAACCAGCCTCGCTTTATACCTTTCAACTGATCCATCACTATTATATTTGATCTTATAGATCCATCGGCAACCAACTGTCTTCTTCCCTCTTGGAAGTTGTACAAGTTCCCAAGTATGATTTCGATCTAAAGCCTAAAGTTCATCCTTCATTGCATTAACCCAAATGGCTTTTTCCCTTGCTTCCTCATAGTTGTGAGGTTCTTGTTGTTCTTCAATAGCAGATAAGAAACTCAAAAAATTGGGAGATAATTTGTCATATCCAACAAATTCTTGAATGGGATGTTGAGCTGAATAATAAGTAGTAAAATCTCAAAGTTGAGTTGAGGGTCTAGTGACACGAGATGATCTTCGTAACAGGATTACATCTGTTGCCCTTTCATCTATCAGCCCATTAATGGCAATTCTAGGTTCAGCTTTTGGAACGACAATTGCCTCAATCTCTCAATCCACTTCTGAATTTTCTTGATCTGCAAATTCGTGACCCGAAGCATAGCTCCCATTGTTGGCTTCGACACCCCCATTGTTGACATTGGCTTCACCGGTCCCATTAACATCCATAGGAACGAGAGCACATTCATAGGAAAACTTATTATAATAATCTGTGCACTCCCCCTGAATGTGGTGGCTCTTGTTAGGAAAAAACATATGAATTTCATCAAATACAACATCCCGAGAAATATAGATACGCTTTGTGTAAGGGTCATAACACTTGTTGCATTTCTTGACAGATGAATAACCAACAAACACACATTTCTGGCACGAGGATCTAGCTTTCCTCTAGTTTGAGAGTGAACATAGCTAGAGACACACCCAAAAATCCTCAAGTGAGATATATGAAATTTTCGCCCATACAACACTCCCATAGGAGTTATATACCCTAATACTCGACTAGGGAGTCTATTAATTAAATAACAGCTAGTCATAACTGCATCCGCCCAATAGGATTTAGACAAATTCGCAGAGAATAACAAGGCCCGAGTGACCTCTAGTAGGTGACGATTTTTTCTTTCAGCTATTCCATTCTGTTGTGGAGTACCCACACATGTTGTCTCGTGAATAATACCCTTGCTTCGTAAAAATACCCGAAATATATGATTGGTGTATTTGGTACCATTGTCGGTACGAAGAACCTTCACGGAACTATTAAATTGATTACTCACCATATTGCAAAAATCCTGGAAAACAATAAGCACTTCACTTTTGTACTTAAGAAGGTAAAGTCAGGTAGCTCTCGATTTATCATCAATAAAGGTAACAAAACACCGAAAGCCCTCTCTAGAATCAATAGGAGAATATCCCCAAATGTCTGAATGTAACGAAGCAAACAATTCAGTTGATTTATGCAAATGTTTAGGGAAGGGCAACCTATGTTGCTTAGCAAAGTGACATGGATCACAACTACTAGAATCATGAGTCAAAGACATGTTTAAGGACTGCAACACCCGATCTGAAGGATGACCCATGCGCCAATGCCATAGACGAGAGGTATCCACATTCCCCTTCCTAGCCACCAACGCTTCACCATGCAAATCTAAGGTGTACAGCCCATCCCGAAGTTGTCCTTCACCAATCATCCTCCTGGTATTGCGATCCTAGAACAACACCTTCTGCGGAGTAAAAATGACATTACAATTCCACTATTTAGCACATTTGCTCACAGATATTAAATTAAAAGATAATCCTGGAATCAATAAAGCCTCAGTTTTCTTCGAAAGCACATTCAGTTGCCCAACACCTTGGGTTGGTACCTACACTTTGTTAGCTACTGTGATCGGTGGATACAAAGAGCTAGAAACAGTATTAGATAGAATATGTGGGGAACTACACATATGATATGTGGCACCAGAATCAACAATAAATCGATTTCTAGACTCAACAGAAAGTGCACTAATATTACTAAAAGTCTTGGCCAAATTTATGGATTCAGTGCCAGAGGGACCCGAACCATATGTCTAAAGTAGTTGCTGAACCTACAGCGCTAGAGACTCCAACTTGGATTGGAAGTCTATGGTATTCCCTTCAATTGCTGTCTTAGCGTCCAGACCTTTGTCCTTATTTGGACGCAACTGAGGGTGTAGAATCCAACATCGTTCCTTAGAATGCCCATCTCGATCACAATGATTGCAATGAAAACGAAGGGGCTTCTTTCCTTTCCCTTTGACAAATCGAGTACCACTATCACTTTGCCTGGCATTAGAACTAACAGTGTTTACAGAGTGTTATGATGATCTTATTGATGGTGCCACAATCGAGTCAGAATGCATGACTCTCCTCCTTGTTTCTTCACTTTGTATTATGGAGCAAACGGTATTAAAGGATAGCAATTGCGGCCTCATAAGAATGTCACGTTTGGTGTCTTCAAACTCCGGCCTTAGGCTTGCCAAGAGATAAAAAAATTCTATCTTGCTCTTCCCTTTGCACATAGTCACGCACATTCTGGGTTGCAGGTCTGTATTGATAGAGTTCATCCCACTGTTTTTTATGTTCCCTAAATGTTCTGTGAATGATTGATTTGCACCTTGCCTAGAGGTAGCAAGACTTTGTTGAAGCATAACGATTTGAGATGCATTATTGGCTTGACCATACATCTCAAACAACGAATCCTACAATGTTTTGGCCGAATCTAAATAAGCAAAAATCTCATAGATTTTAGGCTCCATTGAGTTGAAGATCCAAGTCATAACGCCATGATCACTTGCTTGCCATTCTTCAAAATTTGGATGACTTTCATCAGGGGCTTTAGTTTGCCTAGTAATATATCCAAGCCTCGATCGGCCTCCAAGCACAATGGTCACTGCTCGTGACCATGGGAGAAAATTCCTTCCATTCAACAAAATAGATGTAAGACGTTGGCTGTTTACCTCATGCACCACAGCCTTCGCTAATTCAGAACTTGCACCTTTGTCGGGAAGTTTTCCAAATTCTAATTCTGAAATTGTCATGGTGCTCAACAAAAAAACGACACAAAGAGGATGAGGCGAGTTCTTCAAATAATCATGGTCATAACCCGCTCTGATACCATGAAGAAAAACAAAACTTCACACAAAGACACAAAGGTTACGAGGTTCGGCAATGTGCCTACGTCCTCGGACAAAGCTTTCGGTCTCTCTTTTTTTTTTTTTTTTTTTTTGTATTGAGCATCTACCATTGTTCAACCATATGTACATAAAAGGTTGCCACAACTAAGGAAACAAGCAACCAGAATAAAAACAGAAAAAGGAAGAGATCCCAAAATTATAGGAATACAATATTAACAAATCTCATTTCTTAAGATAGGAGAGAAAATCACGCCAACAGGTGTCGAGGAAGGCAACACCCGATTCAACGGTGTGGTGGACAAGCTCGATCGTGGCGGGTTTGGGCATGGGAGGTCCGGCGAAGTAGACATGCCCATGCAGCCCAGCCCCTGCGCCGAGACCTTGAGACCCTACGACCCCAACTTGATCCTCCTCACCGTCTGACGACGCCATTGCCACCATCGTCTAACTCAAGGTCGATGCAAGAACAGAGAATGGAGAATGGACAGTTCGAGAGCTCGCTCGCTCTTTCGCTCGCTGCCTGCACCGAGACGACAACGAAGCCGTTGGGTGAGCCAAGCTCTATAGGCGGGAGTAGCAGGCGTTCGATTGGCACGTTTTGAAGTCGAAAGTATAGTTTTTTAAAAATTATTTTCTTTCTTTTAATCTCGTGAATGTTCTACATCTGCCGCATGTCTATATGCTTTCCTGAGGAACAGTCCATGAATGTATGGTCTTGCGATGTGCAGCTAAGCAAATAATTCCATGCCGCCTTGTCTGAACGCAACGTTGCTAGTGCTCAGAAAATGACAATATCCCGTGCAATTATCCGACAAGCGAAGCAAAACAAAATAATCTCTTCTCCGATGCAAACTTAATTGAAAACAACAGTTAGAGCATTATATTTGTTAAAAAGAAATAATTTTGTGATAATTTTTATTCTAAACTACAAAAAATCAAATAACAAATAATTGAAATTATTATGGGGTTCATCACTTTAAAAATTTGTGACTCACAATAAATTGTTATTCTCATAATAATCCAAAGACTATTATTATGCTAATAAAATTATTTACTAAAAAACAAATTCCAAGCACAAGGGAATGTTACAATGAAAAACCTCCCATTGATATAGCCTCCCATTTAGTTAGGCCAAATAAACCCTCTATTAATTTCTCCATATGGATCAATGTCATCACCAAGAGAAAGCCCATTTTTAAAGCTATCAGTATATTGTGTGATTATTTTAACATAACTCACTCATGTATCTTAACAATCAAAATGTGAAATTCCGTTCTTAAACTTTAATAAATGTTTAATTTAGTTCATAGATTATATCATTGCATTCTATCTCATAAGACTGCATTTGAAGGGCTGGATAAAACTCTAATATGATAAGTTTAATCCTATCCGGTGTCTAGACTAATGTGAAATTCGGATATAGTCCGGATAAAAAATCAGAAAGTGATATAAATCCAGATCAAATATGTGAAATTTGAAAACTGAACCCCACCCAACACCCCACCCCGGGGTGCTTTTTATGGCTTATCCTCGCTTTTGACCAGTGCCACCATCATCTCTCTTGTTCCGATTTGTCTCACTAAAATCACCACCACAAAATTAGGGCATGAGTATCGCTGAGCTCGTCAGCCCTACCTCTTTCTTATGTCACTTAACTCCATTTTAGTAGGGAAATTTGTGATCCCGATCAAAGGTGGACACCTCCTCTGTGAAGAAGATGATCTGAAAGAGGCGGCAGCCAAGGTGATAGAGCTCCTCAACCATGTCACTAGGAGCGAGTAGTACCGATGGTGCCACCACTCATCAACCGGATCCGCACGCTGTCTCGGGGGAAGCTGTTGAAGCGACTGAACAAGTCGGGGCACGGTAACAGGGAATCAACGCAGTATTCACACTCGTCGAAGGGGATGGATTCACTGCAGGAAAAAGGCGTCGAAATTAAAGATGGCTAGACCAGCGGAGAACTCAAACCCAAGGGCCTCTCAATGTGGCGAAGTCAAAGGTAGAGCGAGCGTAATCCATCAAGTTGATCAAGCGCAGCGAAAGGGGTGTTGCAGAAGGAGCGAGCGTCCTTGAAGTCACATGGAACGGGGGTGTTTGATATGGATGAAGATTGTGAAAGGATGAATAGTATTTACGACTTCCATGGTTTATTTTTAATTTTAATTATACAAATCAAGCACTCGTTTAATTTTTTTTTATTTGAATCATGTTATATCCGGACATCAAGAAATATTATATGGGATTTTTATCCTATCATTATCCCATATAGCAAAGATGTTCAAACGACCAAACACAGCATCGATGGATTTATCAAGCCTAGGATCTAAATTAAATATGTACAAAAAGTTCGACAATCATACTAAATAAATTAAAAATTCAGTAAGAACATAACACATTGGACCAAAGTTCAATGACTATTTGCGTTATTTTCCTAAACCAAAACAAAACAACATTGCTCCACTCTTAACTCCAAATAAAAAACAATAGAAGTGTCGTTTTTAATTTTAGGAAACTTGCGCAATATCTCCGACTGTTTAATAATAATTCAGAGGCATGAGCAAAGGTATCGAGCTACATAAAAGCTCATGAACCGTAGGTGGTGAAACTTGAACAAGAAACCTTCGATTTCCCCGACACTTAAATCAACCGCGCCAGCATTTTATCCCCAACTTCGTTTTCGCGAGAACATCAGGTAACATTTTACTGTTCCTTCACTTCGCTACCAAACCAAACACAAAGCGAAGCTTTGCATCTATGTGTAACATCCAGTCTTAAGAGCATGTTGCACACGGTGTAAGTATTGAACTCGTGGTTGGAGGAGAATTAAGTGTCACTTAGTATGTACGACTGAGTTTGAATTCTTCAAAATCCCGATTTCTCAGATTCTAAAAGTCACCCCAATAAAGTCGGCACGGCGGGCTCAGTTCCTATTCAACTCGCTCTCGTGTTTATCGAGTGATCTTTCCCCAATAAGGTTAGTACACATCCATAATCTTCTCATAGTGAATGTCACATGTACAAAACAAAAACAGTCCCTCTCTTATTACACATACTTATAACAGCCACACAACATAAACTCAAATTACTTCTGCGGCAAATGCTCAAACTCTGCACATCAAAGATGCAGCAACAGAAGCAGACACGCTTCTAGGCAGGTTTCCAAGAAGAAAGGGGTGGAGTGTCGGAGTTTTCCCACGTAAACATGCTTCCATCGTACCTGCCACCCTTGACATTGTCCGCAGAAGCAATCGATTCAAGCTCGGCCATCTCTTCCGGTGAAAGCTTCACTGACAGAGCTCCAATGTTCTGGTTGAAATTCTCGATCTTGGTTGTGCCAGGAATCGGGCAAATGTCGTCACCCTGGTGGTGTACCCAGGCGAGGGCTAACTGCGATGGGGTGCATCCCTTTCTTTGTGCAATTTCATTCACTCGGTCAAAGAACTTCGTGTTGTGAGCCAAGTTCTCTGGCCAGAACCTTGGTAGATACTGCATAACATAGAGCAATGTCTCAGCAGAGAGCATATGAGCAATTATCATTTTCCTTTTAAGGCTAAATTCTACAGCAACAAGTGCAAAAGTGGTTGCATTGCATGCCATCGGATTGTCTTGTTACTTGACATAATAAGCATTTAGAAGTGATTAAAATATCTTGTCCCAAATCATAAGCATTAGAAACGTCAAGCGAAGTGATCTAGCAACTACCACACAAGGCTGATGGGTTTGATGTAGGATGTGAAAACAGAAACAAACTCGACAATCTAAGTTTTGTACGTGGGATGATACCATTAGTCACACATAAAATAAAAAATCAGAAATGTAGATGATGTGTAGAAGAATGTTATCAGACGCAGAGCTCTTTTAGCTACAAAGAAAAATAGCTACTTCACTTGCCCAGCACTATCGCTAGACAAACGCTAATGGCAGGGAGTAATACACAATTGGCTTTATGTCAGATGGGAACTTGATCCAAAACTCTCATAAGAAGGGTTGGGAGTCCTCGCTCAAGAAATGGTTGTGTCGAGATATAGTTTATCTTGTGAAGAAAGATGAGAATGAAAAAGGACGGAGGGCCAAAGCCCGATACTGGCGTCAGTTATTTTGAGGAAATATCGCTAATCTTGTGAAGAAAGATGAGAGAAAAAGGGTGGGTGGAAAGTGGGGAAAGGATAGTGATTAGCAAATGGTGGGAAGGCTGGGAAACAGAGCAACTTACAAATAAACCTATATGTATTCATTCCCAAAAGCACGAGAATCTGGGAAACTGCTCTTTCGGGCTCATTAAAGCCATTACCTGTGATTTTACATTTATCTAGAATCAAGAGAGGTGGGATGTGACATCCGGATTTTCAGGTTTTAATTTCGATTGGATAAATAGGGCCGTCTTCGTTCAATTGAAGCCAGAGATTGTGAAATTGGGATGCAAGTACACCACAGTGATAAGGAAAAATACCAATTTGATTGATGTGGTGTTGAATGAATTAATGGGGGTCAATTTGATTTAATTCAAGTGGGATTAAGATTCGATTGGAAAAGAATTGAAGGGAATGAAAGAAATTACTGTACAAAGTTTCATGCCGTGGAAAAATAAAATGGACTCATTAGAATAAGGTTGTGGGAGTTTTGAGTGAGTGGAGTATGACATCATCCATGAGGTCATGGTGGGTCACTTTTGTTGGATTAAAGAAAAAAGAAAAAGAAAAGAAATGGCCCCCATCCTTCTCTCTCCTTCCTCTCTCCCTTCCGTGGGATTGTCCTCCATCTTCTTTGTGCGAAGGACCAGAAATATTTGCAGAGAAGAAGAAGGAGCAGCCATCGCCGACCACCCGCTCGCACGCCGTCGTCGCCGCCGCCGCCGTGCATCCGTCCCGCCCCGCCTACGCACACTCGCCGGCCCGCCGTCGCACCGTCTCCGCCTCCCACTCGCCTACCCTTGCATTGCAGCTGCTGTATCAACCCGTGCCGGAGCCGTTCGGCCACCTCCGGCCACCGTTCGGGTCCCGCCTTGGTCCGGTTTAACCCCTCAACCTTCCCCGATCCTTCCCCATCTCATCCAAGCTCCGGATCTACCCTTTCTCGGCCTCAAATCGCAATGGACAGCAGCTGGAAAAAAATGGGTATGCAGCGGACGTTTGGCCCGTTTTGGCCTCCTTCCCGAGCTCAGATGCTCGGCCCGCTTTGAGGAAAGTTGTTCTCCTCGGCGCCCCCGTCGTTTTGGTCCGCTCGGCTCGCTAATCTGGTGAGTTTAACTCACTAAATCTTGATTAGAGTGTTAATTATGCCCTAAGTGTGCTTAGTTTAAATTAATTAAGTTTATGTGGGTGGATTAGTGTATTTAATTATAAATTGGATTAAGAGGTTGGTTTATGTTAAAGTGTGTTTAAATTAAAGGTTAAAAGAAGTTATTTAAAGTTAAGCCTTGATGTGACATAAAAAGATTTTAGTTTTGAATTATTTAAGTGCTTCGAAATTCTGGAAAATATAATATTATTTTATAATCCGAAATTATTAAAATATTATTTAAAAAAAACGAAAAAATTATTTTTGACCCCGGTTGCTCAGAATTTCGTGCCGATTGCTGCTGTGTATTCAGATTTTGAAATTGATGATTGGATATCATAAATTGAGGGTGGATTGCAAAAAATATGGATATTATTATTTAATTAATTTTCGGAATAAAATTTATTATTTATTAAAATTCAAAAATTTCGTCGGGGCCCTAAACTCTCGAATTTCGTGTTGATCGCTGCTGTGTATTTAGAATTCGAATTTGATGATTGATTGTGGCAAATTAAGTGTGGATTGTGAAAAGTATGGATTTTATTTAGAAAATTCCAAGCGTCGAGTTTGGCATTGAAATTGGGTTGTTAATGGTTAATATCGTAATTGGATTATGTGAGTGAAATGTTAAGTATCCCGGGATCGGTATCAAATTGTTGAGTGCTAGTTGAAAGGCTCGGGTTGCAGTAGTGGCTAAGCCAACTGGATCCTTATTCTGCTAGAAATGCCGTCAAGAGAGACGTGGCTCGGGTTGCAGTAGTGGCGGGACCGACTGGACCTTTATTTTTCTAGAAATGCCATTGATAGAATGACGTGGCTTGGTCGCAGTAGTGGCGGGACCGACTGGACCTTCATTCTTCTAGAAATGCCGTCGATAGAATGACGTGGCTTGGTCGTAGTAGTGGCGGGACCGACTGGACCTTCATTCTTCTAGAAATGCCGTCGATAGAATGACGTGGCTTGGTCGTAGTAGTGGCGGGACCGACTGGACCTTTGTTCTTCTAGAAATGCCGTCGATAGAATGACGTGGCTTGGTCGCAATGGTGGCGGGACCGATTTGGACCTTTATTCTTCTAGAAATGCTATCGATAGAATGACGTGGCTTGGTCGCGATGAGTGGCGGGACCGATTTGGACCTTTATTCTTCTAGAAATGCCGTCGATAGAATGACGTGGCTTGGTTGCAGTAGTGGCGGGACCGACTTGACCTCTATTCTTCTCGAAATGCCGTAATGTTAATAGATAGCCGACCTGTGAGTAGGCTATGCCCTTGTGTGGCAGTGAATAATAATTAGAATGCGTGCTAAGTGCGATCGTGATTTATATGAAAGTGATGGCGTTCCAATTGTTTGAATTATTATTACTACCTGAGATTATGTGATACAAATTGTGCTAACCTGCAGGAATGAATTGAGGCGAGGTAAGTTCTCTGTGTGATGTGGCTAGGCCACCCTTGGGCGTATTTTCTTTCTAATAGGGGTTTAGGGGGTTGAACTTGCTAAGACGTTGTCTCAGTGGTTATTGAATAACCATTTCAGGTCCCTGGAGGACGGAGCGACCAGATAGCTTTGGTTGGCCTTGAGGAGTTGGAGAGGTGAAGTCATAAGGATTGGAGATCGTGTACGACTTGTAGGTCGTAGGATAACCTCTTTTTAAGAGCCGGTCTTTTGTAGAATTTTGGCCGTAGACCTCTGTTTGTAATTCTGTTGAATTATGATAGTGTTATGTTGTGATTTTGTTTCCTGCTTTTCTATCACGTATGTTATTGTCAGGGGTTTTATAATACGTTCTGCTTGCGCATTAATAAATGAATGGGGTCGGCGACACTACCTGGGAATGTTGCATTTGATCGACCGCAGTGGGATGTGCGCGCGCTCGGGGTTCGGGGCATGACATCCCCGTTTAAGTGGTATCAGAGCATGGTCTGTGTATGGAGTGATAAGGTGCGATGAGTCATGGGATAATTAGTCGGAAATGCTTTTAATATGCTAATGCATGTGGTTGATAGTTGATTGGTAGTGTGTTTGTGGGGTCACTCAAATTCTAACATGATGTTGGAATAGGAAAACAGACGTCTATAAAGAGCTTGTAGGATGAGTGACCAGGAGTGGAGAACTCCTTGGAGAAGGTCGGTAGGACCTATACCTCGGGGTAGGATGCTGACAAGAGTCAATACCCGAGGTAGAGCGCAGGCTTAGGCCAGCGTGAGTGTGAGAGTACTGTTGCAAATCGGTACTGTGGGTGTAGTAGCACCGATTGATCCTAGGTTCATCGGGATTGGTTAGGCGCCAAAGTCTTTGGGAAGTATTTTTGGGTTCGTAAGCTCAGGATCGAGCCGTCGCTATTGCCGTTGTCTCTACTACTTCCAGTGTTGTGACCGTCGTTGTTGTTGCCATGCCTGTTGAGGCCCGATCTAGAGTTGTGATCGAGGATTAAGTCGCCATATCTGAGTCAAAGTTCAGTTTAAGCAAAAACGGAAATCAATTGGAGGAAATGCTGATATCAGAAGAAAAGTGCCTTGCTTCACCCAACCAGAAGAGTAAAATTTGAAAGTCAGTACTTAGCTCGATCGATGTGTGTTGTATCTGTAAGAAAAGACGAGGATTTGTTCTATGCTGTAAGAGAGAAATGACTTGTTACAGGTGTTTCCTGTAAGGTCATTTAATCAAAGATTTCCCGTATAGGCAGATGGAGTCACATATGTTTCTATCACTGTCGTTGATAAGATAGAATAGAGGAAATATGCTTCAGGATGTTCAATGGGGGTACTTGGAACGGATCTCAGTGTAAGGAAGGGTGCATGATGTTCCTTGATGGGAGGTAGAGGACTCACCGATTGTATGCCGAGTTTGTGGAAAGGAGGCATGAGTCAGCTTAGTGTCAGAGTAAGAAGGGAGCATAATTTGAATATGGCCAACACGACCATCGAGTTAGGAACTGTTCGTGTAAGTTCAGGAGAGCGTAAGCACTGTTACTGCATAAAGGACGCCACTAGGATGGCTAGAGGAGCATGAAGGGATCGACCATGCATCAATCAGAAGAATAATGTTTATGAGATGTTTTATGCAGAGTAAAGCAGCAGAATTTTCAGTGAAGGTTGTGGGGTTTTCGTTGTGGTAATAAAGTAATATGAAGATGAGTCTCTGACTATAGTTGTACCTGATGGGTTTGCTTATGTATGACTCGGAAGTCATTTATGAAAAGGTTTGGCTCGAGGAGCTTTCTGCTGTTGTGAATCACGGCAGTGATATAATTCAGTTTGTTCAGTTAGCGTATGAAAGTTTTGAATTATTGAAAGTTGAAGAGGAACTTCAATCCTTGTTATTCGTCACTGAAGATGACTTGGTTCAGGTTGTTGGTTATCGAATCTACATGGCAACTATAATGGATTCGTCAGTTGATGAGCTGAATATGGAGAATATGATTGTGGTACATAAGTTTTCTAAGGTATTTTCTGAAGAATTGTCAAGTTTGCTATCAGAAAGAAAAATAGAGTTTGTGATCAAATTAGCATCCGGAGCAGAGCCAGTCCCTAAGGCTCCTTACTGGATGGTGTTACTCGAATTAAAAGAACTAAAAGGTGCAGATGTAGGAATTATTGGATAGGGGATTCATACGTTCCAGTGCATCACCTTGGGGAGCACCTGTTCTATTCGTGAAAAAGAAAGTTGGTTCGTTGTGTTTGTATGTCGATATCCCTCAAGATCGACTAGAGATCAGGGTATCATCAGTTGAGAATCAGGAAGAAAGACATACCGAAGTTAGCATCTTGCGCTCGATACAGTAGTTATGAGTTCACTGTAATGCTGTGCGGTTTAATGGACACCCCAGCTGTTTGTTTGGGTCTGATGAGCAGAATGTTTCAGGACACTTGAATCAATTGTGATCGTGTTCATTGAAGTCATCCTGGTGTGTTCGAAGAGTACAGATGAGCACAAGAGATATTTGGGGATGGTACTTCAAACCTTGGGTGCTTTTGGATTTTACAATAAGCTTAGTAGATGCGAGTTTTGGATGACTCGTATTGCGTTCCTAGGTCACGTGATTTCAGGTGAAGAAATCTCCATAGAGCTCGCCCAAGATTAAAGCAGTGAACAATTAGCTGAGATTGACTACAGTGGCAGAGATTAGAAGTTTCTGGGGATTAGCAGGATATTACGAAAGTTTTGTGGAAGGGATTTCAACGTCAGTGTTGCAGTTGATTTGACTACTGAGGAAGTAAGAAAAGTTCATGTAGACAAATGAGTGCGAGCGTAGTTTTCAAGCGCTTAAGCATAAGCTGACTACCGCACCTGTGCTGACCATTCCATCTGGTCCTGAAAGTTATGAGATCTGCAATCATGCGTCGTTTAAAAGATTTGATTACGTGTTGATGCAACAGGATAGGGTTGTTGCATATGTGTCCTGTCAGTTGAGACCTCGGGAAATGAATATGAGACAGCGTCGCTGGATGGAACTCATTAAGGATGATAACTATGATATTTCGTATCACTTTGGAAAGGTGAGCAAAGTCGCAGATGCACTGAGTCGAGAGTCCTTAATTGTACAGTTGGCACTCAAGGATTGGATCTTACTTGAGGAAGTCCGAAATTCGGTTTTCAAATCTAAGGAATGCCACATTTTGAATCTTATGACCACTCTCGAATTGAGCCGAGAGTTTAGATCATAATCAAATCGCTTCAGTGGACAGATTCAGAAATTCAGAAGATTCTATAAGAGAATACAGATGAGAGAGAGATTGATTTTCAGATTTCCAAAGGCAGAATGCTAAGGTTCTGAGGACGATTGTATGTAATTGTCGATACAGAGATTTAAGAAGAGATCTTATGGGAAGTTCATCATAGCAATTTTAGAGTCGTCTAGACAGTGCGAAGATGAGTAAGAATCAACATCATCGAGATTAGTAGATCGGTGTGAAGATAGATATCGTTGAACAAGTTGCAAGTATCAGAGATGTCAGTAAGTGAAAGTTCAGTGATGTAAACCAGGAGGGCTTTTACCATCTGTCGCAACCTAATTTTCGGGTGCACCACCTAAAACTAGGTTAATGGACTGCTGAGTTTTTACACTTAGCTCAGGCTCTCCCAAGCCCATACCAAATCGCGACTTAAGTCTAAATTTTTAAACATGCAAGAGGTTATTATCTAAGAGTCGCCACTAATCGGTTTATGGTAGGTCGACTAGACACCTAAGTAAAATAAAGGGAGATTTATTTTACTTCTACGAACCAAAGACTAAGGGTACGGGGACTTGGTTACACTAGAATTTTCTAATGCCCTTTCGGTACCATTTCTTTTAATTTTCAAAATATTTTCGCAGGCAGCTTGGATTTATTTTAAGCTAAATCATTATCATGCAAATGGGGTGGCGACACGGGTGCTCATCCATTATTAAAACATTCAAATAAATAAATTGCATCACACAAAGCAAGCAAACAACTTTTTTGGATTTGCTTAAAAATTAGAATTCTTTTATTAAAAATGCATTTTAAAACTAAATGACTTAATTTTATTAATATGCAAATTCTAATTAAATGGGTCTATTATGCAAACTAATTAACATGCACCTCATGACCTAATTTTACTAATTAACAAATTATGATTAAATGATTCTATTATGCAAACTAGTTAACATGCATCTAGTATTTTTGCATTTTTATTATTGAAATTCAGAATTTATGAAAACCCTAATTAATCTATCTAAAAATAATCTTCTATCCATTTTTGGGATTAATTTGACTTAAACACTATTCTGTCTTAGAAGACTATTTTTATTTTTTTTATTTTAAAAAAGAGGATGAAAATGTGCCAATTATATCTAAAACTCTAAAAAGGCTATTTAAGTCTAATCCTAACTTAGTTCTAAAAGTGCAATCCTAAAAATGTAATCCTAAGAAAATTCTAATTTACTAAACCTACATGTTTGATTTACTAACCCTATATGCTCATGTAGAATTTTGATTTTTTTTTTTATTTTCTGATTTTTTTAGTTTTTTTAACGATAAGTAATTATTAAATAAATATTAAATCTAAGCTATCAACAAAATAAAGGATTAAAATAATCGAAACAATAACTGATGTCTCACAGGTCAAATTAACGATTATTCTAACCCTAATTATCAAGACAAAGAGATCAAAATAATTACAAATCCGATCCAAAGTCTTACGGGCCAAATTAAATAATCATTATGATTTAATAATTGAAATTCCACTAAAAAGCCCAACAATTAAAATAATTAAAAAAATGATCCAATGTCTCTCAGATCAAATTAATAATCATAATAATTCCGGATAAAATCCTGCGAATAATGCCTAAAAAAATTATAGATATTAACATCCAATATTACAAATCAAATAACTAAACTAAAAATGCTATCAAATGAAATACACAAAAAGATAACATAACAAATAAAAAGAGTAAAATAAACTAAATTATAAATAAAGTGAAAAGTAAAGTAAAAAGTTAAAAATAAAAAATAAAAATAAAAACTACCTAAGGGAATCGACAGGGGAATGGCGCCGGGTGGTCGTTTGACCGGTCGTCGGAGTTCCGGTGGGGGTGCGGGATCGCGGTGGCGAGGTGGTGGGGCGTGGGTGTGGGCAAGCGCAAGTGAGGAGCGGACACACGGTGATGAGCGGCGGAGGTGTAGCGACGGAGTTGAGCTCGGGGAGTTGAGATGCGTAGGGATAGCGGTGCGGCGTCGTAAGGAAACTCGCAAGGACGTCGGGTTGGCGATGTCGGATGAGCGAGGCGCAAGGTGATGGGCCGCAGATCGCGGGGGTTAAGCGAGGCGGGGGGCAGCGACGGCGGTGGTGTGCGGTCGCGAGCTCACGAGTGAGAGAGATCTCCGGACGATCGGCGGGATGCGGTGGAGCGCGGCGTAGGTGGAGGCGTTGCGACGGTGGGTGGCACGGGGGTGCGGGGCGCAACGGCGGTCAAAGGAGGCGTGGGCGAAAGAGGCGCGGCGACACCGGCGGAAATCACGAAGGAGATGAAAAGTCTCATCTTTCCTCATTTTTTCCTTTTTTTTTTTTTTTCTCTCTCACGTCCCTTCTCTGTCCTCTCTTTTTGCTGTACTTTTCCGCAGAAGTCAAGTCTCCTTTTGACTTTTTTTTCCCACAAAAGAACTTTTTTTCCTCAATTTTGAACGAAGGAAAATAACCCCCCCCCTTTCTCACGAATTCCCTCCTTTGCGCGATTTTTTTTCACGAAGTTTTCTTTCGTACGAATTCTCACGCTCTTCTTGCACGAATATCTTTTTGAGTTTTTCTCTTGAATTCTCTCTTCATTTTTTTTCGCCCCCCGAATACGAAAAAGGTCAACCCCTTTTTATAGTGACTCCGATCGGCCACTTTCTATGGAAAAATTTAAACTTCCATCTTCTGTTGCATTAAATCATGGATGCAAATCGGAGCATGATTTCGCAATCAGCTCGATTTTGCATTGATTCCTTCAAGTTTATCAAAATCCTTGCCATTTGTTCACTTGATTTTAAAATTGTTGCTGCATTTAACAAAACCCGGACATCCGTCGGAATTCCATATTTCCTTGCATACTTCAATCAAAATCAATTTCCCCCATTTTCATCTTTCTTTTTATTTGTTCAAAATGTAATTTTATTTTTCCAAAATTAGGTGTCAACAGCTGCCCCTCTTTGAAGGTGAGCTTGTAGAGGTTGCCTTCAAAGACAAATTGAGACCTAATTTTAATTATGCACATGCATTAAATGACTTTTTGTTTTTTTTTTTTTTTTTTTTTTTTGGAAAATGACTCCCATTTTGAAATGAAATTTATATGATGCATGGAAATGCTAATGCAAATGATAAGGGAACTTACCTGGAATAGTAACATGAGTAACTCAAGATAGATTAGTGTTACATGTCTTCCCGTGATTCTACGTCACCCATTAGTGACATGACTTCGTAAAGTGCCTAGTATGGCATTGTTTGGTTGTGTCTAAGACCCGTACCATTTTAAACGATTTTCCAGGACCCTACCAAACGAAAAGATGATTTTCCGGACCCGTACCATTCTATGGTCATTCTACGAACCGAGGTTGTCTAGGACCTGTACCATTCTACGATCGCCTAAACTAGGATCTATTTTCCAGGACCCGTACCATTCTACGGTCCCCTGAACTGACGTTGTCTAGGACCCGTACCATTTTACGGTCGCCTAAACTAGGATCTGTTTTCCAGGACCCGTAACATTCTACGGTCGCCTGAACTGAGGTTGTCTAGGACTCGTACCATTCTATGGTCGCCTAAATGGGGATTTACCTTCTAGGACCCGTACCATTCTACGGTCGCCTAAACGAGGATTTTGCTTGGCTAGGACTCGATCCATTCTTCGATCGCCTAGCCTTGCAACAAAGATCAACTGACCAGGACCCGAACCGTTCTTCGATCGCCTTAGTCAGATTGAATCTGGAGGAAAATCTTTGGGGGAAAACTCAATCGAGTGTCGACTAAAAGGGACTCTGGGCTACAAAAAGCACGCCAGGTCGATAAAAGAAATCCGGGCTACGAAAGCACATCGATCAATATGGGGAACATCGGGCTACAAATGCACGCCGAGTGGATGAAAGGGGGCCCTAGGTTACGAAAGCACACCAAGTCAATATAAATGGACATCGGGCTACGAAAGCACATCGAGTCGATAAAGATGGGCTTTGGGTTACGAAAGCACGCCAGGTCAATATAAAAGACACAGCTTGATCGAGTCAAATGTCGAGAATGGATAGAGATATACTTACCTGATGATATCTCTAATTCTTGGGGATATGTCTTTTGGAACTTAGATATCCTGTGGAGGCCTCTCACTTCCTGGTAGAAATAAATTTTGGAACATCAAGGATGTACCCTGAATGTTCATGATGGTTTCTCATCTCTTAATATCATGATGCATTTTGAAAGGAACCTGAATATCAGGAACTCTTGGGTCCTTGAGAAAACATTATATGTCAGACATGATTAGAGCAAAAATGCATTTACCAATGAAATAAGCAATTAAGGCTATTCTGGAATGCATACTTCAAAATCTACTGAAGCTTTTATCAATTCAATGAAGGTTCATGCATAATGACTTTTGCATCACCCAAATTTCCACTTGAGAGAATTATCATTCAAGACAATCTTCACTCATGACATGGATTTCGTAAGAATACTAAATGAGAGACTTTCGGTTAGAAAGGACTTTCACTCACTCTCATTTAGAATGTCTATTTTATGTGAATCACTCAATTTCATCATATCGACATGGGTCCGAGTATTCTCGCAAGCGGTACGATCTTACCAATCTGAGAGGTCTTTAACAGGGACCATAATGTGGGCTTGGTTAATGGCTTAACAAAGGGACTCTTTGAGTCAAGGCTACTGAATGAACAGTCTTGTAATCATCTCCGGGTTTACAAGTCAAGAACCCTGCAAAACGACAAAGAAATAATCTTGCTCGCATTTCTTCGAGCGATGCTTATAAACATATGAACTCCTAAATTAATTCAAATGCCCTAATCTGAAGAGACTTTGTAAGGGACGTAATGTAGGTTGGGTTCATGGGTTGAGAAATGAAAGGATCATTAGGCTCAAAATGTGTGTAAAAGGTGCGAGTTGATGATCATCTTGGCATTGCCACCAGTTTTCTTTTTCACCATCGGGGATTGTCTTCATGAAATCCCCCATTGATTGTAGAAACTCGGCATTTGAGTTCTTTGACTATTGCTCCATTCAATTCTTGTAATTGACAGTCACCTATCTTGACTCTTTTTTTCATCTATGGGCATTGGCCTTGCTTTTACCAGGCACACCGCTTTTTCATGCCCTTAGTTCTCATGCATCTTTTTTTCACTTCTTTTCATGGGCATCAGCCTTACTTCTACCAGGCACACTGCTTTTTCATACCCCTTAGTTCTATTTTGAATTCAATTCTTGCACATAATGCATGCATCAAGCAAATTACACTTTGAATGACACTTGAACTTTTCAAAGGTCTTCATCTGTCTTTTGCCTTGCCGCAGTGTGGGGGATGATCACCAACTGGGTTTAAAGAAATGAAATTGTAGGCTCAAATGGGTTATGCAAAGGATATAAGTGTATGGGGATAGAAAAAAATGCTCTTCGTCATCCTAAGGCACTTAAATTAACACATGAATTCAATGTAATAGCATGATTGGAAGATTGATGCAAGTGAAAGCAAGACAATTTCAATTCATTTTCCTCACCTCATGATGCCATTTGATCTCTTAGTTGCCCCGATGTGGGGTGATTCTTGACAGGGGTGATTTGAAAAGAATATCTATAAGTGTATGGGCTCAAAAGGGTTAAGCAATGGATCACCTGTAGTGTTTGGGATAGAGAAATGAATTGCCTCTCATCATTTTGGTTGCCGTATCTTTTGCGAGAGAACTCTTTACCTTGTGTATATGAACCTTCCTACACTCATCTCACAAGTGCATGAGTAGGGGACTGTGTATAGGATAAGGTTTGCCTTTCATCATCCCGACTCGTCTCATTTAGTATGCTCAATCAATTCCATATCATTCATTAAATTAGTCCATCTTGATGTTCCTTAATGGAATTGGTGGCTAAAAGTCATCGTGCAAAGTCTTTAAAAAAAAAAGAGCTCATCAGCTTTAGGCATGAAAAATTATTAACTCCAAAACAAACAGTTTTCCATACTGCAAAATGGTTTTAAGCATTTATTCAAGGATTCATCTACAATGGGATTGCCTTGGCAATTGATGTCTTTGAATTGTCCCTATCCGCTTTTGCCCCTGCATAGAACATGCATGAATATGATACTATGCAACATTAGAGTAAAAGCAAATGGAATATCTAATTTTGGCTTGAGTCAAGATTTTATCTTAGTCGGGCCAATACCAAAACCTGTCATGCCCCCAATTTGTCAATTCTTCCGCCAGGGAATGATGGTCCTCTTTTACTTGCCCCAAATTTTTTTACTGCAAGTGCGCTCTAAGCCCGTTGATCACAAGTCAAGTTTATGATCATTGAAACTTAATACGCTATTTTCAGATGTCCCTTGTCATAACAAGTGATAGAATTATGCTTTGAGACAAGAAGTAAATGAGTTAGACAAACAAACAGATTTAATCTGCGACAAGCTTTGGGAATTTTTTTCTTTTTGACAATGAAATGCCTTTTGTTTTCGAAAAAGTTTTTGGGAGGAACCATGAGAGAGTCCAGTCCTCAGAATTTTTCCGTTGATGATATTTTTCTTTTTCATGGTTGGATATCGTCATTGGACTAGTTTGGTATACTCCATCATGTCCTCAAAATTGGAAATAAAATTGTAATTTCATTGAAAAAAATCAAATGAATTACATTTATTGAATGGAAAAATGCAACACTCAAGAATTAAAAGAAAAGGAAACTGAAAACATCTCTTAGAAAACAATAAAAATTCCCACGCAGGGGAATGTGCAAAAGCAGTAAAAGAGTTACTCTTGTGGGCCAAGGCCCATCTCTTCAGGGGCTCCTTCATCAATGGTTCCAATGATGAGGTCGTCGAATAAGTTTGCAACTCCTTCCAACTCATCATCAGGGTTTTCCGTCTTCAGGAGTGTCGGATCATCCATGCCACCCCATCCATCTGGGACTATCTCACTAGGATCAATGTAGTTGTTGGGAGGGGCCAAATACTTCACCAGATAATCAAACTTGCCACTAGGTTGTCCCAGAGTGTCTATCACTTCCGCTTTATCCTGGATCATTCTTGGAGGACCGGAGAATGTCTCATGAATGCTCGGGGGTAATGGGTTTTGCCTCCCTCGCCCTTGGTTAGGTGGCGAGTTCCGCCTTTCTTGTCTTCATCATTCAAAACTTCCCCCACCTCTTCCATGGTGCCCTAATTCAGTAGAACGGGACCTCCGAGGGGCTTCGATAGGGTTATGAATGCCTTGACCTCTTCTTTCAATGCCATATGACATCATCTTAAAACCCCAAAAGTGGAAATGAATGGTACAACGATTTTCCCTAGGGCATATAAGACAAGACGAAGGACGAAACATTGTCATGGACTGATGAGAATTGCAACAAAGTAAGTGATTTGCAAAGTGAGAGTCCAGACAACTTACTTTCACCAGAAATGGATGACAATCACATAAACACACGCATGAAGTGTGAGGTTCAATTTCTATCTAGACGGCTTAACAAAGTGAAGCTAAGAGGATGATCTGACCGTTGCAGTCTTGCATTAACGTGTCAGGTCCCCCTAACCTGGCTCAGTCGAATGGAATGTCCAATAGTCACGCAGTCTCGCGGATATGGACAAACACATTCGACACCATGAAAAGACTTTCGGGGAAGAGAAGGTCAACCTCTACATAGCAATCTCGCTTTGGAGGAAGTATCCTTCTCAACACCATCCTAGAAATCCTATCGTAGCCCAAGTCCGGCCACAGGTTGTGTGTGCAATAGTGTAGTGCTAAAAACAATAAAACATGCACAACAATTTAAATGCAAACAACACTTCTAATTATGGAAAAATAAATCATTAATCCCATACTCAATTTGCAAGACAAAGGTTAGCATAGACTACTCCCCTTATACCTCCCATCTGTAAAAAGATTTAACACCTTAGAAATATTAGGGACGTACTTGATGTCCTTGTTGCCAAATAAAACATTTTTTTTTTCATTTTGAAAGAAAAAGAAAAATTGGCCTAAGTCCACTAAATGTTTTAACATAAGTCCCCAGCGGAGTCGCCAAGCTGTCGCGACCTAATTTTCTGGTGCACCACCTAAAACTAGGTTAATGGACTGCTGAATTTTTACACTTAGCTCAGGCTCTCCCAAGCCCATACCAAATCGCGACTTAAGTCTAAATTTTTAAACATGCAAGAGGTTATTATCTAAGAGTCGCCACTAATCGGTTTATGGTAGGTCGATTAGACACCTAAGTAAAATAAAGGGAGATTTATTTTACTTCTACGAACCAAAGACTAAGGATACGGGGACTTGGTTACACTAGAATTTTCTAATGCCCTTTCGGTACCATTTCTTTTAATTTTCAAAATATTTTCGCAGGCAACTTGGATTTATTTTAAGCTAAATCATTATCATGCAAATGTGGTGGCGACACGGGTGCTCATCCATTATTAAAACATTCAAATAAATAAATTGCATCACACAAAGCAAGCAAACAACTTTTTTGGATTTTCTTAAAAAATAGAATTCTTTTATTAAAAATGCATTTTAAAACTAAATGACTTAATTTTATTAATATGCAAATTCTAATTAAATGGGTCTATTATGCAAACTAATTAACATGCACCTCATGACCTAATTTTACTAATTAACAAATTCTGATTAAATGATTCTATTATGCAAACTAGTTAACATGCATCTAGTATTTTTGCATTTTTTTTTATTGAAATTCAGAATTTATGAAAACCCTAATTAATCTATCTAAAAAATAATCTTCTAATCCATTTTTGGGATTAATTTGACTTAAACACTATATCTTATCTTAGAAAATTTTTATTTTTATTTTTTTTTAAAAAAGAAGATTAAAATGTGCCAATTATATCTAAAACTCTAAAAAGGTTATTTAAGTCTAATCCTAACTTATTTCTAAAAATGCAACCCTAAAAATGTAATCCTAAAAAATTCTAATTTACTAAACCTACATGTTTGATTTACTAACCCTATATGCTCATGCAGAATTTTGATTTTGATTTTTTGATTTTTTGTTTTTTTTAAAGTTTTTTTAAAGATAATAATTATTAAATAAATATTAAATCTAAGCTATCAATCAAAATAAAGGATTAAAATAATTGAAAAAATAAACTGTTGTCTCACAGGTCAAATTAACGATTATTCTAACCCTAATTATCACAACAAAAGATCAAAATAATTAAAATCCGATCCGAAGTCTTACGGGCCAAATTAAATAATTATTATGATTTAACAATTGAAATTCCACTAAAAAGCCCAAACAATTAAAATAATTAAAAAATGATCCAATGTCTCTTGGATCAAATTAATAATATAATAATTCCGGATAAAATCCTGCGGATAATGCCTACAAAAATTATAGATATTAATGTCCAATATTACAAATCAAATAACTAAACTAAAAATACTATCAAATGAAATACACAAAAAAAACATAACAAATAAAAAAGTAAAATAAACTAAACTATAAATAAAGTGAAAAGTAAAGTAAAAAGTTAAAAATAAAAAATAAAAATAAAAACTACCTAAGGGAATCGACGGGGGAATGGCGCCGAGCGGTCGTTTGACCGGTCGTCGGAGTTCCAGTGGGGGTGCGGGATCGCGGTGGCGCGGGGCCGGTGCAAGCGCAAGTGAGGAGCAAACACACGGTGATGAGTAGCGCGGAGGTGTAGCGACGGAGTCGAGCTCTGGCGTAGGGATAGCGACGCGGCGTCGTAAGGAAACTCTGCAAGGACGTCGGGTTGCTGATGTCGGATGAGCAGAGGCGCAAGGTGATGGGCGCTGCAGATCGCGGGTTAAGCGAGGCGGGGTTGGCAGGACGTAGCGCAGCGCGAGCTCACAAGTGAGAGAGATCTCCGGCGACTGGCGGGATGCTGGTGGAGAAGCAGCGGTGGAGGCATTGTGACGGTGGGTGGCACAGGGGTGCAGGAGCAACGGCGGTCGAGGAGGCGTGGGCAGCGACACCGGGCAGAAATCACGAAGGAGATGAAAAGTCTCTACTTTTCCTCTCTTTTTTCCTTTTTTTCCCTTTTTTTTTCTCTCTCACGTCCCTTCTCTGTCTCTCTTTTTGCTGTACTCTCCTGCAGAAGTCAAGTCTCCTTTTGACTTTTCTTTCCCACAAAAGAACTTTTTTTCCTCAATTTTGAACGAAGGAAAATAACCCACTCCCTTTCTCACGAATTCCCTCCTTTGCACGATTTTTTTTCACGAATTTTTCTTTCGTACGAATTCTCACGCTCTTCTTGCACGAATATCTTTTTGAGTTTTTCTCTTGAATTCTCTCTTCATTTTTTTCCGCCCCGAATACTATGCAGGTCAACCCTTTTTTATAGTGACTCCGATCGGCCGCTTTCTATGGAAAAATTTAAACTTCCATCTTCTGTTGCATTAAATCATGGATGCAAATCGAAGCATGATTTCGCAATCAGCTCGATTTTGCATTGATTCCTTCGAGTTTATCAAAATCCTTGCCATTTGTTCGCCTGATTTTAAAATTGTTGCTGCATTTAACAAAACCCAGACATCCGTCGGAATTCCATATTTCCTTGCATACTTCAATCAAAATCAATTTCCCCCATTTTCATCTTTCTTTTTATTTGTCCAAAATGCAATTTTATTTTTCCAAAATTAGGTGTCAACACCATCACTTGAGAGTCCTAAGTGAGAATGAAAATATATCACAATGAGACATTGTGACGAGCCTACTAAGGATTCAGGGGATTACTGATACCATTTGAGAATAGTAGTCGATCGATAGATGGAGTTGGTCCACTTTGGTACAGTACGAATAGATCTTGTTTTGAGTGTGTGACATCCTGATTTTCAGACTTTGATTTCAATTGGTTAAATTGGGCATTTCATCAACGCGGTTATAGTGTTTTTCTCTGAGTTGGCCACTTACGAGATAACTAGACTAGTTGGGTGAGTTATTAAGGACTTTAAGGCAAATAGACTTGAGAATTCGACCAGAAATTGACTTCTCGACTGTGCTCATCTTTAGAGATCATTATGGCACAGTTAAAAATCGAATTAAGATCATAGATAGGTCGATTCGACTGAGATGAATGACTGATCGTGGGTGACTCCACTAAATTGGAAAACTCTCGTTGACTGATACTAATTTGATTTTACTGTCGTTTTGGTACCCTGTGTCCGTATTTGAATCATCGAGATTTTCACGACAATCGAGAGTCGCCAATGTGTCGAGTGGTTCATTGTGGCTTGAAGAAAATTGACCACGAGTCAATTATCCTAAAAAGCTCTGAAAACTACCTAGTAGCCTAGGTCACACTAAAAGCGTGTCGGAGTGAAATTAACCGCCAATCTAAGTTCGATTTCAGAAATTGAAGATTCTACCTTGTCACAAAGTGGGTACACCGAAGTGTGTGTCTATTATATAAATCATCTGCATGGAGTGCCGGTGATGAATTGTATTTCAAATCTAGATAAGATGTTTCAAGTTGGCAGAGCTTTCAGATGGTTCTTTCTTAAGCAGTGGATAACAGAGGATGTAGAATTTCAATTGCTGAGATGAAGTCAAGGAAAGAAAGATCATAGGCCTGGGTCAATACAGTAGTCAGTGATTGCAGTTGTCATGATTAGTGTCAGAGTTATATCAAATCTTGACCAAAGGTTCCCAGTTTTAGCAGATCAGTTAGATAGTTTCTTTTAATTAGTGCAAAGCAGAATGTACCGGATTTCAGTCAGTTGAGATGAGATCAGAGATCAGAAAATCACAGTCCGAGTTAATTCGAAATCAATGATTCGATTGCGGTTAGCGAGACAATCTTGAGACCGCTCAGAATCACCAGTTTAGCTTCGCAGATTTTGTGTTGAAGACCTTTAGAATTTTAAGTGGGCAAGTGTTTAGTATTTTGGATCCAAAGTGGTTTGGGCAAGATAGTAGTGATCTGGCAACATTAGTATAGAAGGAGCAATATGAGAAAGAGGAGAGGACATGAGACGACTGTACTCCCACCTTCTTGTTAAGAATTGGTAAAGGTTTAAATTTCGAGAACGAAATTTTTATAAGAGGAGAAGAGTTGTGACATCCGGATTTTCGGGTTTTAATTTTGACTGGATAAATAGGGTCGTCTTCATTCAATCGAAGCCAGAGATTGTGAAATTGGGATGCAAATACGCCACAGTGGTAAGGAAAAATACCAATTTGATGGATGAGGTGTTGAATGAATTAATGGGGGTCAATTTGATTTAATTCAAGTGGGATTAAGATTCAATTGGAAAAGAATTGAAGGGAATGAAAGAAATTACTGTACAAAGTTTCATGCCCCGGCGGAAAAATAAAATGGACTCATTAGAATAAGGTTGTGGGAGTTTTGAGTGAGTAGAGTATGACATCATCCATGAGGTCATGGTGGGCCACTTTTGTTGGATTAAAGAAAAAAGAAAAAGAAAAGAAATGGCCCCCATCCTTCTCTCTCCTTCTTTTCTCCCTTCCGTGGGATTGTCCTCCATCTTCTTTGTGTGAAGGACTAGAAAAATTTGCAGAGAAGAAGAAGGAGCAACCATCGCCGGCCACCCGCTCGCACGCCGTCGTCGCCGTTGCCGCCGTGCGTCCGTCCCGCCCCGCCTACGCGCACTCGCCGGCCCGCCGTCGCACCGTCTCCACCTCCCACTCGCCTACCCTTGCGTCGCAGCTGCTGTATCAACCCGTGCTGGAGCTGTTCGGCCACCTCCGGCCACCGTCCGGGTCCCGCCTTGGTCCAGTTTAACCCCTCAACCTTCCCTGATCCTTCCCCATCTCATCCAAGCTCCGGATCTACCCTTTCTCGGCCTCAAATCGCAATGGACAGCAGCTGGAAAAAAAATGGGTATGCAGCGGACATTTGGCCCGTTTTGGCCGCCTTCCCGAGCCCGGATGCTTGGCCTGCTTTGAGGAAAGTTGTTCTCCTCGGTGTCCCCGTCGTTTTGGTCCGCTCGGCTCGCTAATCCGGTGAATTTAACTCACTAAATCTTGATTAGAGTGTTAATTATGCCCTAAGTGTGCTTAGTTTAAATTAAGTAAGTTTATGTGGGTGGTTTAGTGTATTTAATTATAAATTGGATTAAGAGGTTGGTTTATGTTAAAGTGTGTTTAAATTAAAGGTTAAAAGAAGTTATTTAAAGTTAAGCCTTGATGTGACATAAAAGGATTTTAGTTTTGAATTATTTAAGTGCTTCGAAATTCTGGAAAATATAATATTATTTTATAATCCGAAATTATTAAAATATTATTAAAAAAATGAAAAAAATATTTTTGACCCCGGTTGCTCAGAATTTCGTGCCGATCACTGCTGTGTATTCGGATTTTGAAATTGATGGTTGGATATCATAAATTGAGGGTGGATTGCGAAAAATATGGATATTATTATTTAATTAATTTTCAGAATAAAATTCATTATTTATTAAATTCAAAAATTTCGTCGGGGCCCTAAACTCTCAGAATTTCGTACCGATCGCCGCTGTGTATTTAGAATTTGAATTTGATGATTGATTGTGGCAAATTAAGTGTGAATTGTGAAAAGTATTGATTTTATTTAGAAAATTCCAAGTGTCGAGTTTGGCATTGAAATTGGATTGTTAATGGTTAATATCGTAATTGGATTATGTGAGTGAAATGTTAAGTATCCTGGGATCGGTATCAAATTGTCGGGTGCTAGTTGAAAGGCTCGGGTCGCAGTAGTGGCTAAGCCGGCTGGATCCTTATTCTGCTAGAAATGCCGTCAAGAGAGTGACGTGGCTCGGGTCGCAGTAGGGCGGGACCGACTGGACCTTTATTTTTTTAGAAATGTCGTCGATAGAATGACGTGGCTTGGTCGCAGTAGTGGCGGGACCGATTGGACCTTCATTCTTCTAGAAATGCCGTTGATAGAATGACGTGGCTTGGTCGTAGTAGTGGCGGGACCGACTGGACCTTCATTCTTCTAGAAATGCCGTCGATAGAATGACGTGGCTTGGTCGCAGTAGTGGCGGGACCGACTGGACCTTTATTCTTCTAGAAATGCCGTCGATAGAATGACGTGGCTTGGTTGCAGTAGTGGCGGGACCGACTTGACCTCTATTCTTCTCGAAATGCCGTAATGTTAATAGATAGCCGACCTGTGAGTAGGCTATGCCCTTGTATGGCAGTGAATAATAATTAGAATGCGTGCTAAGTGCGATCGTGATTTATATGAAAGTGATGGCGTTCCAATTGTTTGAATTATTATTACTACCTGAGATTATGTGATACAAATTGTGCTAACCTGCAGGAAGGAATTGAGGTGAGGTAAGTTCTCTGTGTAATGTGGCTAGGCCACCCTTGGGCGTATTTTCTTTCTAATAGGGGTTTAGGGGGTTGAACTTGCTGAGTCGTTATCTCAGTGGTTATTGAATAACCATTTTAGGTCCCTAGAGGACGGAGCGACCAGATAGCTTTGGTTGGCCTTGAGGAGTTGGAGATGTGAAGTCATAAGGATTGGAGATCGTGTACGACTTGTAGGTCGTAGGATAACCTCTTTTTAAGAGCCGGTCTTTTGTAGAATTTTGGCCGTAGACCTCTATTTATAATTCTGTTGAATTATGAGAGTGTTATGTTGTGATTTTGTTTCCTGCTTTTCTATCCCGTATGTTATTGTCAGGGGTTTTATAATACGTTCCGCTTGCGCATTAATAAATGAATGGGGTCGGCGATACTACCTGGGAATGTTGCATTTGATCGACCGTAGTGGGATGTGCGCGCGCTCGGGGTTCGGGGCGTGACATGGGATGTCTAGCAAGTGTTGGATTAAAGACATATAAGAACACGAAGCATTCGTGTCACCATGTTTTTATTCATCCCATCCAGATACTTTTTCTTTATACCACAAGAACAGGTTTCCAGCATTTCAATAAGAATCACAGTCAATGTAAGCATCTAATTATGTTGACAAGCAGGAACAGACCTGTCTGAAGTCATCCTTAGAGATATTCTCCACCAACTTGGAGCCAACAGAAAAGAATCCTCGTCCTAAAGGACTGTAGGCAACAATTCCAATGCCAAGCTCCCTAGTCAACATTTTAAAGGAAAAGCAGAGTCAGAAGGAAGCTGTTGTTGCTGCATAAACAATTAACAGAATGATATCCCACCTGCACGTTGGAACGATCTCTGCCAACACATCTCTTGACCAAAGCGACCACTCCAATTGCACTGCTGTGATGGGATGAACAGCATGTACTCTTCTGATTGTTGATGCAGAGGCCTCGGATAAACCGATGTACTTTATCTTACCCTCTTCAACGAGCTTCTTTAGCTCTCCGATCTGTGCATATTCACATGACAAAACAACAACATCAAGATCTTACATGTTAAGATCCAGAAAATTATGCATGGCATTAGCTTTTTATGTGTCTAGATCCCTCAATTATCATGCGTCTCAATGCGACAAAAAAGTCACAAGGTATTGAGTTAACGGAGGTAGATTTCTTGAATCTCTCACAGAAGAGAGCAAATAAAAAAAGTATTCCAAGTACTTGTCATATTTCACAATATGCCAAGAATCAAATGTCTCCGCATAAAGTCCAGGAACAACTTTATATGTGATTCCCGTATATAAATTCAGGAAGAACCCCGGAGCACTTTCATCCCAAAGGAAGATTTCGAATGATTTTCATGCTTCTTGACCCTTAACTTGTAAAAGATGCCCACAAAACAAAAACTCAAGCCACTGAACTACTAAATTCCACAACCCCTTGAACAACACCGTGCCGCATCTTGAACTCTGCTATCAGCTGAACTTAAGTGTCATTCAACAAAATTCAACAAACTTGTAACAACATGACGATGCATCATATGGCTCAGAGAAAGTCTCAAGCGAGGTGAAAGTTTGATAAGGGATCCATACAGTGACTTCGATGGGGACGCGAGTGTCGATACGGTGCTGTTAGTAGAGGTCGATGCAATCGATGTCGAGCCGCTTCAAGCTGGCCTCGCAAGCAGCCCTCACGTACGCCGGATCGCCCTGGATCTCCCTCTTCCCGTCCGCGAATCTGATTCCGAACTTGGTCGCCAATTCCACCTTCTGCCTCACCCCTCCCTTCAGTGCCTTCTCAAAATCAACCCCGAAATCAGATAACCAAGGCGCAGGATCAGAGCACCCTGCTCGATGAAGCTAAGTTCCGTAAAACCATAAGCATATATAATTCATGCAGAGGCAAAAGAGAGACTGAGAGAACGACCTTTCCGAGGAGGATTTCGTTGGTGTGAGGACCGTAGACATCGGAGGTGTCGAGGAAGGTGACGCCGGAGCCGACGGCGTGGTGGATGAGGGCGATCATGTCAGTGTCGGACTTGGGAGGGCCGTAGAAGGCGGACATACCCATGCAGCCCAGCCCCTGCGCCGACACCTCCAGGCCCTGCATCCCCAGCTTGATCCTCCTCACCGTCGTCGTCGAAGCCGCCATTGCCGTCGTCTAGCTCGAGCTCTTTTGTTCCCTGCACTGCACCGGGACGATGGCTAAGGCGTCGGGCGAGCCGAGATTTATAGGAGGGGAGTGGCAGAAGCTACGAAGACGCACGTGCTTACGTCAATTGCACCCCCAGTGACGACCCTTCCCATATAGGGATGACGTACCTGCTCACGTCAATTGAACTTTTTGATGTCTTCGTGATTACTCTTTCCATAAGCGAGAGGTGGGGCCAACCTTCCCACATGAAAAGCGGGAGGTGGAGTTTTGAATCCCTACCTAGAGATAATTTAGTACCAAATGTGATTTCTCATGCCTAACATTGTCCGCATAAGCAATCGATTTGAGCTTGGCCATCTCTTCTAGTGAAAGCTTCACTAACAGAGCTCCAATGTTCTGGTTGAAATTCTCGATCTCGATCGTGTCGGGAATCGGGCAAACGTCATCACTCTAGCGATGTACCCAGGTGAGGGCTAACTGCAATGGGGTGCATCCCTTTCTTTGTGCAATTTCATTCACTTGGTCGAATAACTTTGCATTGTGAGACAAGTTCTCTTGCCGCAACCTTGGTAGGTACTTCATAACATAAAGCAATGTCTGAGCAGAGAGCATACGAGCAACCATCATTTTCTTTTAACGCCAAATTCTACATCAACGAGTGCAAAATTGGTTGCGTTGCATGCGATCGGATTGTCATGTTACTTGACATAATAAGCATTTGGAAGTGCGCAATCGCTGTGTATCTGGAAAAGCATGATCAGTTAAAGATTATCTTGAAATGATTAAAACATAATCGAATCCGACGGTGATGGGGCTTGATTTTGAGGTGAGGTAGGTGTCTCCTCTATCATGGAGGTCTTAGTGTTCTTATTTTTTGCCTTGGTATCGGAAAAAAAAAAATTCCTAATCGATTTGCTGATTTGTATTGCAGGATGAGGACTTGCAATAACAACCCAAAAAAAAAAAAAAAAAAAAAAAAAAGAAAGGCAACTATATGGGAAGCTAGGCCAGGAAGAACGACACTGATAACATGATAGAAAATAAGAGGGAAAATGAAGAAAATTTTGTTGTATATCGATTGATCTATATATTAGTACATTCGTCTATTTATAGTGTAAGAATGAAAGAGAAAAAAATGAAATAATATATAAAGAATTATAAATTTCATATTCACTAAACAATCACAAATTGACCAAATCAATTAGTCCGCAATTAGGATTGGCGTCATGATCAAGATCTTCAATTATATCTAGAAAATAAAATACCGACCTTTCCAAGGAGGACTTCGTTGGCGTTAAGGCCATAGATGTCGGAGGTGTTGAAGAAAAACAAAACTTCACACAAAGACACAAATGTTACGAGGTTCGGCAATGTGCCTATGTCCTCAGACAAAGCTTTCGGTCTCTCTGGTTTTTATTTATTTATTGAGCATCTGCCATTGTTCAACCATATGTACATAAAAGGTTGCCACAACTAAGGAAACAAGCAACCGGAATAGAAACAGAAAAAAAGGAAGAGATCCCAAAATTATAGGAATACAATATTAACAAATCTCCTTTCTTAAGATAGGAGAGAAAATCACGCCAACACTCCCCCACAAGTTGGGCCGAAGACCTCGTCGGAGGTCAACTTGCTTGTCATTTCTTGAAATACTCCATTTGGTAACGCTTTGGTAAAAACATCCGCCAATTGACCCTCACTGCGGATGTACGGAGTCTCAATTGTCTTGTCTTGCACTTTTTCTCTCACAAAGTGGCAATCCACCTTTATGTGTTTGGTCCTCTCATGAAACACCGGATTTGAAGCTATATGAGTTGCAGCCTGATTATCACAAAACAACTTTGTAGGCTTGGTCATGCAATTGCAACCCAATTCTTGAAGCAGAAGTCTCAACCACACAATTTCACTAGTAGTAATAGCCATGGCCCGATATTCTGCCTCTACGCTCGAACGAGCAACCGCCGTTTGTTTTTTGCTTTTCCAAGTGACAATGTTTCCTCCCACAAAAGTACAAAACCCTGTAGTAGATTTCCGTCCGTAGGGTTCCCGCCCCAATCTGCATCAGTGTAGCCAACAAGCTCCGTGTGACCATTATTTTTCATTAAAATTCCCTTCCTAGGAGTGGCCTTCAAATATCGTAGTAAATGATTTATTAGCTCCATATGCCCTCTAGTTGGTTTCTGCATAAATTGACTTATGTAACTAACAGTATATGCTATGTCAGGTCTTGCGATAGTCAGATAAATAAACCATCCAACAAGTCGCTAAAACTGCCCAACATCTTGTAATGGAGTGTCACCTAAAATGAACTTACTATTATACTCCATAGGAATGTTGGTCAGTCTAACTCCCAACTTTCCAATCTCTTTCAGCAAATCCATGACATATTTTCTCTGAGATAAAAATAATCCTTTGTGAGATCTCGCCACCTCAATACCTAAAAAATGCCTCAATTTGCCAAGGCCTTTGATATCAAATTCCTTGCTCAAATGCTGGTTAAGTGCTTCGATTCCAAGTTGATTGCTGCATCTAATCACAATATCATCAACATAAACAAGTACAACAACTATACTTTTGTTGTCAGCCTTGGTGAACATTGACGAGTCTATTGTCGCTCTTTTGAATTCAACCTTGATGAGTGCAGCACTTAGTTTACCATACGAAGCTCTAGGTGATTGCTTGAGACCATATATGGCCTTCTTCAACCTACAAACAATTCCATCTTTATTATGCAAGGGGTGACCAGGAGGAAGATCCATATAAACCTCCTCCTCCAAATCTCCATGAAGGAATGCGTTCTTTACATCCATTTGGAACAATGACCATCCACAATTAACAGCTACCGACATAAGAACACGCACAGTGTTCATTTTAACCACAGGTGCAAATGTTTCTTGTAGTCTATACCATATGTTTGAGTGTATCCTTTTGCAACCAGCCTCACTTTATACCTTTCAACTGATCCATCACTATTATATTTGATCTTATAGATCCATCGGCAACCAACTGTCTTCTTCCCTCTTGGAAGTTGTACAAGTTCCCAAGTATGATTTCGATCTAAAGCCTAAAGTTCATCCTTCATTGCATTAACCCAAATGGCTTTTTCCCTTGCTTCCTCATAGTTGTGAGGTTCTTGTTGTTCTTCAATAGCAGATAAGAAACTCAAAAATTGGGAGATAATTTGTCATATCCAACAAATTCTTGAATGGGATGTTGAGCTGAATAATAAGTAGTAAAATCTCAAAGTTGAGTTGAGGGTCTAGTGACACGAGATGATCTTTGTAACGGGATAACATCTGCTGCCCTTTCATCTGTCAGCCCATTAATGGCAATTCTAGGTTCAGCTTTTGGAACGACAATTGCCTCAATCTCTCAATCCACTTCTGAATTTTCTTGATCTGCAGATTCGTGACCCGAAGCATAGCTCCCATTGTTGGCTTCGACACCCCCATTGTTGACATTGGCTTCACCGGTCCCATTAACATCCATAGGAACGAGAGCACATTCATAGGAAAACTTCTTATAATAATCTGTGCACTCCCCCTGAATGTGGTGGCTCTTGTTAGGAAAAAACATATGAGTTTCATCAAATACAACATCCCGAGAAATATAGATATGCTTTGTGTAAAGGTCATAACACTTGTAGCCTTTCTTGACAGATGAATAACCAACAAACACACATTTCCTGGCACGAGGATCTAGCTTTCCTCCAGTTTGAGAGTGAACATAACAAACACACCCAAAAATCCTCAAGTGAGATATATCAAATTTTCGCCCATACAACACTCCCATAGGATTTATATACCATAATACTCGACTAGGGAGTCTATTAATTAAATAACAGCTAGTCATAACTGCATCTACCCAATAGGATTTAGACAAATTCGCAGAGAATAACAAGGCCCAAGTGACCTCTAGTAGGTGACGGTTTTTTCTTTCAGCTATTCCATTTTGTTGTGGAGTACCCACACATGTTGTCTCGTGAATAATACCCTTGCTTCGTAAAAATACTTCAAATATATGATTGGTGTATTTGGTACCATTGTCGGTACGAAGAACCTTCACAGAGCTATTAAATTGATTACTCACCATATTGCAAAAATCTTGGAAAACAATAAGCACTTCACTTTTGTACTTAAGAAGGTAAAGCCAGGTAGCTCTCGATTTATCATCAATAAAGGTAACAAAACACCGAAAGCCCTCTTAACCAAAAAAAAAAAAAAAAAAAAAAAAAAAAAAAAAAAAACACCGAAAGCCCTCTCTAGAATCAACAGGAGAATATCCCCAAATGTCTGAATGTAACGAAGCAAACAATTCAGTTGATTTATGCAAATGTTTAGGGAAGGGCAACCTATGTTGCTTAGCAAAGTGACATGGATCACAACTACTAGAATCATGAGTCAAAGACATGTTTAAGGACTGCAACACCCGATCTGAAGGATGACCCATGCGCCAATGCCATAGACGAGAGGTATCCACATTCCCCTTCCTAGCCACCAATGCTTCACCATGCAAATCTAAGGTGTACAGCCCATCCCGAAGTTGTCCTTCACCAATCATCCTCCTGGTATTGCGATCCTAAAACAACACCTTTTGTGTAGTAAAAATGACATTACAATTCCACTGTTTAGCACATTTGCTCACAGATATTAAATTAAAAGATAATCCTGGAATCAATAAAGCCTCAGTTTTCTTCGAAAGCATATTCAGTTGCCCAACACCTTGGGTTGGTACCTACACTCCGTTAGCTACTGTGATCGGTGGATACAAAGAGCTAGAAACAATATTAGATAGCATATGTGGGGAACTACACATATGATCTGTGGCACCAGAATCAACAATAAATCGATTTCTAGACTCAACAGAAAGTGCACTAATATTACCAAAAGTCTTGGCCAAATTTATGGATTCAGTGCCAGAGGGACCCGAACCATATGTCTGAACTAGTTGCTGAACCTACAGCGCTAGAGACTCCAACTTGGATTGGAAGTCTATGGTATTCCCTTGAATTGCTGTCTTAGTGTCCAGACCTTTGTCCTTATTTGGACGCAACTGAGGATGTAGAATCCAACATCGTTCCTTAGAATGCCCATCTCGATCACAATGATTGCAATGAAAACGAAGGGGCTTCTTTCCTTTCCCTTTGACAAATCGAGTACCACTATCACTTTGCCTGGCATTAGAACTAACAGTGTTTACAGAGTGTTCTGATGATCTTATTGATGGTGCCACAATCGAGTCAGAATGCATGACTCTCCTCCTTGTTTCTTCACTTTGTATTATGGAGCAAACGGTATTAAAGGACAGCAATTGCGGCCTCATAAGAATGTCATGTTTGGTGTCTTCAAACTCCGGCCTTAGGCTTGCCAAGAGATAAAAAATTCTATCTTGCTCTTCCCTTTGCACATAGTCACGCACATTCTGGGTTGCAGGTCTGTATTGACGGAGTTCATCCTGTTTTTTATGTTCCCTAAATATTCCATGAATGATTGATTTGCACCTTTCCTAGAGGTAGCAAGACTTTGTTGAAGCATAAAGATTCGAGATGCATTATTGGCTTGACCATACATCTCAAACAACGAATCCTACAATGTTTTGGTCGAATCTAAATAAGCAAAAATCTCATAGATTTTAGGCTCCATTGAGTTGAAGATCCAAGTCATAACACCGTGATCACTTGCTTGCCATTCTTCAAAATTTGGATGACTTTCATCAAGGGCTTTAGTTTGCCTAGTAATATATCCAAGCCTCGATGGGCCTCCAAGCGCAATGGTCACTGCTCGTGACCATGGGAGAAAATTCCTTCCATTCAACAAAATAGATGTAAGACGTTGGCTGTTTACCTCATGCACCACAGCCTTCACTAATTCAGAACTTGCACCTTTGTCGGGAAGTTTTCCAGATTATAATTCTGAAATTGTCATGGTGCTCAACAAAAAAACGACACAAAGAGGATGAGGCGAGTTCTTCAAATAATCAGGGTCATAACCCGCTCTAATACCATGAAGAAAAACAAAACTTCACACAAAGACACAAAGGTTACGAGGTTCGGCAATGTGCCTACGTCCTCGGACAAAGCTTTCGGTCTCTTTTTTTTTTTTTTTTTTTTTTTTTTTTGTATTGAGCATCTGCCATTGTTCAACCATATGTACATAAAAGGTTGCCACAACTAAGGAAACAAGCAAACAGAATAAAAACAGAAAAAGGAAGAGATCCCAAAATTATAGGAATACAATATTAACAAGTCTCATTTCTTAAGATAGGAGAGAAAATCACGCCAACAGATGTCGAGGAAGGCAACACCAGATTCAACGGTGTGGTGGACAAGCTCGATCGTGGCGGGTTTGGGCATGGGAGGGCCGGCGAAGTAGACATGCCCATGCAGCCCATCCCCTGCGCCGAGACCTTGAGACCCTACGACCCCAACTTGATCCTCCTCACCGTCTGACGACGCCATTGCCACCATCGTCTAACTCAAGGTCGATGCAAGAACAGAGAATGGAGAATGGACAGTTCGAGAGCTCGCTCGCTCTTTCGCTCGCTGCCTGCACCGAGACGACAACGAAGCCGTTGGGTGAGCCGAGCTCTATAGGCGGGAGTAGCAGGCGTTCGATTGGCACGTTTTGAAGTCGAAAGTATAGTTTTTTAAAAAATTATTTTTTTTTTTTTTAATCTCGTGAATGTTTTACATCTGCCGCATGTCTATATGCTTTCCTGAGGAACAGTCCATGAATGTATGGTCTTGCGATGTGCAGCTAAGCAAATAATTCCATGCCGCCTTGTCTGAACGCAACGTTGCTAGTGCTCAGAAAATGACAATATCCCGTGCAATATCCGACAAGCGTAGCAAAACAAAATAATCTCTTCTCCGATGCAAACTTAATTGAAAACAACAGTTAGAGCATTATATTTGTTAAAAAGAAATAATTTGGTGATAATTTTTATTCTAAACTACAAAAAATCAAATAACAAATAATTAAAATTATTATGGGGTTCATCACTTTAAAAATTTGTGACTCACAATAAATTGTTATTCTCATAATAATCCAAAGACTATTATTATGCTAATAAAATTATTTACTAAAAAACAAATTCCAAGCACAAGGGAATGTTACAATGAAAAACCTCCCATTGATATAGCCTCCCATTTAGTTAGGCCAAATAAACCCTCTATTAATTTCTCCATATGGATCAACGTCATCACCAAGAGAAAGCCCATTTTTAAAGCTATCAATATATTGTGTGATTATTTTAACATAACTCACTCATGTATCTTAACAATCAAAATGTGAAATTTCATTCTTAAACTTTTAATAAATGTTTAATTTAGTTCATAGATTATATCATTGCATTCTATCTCATAAGACTGCATTTGAAGGGCCGGATAAAACTCTAATATGATAAGTTTAATCCTATCTGGTGTCTAGAGTAATGTGAAATTCGGATATAGTCCGGATAAAAAATCAGAAAGTGATATAAATCCAGATCAAATATGTGAAATTTGAAAACTGAACCCCACCCAACACCCCACCCCGGGGTGCTTTTTATGGTTTATCCTCGCTTTTGACCAGTGCCACCATCATCTCTCTTGTTCCAATTTGTCTCACTAAAATCACCACCACAAAATTAGGGCATGAGTATCGCGGAGCTCGTCAGCCCTACCTCTTTCTTATGTCACTTAACTCCATTTTAGTAGGGAAATTTGTGATCCCGATCAAAGCTGGACACCTCCTCTGTGAAGAAGATGATCCGAAAGAGGCGGCAGCCAAGGTGATAGAGCTCCTCAACCACGTCACTCGGAGCGAGTAGTACCGATGGTGCTACCACTCATAAACCGGATCCGCACGCTGTCTCGGGGGAAGCTGTTGAAGCGACTGAACAAGTCGGGGCACGGTAACAGGGAATCAACGCAGTATTCGCACTCGTCGAAGGGGATGGATTCACTGCAGGAAAAAGGCGTCGAAAGTAAAGATGGCTAGACCAGCGGAGAACTCAAACCCAAGGGCCTCTCAATGTGGCGAAGTCAAAGGTAGAGCGAGCGTAATCCATCAAGTTGATCAAGCGCAGCGAAAGAGGTGTTGCAGAAGGAGCGAGCGTCCTTGAAGTCACATGGAACGGCGGTGTTTTATATGGATGAAGATTGTGAAAGGATGAATAGTATTTACGACTTCCATCGTTTATTTTTAATTTTAATTATACAAATCCGGACGTCAAGAAATATTATTTGGGATTTTTATCCTCATTATCCCATATAGCAAAGATGTCCGAACGACCAAACACAGCATCATTGGATTTATCTAGCCTAGGATCTAAATTAAACATGAACAAAAAGTTCGACAACCATACTAAATAAATTAAAATTCTGTAAGAACATAACACATTGGACCAAAGTTCAATGACTATCTGCGTTATTTTCCTAAACCAAAACAAAACAACATTGCTCCACTCTAACTCCAAACAAAAAACAATAGAAGTGTCGTTTTTAATTTTAGGAAACTTGCGCAATATCTCCGACTGTTTTATAACAATGCAGAGGCATGAGCGAAGGTATCGAGCAACATAAAAGCTCATGAACCGTAGGTGGTGAAACTTGAACAAGAAACCTTCGATTTCCCCAACGCTCGTATCAACCGCGCCAGCATTTTATCCCCAACTTCGTTTTCGCGAGAACATCAGGTAACATTTTACTGTTCCTTAACTCGCTTTGTATCTATGTGTAGCATCCAGTCTTAAGAGTATGTTGCACACGGTGTTAGTATTGAACTCACGGTTGGAGGAGAATAAAGCGTCACTCTAGTATGTACGACTGAGTTTGAATTCTTCAAAATCCCGATTTCTCAGATTCTAAAAGTCACCCCAATAAAGTCGCCACGGCGGGCTCAGTTCGTATTCAACTCGCTCTCGTGTTTATCGAGTGATCTTTCCCCAGTAAGGTTAGCACACATCCATAATCTTCTCATAGTGAATGTCACATGTACAAAATGAAAACAGTCGCTCTCTTATTACACATACTTATAAGAGCCACACAACATAAACTCAAATTACTTCAGCGGCAAATGCTCAACCTCTGCACATCAAAGATGCAGCAACAGAAGCAGATACGCTTCTAGGCAGGTTTCCAAGAAGAAAGGGGTGGAGTGTCGGAGTTTTCCCATGTAGACATGCTTCCATAGCACCTGGCACCCTTGACCTTGTCTGCAGAAGCAATCGATTCAAGCTCGGCCATCTCTTCTGGTGTTAGCTTCACTGACAGAGCTCCAATGTTCTGGTTGAAATTCTCGATCTTGGTTGTGCCGGGAATCGGGCAAATGTCGTCACCCTGGTGGTGTACCCAGGCAAGGGCTAACTGTGATGTGGTGCATCCCTTTCTTTGCGCAATTTCATTCACTCGGTCAAATAACTTTGTGTTGTGAGCCAAGTTCTCTGGCCGGAACCTTGGTAGATACTGCATAACATAGAGCAATGTCTCAGCAGAGAGCATATGAGCAATTATCATTTTCCTTTTATGGCTAAATTCTACAGCAACAAGTGCAAAAGTGGTTGCATTGCATGCCATCGGATTGTCTTGTTACTTGACATAATAAGCATTTAGAAGTGATTAAAATATCTTGTCCCAAATCATAAGCATTAGAAACGTCAAGCGAAGTGATCTAGCAACTACCACACAAGGCTGATGGGTTTGATGTAGGATGTGAAAGCAGAAACAAACTCGACAATCTAAGTTTTGTACGTGTGACGATACCATTAGTCACATAAAAAATAAAAAATCAGAAATGTAGATGATGTGTAGAAGAATGTTATCAGACGCAGAGCTCTTTTAGCTACAAAGAAAAATAGCTACTTCACTTGCCCAGCACTATCGCTAGTCAAACACTAATGGGGGGAGTAATACACAATTGGCTTTATGTCAGATGGGAACTTGATCCAAAACTCTCATAAGAAGGGTGTTAGGAGTCCTCGCTCAAGAAATGGTTGTGTCGAGATATAGTTTATCTTGTGAAGAAAGATGAGAATGGAAAAGGACGGAGGGCCAAAGCCCAATACTGGCGTCAGTTATTTCGAGGAAATATCGCTAATCTTGTGAAGAAAGATGAGAGAAAAAGGGTGGGTGGAAAGTGGGGAAAGGATAGTGATTAGCAAATGGTGGGAAGGCTGGGAAACAGAGCAATTTACAAATAAACCTATATGTATTCATTCCCAAAAGCACGAGAATCCAGGAAACTGCCTCTTTCAGGCTCATTAAATCCATTACTTGTGATTTTACATTTATCTAGAATCAAGAGAGGTGGGATGCCTGGCGAGTGCTGGATTAAAGATATATAAGAACACGAAGCATTCGTGTCACCAAGTTTTATTCATCCCATCCATATACTTTTTCTTTATACCACAAGAACAGGTTTCCAGCACTTCAATACGAATCACAGTCACTGTAAGCATCTAATTATGTTGACAAGCAGGCACAGACCTGTCTGACATCATCCTTAGAGAGATTCTCCACCAACTTGGAGCCAACAGAAAAGAATCCTCGTCCTAAAGGACTGTAGGCAACAATTCCAATGCCAAGCTCCCTAGTCAACATTTTAAAGGAAAAGCAGAGTCAGAAGGAAGCAGTTGTTGCTGCATAAACAATTAACAGAGTGATATCCTACCTGCACGTTGGAACGATGTCCGCCTCCACATCTCTTGACCAAAGCGACCACTCCAATTGCACTGCTGTGATGGGATGAACAGCATGTGCTCTTCTGATTGTTGATGCAGAGGCCTCGGATAAACCGATGTACTTTATCTTACCCTCTTCAACGAGCTTCTTTAGCTCTCCGATCTGTGCATATTCACATGACAGAACAACAACATCAAGATCTTACATGTTAAGATCCAGAAAATTATTTTTGTCATTAGCTTTTTATGTGTCTAGATCCCTCAATTATCATGCATCTCAATGCGACAAAAAACCCACAAGGTATTGAGTTAACGGAGGTAGATTTCTTGAATCTCTCACAGAAGAGAGCAAATAAAAGAAGTATTCCAAGTACTTGTCATATTTCACAATGTGTCAAGAATCAAATGTCTCCGTATAAAGTCCAGGAACAACTTTATATGTGATTCCCGTATATAAATTCAGGATGAACCCCTGAGCACTTTCATCTCAAAGGAAGATTTCGAATAATTTCCATGCTTGTTGACCCTTAACTTGTAAAAGATTCCCACAAAACGAAAACTCAAGCCACTAAACTACTAAATTCCACAACCCTTGAACAACACCGTGCACCATCTTGAACTCTGCTATCAGCTGAACTTAAGTGTCATTTAACAAAATTCAACAAACTTGTAACAACATGACGATGCATCATATGGCTCAGAGAAAGTCTCAAGCGAGGTGAAAGTTTGATAAGGGATCCATACAGTGACTTCAATGGGGACGCGAGTGTCGATACGGTGCTGGTAGTAGAGGTCGATGCAATCGATGTCGAGCCGCTTCAAGCTGGCCTCGCAAGCAGCCCTCACGTACGCCGGATCGCCCTGGATCTCCCTCTTCCCGTCCACGAATCTGACTCCGAACTTGGTCGCCAATTCCACCTTCTGCCTCACCCCTCCCTTCAGTGCCTGCTCAAAATCAACCCCGAAATCAGAAAACCAAGGCGCAGGATCAGAGCATCCTGCTCGATGAAGCTAAGTTCCGTAAAACCATAAGCATATATAATTCATGCAGAGGCAAAAGAGAGACTGAGAGAACGACCTTTCCGAGGAGGATTTCGTTGGTGTGAGGACCGTAGACGTCGGAGGTGTCGAGGAAGGTGACGCCGGAGCCGACGGCGTGGTGGATGAGGGCGATCATGTCGGGCTCGGACTTGGGAGGGCCGTAGAAGGCGGACATGCTCATGCAGCCCAGCCCCTGCGCCGACACCTCCAGGCCCTGCGACCCCAGCTTGATCCTCCTCACCGTTGTCGTCGATGCTGCCATTGCCGTAGTCTAGCTCGAGCTCGATCGTTCCCTGCACTGCACCGAGACGATGGCAAAGGCGTCGGGCGAGCCGAGATTTATAGGAGGGGAGTGGCAGAAGCTACGAAGGTGGGAGGGGAGCGGTAGTGGCTGTGAAGACGCATGTGCTTACGTCAATTGCACCCCCAGTGACCACCCTTACCATATAGGGATGACGTACCTGCTCACGTCAATTGAACTTTTTGATGTTTTAGTGATTTACTCTTTCCATAAGCGAGAGGTGGGGCCAACCTTCCCACATAAAAAGCGGGAGGTGGAGTTTTGAATCCCTACCTAGGGATAATTTAGTATCAAATGTGATTTCTCACACCTAACATTGTCCGCATAAGCAATCGATTTGAGCTTGGCCATCTCTTCTGGTGAAAGCTTCACTGACAGAACTCCAATGTTCTGGTTGAAATTCTCGATCTTGATCGTGCCAGGAATCGGGCAAACGTCATCACTCTGGTGGTGTACCCAGGCGAGGGCTAACTGCAATGGGGTGCATCCTTTCTTTATGCAATTTCATTCACTTGGTCGAATAACTTTGCATTGTGAGCCAAGTTCTCTGGCCGCAACCTTGGTATGTACTTCATAACATAAAGCAATGTCTAAGCAGAGAGCGTACGAGCAACTATCATTTTCCTTTTAACGCCAAATTCTACATGAACGAGTGCAAAATTGGTTGCGTTGCATGCCATCAGATTGTCATGTTACTTGACATAATAAGCATTTGGAAGTGCGCAATCGCTGTGTATCTGGAAGAGCATGATCAGTTAAAGATTATTTTGAAATGATTAAAATATTTTGTCCCGAATCATAATCGAATCCGACGGCGATGGGGCTTGATTTTGAGGTGAGGTAGGTGTCTCCTCTATTATGGAGCTCTCAGTGTTCTTATTTTTTGCCTTGGTATCGGAAAAAAAAAATTGAATTCCTAATCGATTTGCTAATTTGTATTGCAGGATGAGGATTTGCAATAACAACCAAATAAAAAAAAAAAAAAAAAAAAAAGAAAGGCAACTCTAAGATATGGGAAGCTAGGCCAGGAAGAATGACATTGATAACATGATAGAATATAATGGGGAAAATGAAGAAAATTTCGTTGTATATTGATTTATCTGTATATTAGTACATTGGTCTATTTATAGTGTAAGAATGAAAGAGAAAAAATGAAATAATATATAAAGAATTATAAATTTCATATTCACTAAACAATCACAAATTGGCCAAATCAATTAGTTCGCAATAAGGATTGGCGTCATGATCAAGATCTTCAATTATATCTACAAAATAAAATACCGATCTTTCCAAGGAGGACTTCGTTGGCGTTAAGGCCATAGATGTCGGAGGTGTCGAGGAAGGCAACGCCAGATTCAACGGTGCGGTGGACAAGCTCGATCGTGTCGGGGTTGGGCTTGGGAGGGCCGGCGAAGTAGACATGCCCATGCAGCCCAGCCCCTGCGCCGAGACCTTGAGACCCTACGACCTCAACTTGATCCTCCTCACCGTCCGACGACGCCATTGCCACCATCGTCTAGCTCCAGGTCGATGCAAGAACAGAGAATGGAGAATGGACAGTTCGAGAGCCACCGAGACGACAATGAAGCCGTTGGGTGAGCCGAGCTTTATAGGCGGGAATAGCAGGCGTTCGATTGGCACGTTTTGAAGTCGAAAGTATAGTTTTTTAAAAATTATTTTCTTTTTTTTTTAGTCTCGTGAAATGTTCTGCATCTGCCGCATGTCTATATGCTTTCCTGAGGAACAGTCCATGAATGTATGGTCTTGCGATGAGCAGCTAAGCAAATAATTCCATGCCGCCTTGTCTGAACGCAACGGTGCTAGTGCTCAGAAAATGACAATATCCCGTGCAATATCCGACAAGCGTAGCAAAACAAAATAATCTCTTCTCCGATGCAAACTTAATTGAAAACAACAGTTCGAGCAATATATTTGTTAAAAAGAAATGATTTGGTGATAATTTTTATTCTAATCTCTCGCTTATGCTAGAGTTTCTCTCTTGCGACTTGCTCGAGATTTTTCCGGATCTTCGGGTCCAGTTCTCTTTGTAGACCATCTCCCTTCTTCTTCAACTGTCCTCGTTTCCTCTTTCCTTCAACTTGTAGTCGCTTCTGGGACTACCAATGTTACGCTTGCTTCACTTTGACAATCCTTACCTTTGCATGTCGCCGATCATGGACATGCAACCTCTGAAATACTGTGTTATCGTCTGGGTATATCTCTAGAACAATGTTTCTAGTCCATCTATTTCTCCATGGCTTCGGAAGATACAGACGACTCCTCTCGTATTGCCTCTCTGTGCCACCGCCTCGGACGGCTCTGTTCAGACCAAGAACTGGAAGTCTGGGAAGATCTACAAGGAACGGACAATATCAAAGAGTGTCGCCTCATTTTAGTGGGTAATATCTATAAAAACCCTACTATCAATTTACCTGCTTTTCAGATTGCAATGAAGAAAGCTTGGCATGTTGATTATCTGGACATATCGCCCAGCGATGATGGCATCTACATTATTAAATTTCGAATTGAGATAGAAAAAAGACGTGCATTAGATGGAACCCCCTGGTTATTCTCTGGTCATCTAGTTAACTTACAACCTTGGAAGCCCAATACCCCTCTCCATTGCTACGATTTTTCCAAATGCCCTTTCTGGGTGCATGTTATAGGATTACCTCTGGAATGGAACACTCCACAACTTCTTAGTAGGGCAGTTCAGCAGATGGGTCGAGTGCTTGAAGTAAAACAGGATACATCTGGGAGAATTCGCCTCAAAATTGATCTGCATCAACCATTAAAATCACGGAAACTCATTAGCATTGCTGGAAAACCCCTATGGCTTGATTGTCGGTATGAAAGACTATCCCACTATTGTTACTCTTGTGGTAAATTAGGCCATTATGCAGCATCATGCAAGGACTACCCTTATGATGAATCACAATTTGAGGGACGTGATACAATGGTATATGGACCTTGGCTACGGGCAGAGATTAAACAACATAGTCCCTATTGGGCTGCCTTTTATAAGCCCTCATCTAATTCAGAACCCATGGAAGAGACTATACCTGAAACTCCACCTCCTACACACCCCCCTCTGCCAGCCTTACCTCCAATAACTCCTGCTCCTGAGACTCCCCAACCGTCCAAGGTTATCTCTCCTGTTCCTGTTAATACAGCCCCCATAACCACTGATTTGGTTCCTGCAGATGCCAAGTTAAAGGGTATTCAACGTTCTTCCCTCGATTCTCCGCAACTGAAAAAACAAAAGACTCCCAGATCACAGATACTAGTGGGCTCCAGCAAGAAACCTAAACGCTACTCCCCTTATGAGATTCGAACAAATCAGACTTCTGAATTAGATGAAACCCTATTACTCGACACACCTGTCTTTGAAGCAACTGATCATTCCTCCTGGGCTTTGGCGGCTGGCCCTAAACAGCCCCCATGGTCCAAATGAAAATATTAAGTTGGAATTGCCAGGGGTTGGGCACTCCCCTGACAATTCAATCTCTAAAGGCTATGATAGCCTCTGAAAAGCCCGACCTAGTGTTTTTAATGGAAACAAATAATGCAGATTTAGATTTACAGAACTTACAGCATCGTTGCCATTTTGACCACTCCTTTTTGAGGACTCCCGCCGGTTTTTCTGGAGGCCTTGCTCTGTTCTGGAATGACCTCCTTGACATTACTATTCTGTCTTCTGGTCAGAATTTTGTAAATATTTCAGTTTTTGATACTAGACTTTTTACCTCTATGCACATTACCTGTGTGTATGCTCCTGCTTCTTTCTCTGTAAGGCAAGATTTTTGGAAAACGCTTAGATTGATTCACGCATCTACTAACCTACCGTGGATGTGTATCGGGGATTTCAATGACTTCCTTTATCCCTGGGAGAAGATGGGTAAAAGACCAGCAAATTATTCTAGGATGGCAGCATTTCGGAAGATTATTGATGATTGTGCTTTAATTGAACTGGATAGTAAAGGTTTTGAGTATACCTGGTCAAACAACCGAGCAGGAGATGAGTTAGTAAAAGAGAAGCTCGATCATGTTTTCTGCTCACTGGCTTGGAGCTTTACATACCCATCCTCCATAGTGTTTGCCCTCCCTTCGATCGGATCGGATCATTGCCCACTAGTGCTGAATACTCATTTTCAATCTGTCAAGCCAAAAAAGAACTTCCATTATGAAGCTTACTGGAGTCAACATAGTGAATGTACTAAAGTAGTTCAATCAGTATGGGAACGGAATCACTCTTCCTTACCATCTAAACTGCAAGCAGTCTCTCATAAGTTATCAAGCTGGAGTCGAGCTCGTTTCACTAATGCCAGGCAGCAAATTCAGTGTCTTCAGCAACAGCTACAGACCATTACAAATCAAAAATGCTATCAGCAGGGAGATAAAGAATTAGCAACTACAATTCGAACTGAAATACAGCAAATGTGGAATCAGGAAGAGCAATTCTGGGCGATGCGCTCTAGGCTTAACTGGTTATCATGGGGAGATAAGAACTCTAAATTTTTTCATGCTTGCACTGTACAAAGGCGACAGAGAAACAGAATTTCTATATTAAAAGATGAAAATCGGAACGCGGCGCCGAGAGCCGTAACGGCTTCAAGAAATGACCATGGCTTATTTTACTGGACTTTATCAATTAGTTGGACACAGAGATTTTCATCCATTCCTATTACAATGTCCACAGATCGTTACTACTCAGATTAATACACATCTTATGAGTCTAGTTATCGAAGAAGAGGTATATGATGCTACCTTTCAGTTGGGAGCAGCCAAGGCCCCCGGTCCAGATGGCCTCCCTGGTCTGTTCTACAGGCACCACTGAACACCATCAAACATACAATTATCAAAACGGTGCAAGACTTCTTTGAATCTGGTCAAATGCCTCCGAATTTAAACAGAACAGTGTTGACTCTAGTTCCTAAAGTTCATCATCCTGAAAGCATTGACCAATATCGACCTATTAGTCTCTGTAACTTCGCATACAAGATTATCTCTAAAGTTATGGCTAATAGATTGAAGTGTTGGCTCCCTACACTAATCACTCCAGAACAAGCAGCTTTTGTTAGTGGAAGACAGATTCAAGATAATATCATGGTCGTTCAGGAAGTAATACACCAGTTTAAGATCCGATCCAAATCAAAAAAGTTCAATCTCATTCTCAAGACAGACATGCAGAAAGCTTATGATCGTGTCGAATGGGACTTTATTGCAGCTTATTTAAAACAGTTGGGGTTTACGGATAGATGGGTAATGCTAGTAATGGCATGCATCACAACGGTTTCTTTTACTATTCGATTCAATGGAGAATTGCTACCATCCTTTAAACCTACTAGAGGACTTCGTCAAGGTGACCCCTATCCCCTTACATATTCATTTTAATGGCTAATGCTTTATCAACGGTGATCAACCAAGCCATCGTCTAGGTCACTTATAGGGGATCAAATTTAATCGTGCATGTCCATGACTCTCCCATTTATTTTTTGCTGATGATGTTGTCTTTTTCCTCAAAGCTTCTATTTCGAATGTCAAAACCTCTCAAATCTATTAAACCAAGATCTTGCTATGCAACGGGTCGCTTCTCAACGTAAATAAATCCGCAATTTTCTTGATCGAATTGTCCAATGCGATTCAGGATAATTTACAACGGAACCGAGAGTACTGTGGTGAGAAGATATGGTAAGTACTTGGGCATTCCATCAGATTGGGGGCGTTCTAAACGGGAGATGTTCTCTTGGATCCTGGCAAAAATGAACGCGAAATTAGCTGGATGGAAGGAACATTTCTTATCCAAAGGGAGCAAGGAGATTTTATTAAAAGCAGTTACTCAAGCCTTACCTCAGTATGCGATGTCCCTCTTTATGCTTCCCCTGTCTCTCTGCAGACAAATGGAAAATAAGATTTCAGCATTCTGGTGGAGCAAAAATCAGAGTGATTCTGGCATACATTGGATAAAATGGTCACAGATAAAACAGTCGAAAACAGAGGGGGGTATGGGATTCAGAGATCTTATTTCTTTTAATCTAGCGATGCTAGGTAAACAAGCGTGGCGTTTATTACAGCAACCTACTGCAATTTGGAGTCAGTTGTTTAAAGGTCTATATTTTAAAAGGTCTTCCTTTCAGCAGGCCACTTTAGGCTATAGACCATCATGGGGGTGGCGTAGTATTTTAAAGGGCAGGGATGCTATTCTTCCTAACACTAGGTGGATGGTGAAGGATGGTTCGCGAATTGACATCAGAGAAGATTTTTGGCTTTCAATTGGGAAAATCGGAGGAAATGCTGCTGCAGGAGAACCCATTAAAGTTGCTGAACTTATTGATTTACCTACGGCCACATGGAAACAGGAGCTTATCTTTCCTCTCTTCACTGAACAGGTATGCTCAGCAATCTTAAACACCCCTATAAACCCCTCCCTTTGTTTCGATCAGTTGATTTGGACAGCCACATCATCGGGATCGTTTTCTGTTAAAAGTTGTTATTACTACTTACTATCCAAGCAACAACACCTACCCACCAGTGCCTCATCATCCTATCAGCCTCCTCATCAACTCTGGAACAAAATATGGCATATGGCAGTAGCTCCAAAAATTCGAGTATTCTTATGGCTAGCTTGTAAAAATGCCCTTGCAACCAAAGCCAATCTCTATTCCAGACACATCACTACGAACCCCTACTGCACCCTATGTGATCAGCATACCCCTGAGACCATTGAACACTTATTTTTTTTATTGTGAATGGACAAGGGCGATTTGGGCAAATGACAAGATAAGAATTAACATCTCACTTACCTCAATCAAGAGACCGGATGCTTGGTTGGCGGCCCATGCCACCCATCATCTTTCTTCCCCAAGCTTTGAAGCGATTGCCAATCTATTATGGGAGATCTGGCGTCAACGCAACAATGCTATTTTCCGACAGCAAACTCCAAACCTGATCCAAGCAGTGGATAATGCTCTCGCCCAGTATAGGATCTTCAAGAGTCTTCAACCCCCGAAACCTAGGGTTTCACACACATATGTTAGTACTGATCATCGCTGGAAACCCCCTAATCAAGGCACAATCAAATGCAACATCGATGGGGCTTTCCTTCCAGGTAGTAAACAAGGCATTATCGCATGTATTTTCAGAAATTTCAAAGGCAAGCTCACCGATATGTTTACCAGTACTGTCTCGGCCACATCGGCATTTCAAGCGGAGATCTTCGCGATGATTCGGGCCTTTTAGCATCTTATCAAGCAGAGGCATCAGCACCATCGAGTTCTGGTTGAATCGGACTGCCTTTTCTTGGTGGAGATCCTTCGGCATCACCAGCCGCAGCCATGGCAGGAGCGACATCTTCTTGCCGTTCTTCACGAGCTACTCTCTCAATGCCCTAATGCCTCGATTCATCATGTCTCTCGCGATGCCAACCTAGCTGCAGACTGGGCCGCCAAAGCCCATCGGGCCAACAGATCTGCTTCTAACTGGCTTGTTTTTACTCCTTTTGCTTTCCAGAATATTATCCTTACAGATGCACTACTAGCTGGTCGTATGCACATATTCATATAATATATCAGTTTTTCCGACCAAAAAAAAAAAAACTACAAAAAATCAAATAACAAATAATTGAAATTATTATGGGGTTCATTACTTTAACAATTTGTGACTTGCAAAAAATTGTTATTCTCGTAATAATCCAAAGACTATTATGCTAATAAAATCCTTTACTAAAATACAAATTCAAAGCACAAGAGAATGTTACAATGAAAAACCTCCCATTGATATAGCCTCCCATTTAGTTAGGCCAAATAAACCCTCTCATTAATTTCTCCATACTGATCAACATCATCACCAAGAGAAAGCCTTATTTCAAAGCTATCAATATATTGTGGGATTAGTTTAACATAACTCACTCATGCATCTTAACAATCAAAATGTGAAATTTCGTTCTTAAACTTTTAATAAATGTTTAATTTAGTTCATAGATTATATCATTGCATTCTATATCATAAGACTGCATTTGAAGGGCCGGATAAAACTCTAATATGATAAGTTTAATCCTATCTGGTGTTTAGGGTAATGTGAAATTCGGATATAGTCCGGATAAAAAATCACATCTAGAAAGTGATATAAACCCAAATAAAATATGTGAAATTTGAAAAACTGAAGCACACAACCACCTCCCCCTCCCCCCGGGGGCTCTTTTTATGGCTTATCCTCGCTTTTGAGTTTTGACCAGTGCCACCATCATCTCTCTCTCGTTCCAATTTGTCTCACTAAAATGACCACCACAAAATTAGAGCATGAGTATCGCGGAGCTCGTCAGCCCTACCTCTTTCTTATGTCACTTAACTCCATTTTAGTAGGGAACTTTTGTAGGGTATTCATGAATTATGTATAAGAAAAATTAACGAAATAAACGCAGCGGAAACAAAAATATATTTTACACATGATTCTCCTAAGGCGTTGTTCGTGCGTTTTAATCAAAAATCTAAACATAAAATGGAGTTAAACGAATTACCTCTCGAAGCGTGCTTTAAACAAGTCGGTTCGGATGTTCTACAGTTTGAGTCCCACAAGCGTCGGACCTTTAGTTCAGACACACCAACAACGAACGTCGAACGGAAGAGAGGACTTTCGGATATTCACCACTTCGATTGTGCTAGCAATCACGTGGAAACAAACCGTCGTATCCTTGATGTATAATAGTCACGGCCCGAACGAGATAATGCTCTTCTTTCTTGCGTCTCAAAGACACAAGAACACGCACACACTTTTGCTCTCTATTTTAGCAAAACATCTTTTCTCTAAAAACACAAACGCACGCCCACAGAAAATCTCTCTACGTTGCAACCTTTTGCAGCCTTTCCTTTTAATATTTATACACGAATCAGCAACGGTTGCCGATCGTGGGATCAGCAACCGTTGCTGATCCTCATTCTCATGCACGATCGAGCACGATCGTGCATGAATGGAACGGTCAGCAACCGCTGACCGTTTATGCACGAATTCGTGCACGATGGTCAGCGGTTGCTGACCATCCATGCACGAACAAAATTCGTGTATGATGGTCAGCGGTTGCTGACCATCATGCACGAATTCGTTCGTGCATGTGCACGTAATTGTGTGAAGTGGTCAGCAAAAATTGCTGACCATTTCCACTTTAATTAATCAATTAATTAATTTAGGGCATATATCTAACAACTTTGAGATCCCGATCAAAGCTGGACACCTCCTCTGTGAAGAAGATGATCCGAAAGAGGCGGCATCCAAGGTGATAGAGCTCCTCAACCACGTCACTCGGAGCGAGTAGTTCCGATGGTGCTACCACTCATAAACCAGATCCGCATGCTGTCTCGAGGGAAGCTGTTGAAGCGACTCAACAAGTCGGGCCACGGTAACAGGGAATCAACGCAGTATTCGCACTCATCGAAGGGGATGGATTCATCGCAGGAAAAGGCGTTGAAAGTAAAGATTGGCTAGACCAGCGGAGAACTCAAACCCAAGGGCCTCTCAATGTGGCGAAGTCAAAGGTAGAGCGAGCGTAATCCATCAAGTTGATCAAGCGCAGCGAAAGGGGCGTTGCAGAAGGAGAGCGTCCTTGAAGTCACATGGAACGGGGGTGTTTAATATCGATGAAGATTGTGAAAGGATGAATAGTATTCACGACTTCCATGGTTTATTTTTAATTTTAATTCTACAAATCAAACACTCATTTAAAAAAATATTTATTTGAATCATGCTAATTTCAAACGTCAACAAATATTAGATGGGATTTTTATCCTATCATTATCCTATATAGCAAAGATGTTTGAACGATCAAACACACCCTCATTGGATTTATTTAGTCTATGATTTAAATTAAACATATACCAAAAGTTCAACAATAGCACTGAATAAATTAAAAGTTCGGAACGACATGACACGTTGAACTAAAGTTTCAAGATCATTTGTGTTATTTTCCTAAACCAAAACAGAACAACATTTGCTCCACTCTAACCCCAAATAACAAACAATAGGAGTATCATTTTAATTTTAGGAAACTTGCGCAATAAATCCGACAGTTTTATGATAATGCGGAGGAATGAGCGAAGATATCGAGCTATATAAAGGCTCATGAACCGTAGGTGGTTAAACTTGAACAAGTAACCTTCGATTTCCCCGACATTCAAATCAACTGCGCTAGCATTTTATCACAAACTTCGTTTTCTCCAGAACATCGGGTAACATTTTACTGTTCCTTAACTTCGATTCTAAACCAAAAACAAAGCGAAGCTTTGTATCTATTTTCAGCATCCAGTCTTGAGAGCATGTTGCGCACGGTGTTAGTATTGAACTCATGGCTGGAGGAGAATAAAGCGTCACTCTAATATGTACGAATTGAGTTTGAATTCTTCAAAGTCCCGATTTTTCACATTCTGAAAATCACCCCGATAAAGTCGGCACGGCGAGCTTGGTTCGTATTCAACTCGCTCTCGTGTTTCTCAATGATCTTTCCCCAGTGAGCTTAGTACACATCCATAATCTTCTCATAGTGAATGTCACATGTACAAAACGAACACAGTCATTCTCTTATTACACATACTTATTAACAGCCACACAACATAAACTCAAATTACTTCAGCGGCAAATGCTTAACCTCTGCACATCAAAGATGCAGCAACAGAAGCAGATACGCTTCTAGGCAGGTTTCCACGAAGAAAGGGGTGGAGTGTCGGAGTTTTCCCATGTAGACATGCTTTCATCGTACCTGCCACCCTTGACATTGTCCGCAGAAGCAATCGATTCAAGCTCGGCCATCTCTTCCGGTGTAAGCTTCACAGACAGAACGCCAATGTTCTGGTTGAAATTCTCGATCTTGGTCGTGCCAGGAATCGGGCAAACATCGTCACCCTGGTGGTGGACCCAGGCGAGGGCTAACTGCGATGGGGTGCATCCCTTTCTTTGTGCAATTTCATTCACTCGGTCAAATAACTTTGTGTTGTGAGCCAAGTTCTCTGGCCGGAACCTTGGTTGGTACTGCATAACATAGAGCAATGTCTCAGCAGAAAGCATATGAGCAACTATCATTTTCCTTTTAAGGCCAAATTCTACAGCAACAGGTGCAAAAGTGATCGCATGGCACGCCAACAGATTGCCTTGTTAGTTGACATACTAAGCATTTAGAAGTGCACAATCGTTGTGTATCTGGAAAAGAATGATCAGTTATAGATTATCGTGAAATGATTAAAATATCTTGCCCCAAATCATAAGCATTAGAAACGTCAAGCGAAGTGATCTAGCAACTACCACACAAGGCTGATGGGTTTGATGTAGGATGTGAAAACAGAAACAAACTCGACGATCTAAGTTTTGTACGTGTGATGATAACATTAGTCACACATAAGAAGAATGTTATCAGACGCAGAACTCTTTTAGCCACAAAGAAAAATAGCTACTGCACTTGCCCAGCCCAGCACTATCGCTAGTCAAACACTAATGGCGGGGAGTAATACACAATTGGCTTTATGTCAGATGGGAACTTGATCCCAAAACTCCCATAAAAAGCGTGTTAGGGAGTCCTCACTCAAGAAATGATTGTGTCAAGATATAATTTATCTTGTGAAGAAAGATGAAAATAAAAAAGGACGGAGGGCCAAGGCCCGATACTGGTGTCGGTTATTTTGAGCAAATATCGCTAATCTTGTGAAGAAAGACGAGAGAAAAAGGGTGGGTGGAAAGTGGGGAAAGGATAGTGATTAGCAAATGGTGGAAAGCTGGGAAACTGAGCAACTTACAAATAAACCTATATTTATTCATTCCCAAAAGCATGAGAATCCGGGAAACTGCCCCTTTCAGGCTCATTAAAGCCATTACTTGTGATTTTACATTTATCTAGAGTCAAGAGAGGTGGGATGTCTGGCAAGTGCTGGATTAAAGACATATAAGAACACGAAGCATTCGTGTCACTAAGTTTTATTCATCCCATCCAGATACTTTTTCTTTATACCACAAGAACAGGTTTCCAGCACTTCAATAAGAATGACAGTCACTATAAGCATCTAATTATGTTGACAAGCAGGAACAGACCTGTCTGACGTCATCCTTAGAGAGATTCTCCACCAACTTGGAGCCAACAGAAAAGAATCCTCGTCCTAAAGGACTGTAGGCAACAATTCCAATGCCAAGCTCCCTAGTCAGCATTTTAAAGGAAAAGCAGAGTCAGCAGGAAGCTGTTGTTGCTGCATAAACAATTAACAGAGTGATATCCTACCTACACGTTGGAACGATCTCTGCCTCCACATCTCTTGACCAAAGCGACCACTCCAATTGCACCGCTGTGATGGGATGAACAGCATGTGCTCTTCTGATTGTTGATGCAGAGGCCTCGGATAAACCGATGTACTTTATCTTACCCTCTTCAACGAGCTTCTTTAGCTCTCCGATCTGTGCATATTCACATGACAAAACAACAACATCAAGATCTTACATGTTAAGATCCAGAAAATTATTTATGTCATTAGCTTTTTATGTGTCTAGATCCCTCAATTATCATGTATCTCAATGCGACAAAAAAGCCACAAGGTATTGAGTTAACGGAGGTAGATTTCTTGAATCTCTCACAGAAGAGAGCAAATAAAAGAAGTATTCCAAGTACTTGTCATATTTCACAATATGTCAAGAATCAAATGTCTCCGCATAAAGTCCAGGAACAACTTTATATGTGATTCCCGTATATAAATTCAGGATGAACCCCGGAGCACTTTCATCTCAAAGGAAGATTTCGAATAATTTTCATGCTTGTTGACCCTTAACTTGTAAAACATGCCCACAAAACGAAAACTCAAGCCACTAAGGGCGCGTTTGTTTGTGTTTCTGTTTAAAAATTGTTCCAGGGAACAGAAATAGAAAAAAGTATTTCTGTTCCGGGGAACAATTTTTGAACAAAAATACGCGTTTGGTAAACTTGTTCCAGGAATAAAAAAGAAACAGAAATATGTTTGGTAAATTTGGATAATTTTTTTATTTCTTTTATTTTTTCTATTTTTTTCTTTTTTTTCCTTTTTTTTCTTTTTCATTTTTTTTTCTTCTTTTGGCCGAGCTCGCCCAGCGGCGGGCGAGGCGCGGCCTCGCCGGGCCACCGCCAGGCGAGGCCGAGGCTCGCCGGCCGCTGGGCGAGCTCGAGGCCGGATCTGGGCGAGATCGAGCTCGCCCAGGCCGGCGCGAGGTCGGCCTCGCCCGATCCGGGCGAGCTCGAGCTCGCGCAGCCATGGCGAGGCCAACCCTCGCCCGGCCTACGCCGAGCCTCGGCCTCGCCTGGGACGGACGGCGGCGTCGGCCTCGCCGGGGCCGGCGAGCCTCACCGTGGCCGGGCGAGGCCGCCGGCCCTCGTCGGCCGGCCGGGCGCCATGGCCGAGGCCGCCGGCCCTCGTCGGCCGGCCGCCGGCCATGGCCGAGGCCGGCGACCGGCCAAAAGAAAGAAGAACAAGAAAATAAGAGAAAAAAAAAAAAAAAGTGTTTCGATTTGTGTTAGGAAACAAGAAACACAAAATTTGTGTTTCTTGTTTGTTTTTTTTTGTTCTGGGAACAAAAGAACAAAAAAGGAACAGAAACGCACCCAAACGCGTTTCTGTTCCTTTTTTGTTCCCAGGAACAAAAAAACAGAAAAACTGTTTAAAAACAAAAAAAAGAAATACAAACAAACGGGCCCTAAACTACTAAATTCCACAACCCCTTGAGCAACACCGTGCCGCATCTTGAACTCTGCTATCAGCTGAACTCAAGTGTCATTTAACAAAATTCAACAAACTTGTAACAACATGACGATGCATTATCAACACCAATCTAATTTAGCAACTAATCATATGGCTCGGAGAAAGTCTCAAGCGAGGTGAAAGTTTGATAAGAGATCCATACAGTGACTTCGATGGGGACGCGAGTGTCGATACGGTGCTGGTAGTAGAGGTCGATGCAATCGATGTTGAGCCGCTTCAAGCTGGCCTCGCAAGCAGCCCTCACGTACGCCGGATCGCCCTGAATCTCCCTCTTCCCGTCCGCGAATCTGACTCCGAACTTGGTCGCCAGTTCCACCTTCTGCCTCACCCCTCCCTTCAGTGCCTGCTCAACGTCAACCCCGAAATTAGAAAACGAACACGCAGGATCAGAGCACATATAATTCATGCAGAGGCAAAAGAGAGACTGAGAGAACCGACCTTTCCGAGGAGGATTTCGTTGGTGTGAGGACCGTAGTAGTCGGAGGTGTCGAGGAAGGTGATGCCGGAGCCGACGGCGTGGTGGATGAGGGCGATCATGTCGGGCTCGGACTTGGGAGGGCCGTAGAAGGCGGACATACCCATGCAGCCCAGCCCCTGCGCCGACACCTCCAGGCCCTGCGAGCCCAGCTTGATCCTCCTCATTGTCGTCGTCGACGCCGCCATTGCCGTCGTCTAGCTCGAGCTCGCTCGTTCCCCGCACTGCACCGAGACGATGGCGAAGGCGTCGGGCGAGCCGAGATTTATAGGAGGGGAGTGGCAGTAGCTACGAAGTGTAGGAGGGGAGCGGTAGTGGCTGTGAAGACGCACGTGCTTACGTCAGATGCACCCCCAGTGACCACCCTTACCATATAGGGATGACGTACCTGCTCACGTCAATTGAACTTTTTGATGTCTTAGTGATTACCCTTTCCATAAGCCAGAGGTGGGGCCAACCTTCCCACATGAAAAGCGGGAGGTGGCGTTTTAAATCCCTACCTATGGATAATTTAGTATCAAATGTGATTTCTCATGCCTAACATTGTCCGCATAAGCAATTGATTTGAGCTTGGCCATCTCTTCTGGTGAAAGCTTCACTGACAGAACTCCAATGTTCTGGTTGAAATTCTCGATCTTGATCGTGCCAGGAATCAGGAAAACGTCATCACTCTGGTGGTGTACCCAGGCGAGGGCTAACTGCAATGGGGTGCATCCTTTCTTTATGCAATTTCATTCACTTGGTCGAATAACTTTGCATTGTGAGCCAAGTTCTCTGGCCGCAACCTTGGTATGTACTTCATAACATAAAGCAATGTCTAAGCAGAGAGCATACGAGCAACTATCATTTTCCTTTTAACGCCAAATTCTACATCAACGAGTGCAAAATTGGTTGCGCCGCATGCCATCAGATTGTCATGTTACTTGACATAATAAGCATTTGGAAGTGCGCAATGGCTGTGTATCTGGAAAAGCATGATCAGTTAAAGATTATCTTGAAATGATTAAAATATCTTGTCCCAAATCATAATCGAATCCGACGGCGATGGGGATTGATTTTGAGGTGAGGTAGGTGTCTCCTCTATCATGGAGCTCTCAGTGTTCTTATTTTTTGCCTTGGTATCGGAAAAAAAAAAATTGAATTCCTAATCGATTTGCTAATTTGTATTGCGGGATGAGGACTTGGAACAACAACCCAAAAAAAAGAAAAAAAAAAAAGAAAGGCAACTCTAAGATATGGGAAGCTAGGCCAAGAAGAACGACACTGATAACATGAAAGAAAATAAAAGGGAAAATGAAGAAAATTTCGTTGTATATTGATTGATCTATATATTAGTACATTGGTCTATTTATAGTGTAAGAATGAACGAGAAAAAATGAAATAATATATAATGTATTATAAATTTCATATTCACTAAACAATCACAAATTGGCCAAATCAATTAGTCCGCAATCAGGATGAACCCCGGAGCACTTTCATCTCAAAGGAAGATTTCGAATGATTTTCATCCTTGTTGACCCTTAACTTGTAAAAGATGCCCACAAAACGAAAACTCAAGCCACTGAACTACTAAATTCCACAACCCCTTGAACAACACCGTGCCGCCGCATCTTGAACTCTGCTATCAGCTGAACTCAAGTGTCATTTAACAAAATTCAACAAACTTGTAACAACATGACGATGCATCATCAACACCAATCTAATTTAGCAACTAATCATATGGCTCCGAGAAAGTCTCAAGAGAGGTGAAAGTTTGACGAGGGATGCATACAGTCACTTCGATGGGGACGCGAGTGTCGATACGGTGCTGGTAGTAGAGGTCGATGCAATCGATGTCAAGCCGCTTCAAGCTGGCCTCGCAAGCCGCTCTCACGTACGCCCGATCGCCCCGGACCTCCCTCTTCCCGTCCGCGAAGCTGATTCCGAACTTGTTCGCCAATTCCACCTTCTGCCTCACCCCTCCCTTCAGTGCCTGCTCAAAATCAACCCCGAAATCAGAAAACCAAGGCGCGGGATCAGAGCACTCTGCTCGATGAAGCTAAATTCCGTAACACTATAAGCACATATAATTCATGCGGAGGCAAAACAGAGACTGAGAGAACCGACCTTTCCGAGGAGGATTTCGTTGGTGTGGGGCCCGTAGATGTCGGAGGTGTCGAGGAAGGTGACGCCGGAGCCGACGGCGTGGTGGATGAGGGCGATCATGTCGGTGTCGGACTTGGGAGGGCCGTAGAAGGCGGACATGCCCATGCAGCCCAGCCCCTGCGCCGACACCTCCAGGCCCTGCGACCCCAGCTTGATCCTCCTCATCGTCGTCGTCGAAGCCGCCATTGCCGTCGTCTAGCTCGAGCTCGTTCGTTCCCTGCACTGCACCGAGACGATGGCGAAGGCGTCGGGCGAGTCGAGATTTATAGGAGGGGAGTGGCTGTAAATACGAAGTGGAGGAGGGGAGCGGTAATAGCTGTGAAGACGCACTTGCTTAGGTCAGTGTCGTCCCTACCCATGGCCGGCGATCGGCCGTCGAGGGCCAACAACCTCACCGGAGCATCGCCGGCCCCCGGCGAGGCCGAGTGTCGCCATGGCCGCACGAGGCTCGACCTCATCGAGCCACCTCCAGGACAGCGTCACCTAGCGAGGCCAACCTCACGCTACTTGGGCGAGGCTCACTAGACATCGCCATAGCCAACAACCGGTCAAAGAGAAAAAGAAAAAAAAAAAAAAAACAAAAATATGATAAAAAATATTTAAAAATTAAAAAAAAAAACAAAAAAATTATACAAGTTTACTAAACGCATTTCTAATTTTTTTTTTTTTTTATAGTTACCAAACATATTATTATAATCAGACATTGTTCCCTAGAACCAAAAAAAAAAATTATTTTTATTTAAAAATTATTCTTCGAAACAAAAACGTTACCAAATACGTCATTAGTAATCACTCTTTCCATACATGAAAAGCAAGAAGTGGGGCCACCCTTTCCATTTGCCATATAGCATCTGAACATATTTCTAACTTTAACAAAAATTATTGATAAAACTAATGATTAAGAAAAAAATTAGAATTAACTTATTTAAATAAATCTATAATCTTTTACAATTATCAAAAAATATTATTATTCAACATTCAACACTTTCAAGCCCCTGTGATCCACCCCAACCCTCACCCCCACATTTACTTCACTCTCTTTCCATCGTTTCTTCCCCCACTTTCAAGCCTCCCTTATTTATTTTTCTGATAAAAAAATAAAAGTCCATGGGGTCCATGCCAACCCCTACCCACCCCTCCTTTTGTTGCCCCCCCCTCCCTCCCAACAAACTTATTTCCCTCATTTATCCGCCCCCTCCCCCTCCCGACACGCCCCCTCCTTCCAGAAAGAAAGAAGAAATCACAGCAATGTCCCATCAAAATCATATTTTTAATTTTTGAGTTTCCCCCTTCAAAAACCCTAGCCCTGGCCTTCTTCTCCTCCTCGCACGACCCTCCTCCTCTCAATCTCTTCTCTCTCTTGATTGCCTTGTCATAATCAAGGTAGCACGGACATGGCGACACGGACACATGCGTCGACACGATACGACACGACACGCAATACGTCATTTCTCAAAAAGTAAAGAATTTCGACACGTTCGATACGTTAAATATTAAATAAATATTTTTATTTTTAATTAATTTAATTCAAAATCATAAATAAATAAATAAATAAATAAAGAGTTTACAATGAATTTATACTAATAACATTAATAAATCTTACACTTTTTTTCATTATCCTAAATTTATATTTATTTTTCGAAATCTCCCCTCCCCCAACTTTACTTTTATTTTTCGAAACCCCCCACCCCCAATCTGCGCCCAAGCTTCCCTCGTCCTTTTTCCTCCCAAATTTTTTTCACTTTCTTTTTCCTTCACCACCACCCGATAGCCCAATGGGTCGATTCCCCCACCCCCAAATTAATTTTTTATTCTTTCCCTCCCACCATAGTCCATTTCCCCCCACTTGTCTGTCACTTTCCCTCCCCCCAAAATACAGACCCATCAAACTCCCATTTTTTTTTATTATTTTTGAGTTTCTCATAAACCCTAGCTTCTTTAATTCTCCTCGCCGCTCGCGACCTTTCCTCTTCTCCTCCTCCCGCCTCGCCGCACGCACGACCACCATCGTCGCCGCTCACCGCTCCTCGCCCAACCCCCTTCCTCGCCGCTCGCCGCTCCTCGCCCGACCCCCTTCCTCGCCACTCCTTGCCGCACGCACGACCCCCTTCCTCGCTGCTCGCCACTCGACCACCTTCCTCTCTTCTTCCTCTCGCCTTTGATCATTTCTCCCTCGCAGCTGTAGCCTCGTCGGATCCATCGCAGCATCACAGTGGCGGCCCTCACCTCAGTTTATGCTCGGCCGTCTCTCTCTCCGTCGCTCGCGGTCTGCTCCCTCCCGGACATGCATGTCGAAACGTGTCAGGCAAAGGTTGACCGCATGTCGGATTTTCGACACGCGTTGACCGCATGTCCAGCCGTGTCGAGGTGTCCAACACGCTCCGACACGTGTCGGACACGACACGGAAGCACGGACAACGTGTCCGTGCTACCTAGGTCATAATCACTTGCCACCTTGCCTCCAACCCTTCCTCTTACGTAGGTGCAGCCTCACCGCCGGCCCTCCATTGCAATCGCGATCCTCTCTTTACGTCACCTCGGTCTCTACTCTTCCTCTAGCCCTCTCTCACCGTCGTGGCCTTGCCGTTGCCTTTGCTCCCTTGCCATCATTTTCTTCAACAATCCTTCCTCTCGGACTTGCGTGTTAGAACGTATCAAGAAGGAATTGTTCACGTGTCGAATTTCGGACACATATTGAATAGTCTTCGAGCATGTCGGACACGACACGAAGGCTCCATTCATAACCCACATGAGAAGCAAGAGATGGGGTTTTGAATATACTAGTTTACCGTTTTTGTGTCTAAAAATTAGTTTGGGATAAGTTTGTCGCAAATGTATCAATTTAAGATTTTTCATGATATCAACCATATTTAATAAAAGTACACCAATTGTAAATTCTTCAAAATGCTATCGTCAGTGTACAATACTTACATTTACCAAGAGATGCTAATCAGGTAACATCGATACGGGTTATAATTAAGTCACTATTGATCCTCTAATCACGCATGTTTTCTAAAAGTTATGCAAAGGGCAAGACCGAGGGAGGGGCGGAGGCTGCTATCTCGGTCACCGGCCATCCAATCCGCGCCTTTATGAAGAGCGGTCCTTGAAGGTATTGTTGTATTTAATTAAGAGGTCAATAATATAAAGTGACAAACTCCTGGCGAGGAGACCTAACAAATATGGCACAAGTGGGAGGGTGACGAAAACAAAAAAACAAAACAACACTTCACATATTACAAAAAATAAAAGGCGAAAACGGTGTCACTCTCAATTGCCCACCATATCCAATTATTTTATTATAATCTACAAGCATGAATACAATTTTTTTTTTATGATGACTTGGGAATCACTGTACAGCCAATAAACGGCGACGTAAACTCGGGGCGACACTAGCGCAAGGACCCACCTCCCACGACGCCGAACTTAAGTCGCACAAATGCGATCGTGGTGACTCGAACCTCTCCCCAACCAAAAGAGGGGGAACACCTGAACCAACTCGGCCACAACGGAGTGGGTTGCATGAATACAAAAGTTGGTTATTCAAGAACTCATAAAATATCGTGCAATCTCATAAATCAATTAAGTTTGCACTTCTAAAGCAATTTACAAGTAACTTGCAAGAACTACACAAGCTACCTCTGATTTCTTGATGCTCTAATTAACTACGTGGTACCTAGCAGGTTATTATAGGGCTGAATCGTTTTCCTTATCTCTCTTTTTTACAATTTCTTTTTTTTTTTTAAATTTTCTCTAGAGTACTTTTATATTTGACCAGACAAGGCTCAATTGGAATGCAGGACCTAGAACTAATGTTTGAAAGTTTGCGAGAAATGTGGGTGGAATTCCACAATGAGAGGCAGAATTTGTCCATTTTAAATTTTTAATATGGACAAATTATAGAAGGTCCCAAGTTCACCATATCCACACAATTAGTATGTCAGAGGAACTTACGATAGCTAGACGGGTGTAAAAAAATTATTGCGAAAGGACAGTGATAACAGTAGACAAGTCGAACCTGTGACTTTCTAGATCCAGTCACATGTTCTCGATTGCTTTTGTCGAGGAGTCCGATTGGTGGACCCGGATTTGGAGGACATGGATGGAGAGATATGGCACGATCTTGATTAGTTAGGGCGCGTTTGGTAACATTTCTATTTAAAAATTATTCTAAAGAATAGAAATAGAAAAAAAAAATGTTTTTATTCCGAAGAACAATTTTTGAATAAAAAAACGAGTTTAGTAAACTTGTTTCAAAAATAAAAAATGAACAGTAAACATATTTGGTAAATTTGTGTTCTTTTTTTGTTTCTTTTAATTTTTTAATATTTTTAATATTTTTCTTTCTTTTTCTTTTTTCTTTTTTCTTTTTTTTTTCTTTTGGCCAGTCGCCGACCTTGGCCATGGCCGGCGACCGGCCGATGAGGGCCGGCGGCCTCATTGGGCCACCGCCAGGCCGGCTCGGTAGTTGGGCGAGCTCGGGCGAGCCGGATTTGGGCAAGCTCGAGCTCGCCGGATCTAGGCGAGCCCAAGCTCACCCAGCCAAGGAGAGGCCGAGCCTTGTCAGGGGCCGGCAACGCTCGGTCTCGCCGGGGGCCGATAACGCTCCGACAAGGTTTCTTTGGCCCTTGACGGTTATGGCCGAGGCCGACGACGACCAAAAAAAAAAAAAAGAAAAAGAAAAATAGAAAAAGAGAGGAGAGAAAAAATTTATTCTTAAAAATTATTTAAACAATAAACACGATTTTCTTGTTTTCTTTTTTTGTTCCAAATATATTCCTGGAAATAAAAAAAAATAGATTTAGAACAAAAATGCAAACAAACGTATTTCTATTCTTTTTTTATTTTTTGAAATAAAAAAATAAAAATTTTATTCATAAATAGAAACAAAGAATATTAATAAACAGGTCCTTAACTATTTTCTCCTTGACAGAGAAAAGTCAATACAATTCATGAAAGTCAAGAGTTCCACGTCATGACAATTTCTAGGGGGACCAGTTGCCCTCATCTTCCTCGGATGGCCCATTATTCAAAGTGATTGTAACTCTGCACGTCGAAAGTCGTATCCCAGGAAAGTTTTGTGTGTTTTGAGTTAAAAAGACAAAAGAAAAGAAGAAAAGAACGCGCAAAAGTCAAGCCGCCTATTGAGTTGAGACTAGTCAAGCTTCATCTAGAGATTAGCATCAGTTCAACAACGAAACAAAGAGTCAGATAATGCGTACCTAATTAACATGGACAATTATCAAATTTAAATATTTACGTACTGTTTGTTTCGCAAAAAATATGGCATATCTGAATAATATTTTACAATAAGTTATTTTCAATATTTGGTTAAGTCCTAAAAATAAACTAGAAAATATTTTTTCGATTTGATTTCCCTATAGAAAATACCAAAATATTCAGATTTTTAGTTATTTTCTCTTCTAATTTTCTTTTTCTTTTTCTTCTTCCTCAACCGATCGCTTGCCACGGTGTTAGTTGGTGACTAGCCATGAGGCAAAACTTGAGCTTGCCCAACGCTAGGGAGCTTCAGCATCACTTGATCAACCAACTTCAAGCTTGCCAAATCAGCAATCTCAAGTCTTCTTGGCCTTGGGCTAGCTCATCTGTTGCTTGTTCTCAGGCGCAATCGTCATCATGGTCGACAATTAGCTGAGAAGAAGGAAAAAGAAAAAGAAAGAAAACAAATAAATATAAAAAATTAAAAAGAATTATTTTTATAAGAAAAACATTTTATTAACTAATGAGCCGAGCCCGAGCATTGAGGACTGATGCACGATCTTGTTGGTCCCGAGCCTAAGTGCTGCCAAATAGAGCTTGAGCGTCATAGACTCAAGCACTGCCTTAATGGACCCTAATTCAAGTGTTGGGGATTATGTGACGCCTTGGAACATCACATGCGGCACATGTCATTTTTGTTTATACTCATAGTTATAATTACGCATGGAAAAGACAATAAAGTTTTCACAACATCCTTTACTAGAAAAATGCATGATTTTATTATTAAAAAAAAAAGTGTCTTTGGCTTTATACAATATTGATAGTAATTATCACAAAAAAAAATATATAGTCCTAGGAAAGATCGGGATCACCTAATACCATTACATCCATACTAACTAAACTACCATCCAACTCAAGGATTAATGACTTCCGATATCAACTCGGCCCCTCCGTCACCATCTCTAGGGGAATCATCCTACAACATTGGAGAGTAAAAAAAAAAAAAAAAAAAGGAGTGAGGCGAAGCCTAATAAATGAAATATCTAAGTATAAGGTAGGAGATTATATTAATACTCAACCTAGTACCCAACAAACAACATGAGTTCAAAGGATACAAAATGATCATGTATGACAAGTGCAAAAGAAAATCCCTATCTAGCGTATCATGATACGCGATGAAAACCTCTCGATATTTTATTATAATCCCGAAGCACGAATACAAAAGTTGGTTTATCTAGAGACTCATTTTGCAAGCTCATAAATTGATTGGATTTGCACTTCTAAAGTGATTTACAAATAAGTTGCGAAAAACTAAACAAGTGACCTTTGATTTCTTGACGCTCAAATTAAGTGAGTCATCTTTACTAGGGTTAATATACGAAAAAATTACCAAAACAATCATAAACTTATAGCAATTTTTCTAATTCAGTCTTAAATCTTTTTTTTCTAGCCAATTTAGTCCTAAACATTTTGCAATTATACTAATTTAATTCATCCGGCCAATTTTGGCCGACGAGCACCACTCGTTCGGCTAATATTGATGTGAATAAACTATTAATAATATTTTATTTTATTCAAGCCAGTGAGGTTAGCCTCGCCAACCAATGTCAAGGCTTATCCCCACACGCCACTGGCAAGGGCAAGCCTCACCCAACAATGGTGAGGCCACCCTCACCATGGTTAGGCAAGGCCCCGCCTGTCTTTGGCCTAGGTGAGCCTCGCCGGCCATGGGCAAGTTGTGATCTCGCTCTTGGCCGACGAGGCTCGACCCTCGTCAGTCCAATGAGGGTAAGCCTTGCTCAACCTTTGGCAAGCCTCGCCAGAGACCATGAGATGTTGCGGCCTTTGACCTTGCCCATGGCCAATGAGACTCAATCCTCACCAAATTCAATAAGGGCAAGCCTAGCAAGCCTAACTAGCGGCCTTTGTCCTCACCTATGGCCAACGAGGGTCAACCCTCGCTAGCCCAATCGGCGGCCTCGACGAGGTCGCCTAGCCACGAGCAAGGTTGCCCAACCATGGCTAAGCTTCCTCGAGGCCAGCGAGGTCCCTCACCGACCTTGCCTCTTGTTGATCGCTAGCGATGATTGGCCGGAGGAAGGAGAAGGAAGTGAAGAAAAAAAGAAAGAGAAAATAAAAAGAAAAATTAATAAAAAAAATAAGAAAAATAAAATATTATTAAAAATTGTCAATTTCAACATTGGCCGATCAGCCAGAGTTCACATCAATACCTATTGGCGAAAAATGGCTGAATAGACTGAATTGTCACAAATGCAAAATATTTAGGATTGAATTAGTTAGAAAAAAAATTAAAATTGAATTGAGGTTTACTATTTTAAAATTTTATAACTCACAATAAATTGTTATTCTCACGATAACCCAAAGACTATTATGCTAGCAAAATCCTTTTACTAAAATACATATACCAAGCACAAGGGAATGTTACAATGAAAAACCTCCCATTGATATAACCTCCCATTTAGTTAGGCCAAATAAACCCTCCCATTAATTTTTCCATATGGATCTATGTCATCACCAAGGGAAAGCCTTCTTACAAAGCTATCAATATATTGTGGGATTGTTTTAACATAACTTACTTGTGCATCGTAACAATCAAAATGTGAAATATTATTCTTAAAATTTTAATAAATGTTTAATCTAATTCATAGATTATATCATTGCATTCTATCTCATAAGTTTGTCTTTGATGGGCCGAATAAAACTCTGATATGATAAGTTTGATCATATTCGGTGTTTAGAGTAACGTGAAATTCGGATATAGTCCGGATAAAAAATCTCATCTAGAAAGTGATATAGATCCTATGTGAAATTTGGAAAATTGAAAAAAATAAGGTATACAAGTTTTTCCCCCACTCCTGCGCTTGTTGATGGCTTTTGACCAGTGCCGCCATCATCTCTCTCTTGTTCCAATTTCTCTCCCTAAAATGACCACCACAAAATTAGAACATGAGTATCGCGAAGATACCTAGAGAAGCCCTCGCCCAAACGACCTGTGCAAACTCTAAGGGCCACCGTTCCTCCTACCAGTGACAAGCTGCTTACCACCTTTGGCTTCCTCGGAAAAGTGGCGTCGGAGCTCGTCAGCCCTGCCTCTTTCTTATGTCACTTAACACCATTTTAGTAGGGAACTTTGTGATCCCGATCAAAGTTGGACACCTCCTCTGTGAAGAAGATGATCCGAAAGAGGCGGCAGCCAAGGTGATAGAGCTCCTCCACCACGTCACTAGGAGCGAGTAGTACCGATGATGCTACCACTCATAAACCGCATCCGCACGCTGTCTCGGGGGAAGCTGTTGAAGTGACTGAACAAGTCGGGGCACGGTAACAGGGAATCAACGCAGTATTCGCACCCGTCGAAGGGGATGGATTCATTGCAGGAAAAGGCGTTGAAAGTAAAGATGGCTAGACCAGCGGAGAACTCAAACCCAAGGGCCTCTCAATGTGGCGAAGTCAAAGGTAGAGCGAACGTAATCCATCAAGTTGATCAAGGGCTGCGAAAGGGGCGTTGCAGAAGGAGAGCGTCCTTGAAGTCACATGGAACGGGGGTGTTTAATATCGATGAAGATTGTGAAAGGATGAATAGTATTCACGACTTCCATGGTTTATTTTCAATTTTAATTATACAAATCAAACACTCATTTAAAAAAAAAAAAAAAAAAGATCTATTTTGAATCATGCTATATCCAGACGTCAAGAAATATTAGATGGGATTTTTATCCTATCATTATCCCATATAGCAAAGATGTTCGAACGACCAAACACAGCATCATTGGATTTATCTAGCCTAGGATCTAAATTAAACATGTACAAAAAGTTTGACAACCATACTAAATAAATTAAAAGTTCAGTAAGAACATAACACATTGGACCAAAGTTTAATGACTACTTGCATTATTTTCCTAAACCAAAACAAAACAACATTGCTCCACTCTAACTCCAAATAAAAAACAATAGAAGTGTGGTTTTTAATTTTAGGAAACCCGCGCAATATCTCCAACTGTTTTATAATAATGCAAAGGCATGAGTGAAGGTATCGAGCTTCATAAAAGCTCATGAACCGTAGGTGGTGAAACTTGAACAAGAACCTTCGATTTCCCCGACACTCATATCAACCGCGCCAGCATTTTATCCCCAACTTCGCTTTCGTGAGAACATCCGGTAACATTTTACTGTTCCTTAACTTCGCTACCAAACCAAACACAAACCGAAGCTTTGTATCTATGTGTAGCATTTAGTCTTAAGAGCGTGTTGCACACAGTGTTAGTATTGAACACTTGGTTGGGGGAGAATAAAGCGTCACTCTAGTATGTGTTGGAGGTTTGTTTGTCAAAACAAGCTGAGTGTGTTTTTCTAGTAGTCCCACATAGGAAAAGTGGGAAGAAGTGGGCTGATTTATAAGTGAAGAGTTTCCTTGTGTACATCAAGGAATAATTGGGTGGGGCTAAACCCCACCATACCCGCGTGTGGGTACGCGGATTTGGCGCACTTAGCACGCATACGCGCCCGCGGTTTAATTAACTCTAATCCCTTTGTTATTTTTTTATATTAATTTTTAGTAAATTCAAAGGTTCTTTTATTTTGAGAAATTCGGAAATAAAATATATAAAATGAAAATTCGAAATTCTATTAAAAAAATTATTCCGAATTTTATTTGTGTTACTTATCCGGTTTTCAACTTTTCCCGAAGGGTTGCAATTGTTCATTTTCGGTTTCTTCCGAAGAGTCACATTTGTTTATCCAAACAATTTTCTAAAGACGTGTTTGTTCGCAATTTTCACGAAGAGTTGCAAGACTGTTTCATATATATACTTGTCATTTTTCGGAAAGAAAAAGAGTGGTCATTTTCGAGTCTTCTTTCTGAAAAACAGCAGCCAATTTTTCGATTGTTTCTTAGAGAGACCTTGGAGAAATACTTGAATTGCTATCTAGTATTCTTATCCAAGACTTTGTTGTATCTTGGAGGATTTTTGCTGGTGACTATTAGCAACGTTGTGGGGCAAATAAATCCTTAAAGAAAGTGATATCGCGCCTCAAAGTCCGAGTTTTTTTACTCAATCCGATTTCATTGTTCTACCCAATTTCGAAGCCATAATTTTACAACAATTTTAAGGATTTAGTTTGCTACAATGGAGTTGGAGACAATCAAAGTTATGAATCAAGGTATGGTCAAATTGGACCGGTTCGATGTGAACGATTTTGCTCACTAGAGGGACAAGATGACGTTCTTACTCACTGCTCTGAAGATTTCCTACATACTGGATCCTAACTTGGCACCTATAGAAGATCCTAAGCCTACTGTCGAGAGAGGATAGCTAAGTGCAGAAGTCATTGAGAGGGTTAATGAGGAAAAGAAGAAACGTGCGGAGGATGAATTACTTTGTCGATGACACATTCTGAACACACTCTCTAATCGTCTGTATGACTTATTCATTGAAATGAAGTCAGCTAGAGAAATTTGAAATGCACTGGAATTCAAGTACAAAGCGGAGGAGCAAGGTACTAACAAATATCTAATCGCAAAATATTTTGATTTCAAATTTATTGATACTGAACCCTTGCTAGAACAAGTCCACGAATTGCAAGTGATTGTGAATAAGATTCGTGCCCTCAAAATTGATATTCTAGAAACTTTTCAAGTTGGAGCAATTATTGCGAAATTGCCTCCAAGTTGGAAAGACTATGTAAAAAGGCTGATTCACAAGTCGGGAGACTTTACTTTGGAGCAAATACAGAAACATCTTCGCATTGAGGAAGAGTCACGTTTACGTGATAATTCTATTTTGTACAATTCCAAGGTGAATTATGTGGACAAAAAACGAAAACTCGGCCAGAACTTCAAAGTAAAAAGCATGGGGGCATAAATTCAAGAGAACACAAAATAAGCAAAAGAGTTGTTGTTTTGTTTGTGGCAAACAGGGACACTACGCCAAGGATTGCATTCACCGCAAGAGCATTTCAAATGACAAGAACATTCTGGTGGTGAAAGCAGATGCAAATTTGATTGAAGAAAATTATGTAGCCATGATTTCAAACATGTTTTCAAACATGGAAATTTCTGAAATCAATGATGCGATGGCTATGGTTTCTGAAATTAATTCTACCACTGTTCAATCCGGTTGGTGGATAGATTCTAGAGCAACAGTCAATGTGTGCAAGGACAAGTACACGTTCAAGCAATTTGAAGAGATTGTTGACTCAAATGTTCAAGAGGTCCTGATGGTGAATAATGCTCTTGCAAAGGTTGATGGAAAAGGCATGGTGGAGATAGACTTCACTTCTGGAAAGAAGATAACTCTTCTTAATGTGTTATTTATACCCGAAATTAGGAAGAACCTAGTTTCTATTGATTTACTTTGTAAGAGGGGGTTTCGGATTTTGTTTGAATCTGACAAGGTTATCTTGTCAAAAAATGGGTTGTTTGCTGGGAAGGGTTATGCCAATGATGACATGTATCAACTGAGTATCAATAATAATATTTATAGTTCTGCTTATATTGTCGAGTCTTCAATTTTATGGCATAGTAGGTTGGCACATATAAATATTTGTTATTTGAAAAATATGAGAAAATTAGACTTGATAAATTTTGATGGTGAATTTGATAAATGTGAAATATGTGCTAAGTCAAAATTTACTAAAAAGTCATTTCCTAGTGTTAGAATAAATTCAAATTTATTGGATTTGGTTCATAGTGATATATGTGAATTTAATGGTATGCTAACATGTGGAGGTAGATGTATTTTATTACCTTTGTGGATGATTGTAGTAGGTTTTTATATGTTTATCTCATGAGATCAAAGGATGAAGCATTTACCATGTTTAAGAAATATAAGGCTGAAGTATATATTCAATTAGAAAAGAAAATTAAAGTTCTACGATCAGATAGATGTGGAGAATATTTCTTAAATGAATTCTCTTCATTTTGTGAAGAACATGGTATTATTCATCAAGTTTCAGCACCATATACTCCACAACAAAATGGTTTAGCTGAAAGGAAAAATCGATCTCTTGGAAAAATGGTTAATTGTATGTTTTCAAATTCAAATCTACCAATTAATCTTTGGGGAGAAGCATTACTTACTGCATGCTATATTCATAATAGAATACATTAAAAAAAAAATGACATAACCCCTTATGAAATATGGAAAGGTAGAAAGCCAAATTTGTCATATCTTAAAATGTGGGGGTGTTTGGCATACTACCGAGCTCCAAATCCTAAGAGAACAAAGCTCGGTCCTAGAGCTATCAAAAGTGTTTTCATTGGGTATGCTAAAAATAGTAAAGCTTATAGACTTCTTGATTTAGAGTCTAATGTTATAGTAGAATCGAGAGACGTTGAATTCTTTGAGAATAAATATTTTACAAGTTCTGAAATTACTGAAAATAATTCAAGATCTATGGAAACTCAAAGTGATTCTCAAGAGAAAGAAACGAATGATTCTAAAGACATGATTGAACCAAGGAGGAGTACTAGAGCTAGGAAAATAAAAGACTTAGGTCTTGATTTTATAACTCATGTTTTTCTTGTTGAAGGAGATGGATATAATAACGTGATAAATAAATACACTTTAGTATTAAATTTAGAAGATGATCCTAAAAGTTTTAATGATACTATATCTTCTAGAGATGCTTCTTTTTGGAAAGAAGCTGTGAATGATGAAATATACTCAATTATGTCCAATAATACTTGGATATTAGTAGATTTACCGAAAGGATCAAAACCTATTGGGTGCAAATGGGTTTTTAGAAGAAAATACCATTCTGATGGTTCTATTCAAACTTTTAAAGCTAGGCTTGTAGCTAAGGGATATAAACAAAAAGAAGGAATTAATTGTTTTGATACATATGCTGTTGTTGCACGTATAACTTCTATTCGAGTTCTTTTTGCTTTAGCTTCCATTTATGATCTTTGTGTTCATCAAATGGATGTTAAGACTGCTTTCTTAAATGGAAACTTAAATTAGGAGATTTACATGGAACAATCGAAGGGTTTTGTTTTTCCTAGAAATGAAAGAAAAATATGTAAATTGATTAAGTTTCTTTATGGACTTAAGCAAGCTCCTAAGCAGTGGCATGAAAAGTTTAATTCGGTCATATTGTCAAATGGTTTCATCAATAGTAGTGCCGATAGGTGTATATACTCTAAATTCACTAAAGACTATGGTGTCTTAGTGTGCTTGTATGTTGATGATATGCTTATCTTTGGAACAAATATTACTGGAATTAATGAGACTAAGAAATATCTAACTTCCATGCTTAAAATGAAGGATTTGGGTGAAGTAGATACTATCTTAGGTATTAAAGTTAAGGAAAATAGTGGCGGTTATTCTTTAAGCTAATGTAGTTATGTTGAAAAATTATTAAATAAATTTCAACATCTTGGTTTTAAAGAAATAAGTACTCCATTTGATTCCAGTATTAAATTAAATTATAATATTGGTAGAGCGGTGGCACAACTAAAATATGCAAGTGCTATAAGGTCTTTAATGTATGCGATGCATTGTACTAGACCCGATATTATTTATTTTGTATGCAAGTTGAGTAGGTATACTAGTAATCCAAGTATAGAACATTGGAGAACTATTACTAGAATTTTTGGTTATCTTAAGAGAACTAAAAATTTAGAATTGTTCTACAATAATTATATGGCTGTATTAGAAGGATACACTGATGCTAGTTGGATTACAAGTGTGGGAGATGTGCGTTCCGCTTCTGAATAGATTTTCACATTAGCTGAAGGTGCTGTATCTTGGGCAAGCAAGAAACTAACATATATAACTCACTCAACAATGGAATCTAAATTTATTGCTTTGGCGGTAGTTGGGAAAGAAGCTGAATGGATTAGAAATTTGTTGTTGGATATGAAATTATGGCATAATCCTATGCCTCCTATTTCTATCCATTATGATAGTCAGGCCACTTTGGCAAGAGCTTATAATAGCACCTATAATGGTAAGTCTAGACACATTAGTCTAAGACATGAATATGTGAGACAATTGATTAAAAATTGTACCATAACAATTGTCTATGTGAGGTCAAGTAAAAATCTTGTTGATCCATTGACGAAGGCATTATCAAGACATATGGTAATAACGACCTCACAAGAAATTGGGCTGAATCCCTTTAATTGAAATTATCAATAATGGTAACCCGACCTTTTTCTAGAACATCACTAGTTACAATGTTTAATGGGTAAGAACAAGTTATTGAATGTGATTGTTTGATACTGACATAACCCTGATATGAGAAGTCAGTATCGTCTGTTACGTTTTGTAGGCTGAATTGAATTCTTAATAAAATATGATACAAGTTTGTAGTGTGTTGATAGTAATAGAAACACATGGTAGATACTTTACCTATATGAGCCTAGAAGTGGTGCCGCTTCTTACGAAAGTTAGGGTTGCTTTCTAAAGAGCTCATGAAACATGATCAAGCACAAGGCCATAATAGTGCGGAGTAATATAGAACTTCTCACTGAAACAAGAGGTTAATGTATGTGCGGTATGTCCGGTTCTATTACATTAAAGTACAAGTTTAAAGCCGAGCTACTTGTCACTTTGATAGAGCTTTGATATACTTGCACTAAATAAAGGTTTAACTCGAAAGAGACCTTTATGTATGTCTATTAATCTTACTGAAATTTTGGCTGTATGTTTTTTAAAATTTTAATTCTGAAATCTTTGTTTTACAAACAAAGTGGAGGATTATTGAAGGTTTGTTTGTCAAAACAAGCTGAGTGTGTTTTTCTAGTCCCAAATAGGAAAAGTGGGAAGAAGTGGGTTGGTTTATAAGTGAATGGTTTCCTTGTGTACATTAAGGAATGATTTGGTGGGGCTAGACCCCACCATACCCGCGTGCGGGTGCGCAAATAATTGCGCGATTTTGGCGCACTTAGCACGCATGCCCGTCGCAGTTTAATTAACACTAATCCCTTTATCATTATTATTTTTTTTTTTTTGAGACAACTAATATAAGCACCTAGAGGGGGGTGAATAGGTGTAAAAATAATTCTTCGTGATATAAGAACAATACTAAGCAGACAATAGAAGGAAGTTCTTCTTTGGTTAACAGGACGAATTATGATCAAAGTAAAGCAGAGAATAGGGAAGAGAAAATTGAACACGAGGTTTATAGTGGTTTGGCTTATTTTAAGCCTACGTCCACTTTTCCGCACTGACAACCCACCGACTGGATTTCACTATGAACAAAAGAGATGTTACAGCAAGTCTCTTCCTTGATTCCACAGTGTAGAACCTCTACCACACTTCCTCAAGGTCTCTCAAAGTATATACTCTCTTTTGTGTACAAGATTTCGCTCAGTAAATGAATTGACTAAGAACAAAGACCTTCAGACTTTGGAATTTTTCTATCGCGCACACACTTGAACAATTGGAACGTATTCCTTTTATACTCCTTTATGCCATCATATCCGTTGGCACTTACCAAATGAATTCCTCAAATCTACCCATTGGACAGAATCAATTAGGAAGATCATTCGAGCTATTAAAGGAACATGTCGATAGCCCATCAATCATGCTCGCCCATACAATCAGGATCTCGGTTTCTATAAGTGAACTTTCCAAGTATACTTCGCCAATCATCGGATCCTTAATCTCTGAATCAATCATGATCAAATAAAGGATTCCGTTATGACATATCCAGCCAAGAGATCTTCTCTAGTCGATAAGGTCAAATCTTTAATGAAACACCAAGTTCTGGATAACCCTTCTTCGACGGTCTAGAAACTGTCAATGAGAATAGACTTTGAGTCTTGAGTCTGGCAGTCCGAAGGTCTTCAGACTTTGAATAGTAGAGTCTGCAAATCTTCAGACTAAACTGATGGAAACGTTTTGTCAGCTTCAAAATACTCCATGAAGATTTCTCCAACAATCTCTCCTTTTTTTATGGTGACAAAACTTTCCTACAGATTTGAATAACTTTGACCTGCAAAATATTACTCAAGCAAATATGGATATCTTATAAAGATAAATGGCTTAATGATAACACTAGAATCTGCAACCATAGAAAATAGATTAGTTTTTCATGTGAGGAAAGTCATTCATAAGATATCAATAGTACTTAATATAAGTAGTCAATAAGCAGTCGAATCCAAATCCCAAATTCAATCCACATCCAGACACACAAGACAAGTCAAGTCAAACATCAAGACAAACCAAAGTTCAAAAACCAAAGTTCAACAAGATTAAGTTCAAAGTTTCAAATCTCGCATCTCTCCCCCTTTTTGTCATCATAAAAAAGGTTGAGATGGAAAGAGAATGGATTCAAGAATGTTTGGGAACACGAACAAGCTGGAAATCTCCCATTGACTGGACGATGCCTTCCAGCTTTTTCAAGTCCTCCTTCAGTTGTGCCACATCTTCACCCTTAGCATTTGCCTGAATCTGAAGAGAAAGAGCTTGGATCTGATCATTCAAGGATACTGAAGAAGCTTGACCCGCATTCTGCAAATTCCGAACTTCGCATCCCAAAGCATAAATCTGACCTCTCATTTCCAAGAGAACATCAAGAATTCTGCGAAAGTTTGCTGATTTTCAGTCTGCGTACTGGCTTCTGCTCGATCAGATGGAGTAAAGGCAGATGATGTCAAATCAGCATGGTCACACAGATTGAGCGATGAAACATCATGTCCCTCTTCAGGAAATTGAGAGGCATAGATGTCCTTTGGATCTGCTGGAGAGTGACTGACTCCCTCACTGGTAGTAGGATATGAGGACATTCTTCTTTTCTCACGGTCTCCCCCTATTTCCATGCCTTCAGGTGGAGAAGAGTGATCCGCATGCTCTGTTTCCGCTTGATCTCCTCTCTCTTCTTCTTCTTCAATTCTTTCCTCCTCTTCATCTCCTTCTTCTACTTCTCTCTCCTCTGTTTGTCTTTCCTCTACTTCTTTCTCCTTTGCTTCCAAATTTTCTCTTTCTCCAGTCATCTATTCTGTCTCATATGTGTCATTTTCTTGTCTCTTCATTGATTTTGGAATAGAATGACTCAAGTTCTTCAATGCCATAGTAGAAATGGTGATGTCTTCCTCATCATCTTCATCCTCAACGATGAGAGCTCTTCTTTTCTTGGATGGAGCTACCATGGGCTCGTTTCCTTTTCTCTCTGCAGCCGAAGAGACTTGATGAGACTTAACAGGGGTTTTCTCCTTGAATTTTTCCAACGCCTTGTTGAGTTCCTTCATATGCATTTTAGAGACCATTTTCAGTCCCACCACCATTTGATCGCACGATCGAACATAGAGAATTCGTGGAGGCTGAACATTCAAATGTCTAAATAACTTTGTCATAAGAGCTGGATAAGAAAGTTGACTCTTGTCCTTCACCACTGCCCTGTACATGTGGAACATAATAGTATATGGAAGAGAGAACTTTTCCCTAATATTGATGGCATACATTAGCTTTGTCTCTGAGTTTGAAACATCAGTCTTTGAAGTAGATTTTGATTTGAGGCAATTAATCACAATCTTGTGAAGCAGAATGTTGAATGCACTCATCCTTGAGTAAGAAACTTTTCCCTCGATCCTTCTATCCTTAACAAGTTCCAACGTAGTACGAGTAATAGAGACATTGATAGGTTGATATCTCCCACTCTCAACCCCAATCACATCAGCCAACATATCTACATCCACCACATAGTCCTAATCTCGGACATTAAAAGAGAATTTATTCGCATCTAAGAAACTAAGATTTGAATAGAAATAAGCAGTGAGTTCAGCATAGGCTTTTGTAAAGTCATAACAGAATTATTCAAGTTGAAGAAGATTGAATTTTTCCCTCAATTTAACATTCACAGCATCAAGGAAATCAAAGTCTACACTTCTAGGGTTTATTACCCCACGCTTCAACAACTTAGAGTATAGATGTTTTTGTTCCTCCGATCAAAACAAGTCTGTCCTTTTTCCTCGAATTTTTGCCGCAACACCCATTCTCGGTTGAAACTGATTGTACAACTTGTCATCATCATTCCCATCTATCTGATTCAGCCCTCCAACACGAGGATCGATTGGGATATTTGCTAATGCCTCTTCCGCTGATCCAGCAGGGGCAATTCCCAAACACTCCATTGTGTGTAAAAAGAAGGTTTCATTTTTGTACCCTTTGTCTTTCAGAAATTCGTCAATGTAGTTCAAAGGAGTTCCACCCCTTTTTAAAGCACGATAAAGCTTGTAGGTAAAAGAAGGCTTATAGACTCTTGCAGGTTCTGCATCTTCAATTATCTCTTCCCTTTCTTGTCGAGCAACCTCCTGTTGTCTAGATGGAGAAGATGGACGCTGCTGAGAATGTTGTGGGCTCTGCTGCTGACTAGGAAACTCTTCTTCTTCGGTGAGATTGAAGTGCGTAGGCCCCTCACGCATTTGCTGTGGTCCCCTGCTTGCGATCCTCGAAGACTTTTTTTGGGAAGACATTTTTCATAGTCTTTGAGAGATTCCAAGGAAAGAAAATCTTGATCGTCTGAGTCTAGGAGTCTCTAGACTTTAACTTCTTCAAACTTCAAGATGTTAAGTCTGGAATGGATGATTTCAAATTAATTTTTCTCCAAAGGCTTTGTAAATATATCTGCTAGTTGGTTCTTTGAGTCAACAAACTGAATCGAAACTTCTCCATTTTGAACATGATCTCTAATGAAGTGATGTCGAATCTCTATATGCTTTGCTCTTGAGTGAAGAATTAGATTCTTGGTGAGATTGATTGCACTGGTATTGTCACAGTTAATCTCCGTGCATGAATCTTCAATTCCAAAGTCTCTTAACTATTGTTTTATCCACAGAATTTGTGAACAACAACTTCCAAGAGCTACATACTCTGCTTCCGTTGTTGAAAGAGTTACTGTATTTTGCTTCCTTGAAAACCAAGATACTTTCCTGCTTCCAAGAAGTTGACAGGTACCTGAGGTGCTCTTTCTATCAACTCTGCATCTGGCTAGGTCTGCGTCTGAATATCTGAGAAGAGTAAAGACTCCTTTTTTAGGATACTAGAGACCAATGCTCGGAGTTAATGCAATGTATTTGATAATATGCTTTGCAACACTTAGATGAGATTCTTTTGGGTCTGCTTGAAATCTAGCACAAATGCAAACACTAAACAATATGTCAGGTCTAGAAGCAGTAAGATAAAGAAGTGAACCAATGATACTCATGTATAGCTTCTGGTCAACTTTCTTTCCTCATTCATCTTTGTCTATCTTCAAAGAGCTTGACATTGGTATATTAGTCTTTTTGCAATTTTCAAGTCCAAGACAAGATCATTAGCATATTTTTCTTGATGAATAAAAGTCACTTCCTTCAATTGTTTCACTTGAAGTCTAAGAAAGAAGGTTAGTTCACCCATCATGCTCATTTCAAATTCATCCTGCATAGACTTAGAGAATTTCTTGCACAGACTTTCATTAGAGGATCCAAAAATAATATCATCAACAAATATTTGAACAAGCAGAAAATTTTTGTTTTCTTTTTTGATTAACATAGTAGTGTCTACTTTACCTTTGACAAAACCGTTTTGAATTAAAAACTTACTTAGCCTGTCGTACCAAGCTCGAGGTGCTTGCTTTAAATCATATAAGGTCTTTTTCAGTCTAAATACTAAGTCTGGTTTCCTTGGGTCTTCAAACCCATATGGTTGTTCCACATAGACTTCCTCATGGATAAATCCATTCAGGAAAGCACTTTTGACGTCCATTTGTAATAACCTGAAATTCTTATAACAAGCAAAAGCAAGTAATAATCAAATTGCTTCTAACCTTGCTACTGGTGCGTAAGTCTCATCATAGTCTATCCATTCTTCTTGCGTATATCCCTTGGCCACAAGTCTTACTTTGTTTTTTACGACCTTTCCTTTCTCGTTCATCTTGTTCCTGAAAACCCATTTAGTTCCAATAATAGATTTACCTTTCGGTTTAGGAGTCAACTCCCAGACATCATTAATGTTGAATTGCCTAAGTTCTTCTTGCATAGCTTCAATCCAGCTTTCATCAGATAAAGCTTCTTCTATGCTTTTAGGTTCGATTTCAGAAATAAGAGCCACAGCACTAGACTCTTCGCACCTTTTGGATCTTGTGCGAATTCATTCATTAATGTCGTCAATAATGAGATCTTTGGGACTTATGCTTCCAGTTACTGGTCGATTTATCAGATTGATGATCACTTTCTTCATTTGAATCTTCAACAATCATTTGATGATGGTCTTTCGAAGTCTGAGCTGCTTCCTGAGATTTAGACTTTGTAAAGTCTGGAGCAGATTCAGATTCTTCAAGATGAGTCTGAATAGATTCGTTTTGCATAGAATCTTGGAATTTGACATTCATTGATTCTTCCACAGATTGAGTCTTCTTGTTGTAAACTCTATACGCTTTACTTGTAGTTGAATATCCAAGGAAGATGCCTTCGTCTGATTTTTCTTCAAACTTGCCAACTCGATCATTTGCATTTTTCAATATAAAGCATTTACATCCAAACACATGAAAATATGAAACAATAGGCTTCTTTTCTTTGAATAACTCATAGGGGGTTTTTTCTAGAATTGGTCTTAGAAAAACTCTATTAATAATATAACATGCTGTAGAAACTGCTTCAACCAAAAAACGTGAAGAGATGTTACTTTCAATTAAAAGTGTTCTAGCCATTTCTTGAAGCGACCTGTTCTTTCTTTCCAGAACTCTGTTTTGCTCTGGAGTATATGGAGAGGAGAACACATGCTAAAAACCAGATTCATCACAAAACTTTGTAAAATCTTGATTTTCAAATTCACCTCCATGGTCTGTTCTTATGCTTGAAATAACATACCCTTTTTTTCATTTTGAACATTTTTAGTAAACTTTCCAAAGTAAGAGAAGGTTTCAGACTTACTTACCAGGAAATATACCCAAGTAAATCGTGAGTAGTCATCCACAATTACTAGGCAATATTTTTTACCTCCAATGCTTTGAGTTCTGGTTGGTTCAAAGAGATCCATATGCATAAGTTGCAATACGAGATCAGTGGAAACTTGATTTATTGGTTTAAAGGAATTTCTTACCTGTTTTCCCAATATGCATGGTATACATAGTTCAGACTTTTGGTATGATAGATTGGGTAAACCACGAACAAGCCTTTTTGCTAAAATTTTGGCTATTTGCTTCATATTGATGTGTCCAAGTTTTCTATGCCATAAGTTCGCTTCGTCTTGAATTGAGATTAGACATTGCGATCCATCTGGTTTCACATCCAAGAGGTAGATATTTCCATGTCTTCGACCCATGAATGACTGAGTATAATCTTTACTGGTTCTTGAACATATTCCTTCTTGAAAATTGATTTTGAAACCGGTATCACACAGCTGATTAATACTGAGCAAATTATAGTTGAGTCCTTCCACTAAGGAAATATTGCTTATTGTGGGGTTTCCAATTTTTACAGTTCCAAATCTCACAATTCTTCATTTACTGTTCCCTCCAAATGAGACTTTTCCACCATTTACTTGAATGAACTTTACAAAACAATTTGAATCTCTTGTCATATGTCTTGAGCATCCACTATCCAGATACCATTTTACCTTTTTCTTGATAGTAACCTGCATTTAAAAAATAAACTCAAACTTTCTTTAGTACCCATATTTTCTTGGGTCAATTGGTGTTAATATGACATGTGGTTTTTGCCGATACTTTCTTAATAGGTTTCCAAACCATAAGGCATTCTTTTTCAAAATGATCTGCACTATTGCACTTTGAACATCCGAGAGCATTGCGACCTACTAGTTTTACAAAGATCTTTTTAAAATGATTTTTGTAAGCATCTCTTGTGGGTCTTTGCTTAATTCTTTCATTTACTTTAAGAAAATCAATTAAATGAATGGTTTCTGCAGACATTCCCAAACCAGATTTATTGAAATAAGGTTTTGAACAGAAAGAATTTTTTTCCAGTTTCTCAGATCCTATAGAAAATTTTTTAGAAATATTTGAGATATCATTTTTCAAGAATGTATTTTCATTTTGAAAGATTGCCTTCATTTTCTTTCAAGGTAGAAACATTTTTGTCTAAAACTTTAGCATTTTCTTTCAAAACATTTTCTTGTTGTTTTAGTGCAGAATTTTCCTTTTTAAGTTCGGAAATCCTTTTAAGAGAAGTCTTGAGACTGAAACACAACTCATCAATGTATTTAGAAACTTTAATAGGGATTTTAATGTTACTCACCTCAAATTCACTATCTTAATCTAATTTTGTCTCGGAGTTTGAATCTAAATCCGATTGTGCCATCAAACATATATTAGCATAATCATCATCACTTTCTTCACATTCTATATCACTCCAGGTTTCTGCTTTAAGAGCATTTCAATATTTTTCAGTTTTTCCTTTCTTCTTCCTTAGAAGAGGATAGTTGGGTCTGATGTGTCCCGTTTTCTTGCATTCAAAGCAAACTACATCTTTGTTTAATTCATCATCCTCAACAGACTTAGTCTGTTGCTTTTGAAAACTCTGTTTCTTTGGATTGAATTTTTTTCCTTTTCTGTTCAGTTTTCTGAATTTTCTTATCATGAGAGCAAGCTCTTCGTCATCCATATCGTCTTCAAAATCTGTGACATCAGAATTATCATTAGATTTTAATGCAATGGATTTCTTACCTTTAGGATCTTCATCTTCATTGATTCGCTCTACTTCATAAGACTGAAGAGTCCCAACCAATTCATCGACCGAAAGTGGCATAATTCTTTGTGTCTCCCTTATTGAGGTCTTTATGTGATTCCAATCCTTAGAGAGTCCACGCAGAAGCTTGTTTACTTTCATGGGATCAGAAATTGGTTGCCCTTGATTTTCAAGGCCATTCACAATCTCTGTAAAATGACTAAACATGTTAGTGATAGATTCTCCATATTTCATTTTGAATGCTTCATATTGACCGAGCAAAATGTTGATTCGGGTTTCTTTCACTCGATCAGTTCCTTCATAAGTGATATGTAATCTATCACAGACTTCTTTAGCTGTTACACAAGAAGATATTCTGTTATATTCAGTAGGTGACAATGCACAATATAAAGAATAAATTACTTTTGCATCAAGAGCTTGTCTCTTGATTATCTCTTCCTAAGTCATTTCACTAGACTCAATAGTATCTTTTCCTCTCTCTAAGATAGGTGCAGCTTTAGGAATGATTCCTTTGTCAACAACGTCCCATTCCAGAGGATCATTTGATCTTAGGAACGCCTTCATCTTGTTTTTCCATATGTTGTAATCATTTCCATCAAAGTAAAGCGGTCTGGTATTGCTTTGCCATTCTACCAGCCCTGGAGTTAACATACTAGCCATGGATCTTTAACTCTGAAGTAAAACACTTCAAAAAAAGTGAGTACACAAGCTCTGATACCAATTGAGATAGCTAGTATAAGCACCTAGAGGGGGGTGAATAGGTGTAAAAATAATTCTTCGTGATATAAGAACAATACTAAGCAGACAATAGAAGGAAGTTCTTCTTTGGTTAATAGGACGAATTATGATCAAAGTAAAGCAGATAGTAGGGAAGAGAAAATTGAACATGAGGTTTATAATGGTTCGGCTTATTTCAAGCCTACGTCCACTCTTCCACACTGACAGCCCACCGGCTGGATTTCACTATGAACAAAAGAGATGTTATAGCAAGTCTCTTCCTTGATTCCACAGTGTAGAACCTCTACCACACTTCCTCAAGGTCTCTCAAAGTATATACTCTCTTTTGTATACAAGATTTTGCTCAGTAAATGAATTGACTAAGAACAAAGAGCTTTAGACTTTGGAATTTTTCTATCGCGCACACACTCGAACAACTGGAACGTCTTCCTTTTATACTCCTTTATGCCATCATATCCGTTGGCACTTACCAAAAGAATTCCTCCAATCTACCCGTTGGACGGAATCAATTAGGAAGATCATTCGAGCTATTAAAGGAACATGTCGATAGTCCATCAATCATGCTCGCCCATATAATCAGGATCTCGGTTTCCATAAGTAGAACTTTCCAAGTATACTTTACCAATCATCGGATCCTTAATCTCTGAATCAATCATGATCAAATAAAGGATTCCATTATGACATATCCAGCCAAGAGATCTTCTCCAGTCGATAAGGTCAAATCCTTAATGAAACACCCAGTTCTGGATAACCCTTCTTCGACGATCTAGAAACTGTCAATGAGAATGGACTTTGAGTCTTGAATCTGGCAGTCCGGAGGTCTTCAGACTTTGAATAGTAGAGTCTGCAAATTTTCAGATTAGACTGATGGAAACATTTTGTCAGCTTCAAAATACTCCAGGAAGATTTCTCCAACAATTTTTATTAATTTTTAGTAAATTCAAAGGTTGTCTTTTATTTTGAGAATTTTGGAAATAAAATATATAAAATGAAAATTCGAAATTCTATTAAAAAAATTATTCCAAATTTTATTTGTGTTCTTTCAATACAACCTTTGGAAAATTACTTATTTGGTTTTAACTTTTCCCGAAGGGTAAGCAATTATTCATTTTCGATTTTTTCCAAAGAGTCGCATTTGTTTATCCGAACAATTTTCTAAAGACGTGTTTGTTCGCAATTTTCACGAAGAGTTGCAAGATTGTTTCATATATATACTTGTCATTTTTCGGAAAGAAAAAGAGTGGTCATTTTCGAGTCTTCTTTCTAAAAAACAGCAGCCAATTTTTCGATTGTTTCTTAGAGAGACCCTAGAGAAATACTTGAATTGCTATCTAGTATTCTCATTCGAAACTTTGTTGTATCCTGGAGGATTTTTGCCGGTGACCATTAGCAATGTTGTGGGGCAAATAAATCCTTAAAGAAAGTGATATCCCGCCTCAAAGTCCGAGTTATTTTACTCGATCCGATTTCATTGTTCTACCCAATTTCGAAGCCATATTTCCAACAGTATGTACGACTGAGTTTGAATTCTTCAAAATCCCAATTGATTCTAAAAGTCACCCCATAAAGTCGACACGGCAGGCTCAGTTCGTATTCAACTCGCTCTCGTGTTTACCCAGTGATCTTTCCCCAGTAAGGTTAGTACACATCCATAATCTTCTCATAGTGAATGTCACATGTACAAAATGAAAACAGTCACTCTCTTATTACACATACTTATAACAGCCACACAACATAAACTCAAATTTCTTCAGCGGCAAATGCTCAAACTCTGCACATCAAAGATGCAGCAACAGAAGCAGACACGCTTCTAGGCAGATTTCCAAGAAGAAAGGGGTGGAGTGTCGGAGTTTCCCCATGTAGATATGCTTCCATCGTACCTGCCACCCTTGACATTGTCCGCAGAAGCAATCAATTCAAGCTCGGCCATCTCTTCCTGTGTAAGCTTCACTGATAGAGCTCCAATGTTCTAGTTGAAATTCTCGAACTCTTTTATTACACGTACTTATAACAGCCACACAACATAGCCTCAAATTACCTAAATGCTCAAACTCTGCATATCAAAGATGCAGCACCAGAAGCAGACATGTTTCTAGGCAGGTTTCCATGAAGAAAGAGGTGGAGTGTCGGAGTTTTCCCATGTAGGAACGCTGCTATCGTACCTGTCACCCTTGACATTGTCCACAGAAGCAATCGATTCGAGCTCAGCCATCTCTTTTGGTGTAAACTTCACTGACAGAGCCCCAATGTTCTGGTTGAAATTCTCGATCTTGGTCGTGCCGGGAATCGGGCAAACGTCATCACCCTGGTGGTGTACCCAGGCGAGGGCTAACTGCGATGGGGTGCATCCCTTTCTTTGCGCAATTTCATTCACTCGGTCGAATAACTTCGTGTTGTGAGCCAAGTTCTCTGGCTGGAACCTTGGTTGATACTGCATAACATAGAGCAATGTCTCAGCAGAGAGCATATGAGCAATTATCATTTTCCTTTTAAGGCTCAATTCTGCAGCAACAAGTGCAAAAGTGGTTGCATTGCATGCCATCGGATTGTCTTGTTACTTGACATAATAAGCATTTAGAAGTGTGCAATCGTTGTGTATCTGGAAAAGCATGATCAGTTATAAATTATCTTGAAATGATTCAAATATCTTGTCCCAAATCATAAGCATTAGAAACGTCAAGCGAAGTGATCTAGCAACTACCACACAAGGCTGATGGGTTTGATGTAGGATTTGAAAACAGAAACAAACTCGACAATCTAAGTTTTGTACGTGTGATGATACCATTAGTCACACATAAAATAAAAAATCAGAAATGTAGATGATGTGTAGAAGAATGTTATCAGACGCAGAGCTCTTTTAGCTACAAAGAAAAATAGCTACTTCACTTGCCCAGCGCTATCGCTAGTCAAACGCTAATGGCAGGGAGTAATACACAATTGGCTTTATGTCAGATGGGAACTTGATCCAAAACTCTCATAAGAAGGGTGTCGGGAGTCCTCACTCAAGAAATGGTTGTGTCAAGATATAGTTTATCTTGTGAAGAAAGATGAGAATGAAAAAGGACGGAGGGCCAGAGCCCGATACTGGCGTCAGTTATTTTGAGGAAATATCGCTAATCTTGTGAAGAAAGATGAGAGAAAAAGGGTGGGTGGAAAGTGGGGAAAGGATAGTGATAAGCAAATGTTGGGAAGGCTGGGAAACAGAGCAACTTACATATAAACCAATATGTATTCATTCCCAAAAGCACGAGAATCCAGGAAACTGCCTCTTTCAGGCTCACTAAAGCCATTACTTGTGATTTTACATTTATCTAGAATCGAGAGAGGTGGGATGTCTGGCAAGTGCTGGATTAAAGACATATAAAAACACGAAGCATTCGTGTCACCAAGTTTTATTCATCCCATCCAGATACTTTTTCTTTATACCACAAGAACAGGTTTCCAGCACTTCAATGAGAATGACAGCCACTGTAAGCATCTAATTATGTTGACAAGCAGGAACAGACCTGTCTGACGTCATCCTTAGAGAGATTCTCCACCAACTCGGAGCCAACAGAAAAGAATCCTCGTCCTAAAGGACTGTAGGCAACAATTCCAATGCCAAGCTCCCTAGTCAGCATTTTAAAGGAAAAGCAGAGTCAGCAGGAAGCTGTTGTTGCTGCATAAACAATTAACAGAGTGATATCCTACCTACACGTTGGAACGATCTCTGCCTCCACATCTCTTGACCAAAGCGACCACTCCAATTGCACCGCTGTGATGGGATGAACAGCATGTGCTCTTCTGATTGTTGATGCAGAGGCCTCGGATAAACCGATGTACTTTATCTTACCCTCTTCAACGAGCTTCTTTAGCTCTCCGATCTGTGCATATTCACATGACAGAACAACAACATCAAGATCCTACATGTTAAGATCCAGAAAATTATTTTTGTCATTAGCTTTTTATGTGTCTAGATCCCTCAATTATCATGCATCTCAATGCGACAAAAAACCCACAAGGTATTGAGTTAACGGAGGTAGATTTCTTGAATCTCTCACACAAGAGAGCAAATAAAAGAAGTATTCCAAGTACTTGTCATATTTCACAATGTGTCAAGAATCAAATGTCTCCGTATAAAGTCCAGGAACAACTTTATATGTGATTCCCGTATATAAATTCAGGATGAACCCCGGAGCACTTTCATCTCAAAGGAAGATTTCGAATAATTTCCATGCTTGTTGACCCTTAACTTGTAAAAGATTCCCACAAAACGAAAACTCAAGCCACTAAACTACTAAATTCCCCAACCCTTGAACAACACCGTGCCGCATCTTGAACTCTGCTATCAGCTGAACTTAAGTGTCATTTAACAAAATTCAACAAACTCGTAACAACATGACGATGCATCATATGGCTCAGAGAAAGTCTCAAGCGAGGTGAAAGTTTGATAAGGGATCCATACAGTGATTTCAATGGGGACGCGAGTGTCGATACGGTGCTGGTAGTAGAGGTTGATGCAATCGATGTCGAGCCGCTTCAAGCTGGCCTCGCAAGCAGCCCTCACGTACGCCGGATCGCCCTGGATCTCCCTCTTCCCATCCGCGAATCTGACTCCGAACTTGGTCGCCAATTCCACCTTCTGCCTTGTGAAGATGCAGATTTCAAAGATGAACTGCATATGAGGTAAAGAACTCTGTATATTGATAGAACAGAATCGAACAATTACATCAAGTAAAACCTCTCTTTCCTACTTCTCTCAATCTATACAATCAACTATAGTTCTACTTCAAAGAAAAGCAATTGAGAGAATTGAGAGAATCATTCGTACTACTCCTCTCTGTTACAATAGCAAAGCTTTTATATCTTTATTCAAGAAGTTCTTTTCAAAACAGACTAACAGACTTAACCGTATTTTGTTACTAGATTGAATCATCAAGCTAACTATACTGTTATATTGACACTTGTACGGTTCTTAGCATAGCTGCATTCAATCTTCTCGTTTTCGGATTGCCACCTCGGCTTCTTCACGGATCACCAGCTCAGCCTTTGCTTTCAGCTTCGAGTTTACTTTGCTCGTTCTTGCTTTAACTTGTTTTGCTCTGTTTCTTTACTTCCATCAGTATTTGTAGACTGTGGTTCTGACCTTTGTGCTTTAACATTCCCCCTCAAATTGGGAATGGAGAGACGACTAATTCCCAATTTGACTCGCATATGATGATGTACTAGTCGTGACAAAGGTTTAGTAAAGATATCAGCTAGTTGGGAATTACTTGGAACATATCGTACTGTAATGATCCAGAGGAAACTTTCTCCCGAACAAAGTGGAAGTCAATTTCAACATGTTTAGTTCTAGCATGTAAGATAGGATTAACAGTGAGAGAGATGGCTGACTTATTGTCACAGTATAGATGAATAGGGGGTTTAAGAGGGCAACTAATGTCTCGTAGAACAAAACTGATCCAAGTGAGGTCAGCTGTAGTGGAAGCAAGGGCACGATACTCGCTTACGTAGAGGAGCGACTTATCGTTGGTTGCTTCTTTGCTGCCCAAGAGATTAAATTGGATCCGAGATATGTGCAGAAACCAGTGGTTGATCGTCTAGTATCAGCACAGCCAGCCCAATCTGCATCTGAGTAACCATAGAGATGCATAGTGCTTCTGGAGTGGATGAATATTCCAAGATCAACAGTACCTTTTATATATCTTAATACTCTCTTTAATTTCTGAAGGTCTGTAGAAGTAGGCTGGTGCATCTTCTGACATAGCACATTTGTGGCATAGGTAATATCTGGTCGAGTTAGTGTGAGGTATTGGAGACCACCGACCAAACTTCGATACTCAGTTGGATTAGACAGAAGAATAGGATCAGTAAGCAAACCATTTGGTCTCAATGAAAGTGGAGTGGAGATTGGTTTACAATCCAGCATATGAGCTCGATTCGAAGATCAATTGCATACTTCGTTTGGCAAAGAAACAGTTGTCGAAGCACGTTTAACTTCAATGCCAAGAAAATAATGAAGTGCACCCAGATCTTTCATGTGGCGAAGACCAAGAGAGTTGATGAGGTTAGAAAGCATGTAAGATGAACTTCCAGTTAAAATGATGTCATCAACATACAGCAATAGGAGAATTGTTTTGTTCCAAAGTATGTAGGATAAACAATGATGGATCGGTGGAGCTACGAAGAAGCCATACTCTAGTAAGAAATTGCTGAATTTTTCAAACCAAGCTCGAGGGGCTTGTCGAAGTCCATAGAGGGATTTCTTGAGGAGACATATATGATGAGGTCTCTCGTGGGTCTTGAAATCCAGGAGGCCGATCCATATAGATTGTTTCACTTAGGGTACCATGTAAGAAAGCATTTTTAACATCAAGTTGATGAATTTCCCATTGTTTCATCATAGCTACGTACAAGACTAGTCGAATTGTAGCATGCTTAATTACAGGACTGAAAGTTTCTGTAAAATCGATACCTGCTTCTTGGTGAAAACCCTTGGCTACAAGTCGAGCTTTTAGTCTATCAAGAGTGCCATCAAGAGCAAGTTTTGTCTTAAACACCCATTTGCAGCCGATGATATTTATGTGATTAGTTCTAGGAACTAACTCCCAAGTGTTATTCTGATAGAGAGCATTCATTTCATCTTGCATTGCTTGATACCATCCCTTGTCTGCCAAAGCTGATTTTACTGATTTTGGTTCACTAGGAACTTTGTATTCAGCTAGACACGCATATTTTGGATTGGATTTAACAATTCCATATCTCAGTCTAGTTTGCATAGGATGGATAGAACAAATACCTTGTGTATTTCCTGATGTAGAAGTGTTTTGAGTTTGCTCTGTATAACTGTGTGGTATTTGAACAGGTTCTTGATTCGAATATTCTACTTCCTCAGTATTTGCAGCTACAGGAGATAGTTCGAGAGTAGCTGATGCATTAGGAGAGACATTCTGCATCACATTACCAGGTACTGTATTCCCTTGTGGTATATTTATCGAATCAATTGACCGAGTTCACTTGTCTTGTACATCGGGGACTATATGAGTTGATCTAGTATTTGGCAAGTGCTCAATAGGCTTATCAACTTTTGATCGGGTGTTGTTACGTACTATGAAATCCGAAACTCCTCTTGTACATTGGTTGTATAGTGCAGATCCTTGTTGATATTCAGCTGTGATTAATCGAGTAAAAGGAAAGACTGTCTCATCGAATACTACATGTCTACGATATAGACATGTCCATTAGTAGGTAAGAGACATCTTGTAGCCTTTGTGTCTGTCACTATATCCCAGAAAAATGCATATGAGAGATCTTGGATCGAACTTATGTTGTCTATAGGGCCTGAGGCAAGGATAACAGGCAGATCCAAAAACTCGTAGATGAGCATAATCTGGTTTTTGTTTATACAGTTTATAATGAGGTGAAGTCATGTGTAGCTTTGTTGTAGGAAGGATGTTGATGACATAGACTGCTGTCATAAAGGCATCTACCCAATATTTCAAAGGTACTCTACCGTGATATAACATTGCCATGCCTAATTCAATCACATGTCGATGCTTCCTTTCAGAGATTCCATTTTGTGCTGGTGTGTAAGGACAAGAAATACTGTTTTATACCATACCGCTGTAAATGATTCGAAGTTTGATATTAGTAAACTCGCCTCCTCCATCACTTTGAAATATTTTGATCTTTCGATCAAGCTGATTTTCCACCAGCTTTTGAAATAGAACAAAAACATCATAAACTTCGATTTCGCCTCATTGGATATATCCAGCTATATCGAGAAAAGTCATCCACAAAAATGACATATTAGCGAAATTGTTGAACAGATTGCTTGGTGCAGTCCCCAAACATCACAATGTATCTTTTCTAGGGGAGCACTAGATGTATAGTCTGAAGATGAAAAAGGTAAAGCTGAACTTTTAGCAATTTGACAACTGCTACACATGTTTTGAGCTTTTGAATTGTACTGAATGAGTTGTTGACTTCGTAGAAGCTTCACTGTTTTTAAACTGGTGTGAGCAAGCCTTTGATGCCAGACATCTTCTCCCACTTCCTGTTGAACCTGAGTGAAGTGAACTTCTGTAATTTTAGGGTCCACTTGATACAGCCCCTTGATTTTCCTTCCTAGCTTCATTGTTGTATGGTTGTAATTGTCCTTCATATACACCCCATATTTATCAAAAATAAGAGAACGGGGATAGTCATCTCGTTAACTTTGATACGTAAATCAGATTCTTTTTGATTTCGGGAACTACTAGAACATCTTTTAATGGTAATATGCTTGTTTTTGTATGCGGTATTCCATTACCAATATTTGAAATCGACAAACGGGATCCATTTCCAACCATAACGGTGTCGGTACCACTATATGCGAGTAGTCGTGAAGCATACCAGGTTTACAAAGCAATGTGAGATGTAGCTCTGTGTTCCGGGTACCATTTCGTACCGTAAGGTTCTTCAATATGCATGGCAGCCAATGCAGTTGGTATTTCTTCTACTTGATATGAGTTGTCAAAACGATACCAACATCGAAGAGCCGTGTGTCCCGGCCTTTTGCAAATTTGACATTCCGAGAGGACCATTACTTACTCGGTTTCGAGCTCGCACATATTTGTTGCTAATTGAGCTTTGTGGTGGGTAGGATCTAACACCTTGATACCTTTGAGAAGGATTTGTATATGGTCTAAAACCCCGTCCGTAGTTAGACCGGTTGTCCTTAATAACCTGATCTTGCTGTGTTGTATTCAGATTATTCTCTTGATATTGATGATTCCTTCCGATCCGGAAAAGTTACTCCCATTATTCCTTCGTTAGTAATTTGTCCTCCGCCATAGTTATGCCCACCTCGAATATTTTCTCTTTGGTTTTGAAATTTGGCCTTTGCGGACTTATTCCAGTCTTTCTTTGTCCATAGTATGCTAGGTTAGTATTGTCTTGATTTACGAATATGTTTGTAGCCTAGTCTCAAACCTTTCAAGTTGAGAAATAACCTCATCATATTCGGTTGAGGTTTGAGACAAGTACATGGTTGTTCTAAAGCTTTCATATTCGATCCTAACCCTTCAAGAACTCCAAACATCCTGGTTATGTCATCAACCAGTTTTCCAATAGCATTTAGCTGATCACAAATGGACTTGAACTCTCGAAGATATTCACTCAATGATCTATCTCTTTTCCTTGACACTGTAATTTCCCTCTTAATTCGAATTCCTTTGCTACGAGATCTCTCGTGTGAAACGATTTATAAGAGTTTGCCATATCTCAAATGAAGTCTCTAAGCCAATTATCATACTTAGAATATTCTCGATACCGCTCCACTTATCCAGGATGAGATTAATCGATCGTCTTTATCCAATCTAGATACTCAGGGTTTATTTCTTGTGTTTGCCTCCCCGCAACCTCAGCTTGTATCGTTTGTGCTGGAGGAGATGTTTCACCATTAATAAACCCGATTAAATCTTGACTCTTTAGAAACCTATGGAATTGAGCTTGCCATAGTAGAAAATTCTCCTCTCGTCAGCCTTGATTGTAACAAAATTTGCTATATTCACATGAATCGGAAATGAATACTTCGCACTCCGGTTGTCTTTCGTATACCGGGACACTTTGAAGCTATGACAGAACAAGTAGATGATGTTTGAGTATCTAAAATCAAACCTTCGGATATCGATTCTTCGACTTCCGTTGATCTTGATCATGCAGCCTCTCGTACAAGCTTTCGTAATGGAGAAGAAGATCACGAACTACCGGAAGAAAGCTCGATACCATGTGAAGATGCAGATTTCAAAGATGAACCGCATATGAGGTAAAGAACTCGTATATTGATAGAACAGAATCGAACAATTACATCAAGTAAAACCTCTCTTTCCTACTTCTCTCAATCTATACAATCAACTATAGTTCTACTTCAAAGAAAAGCAATTGAGAGAATTGAGAGAATCATTCGTACTACTCCTCTCTGTTACAATAGCAAAGCTTTTATATCTTTATTCAAGAAGTTCTTTTCAAAACAGACTAACAAACTTAACCGTATTTTGTTACTAGATTGAATCATCAAGCTAACTATACCGTTATATTGACACTTGTACGGTTCTTAGCATAGCTGCATTCAATCTTCGTTTTCGGATTGCCACCTCGGCTTCTTCACGGATCACCAGCTCGGCCTTTGCTTTCAGCTTCAGTTTACTTTGCTCTGTTCTTGCTTTAACTTGTTTTGCTCTGTTTCTTTACTTCCATCGTATTTGTAGACCGTGGTTCGACCTTTGTGCTTTAACATGCCTCACCCCTCCCTTCAAAGTGCACGCTCAAAATCAACCCCGAAATCGAGAAAACCAAGGCGCAGGATCGAGCATCCCGCTCGATGAAGCTAAGTTCCGTAAAACCATAAGCATATATAATTCATGCGAGAGGCAAAAGAGAGGCGAGAGAACGACCTTTCCGAGGAGGATTTCGTTGGTGTGAGGACCGTAGACGTCGGAGGTGTCGAGGAAGGTGACGCCGGAGCCGACGGCGTGGTGGATGAGGGCGATCATGTCGGTGTCGGACTTGGGAGGGCCGTAGAAGGCGGACATACTCATGCAGCCCAGCCCCTGCGCCGACACCTCCAGGCCCTGCGACCCCAGCTTGATCCTCCTCACCGTCGTCGTCGAAGCCGCCATTGCCGTTGTCTAGCTTGAGCTCTTTCGTTCCCTGCACTGCACCGAGACGATGGCGAAGGCGTCGGGCGAGCCGAGATTTATAGGAGGGGAGTGGCAGAAGCTACGAAGACGCACGTGCTTACGTCAATTGCACCCCCAGTGACGACCCTTCCTATATAGGGATGACGTACCTGCTCACGTCAATTGAACTTTTTGATGTCGTAGTGATTACTCTTTCCATAAGCGAGAGGCGGGGCCAACCTTCCCACATGAAAAGCGGGAGGTGGAGTTTTGAATCCCTACCTAGAGATAATTTAATATCAAATGTGATTTCTCACGCCTAACATTGTCCGCATAAGCAATCGATTTGAGCTTGGCCATCTCTTCTAGTGAAAGCTTCACTAACAGAGCTCCAATGTTCTGGTTGAAATTCTCGATCTCGATCGTGTCGGGAATCGGGCAAACGTCATCACTCTAGCGATGTACCCAGGTGAGGGCTAACTGCAATGGGGTGCATCCCTTTCTTTGTGCAATTTCATTCACTTGGTCGAATAACTTTGCATTGTGAGACAAGTTCTCTTGCCGCAACCCTGGTAGGTACTTCATAACATAAAGCAATGTCTAAGCAGAGAGCATACGAGCAACCATCATTTTCTTTTAACGCCAAATTCTACGTCAACGAGTGCAAAATTGGTTGTGTTGCATGCCATCGGATTGTCATGTTACTTGACATAATAAGCATTTGGAAGTGCGCAATCGCTGTGTATCTGGAAAAGCATGATCAGTTAAAGATTATCTTGAAATGGTTAAAATATCTTGTCCCAAATCATAATCGAATCCGACGGTGATGGGGCTTGATTTTGAGGTGAGGTAGGTGTCTCCTCTATCATGGAGCTCTTAGTGTTCTTATTTTTTGCCTTGGTATCGGGAAAAAAAAAATCCTAATTGATTTGCTGATTTGTATTGCAGGATGAGGACTTGCAATAACAACCCAAAAAAAAGAAAAAAAGAAAGGCAACTATATGGGAAGCTAGGCCAGGAAGAACGACACTGATAACATGATAGAAAATAAGAGGGAAAATGAAGAAAATTTTGTTGTATATCGATCGATCTATATATTAGTACATTGGTCTATTTATAGTGTAAGAATGAAAGAGAAAAAATGAAATAATATATAAAGAATTATAAATTTCATATTCACTAAACAATCACATTGACCAAATCAATTAGTCCGCAATTAGGATTGGCGTCATGATCAAGATCTTCAATTATATCTAGAAAATAAAATACCGACCTTTCCAAGGAGGACTTCGTTGGCGTTAAGGCCATAGATGTTGGAGGTGTTGAAGAAAAACAAAACTTCACACAAAGACACAAATGTTACGAGGTTCGGCAATGTGCCTATGTCCTCAAACAAAGCTTTCAGTCTCTCTGGTTTTTATTTATTTATCGAGCATCTGCCATTGTTCAACCATATGTACATAAAAGGTTGCCGCAACTAAGGAAACAAGCAACCGGAATAAAAACAGAAAAAAGGAAGAGATCCCAGAATTATAGGAATACAATATTAACAAATCTCCTTTCTTAAGATAGGAGAGAAAATCATGCCAACACTCCCCCTCAAGTTGGGCCGAAGACCTTGTCGGAGGTCAACTTGCTTGTCATTTCTTGAAATACTCCCTTCGATAACGCTTTGGTAAAAACATCTGCCAATTGACCCTCACTGCAAATGTACGGAGTCTCAATTGTCTTGTCTTGCACTTTTTCTCTCACAAAGTGGCAATCCACCTCTATGTGTTTGGTCCTCTCATGAAACACTGGATTTTAAGCTATATGAGTTGCAGCCTGATTATCACAAAACAACTTTGTAGACTTGGTCATGCAATTGCAACCCAATTCTTGAAGCAAAAGTCTCAACCACACAATTTCACTAGTAGTAATAACCATGGCCCGATATTCTGCCTCTGCGCTCGAACGAGCAACCGCCGTTTGTTTTTTGCTTTTCCAAGTGACAATGTTTCCTCCCACAAAAGTACAAAACCCTATAGTAGATTTCCTGTCTGTAGGGTTCCCGGCCCAATCTGCATTAGTGTAGCCAACAAGCTCTGTATGACCATTATTTTTCATTAAAATTCCCTTCCCAGGAGTGGCCTTCAAATATCGTAGTAAATGATTTATTAGCTCCATATGCCCTCTAGTTGGTTTCTGCATAAATTGACTTATGTAACTAACAGTATATCCTATGTCAGGTCTTGTGATAGTCAGATAAATAAACCGTCCAACAAGTCGCTAAAACTGCCCAACATCATGTAATGGAGTGTCATCTAAAATGAACTTACTATTATACTCCATAGGAATGTTGGTCAGTCTAACTCCCAACTTCCCAATCTCTTTTAGCAAATCCATGACATACTTTCTCTGAGATAAAAATAATCCTTTGTGAGATCTCGCCACCTCAACACCCAAAAAAATGCCTTAATTTGCCAAGGTCTTTGATATCAAATTCCTTGCTCAAATGCTGCTTAAGTGCTTCGATTCCAAGTTGATTGCTGCATCTAATCACAATATCATCAACATAAACAAGTACAACAACTATACTTTTGTTGTCAGCCTTGGTGAACATTGACGAGTCTGTTGTCCCTCTTTTGAATCCAACATTGATGAGTGCAGCACTTAGTTTACCATACGAAGCTCTAGGTGATTGCTTGAGACCATATATGGCCTTCTTCAACCTACAAACAATTCCATCTTTATTATGCAAGGGGTGACCAGGAGGAAGATCCATATAAACCTCCTCCTCCAAATCTCCATGAAGGAATGCGTTCTTTACATCCATTTGGAATAATGACCATCCACAATTAACAGCTACTGACACAAGAACACGCACAGTGTTCATTTTAACCACAGGTGAAAATGTTTATTTGTAGTCTATACCATATGTTTGAGTGTATCCTTTTGCAACCAGCCTCGCTTTATACCTTTCAACTAATCCATCACTATTATATTTGATCTTATAGATCCATCGGCAACCAACTGTCTTCTTCCCTCTTGGAAGTTGTACAAGTTCCCAAGTATGATTTCGATCTAAAGCCTAAAGTTCATCCTTCATTGCATTAACCCAAATGGCTTTTTCCCTTGCTTCCTCATAGTTGTGAGGTTCTTGTTGTTCTTCAATAGCATATAAGAAACTCAAAAAATTGTGAGATAATTTGTCGTATCCAACAAATTCTTGAATGGGATGTTGAACTGAATAATAAGTAGTAAAATCTCAAAGTTGAGTTGATCTTCGTAACGGGATTACTTTTGCTGCCCTTTCATCTATCAGCCCATTAATGGCAATTCTAAGTTCAGCTTTTGGAACGAAAATTGCCTCAATCTCTCGATCCACTTCTGAATTTTCTTGATCTGCAGATTCGTGACCCAAAGCATAGCTCCCATTGTTGGCTTCGACACCCCCATTGTTGACATTGGCTTCACCGGTCCATTAACATCCATAGGAACGAGAGCACATTCATAGGAAAACTTCTTATAATAATCTGTGCACTCCCCCTAAATGTGGTGGCTCTTGTTAGGAAAAAACATATGAGTTTCATCAAATACAACATCCCGAGAAATATAGATACGCTTTGTGTAAGGGTCATAACACTTGTAGCCTTTCTTGACAGATGAATAACCAACAAACACACATTTCCTAGCACGAGGATCTAGCTTTCCTCCAGTTTGAGAGTGAACATAGCAGACACACCCAAAAATCCTCAAGTGAGATATATCAAATTTTCGCCCATACAACACTCCCATAAGAGTTATATACCCTAATACTCGACTAGGGAGTCTATTAATTAAATAACAGCTAGTCATAAAAGCATTTGCCCAATAGGATTTAGACAAATTCGCAGAGAATAACAAGGCCCGAGTGACCTCTAGTAGGTGACGATTTTTTCTTTCAGCTATTCCATTCTGTTGTGGAGTACACACACATGTTGTCTCGTGAATAATACCCTTGCTTCGTAAAAATACCTGAAATATATGATTGGTGTATTTGGTACCATTGTCGGTACGAAGAACCTTCACGGAACTATTAAATTGATTACTCACCATATTGCAAAAATCCTGGAAAACAATAAGCACTTCACTTTTGTACTTAAGAAGGTAAAGCCAGGTAGCTCTCGATTTATCATCAATAAAGGTAACAAAACACCGAAAGCCCTCTCTAGAATCAACAAGAGAATATCCCCAAATGTCTGAATGTAACGAAGCAAACAATTCAGTTGATTTATGCAAATGTTTAGGGAAGGGCAACCTATGTTGCTTAGCAAAGTGACATGGATCACAACTACTAGAATCATGAATCAAAGACATGTTTAAGGACTGCAACACCCGATCTGAAGGATGACCCATGCGCCAATGCCATAGACGAGAGGTATCCACATTCTCCTTCCTAGCCACCAACGCTTCACCATGCAAATCTAAGGTGTACAGCCCATCCCGAAGTTGTCCTTCACCAATCATCCTTCTGGTATTGCGATCCTAGAACAACACCTTATGTGGAGTAAAAATGACATTACAATTCCACTATTTAGCATATTTGCTCACAGATATTAAATTAAAAGATAATCCCGGAATCAATAAAGCCTCAGTTTTCTTCGAAAGCACATTTAGTTGCCCAACACCTTGGGTTGGTACCTACACTCCATTAGCTACTGTGATCGATGGATACAAAGAGCTAGAAACAGTATTAGATAGAATATGTGGGGAACTACACATATGATCTGTGGCACCAAAATCAACAATAAATCGATTTCTAGACTCAACAGAAAGTGCACTAATATTACCAAAAGTCTTGGCCAAATTTATGGATTCAGTGCCAGAGGGACCCGAACCATATGTCTGAAGTAGTTGCTGAACCTACAGCGCTAGAGACTCCAACTTGGATTGGAAGTCTATGGTATTCCCTTGAATTGCTGTCTTAGCGTCCAGACCTTTGTCCTTATTTGGACGCAACTGAGGATGTAGAATCCAACATCGTTCCTTAGAATGCCCATCTCGATCACAATGATTGCAATGAAAACGAAGGGGCTTCTTTCCTTTCCCTTTGACAAATCGAGTACCACTATCACTTTGCCTGGCATTAGAACTAACGGTGTTTACGAGTGTTCGATGATCTTATTGATGGTGCCACAATCGAGTCGAATGCATGACTCTCCTCCTTGTTTCTTCACTTTGTATTATGGAGCAAACAGTATTAAAGGACAACAATTGCGGCCTCATAAGAATGTCACGTTTGGTGTCTTCAAACTCCGGCCTTAGGCTTGCCAAGAGATAAAAAATTCTATCTTGCTCTTCCCTTTGCACATAGTCACGCACATTCTGGGTTGCAGGTCTGTATTGACGGACTTCATCCCATTGTTTTTTATGTTCCCTAAATGTTCCGTGAATGATCGATTTGCACCTTGCCTAGAGGTAGCTGTTGGAGAAATTTTTCCAGAATATTTTGAAACTGACAAAACGTTTCTATCAGTCTAGTCTAGATATTCGCAGACCTTCTATTTAGAGTCTAAAGACTTTCTGATCACCAGACTCAAGACTCAAGACTCAAGACTCAAGACTATTCTCATTGACAGTCTTTCTAATCCAGTGACGAAGGAAATCCAGAACCGAAGTATATGTTTGAGGATTTAATCATATCCTCTGGAGAAGATCTCTTGGCTGGATAAATATAACGGATTCTTTTATTCGTATCTAGATCGATTGAAGATCCGATGGTCGACGAAATATTCTTGGAATGTTCTATTCTTGTAAACCAAGATCCTAATTGTATGGGCGAACAGAATTGATGGGCTATCGTCAAGTTCCTTTAATAGCTCGAATGATCTTCTTAATTGATTCCGTCCAACGGGTAGATTGGAGGAATTCCTTTGGTAAGTGCCAACGAGTATGATGGCATAAAGGAGTATAAAAAGGAAGACGTTCTAGTTGTTTGAGTGCGTGATCGATAGAGAAATTCCAAAGTCTGAAGCACCTTGATTATTAGTCGATACATTTTGAGCAAAATTGTATACACAGAGAGTGTCTATACTTGGTGATACCTTGAGCGAGTGTGGTAGATCATCTACACCTAGAAATCAAGGAATATCAACGCTGTAACATCTCTTTGTTCATAGTGGAATCCAGCCAATTGGCTGTCGGTGCGAAAGAGTGGACGTAGGCTTGAATCAAGCCGAACCACTATAAACCGCGTGTTCAATTCTCTTTTTCCTTTACTCAGTCTTACGTTGATTGTTATTTGTCGCAAATCCTTCAACTGTCTAGTATTATGCAATTATCAAAAAACATCTTTTATATACCTATTCACCCCCCTCTAGGTACTCGTACTAGCTATATCAGTAGCAAGACTTTGTTGAAGCATAAAGATTCAAGATGCATTATTGGCTTGACCATACATCTCAAACAACGAATCCTACAATGTTTGGCCGAATCTAAATAAGCAAAAATCTCATAGATTTTAGGCTCCATTGAGTTGAAGATCCAAGTCATAACGCCGTGATCACTTGCTTGCCATTCTTCAAAATTTGGATGACTTTCATCAGGGGCTTTAGTTTGCCTAGTAATATATCCAAGCCTCGATCGGCCTCCAAGCGCAATGGTCACTGCTCGTGAACATGGGAGAAAATTCCTTCCATTCAACAAAATAGATGTAAGACGTTGGCTATTTACCTCATGCACCACAGCCTTCACTAATTCAGAACTTGCACCTTTGTCGGGAAGTTTTCCAGATTCTAATTCTGAAATTGTCATGGTGCTCAACAAAAAAAACGACACAAAGAGGATGAGGCGAGTTCTTCAAATAATCAGGGTCATAACCCGCTCTAATACCATGAAGAAAAACAAAACTTCACACAAAGACGTTCCCTATAACCAAAAAAAAAAAAAAAACTATTTCTATTCAAAAATTATTCTCCGAAACAAAAACGTTACCAAATACGTCATTAGTAATCACTATTTCCATACATGAAAAGCAAGAAGTGGGGCCACCCTTTCCATATGCCATATAGCATCGATATGAACATATTTCTAACTCTAACAAAAATTATTGATAAAACTAATAATTAAGAAAAAAAAAATAGGATTAACTTATTTAAATAAATCTATAATCTTTTACAATTATCAAAATTTATTATTATTCAACATTCAACACTTTCATTTTCCGGAATCACCTTATAGTTTTTTAATTTATTTTTTTGATAAGAAAAAGCCCTTGTGATCCACCCAACCCTCACCCCCACATTTACTTCACTCTCTTTCCATCGTTTCTTCCCTCACTTTCTAGCCTCCCTTATTTATTTTTCTGATAAAAAATAAAAGTCCATGGGGTCCATGCCAACCCCTACCCACCCCTCCTTTTGTGCCCCCCAACAAACTTATTTCCCTCATTTATCCGCCCCCTCCCTACCCCGACACGCCCCCATCTCTCCAGAAAGAATAAGTCACAGTAATGTCCCATCAAAATCATATTTTTAATTTTTGAGTTTCCCCTTTCAAAAACCCTAGCCCTAGCCTTCTTCACCTCCTCGCACGACCCTCCTCCTCTCAATCTCTTCTCTCTCTTGATTGTCTTGTCATAGTCACTTGCCACCTTGCCTCCAACCCTTCCTCCTACGTAGGTGCAGCCTCACCGCCGGCCCTCCATTGCAATTGCAATCCTCTCTTTATGTCACCTCGGTCTCTACTCTCCCTCTAGCCCTCTCTCACCGTCGCGGCCTTGCCTTTGCCTCTACTCCCTTGCCATCGTTTTCTTCAACAATCCTCCCTCTCGGACTTGCGTGTTAGAACGTATCAAGAAGAATTGTTCACGTGTTGAATTTCGGACACATATTGACCACGTCTTCGAGCGTGTCGGACACGAAGGCTCCATTCATAACCCACATGAGAAGCGAGAGATGGGGTTTTAAATATACTAGTTTACGGTTTTTGTGTTAAAAAATTAGTTTGGGATAAGTTTGTCGCAAATGTATTAATCTAAGATTTTTCATGATATCAACCATATTTAATAAAAGTACACCAACTGTAAATTCTTCAAAATGCTATCTTCAGTGTACAATATTTACATTTACCAAGAGATGCTAATCGGGTAACATCGATACGGGTTAGAATTAAGTCACTATTGATCCTCTAATCATGCATGTTTTCTAAAAGTTATGCAAAGGGCAAGATCGAGGGAGGGGCAGAGGCTGCTATCTCGGTCACCGGCCGTCCAATCCGCGCCTTTATGAAGAGCGGTCCTTGAAGGTATTGTTGTATTTAATTAAGAGGTCAATAACATAAAGTGACAAACTCCTGGCGAGGAGACCTAACAAATATGGCACAAGTGGGAGGGTGACGAAAACAAAAAACAAAACAACACTTCACATATTACAAAAAATAAAAGGCGCAAACGGTGTCACTCTCAATTGCCCACCATATCCAATTATTTTATTATAATCTACAAGCATGAATACAATTTTTTTTTGATGACTTGAGAATCGCCGTACAGCTAACAGACGACGACGTAAACTCGGGGCGACGCTAGCGCAAGGACCCACCTCCCACGGCGCCGAACTTAAGTCGCGCAAATGCAATCGTGGTGACTCGAACCTCTCCCCAACCAAAAGAGGAGGAACACCTGAACCAACTCGGCCACAACGGAGTGGGTTGCATGAATACAAAAGTTGGTTATTCAAAAACTCATAAAATATCGTGCAATCTCATAAATCAATTAATTTTGCACTTCTAAAGCAATTTACAAGTAACTTGCAAGAACTACACAAGCTACCTCTGATTTCTTGATGCTCTAATTAACTACGTCGTACCTAGCAGGTTATTATAGGGCTGAATCGTTTTCCTTATCTCTCTTTTTACAATTTTTTTTTTTTAAATTTTCTCTAGAGTACTTTGATATTTGACCAGACACTCAATTGGAATGCAGGACCTAGAACTAACGTTTGAAAGTTTGCGAGAAATGTGGGTGGAATTCCACAATGAGAGGCGGAATTTGTCCATTTTAAATTTTTAATATGGACAGATTATAGAAGGTCCCAAGTTCACCATATCCACACAATTAGTATGTCAGAGGAACTCACGATAGCTAGACGGGTGTAAAAAAATTATTGCAAAAGGACAGTGATAACAGTAGACAGGTCGAACCTGTGACTTTCTAGATCCAGCCACATGTCCTCGATTGTTTTTGTCGAGGAGTCCGATTGGTGGACCCGGATGTGGACGACATGTATGGAGAGATGTGGCACGATCTTAATTAGTTAGGGTGCGTTTGGTAACATTTCTGTTTAAAAATTGTTTCGAAAAATAAAAATAAAAATAAGTGTTTCTATTCTGAAGAACAATTTTTGAAATAAAAAAAGCATTTAGTAAACTTGTTCCAAAAATAAAAAATGAACAGAAATATATTTGGTAAATTTGTGTTCTTTTTTTGTTTCTTTTAATTTTTTAATATTTTTATTTTATTTTTCTTATTTTTCTTTCTTTTTCTTTTGTCTTTTTTCTTTTTTTTTTTTCTTCTTTTGGCCGGTCGCCGACCTTGGCCTTGGCCATGGCCGGCAACCGGCCGATGAAGGGCCGGCGGCCTCGGCACTGGGCCACCGCCAGGCTGGCTCGGTAGTTGGGCGAGCTCGGGCTCGCCGGATTTGGGCAAGCTCGGGCTCGCTGGATCTAGGCGAGCCCAAGCTCACCTAGCCAAGGAGAGGCCGAGCCTTGCTAGGGGCCGACGACGCTCGGTCTCGCCGGGGGCCAATAACGCTCCGACAAGGTCGCTGGCCTTTGACGGCCATGACCGAGGCCAACGACCGGCCAAAAAAAAAAAAAAGAAAAGAAGAAAAAGAGAAGAGAGAAAAATTTTATTCTTAAAAATTATTCTAGAAAAAAAAACACGTTTTTCTTGTTTTTCTTTTTTTGTTCCAATTATATTCTGAAACAAAAAAATAAATTTAGAATAAAAATGCAAACAAACGCATGCATTTTTTTTTATTCCTTAAAATAAAAAATAAAAAATTTATTCATAAATAAAAACAAAGAATATTAATAAATAGGTCCTTAACTATTTTCTCCTTGACAGAGAAAAGTCAATACAATTCATGAAAGTCAAGAGTTCCTCGTCATGACAATTTCTAGGGGGACCAGTTGCCCTCATCTTCCTCGGACGCCCATTATTATTCTCGGATGGCCCATCATTATTGAAAGTGATTGTAACTCTACACGCCGAAAGTCGTGTACCAGGAAAGTTTTGTGTGTTTTGAGTTAAAAAGACAAAAGAAAAGAAGAAAAGGACGCGCAAAAGTCAAGCCGCCTATTGAGTTGAGACTAGTCAAGCTTCATCTAGAGGTTAGCATCAGTTCAACAACGAAACAAAGAGTCAGATAATGTGTACCAGATAATGTGTACCTAATTAACATGGACAATTATCAAATTTAAATATTTATGTACCGTTTGTTTCGCAAAAAATATGGCATATCCGAATAATATTTTACAAGAAGTCATTTCCAATATTTGGTTAAGTCCTAAAAATAAACTAGAAAATATTTTTTCGATTTGATTTCCCTATAGAAAATACCAAAATATTAAGATTTTTAGTTATTTTCTCTTCTAATTTTATTTTTCTTTTTCTTCTTCCTCAACCGATCGCTCGCCACGGTGTAAGTTGGTGACTAGCCATGAGGCAAAACTTGAGCTTGCCGAACACTAGGGAGCTTCAGCATCACTTGATCAACCAACTTCAAGCTTGCCAAATCAGCAATCTCAAGTCTTCTTGGCCTTGGGCTAGCTCATCTGTTGCTTGTTCTCAGGCGCAATCGTCGTCATGGTCAGCAACTAGCTGAGAAGAAGGAAAAAGAAAAAGAAAGAAAACAAATAAATATAAAAAATTAAAAAGAATTATTTTTATAAGAAAAACATTTTATTAACTAATGAGCCGAGCCCGAGCATTGAGGACTGACGCACGATCTTGTTGGACTCGAGCCTAAGTGCTGTTGAATAGAGCTTGAGCATCATAGACTCAAGCACTGCCTTAATGGACCCTAATTCAAGTGTTGGGGATTATGTGACGCCTTGGAACATCACATGCGGCACATGTCATTTTTGTTTATACTCATAGTTATAATTACGCATGGACAAGACAATAAAGTTTTCACAACATCCTTTACTAGAAAAATGCATGAATTTATTATTAAAAAAAAAAAGTGTCTTTCGCTTTATACAATATTGATAGTAATTAGCACAAAAAAAACATAGTCCTAGGAAAGATCGGGGTCACCTAATACCATTACATCCATACTAACTAAACTACCATCCAACTCAAGGATTAATGGCTTCCGATATCAACTCGGCCCCTCCGTCATCATCTCTAGGGGAATCATCCTACAACATTGGAGAGTAAAAAAAAAAAAAAAAGGAGTGAGGCGAAGCCTAATAAATGAAATATCTAAGTATAAGGTAGGAGATTATATTACCACTCAACCTAGTACCAACAAACAACATGAGTTCAAAGGATACAAAATGATCATGTATGACAAGTGCAAAAGAAAATCCCCTATCTAGCCTATCATGATACGCTGATGAAAACCTCTAATATTTTATTATAATCCTGAAGCACGAATACAAAAGTTGGTTTATCTAGAGACTCATTTTGCAAGCTCATAAATTGATTGGATTTGCACTTCTAAAGTGATTTACAAATAAGTTGCGAGAACTAAACAAGTGACCTTTGATTTCTTGACGCTCAAATTAAGTGAGTCATCTTTACTAGGGTTAATATACGAAAAAATTACCAAAACAATCATAAACTTATTGCAATTTTTTTAATTCAGTCTTAAATCTTTTTTTTCTAGCCAATTTAATCCTAAACATTTTGCAATTATACTAATTTAATTCATCCGGCCAATTTTGGCCGACGAGCACCACTCGTTCGGCTAATATTGATGTGAATAATCTTTTAATAATATTTTATTTTATTCAAGCCAATGAGGTTAGCCTCGCCAACCAATGGCAAGGCTTATCCCCACACGCCACTGGCAAGGGCAAGCCTCATCCAACAATGGTGAGGCCACCCTCACCATGGTTAGGCAAGGCCTCGCCTGTCTTTGGCCTAGGTGAGCCTCACCGACCATGGGCAAGTTGCGATCTCGCTCTTGGCCGACGAGGCTCGACCCTCGTCAGTCCAATGAGGGTAAGCCTTGCTCAACCTTTGGCAAGCCTTGCCAGAGACCATGAGAGGTTGCGGCCTTTGACCTTGCCCATGGCCAATGAGACTCAATCCTCGCCAAATTCAATAAGGGCAAGCCTAGCAAGCCCAACTAGCGGCCTTTGTCCTCACCTATGGCCAACGAGGGTCAACCCTCGCCAGCCCAATTGGCGGCCTCGACGAGGTCGCCTAGCCACGAGCAAGGTTGCCCAACCATGGCCAAGCTTCCTCGAGGCCAGCGAGGTCCCTCACCGACCTTGCCTCTTGCCGATCGCTAGCGATGATTGGCCGGAGGAAGGAGAAGGAAGTGAAGAAAAAAAGAAAGAGAAAAAAAAAGAAAAATTAATAAAAAATAAGAAAAATAAAATATTATTAAAAAATTGTCCATATCAACATTAGCCGATCAGCCAGAGTTCACATCAATGCCTGTTGGTGAAAAATGGCCGAATAGACTGAATTGTCACAAATGCAAAATATTTAGGATTGAATTAGTTAGAAAAAAAATTAAAATTGAATTGAGGTTTACTATTTTAAAATTTTATAACTCACAATAAATTGTTATTCTCACGATAACCCAAAGACTATTATGCTAACAAAATCCTTTTACTAAAATACATATACCAAGCACAAGGGAATGTTACAATGAAAAACCTCCCATTGATATAACCTCCCATTTAGTTAGGCCAAATAAACCCTCCCATTAATTTTTCCATATGGATCTATGTCATCACCAAGAGAAAGCCTTATTACAAAGCTATCAATATATTGTGGGATTGTTTTAACATAACTTACTTGTGCATCGTAACAATCAAAATGTGAAATATTATTCTTAAAATTTTAATAAATGTTTAATCTAATTCATAGATTATATCATTGCATTCTATCTCATAAGTTTGTCTTTGATGGGCCGAATAAAACTCTGATATGATAAGCTTGGTCATATTCGGTGTTTAGAGTAACGTGAAATTCGGATATAGTCCGGATAAAAAATCTCATCTAGAAAGTGATATAGATCCAAATAGGATATGTGAAATTTGGAAAATTGAAAAAAATAAGGGATACAAGTTTTTCCCCCACTCCTGCGCTTGTTGATGCCTTATCCTCACTTTTGACTAGTGCCGCATCATCTCTCTTGTTCCAATTTCTCTCACTAGAATGACCACTACAAACTTAGTTAGAGCACGAGTATCGCGAAGATACCTAGTGAAGCCCTCGCCACAACGACCTGAGCAAACTCTTAAGGGCCACCGTTCCTCCTACCAGTGACAAGCTGCTTACCACCTTTGGCTGCCTCGGAAAAGCGGCGTCGGAGCTCGTCAGCCCTGCCTCTTTCTTATGTCACTTAACTCCATTTTAGTAGGGAACTTTGTGATCCCCATCAAAGCTGGACATCTTCTCTGTGAAGAAGATGATCCGAAAGAGGCGGCAGCCAAGGTGATAGAGCTCCTCAACCACGTCACTCGGAGCAAGTAGTACCGATGATGCTACCACTCATAAACCGGATCCGCACGCTGTCTCGGGGGAAGCTGTTGAAGTGACTGAACAAGTCGGGGCACGGTAACAGGGAATCAACGCAGTATTCGCACCCGTCGAAGGGGATGGATTCATCGCAGGAAAAGGCATTCAAAGTAAAGATGGCTAGACCAGCGGAGAACTCAAACCCAAGGGCCTCTCAATGTGGCGAAGTCAAAGGTAGAGCGAGCGTAATCCATCAAGTTGATCAAGGGCAGTGAAAAGGGCGTTGCAGAAGGAGAGCGTCCTTGAAGTCACATGGAACGGGGGTGTTTAATATCGATGAAGATTGTGAAAGGATGAATAGTATTCACGACTTCCATGGTTTATTTTTAATTTTAATTATACAAATCAAACACTCATTTAAAATAAAAAAAAAAAAAGATCTATTTTGAATCATGCTATATCCAGACGTCAAGAAATATTAGATGGGATTTTTATCCATTCATTATTCCATACAGCAAAGATGTTTGAACGACCAAACACAGCATCGTTGGATTTATCTAGCCTAGGATCTAAATTAAACATGTATAAAAAGTTCAACAACCAAACTAAATAAATTAAAAAGTTAAGTAAGAACATAACACATTGGACCAAAGTGCAATGACTATTTGCGTTATTTTCCTAAACCAAAACAAAACAACATTGCTCCACTCTAACTCCAAATAAAAAACAATAGAAGTGTCGTTTTTAATTTTAGGAAACTTGCGCAATATCTCCGACTGTTTTTTAATAATGCCTCCGACTGTTTTATAATAATGCAGAGGCATGAGCGAAGGTATCAAGCTACATAAAAGCTCATGAACCGTAGGTGGTTAAACTTGAACAAGAAACCTTCGATTTCCCCGACACTCATATCAACCGCGCCAACATTTTATCCCAAACTTCATTTTCGCGAGAACATCGAGTAGCATTTTACTGTTCCTTTACTTGCTACGAAACCAAACACAAAGCGAAGCATTGTATCTATGTGTAGCATCCAGTCTTAAGAGCATGTTGCACACGGTGTTAGTATTGAACTCATGGTTAGAGGTAGGAGTGAGTATGGTCCAGGTTGGGCCGGTTCACCTTCTAACCCTAGGACCAACTCACACATTACTTCTCAATTTTTGGAACCGAGAACCGACTCTATTGAGCTTAAGACCGAGGACCAAACTGACCCAATGGGTTCGGTCCGATTCTAGAGTCAACCCGGGACAAATCAATAATTTTTTATTTCAATTTTTGTACACCTTAAAAAGCGATTGAAGATCAAACGGATTCAATGGGTTCGATCCGGTTTCAATGTCAACTTATGACTAATTAATAATTTTTTATTTCATTTTTTGTAATCCTTGAAAGAACAACTGAGGACCACACCGACCCAATGAGTTCGATGATGAGCAATGTCAACTAAGAAAGGCAAGTAATGAGAGTCAAGTGGGGTGAGCGTCGAACAGAATGAATATCGAATGTTGAGCAGGGAGCAACAAGCCAAGCGAGCATTGAGTGGCGAGCGGAAGGAGTGACCCAAAGTGAGCGATTGCTTCTTTCAATTTTGGCAAAACGATAATTAAGAGAACAAATAAAACAAAAGAGAACAAATAATAAAGGAGGATGCCATAAATAATTGTTTATACCTTTTTAGATGCCATGAGGATTCCTTACAAAAACAATTTCCTCTTTCATAAATTATGACTATTAACATCGTAAAAGACATTAAAAATCTAAAATATTAAAGAACAATGTAAAATTACTTGAACTTCTCACTAAATAGCCCTTTAATGTTGTTGACGCCATTTATTTTAAGACTTTTTCTATATAAAATAATTATATATATATATATAACCAACCTAAAACTCTCAAGATCGAGAACCGACCCGCACAGTGCTAGTCCTAGAATTTTAGGACCAAGGATCGACCTAATCTCTCTAAGAACTGGACCAAGACTAGCAAGGTTGGGCCGGTACCGATGCTCACCCCTAGTTGGAGGAGAATAAAGAGTCACTCTAGTATGTATGACTAAGTTTGAATTCTTCAAAATCCCAATTTCTCATATTCTAAAAGTCACCCCAATAAAGTCGGCACAGCAGGCTCAGTTTGTAAAAAAACTTGCTCTCATGTTTATCGAGTGATCTTTCCCCAGTAAGCTTAGTTCATATCCATAATCTTCTCATAGTGAATGTCACATGTACAAAACGAAAACAGTCACTCTCTTATTACACGTACTTATAACAGCCACACAACATAGCCTCAAATTACTTCAGCGGTAAATGCACAAACTCTGCATATTAAAGACGCAGCAACAGAAGTAGACATGTTTCTAGGCAGGTTTCCAAGAAGAAAGGGGTGGAGTGTCGGAGTTTTCCCATGGAGAGAGGTTTCCATTGTACCTGCCACCCTTGACATTGTCCGCAGAAGCAATTGATTCGAGCTCAGCCATCTCTTCCGGTGTAAGCTTCACTGACAGAGCTCCAATGTTCTGGTTGAAATTCTTGATCTTGGTCGTGCCGGGAATCGGGCAAACATCATCACCCTGGTGGTGTACCCAGGTGAGGGCTAACTGCGATGGGGTGCATCCCTTTCTTTGTGCAATTTCATTCACTCGGTCGAATAACTTCGCGTTGTGAGCCAAGTTCTCTGGCTGGAACCTTGGTAGGTTCTGCATAACATAGAGCAATGTCTCAGCAGAAAGCATATGAGCAACTATCATTTTCCTTTTAAGGCCAAATTCTACAGCAACAAGGTGCAATAGTGATTGCATTACATGCCAACAGATTGCCTTGTTACTTGACAAAATAAGCATTTAGAAGTGCACAATTGTTGTGTACCTGGAAAAGCATGATCAGTTATGATTATCTTGAAATGATTAAAATACCTAGCCCCAAATCATAAGAATTAGAAACGTCGAGCGAAGTGATCTAGCAACTACCACACAAGGCTGATGGATTTGATGTAGGAAGTGAAAACAGAAACAAACTAGACAATCTAAGTTTTGTACGTGTGATGGTAGCATTAGTCACACATAAGAAAAAAAAAATCACAAAAGGTATATGACGTGTAGAAGAATGTTATCAGACGCAAAGCTCATTTAGCTACAAAGAAAAATAGCTACTTCACTTGCCCAGCACTATCGCTACTCAAACACTAATGGCCAGGAGTAATACACAATTGGCTTTATGTCAGATGGAAACTTGATCCCAACACTCTCATAAGAAGGGTGTTAGGGAGTCCTCGCTCAAGAAATGGTTGTGTCAAGATATAATTTATCTTGTGAAGAAAGATGAGAAACAAAAAGGACGGAGGCCAGGGCCCAATACTGGTCTCGGTTATTTTGAGCAAATATTGCTAATCTTGTGAAGAGATATGAGAGAAAAAGGGCGGGTGGAAAGTGGGGAAAGGATAGTGATTAGCAAATGGTGGGAAAGCTGGGAAACGGAGCAACTTACAAATAAACCAATATTTATTCATTCCCAAAAGCACGAGAATCCGGAAAACTGCCCCTTTCAGGCTCATTAAAGCCATTAATTGTGATTTTTAAATTTATCTAGAATCACGAGAGGTGGGATGACTGGCAAGTGCTGGATCGAATAAGAATATGAAGCATTCGTGTCACAAAATTTTCTTTATAGAATAAGAACAGGTTTCCAGCACTTCAATGGGAATGACAGTCACTGTGAGCATCTAATTATGTTAACCAGCAGAAACAGACCTGTCTGAAGTCATCCTTAGAGAGATTCTCCACCAACTTGGAGCCAACAGAAAAGAATCCTCGTCCAAGAGGACTGTAGGCAACAATTCCAATGCCAAGCTCCCTAGTCAACATTTTAAGGAAGAGCAGAGTCAGAAGAAAGATGTTGTTACTGCATAAACAAATAAACAGTGATATCCTACCTGCACGTGGGAACGATCTCTGCCTCCACATCTCTTGACCACAGCGACCACTCCAATTGCACCGCTGTGATGGGATGAACAGCATGTGCTCTTCTGATTGTTGACGCAGAGGCCTCGGATAAACCAATGTACTTGATCTTACCCTCTTCAACGAGCTTCTTTAGCTCTCCAATCTGTGCATATTCACATGACAAAATAACAATCGTCAAAATCTTACATGTTAAGATCCAGAAATTATTGAACATCATTAGTTTTTCTTGTGTCCTGATGCCTGAATAGTTTGTGTTCCCTGACTTCTCAAACATTACAATTTGATTAGGTAGCTCCCAGCAAAAAATAGTCAATCTTTATGCATCTCAATGCAACAAGAAAATGGCAAGGTATCGTTAACGGAAATGGATCTCTCTAATCTATCACAGAAGAAGGCAAATTAAAGAAGTATTCCAAGTACTTGTCATATTTCACAATGACATGTCAAGAACCAAATGTCTCCGCAGAAAGTCCAGGAACAACTTCAAATGTGATTCTCAGATATAAATCAGGGTGAACCCTGGATTTCGAATAATTTTAATGCTTGTTGACCCATAAAACAAAAACTCAAGCCATATAAACTACTGAATTCCGCAATCCCTTGAACAACACCGTGCCACATCTTGAACTCTGCTATCATCTGAACTCAAGTCACATTTAACGATATCTTGATGATGATGCATCATCAACACCAATCTAATTTAGCAACTGATCACTCGGAGAAAGTCCCGAGAGAGGTAAAGGTTTGATGAGGGATCCATACAGTGACTTCGATGGGGACGCGAGTGTCAATGCGATGTTGGTAGTAGAGGTCGATGCAATCGATGTCGAGCCGCCTCAAGCTGGCCTCGCAAGCAGCCCTCACGTACGCCGGATCGCCCCGGATCTCCCTCTTCCCGTCCGCGAAGCTGACTCCGAACTTGGTCGCCAATTCCACCTTCTGCCTCACCCCTCCCTTCAGTGCCTGCTCAAAATCAACCCCAAAATCAGAAAACCAAGGCGCAGGATCGGAGCATCCTGCTCGATGAAGCTGAATTCCGTAACACTATAAGCACGTATGATTCATGCGGAGGCAAAAGAGAGACTGAGAGAACCGACCTTTCCGAGGAGGATTTCGTTGGTGTGGGGGCCGTAGATGTCGGAGGTGTCGAGGAAGGTGACGCCGGAGCCGACGGCGTGGTGGATGAGGGCGATCATGTCGGGGTCGGGCTTGGGAGGGCCGTAGCCGATGGACATGCCCATGCAGCCCAGCCCCTGCGCCGACACCTCCATGCCCTGCGACCCCAGCTTGATCCTCCTCACCGTCGTCGTCGACGCTGCCATCGCCGTCGTCTAGCTCGAGCTCGCTCGTTCCCTGCACTGCACCGTGACGATGGCTAAGGCGTCGGGCGAGCCGAGATTTATAGGAGGGGAGCGGCAGTAGCTACGTAGAGTAGGTAGGAGGGGAGCGGCAGTAGCTACGAAGACGCACTTGCTTACGTCAATTCAACCTAGACCCGTTAAATGAGTGGATCGAGTCGGATTTAGGTCGGATCAAAAACGGATCGACTTATATTTAACCCATTTAACTTATTTTGATCTATATTCATATAATGTAAATTAAGTGACTAATATCCAATCCAACATATATCCGACCCAACCCGTATTGCTAAAACCTCTTAATATTCTAGGAAAACCCACTTCTATTATATGCTAATTAGATTAAAGTTTCAAATTAAATTTAAAATAGCAAATAAAATAAAATAAGAAAAGTTTAAAAAAACCTATAAATTTTAAATACTTATAAAGAATTAAACTTTGCACATGCTTCTCTTATTTGAAGTGAACATACCTTTGAATAACTAAAAATTATAACATAAAAAAAATTAATTAAACCTTAAAAAGCTCGTTTTTATGATTTTTTTTTATAAAAAAAGTATTGTTAAAACATTTTTATGCAATAAAATTCAATGAAAATTTTTATAATTCTTTTTAAAATATTTTAAAAAAATCGAATTTTTAATTCTTTGTACAAAATAACCAAAACCCGCTCGACCGCTCGTAACCGGACTAGAACCACCCGGAACCGGTTGTTCTTGAGGGAATCAGTCCAATTCTTAATTATAATTTATGAGAACTGGTGGATACCAATCTGATTCCCGGTTCTATGAGCGGATCCACCCGCCCATACGGACCAAACCGATTATATTAAAATAATATATTAATTTTTAATATTAAAAAAATGAAATTACTAATTAATAAATCCAAATCAAATAACTAAAAACATTAAGTCAAGATCGCTTCTTATCATCATTCCATAATGAAATGCCTAGAAAAATGCCAAAACAATTTGGCCTTAGTTAAACTAAAAAGACAATGAGGAAGAAATATCTTGTAATGCAGCTTCTGTAATATACCTTATACAGACTTGCCAAAACAAAGCAAAAAAGTTTGACTAAGAGATTTTGATGTAGGACAACGAGTCCACAACAAGGAATAAATCTTTAGGCTTCATCACAAACAAAGGTTCCTAAGCATCACATAGAGGGTTTTTAAAGCATCACACCTAAGGAAAAAAAAATGCCTAGGACATGGAATTTGCTTGCAAAATTTTATTCCAACCCATGATAGCCATGATAGAAAACAAATTTAACCAAAATTGCTATCATTTCCTCACGATTATCGTAAGTGCCTACCATGATATCCTTCTACAACCTCTCCAGCTATTGTTATGAAAGTCACGTAATCGTTCTATATTGAAAACCAAAATTGTTTAGCATTAAGATCGGTTCCATGGATTTACCTAGAAATCGGACCGGACCAATGATCCGGTTTCCGGGTGAATCCATGCAACTAATGGGTGAATCCTAATTTTAATTTTTTGGAATCGATCCTTAGTAGACAGTTTCCAATTCTAGGTCCGGAACCGTCCGCCCAGACCATCACACTCCTGATAATGATTTCAATTTTTCATAATCGATTCTTAGCAAGCAGTTTTCGATTCTAGGTCAGGAATCGTATGCCCGGATCATCACACTCCTGATAATGACAACAATAGACAAGTCAAACTTGTGACTTTCTAGATCCAGCCACGTGTCCGTGATTCTTTTCGCCGGGGAGTCCGATTGGAGGGGCCGGATGTGGCGGACACGTATGGAGAGATGCGGCGGACATGAATGGAGAGATGTGGCCTGATCTTGACTAGTTAACTCTTAACAAAAGTCACTTCAATTCATGTCAAGAGTTCCACGTCATGACAATTTCTAGGGAGACCAGTTGCCCTCATCTTTCTCGGATGGCCCACTATACAATTTTCAGATAAATTACTGAAAGTGATTGTAACTCTGCATGTCCAAAGTCGTGTATCATGAAAGTTTTGAGTGTTTTGGGTTTTAAAAAAAAACGAAGCACAAAAGTCAAGCCACCTATTGAGACTAGTCAAGCTTCATCTAGAGATTAGCATCAGTTCAGCAACGAAACAAGGATACAGATAATGTGTACCAAATTAACATGGACGATTATCAAATTTAAAGATTTATGTACAATTTGTTTCGCAAAAAATATGACATATCTTAATAATATTTTACAAGAAGTCATTTCCAGTATTTGGTTAAGTCCTAAAAATAAACTAGAAAATATTTTTTATTGTTTAATATGGAAAATCTGATTTGATTTCCCTATAGAAGATTCTAAAATATTCAAATTTTTACTTTTTCTTTTTTATTTTTTTTTTTTCTTCTTCCTCAACCGAACGCTAGTCACGGTGGTAGTTGGTGACTAGCCACGAGGCGAAACTCGAGCTTGCACAAATGCTAGGGAGCTTCAACATTACTTGATTGACCAGCTTCAAGCTTGCCAAATCAACAATCTCAAGTCTTCTTGGCCTTGGGCTAGCTCATCCGTTGCTTGTTCTCAGGCGCAATCATCGCCATGGTCGGCAACTAGCCAAGAAGAAGGAAAAGAAAAAAAAAACAAATAATATAAAAAATAGATTTTTTTAAAAGAATTATTTTTATAAAAACAAACGTTTTATTACCTAACGAGCCGACCTCAAGCATTAAGGACTGACACACGATCTTTGTGGACCCGAGCCTAAGTGCTATTGAATAGAGCTTGAGCATTATAGACTCAAGCACTACCTTGATAGACCCCAGTTCGAGCGTCAAGGATTGTGTGACGCCCTAGAACGTCACATGTTGTAGATGTCCTTTCCGTTTATACTCATAGTTATAATTAAGCATGCAAAAGACAATAAAGTTTTTGCAACATCACTTATTAGAAAAACACATAATTTTATTAAGAATGGGTGGAGTGTCGGAGTTTTCCCATGTAGACATGCTTCCATCGTACCTGCCACCCTTGACATTGTCTGCAGAAGCAATCGATTCAAGCTCGGCCATCTCTTCCGGTGTAAGCTTCACTGACAGAGCTCCAATGTTCTGGTTGAAATTCTCGATCTTGGTCATGCCGGAAATTGGGCAAACATCATCACCCTGGTGGTGTACCCAGGCGAGGGCTAACTGCGATGTGGTGCATCCCTTTCTTTGCGCAATTTCATTCACTCGGTCAAATAACTTCGTGTTGTGAGCCAAGTTCTCTGGCCGGAACCTTGGTAGATACTGCATAACATAGAGCAATGTCTCAGCAGAGAGCATATGAGCAATTATCATTTTCCTTTTAAGGCTAAATTCTACAGCAACGAGTGCAAAAGTGGTTGCATTGCATGCCGTCAGATTGTCTTGTTACTTGACATAATAAGCATTAGAAGTGCGCAACCGTTGTGTATCTGGAAAAGCATGATCAGTTATAAATTATCTTGACATGATTAAAATATCTTGTCCCAAATCATAAGCATTAGAAACGTCAAGCAAAGTGATCTAGCAACTACCACACAAGGCTGATGGGTTTGATGTAGGATGTGAAAACAGAAACAAACTCGACAATCTAAGTTTTGTACGTGTGATGATACCATTAGTCACACATAAAATAAAAATCAGAAGTGTAGATGATGTGTAGAAGAATGTTATCAGACGCAGAGCTCTTTTAGCTACAAAGAAAAATAGCTACTTCACTTGCCCAGCACTATCGCTAGTCAAACGCTAATGGCGGGGAGTAATACACAATTGGCTTTATGTCAGATGGGAACTTGATCCAAAACCCTCATAAGAAGGGTGCTAGGAGTCCTTACTCAAGAAATGGTTGTGTCAAGATATAGTTTATCTTGTGAAGAAAGATGAGAATGAAAAAGGACGGAGGGCCAAAGCCCGATACTGGCATCTAATTATGTTGACAAGCAGGAACAGACCTGTCTGAAGTCATCCTTAGAGATATTCTCCACCAACTTGGAGCCAACAGAAAAGAATCCTCGTCCTAAAGGACTGTAGGCAACAATTCCAATGCCAAGCTCCCTAGTCAACATTTTAAAGGAAAAGCAGAGTCAGAAGGAAGCTGCTGTTGCTGCATAAACAATTAACAGAGTGATATCCTACCTGCACGTTGGAACGATCTCTGCCTCCACATCTCTTGACCAAAGCGACCACTCCAATTGCACCGCTGTGATGGGATGAACAGCATGTGCTCTTCTGATTGTTGATGCAGAGGCCTCGGATAAACCGATGTACTTTATCTTACCCTCTTCCACGAGCTTCTTTAGCTCTCCGATCTATGCATATTCACATGACAAAACAACAAAATCAAGATCTTACATGTTAAGATCCAGAAAATTATGCATGGCATTAGCTTTTTATGTGTCTAGATTCCTCAATTACCATGCATCACAATGCAACAAAAAAATCACAAAGTATTGAGTTAACGGAGGTAGATTTCCTGAATCTCTCACAGAAGAGAGCAAATAAAATAAGTATTCCAAGTACTTGTCATATTTCACAATATGTCAAGAATCAAATGTCTCCGCATAAAGTCCAAGAACAACTTTATCTGTGATTCCTGTATATAAATTCAGGATGAACCCCTTGGAGCCCTCTGTCACATTATATGGAGGAACAGGAATGATATTTTGTTTAGAGAGCTAACTCCTACGATCCCGGCCCTGAAGAACCAGCTCCTTAAGGTTTTCCGGGATAAGGCTCTAACTTTCAGGAATGTTGATAGGAACAGGATACTCCAGCATGCCTGAGGCATTGATCCGATTGTTTTCTCTTCAGGTGATTCTTGACCGAATCTATGAAGCTGATTTCCATGTAGCTGCTATTTCAGCGACAAGTTCGATCCTTGAGAATGGTTGTTCCATCGTCTGTCTCCTTCGAACTGGATACCTTCTAGGGTGGACATTCTTGTGCTAAGCTACCGCCGAGGTCCTTGGGGTTGGCTGTTTCACCGAAGATTCCTCCTCCCCTGGTTCGTGTCGGTCGCGACTTCTCTTAACTGGGACAGTTGAACTGTGCCTTTCCCTTTTTGGTTTGGTGCTTGGGGTGATCTGGCTGCGTCCGTTTGATCCCTCAGTTGCCTTTTGTTTTTTGCTTTGGTTGTTAGTGGTGGCCGTTGTTTAGCTCTTCTTTGCTGTGTGGCGGCTGTTACCATTTGTCGTGATCAAATTTTCAGGTGTGAACCATCTAGGGTTTGGTTAATTGATTGTTAAACCTAGACTTAACTCGGACTCAGACTCTCTCAAGACATACCAATTCGCAACTTGAGTTTAAGTTCTTAACATGCAAACGATATTTTAATTAGGAGTCGCCACTAATCTATTTTTGGTGGATCGATTAGAAATCCAAGTAAAATAACGGGAGATTTACTTTACTCCTACGAACTAGAGATTTATGAGTTCGGAGACTTGGTTATACTATATTTCTAATGCCCTTTCGTTACCACTTCTTTTTATTTTCAAAAATATTTTCACATGCAGTTTGGATTAATTTTAAATCTATTTCCTTAACATGTGAAGTGATCATACGAGTGCGCAAACCACTAATTTAACACCAAGATAAATAATGAATAAATTGCAATACTTACTTCATATCAACGAAAGTATCTGCAATGTTAGATCAGAATTCACATCGACAGTCTTAAATATGATTTCTAATCAACACGCAATTTCTTTATTTTCACTTATTTAATGAAAATCATGTAATATGCAATGCAATATAACTAAATGACCTAATTCTAATGACATGCAATTTCTAATTAAATGGACTAGCAACAATCACTAAATGGTATGCATCTCATGAATCTAATCTTATATGGCATACACATAATATTTTTTTTCTTTTTTCCTTAAAGAGAATGCAATTTATCCTAGAGAATAAAACCAATTTATTCTAAGACTTTTTTTTTTTTTGCATTTTTCATGAAATTCGAAATTAGATTAAATGTGAAAATTATCTAACTAGATTAAGATTCTATTCAATTTGTATTAGGAATTAGGTTAAGCCAAATCCTAATTTAAACTAAAATATTATCCTAACCCAAGTAATCCTAAAATGCAATCTATCTAAGAAAATACCTAAACTTATAATAAATTAAGAAAAATATTAGCAATTTTACCCTAATATGCAATGACATACAAAAGATGCTCTAATTCTATATGACATGCATGATGATTTTTTGTTGCATTTTTGTTTTATTAATTTCGAAATTAATAATTGCCAAACAATTAAACATGCAATCCAAGTTAAAAAAAAAAAAAACTAGCAACCTAAATTAATTGATTTGATTTTTGATTTTTTTAATTTTTATTTTTTAAAATTCGAAATAAAATTCCTATTCTAAATATGTAAACCCTAAAATAGGGAATAAACCTAATTCTAACCTACATTTTTTGATTTTTTTTATGAAAGCAAATTTAATTAAACGACACGATAGCAAATCAAAGTAAGATGATATCCAAATTAACGAACCATATCTCATACATGAGATCGAATTGGCTAATTTTATATAAATCACTTAATTAAATCTCGGACGGAAGATCGGATTAGTGATTTTTTTAAAGTGATTGCAAGTCGAATTTTGGACGTGAAAATCGGACTAACAATCACAAATTTCACAAGCTATTTTATGTCGAACATCTCATCCTTACACTAAGGAATAATTATACTGAAAACGAACAAATAAAGTAAAATAACAAAAATAATAAAATAAGATAAATAAATAAAAGGAAATTTTACTTAAATTGATTTTTCTTTTTTTCAAGCGAAGCAGCAACGTGGTGGGTTGCTCCGGTGAGGGAAGTCGCGGGAGTCACTCAGAGAGGGAGCTGCAGGGCGTCGGACCTGGGCGTCCGGTCTTGGGTCGCGGGCAGAGGAGCGGCGTCGGGCTGTGGCTGCAGCAGGCGCCGGATCTGGATCGTTGCTGCTGGCGTCGGGTCGGATGCAAGAGCGACGGCGGAGGTTGCAGCGACTGGTGCTGCAGCAGGAGCGGGTGAAGGAGTGACTGAGCAGAGGCGGCGTCGAGTCGTCGCGCCTACAGCCAGGGCGACGAACGGTGGTGCTGGTGCGGTGACCTGCGCAGGTAGCAGCAGCAGCAGCGGAGCGTCGGGTCGTCGCGGATCAGCACAGCGGGGCGGCGGTGCGAGCTCGCGAGCGAGAGGAACCCTGGTGGTGACACGGCACGAGCAGCAGAGGAGGCGCGGACCGGTGCGGGAACTCGCGCGGCGGTGGAGTGGCGAGCAGCTCAGATCTGCCGGCGTAGGGACGCTCGAGCGGGCAGATCGGGACAGAGGTAGTGCGAGCAGCGAGCGGTGGTGGTCGGCGGCTCGGCTGAGGCGGCCAGCGGAGCGCGGCGGCTGCAGGTCGCGGGCCGGTGCGAGCGAAAGGGATTTTTCCGGCGACAGAGGCTGAGGCGCTTGCGAGGATGATGAACAGTCTTCCCTGTTTTTACTTTTTTTTTCTTTTTTTTACTACTCCCACGTCTCGCTCTCACATCACTCTTCCATGTCCCGTCTCTGTCTCTTCCTTTTTTTCTGCACACTTTTGCTGCCTTTTTTCACAAACAAACGAATTCTTTTTTTTTTTTTCTTGAATTCTCAACTCCAATCAACCGAAGGGAAAAAGCCCCCTCACGTTTGCTCTCCAATTTTTTTCGAATTTCGCCCTCTACTAGCCACGTATTCCATGTGTGGCCTCCCAAAAACCCTACATGAGTAATCTTTTTATAAACAAAAAATTAGGGTTTTAATTTTCTTTTCAAATCAACATTTGCGAAAATTTCTTTTCCACACCAAATATCACTTTTTATTTTCCACCTCTTTTTGATTTCCTTTGCAAAAATGAATATTTCTCTATTGATTTTTCAAAAATTGCAATAGGATTTTTTCAAATACGGGTTTACGCTAATTTGCTCTCTTCGTGGGCTTAATCCAATTTGTCAATTTAAAGTTCAGAATCATTAATTTGAATCTATTCACCACCAATCCAATAAAATGCAAAAATGTAAATTAAAAATAAACACACTTAAATCTATATGCAATTAATTTTTTTTGAATAAAATTGACCCAAAATTTTCTATGTAATAAATAAATGATCGGATTGCTAAAATTTAGGTGTCAACACCGTTTGTTGCTTGCTGTTTTTCATCTCTACACCCTTCCACTTGCCTTGACGTCATGTCATTCTGAGTGCAAGTCTTGGTGCCAAGATTTCTTTTTGTATAGTTGGCAAACCTCAATACATTACTTACTTTCACCCAAAAAAAAAAAAAATCAGGATGAACCCCGGAGCACTTTCATCTCAAAGGAAGATTTCGAATGATTTTCATGCTTGTTGACCCTTAACTTGTAAAAGATGCCCGCAAAATGAAAACTCAAGCCACTAAACTACTAAATTCCACAGGAAGGGGTACCTGTGCTGTCGAAGATTACCCGCGTCCCACACCAGATCTAACCGGTAGCTTCCCCCTGACCAGCGGAACCAACGCCGACGAGGATTTCGCCCCAGTAACTGCCGAACAACCTCTCAAAGCTACTGAATCAGCACATCTAACACCACAGCAGCTCGGAAGACCCACGAATTACATTCATCATAGCAAGCCTTGCGGTTCAGAAGCAACAAATCACCTTCCTCTGACTCTCAACATCGAATCTACGCTTGCTGCCTCTGAAACCGAAGAAGGATACCTCAGATCTACCAGATCTGATTACCCACCACAGCAACCGCATCACAGTAGCATCGCCGACGCTCACCATGGAAGGCAGTATGAATCGGAAGAGAGAGAAGAAAGCATGAAGAACCCACGCACCGTGTCTTTGTTGAACCAAGCCAAGCCCTTCATCCCGGATCTCATCCTTCCCATCGACCTGCAAGAAGATATTTATCTCCGGCATTGGGCCACGCCCCATCCAGAGAATCAACGGCAGGCGTCTTCGACTCCTTGCAGACCAGATCTGCTCCTTTTGGCCCTCAACATCCAAGATCAAGACCTCGGGCTGCTATTGCTTGTGTCTGCAGAGATTCTCTTGGGAGGATTCGAGATGGATTTGCAAAGCATATTGAGGTAAGTTCGGCTGAGCAAGCAGAGGCCGTCGCTTTGGTTGAAACCCTAGATTTTATCTCTTCAACCCTAATCCCAAATTCCCCGGAAAAAGAATTTCTTCTTTTATCTGATTGTCGGCTGCTTGTGGACGTCTTGTCCTCTTATACTTTAAATTGGTTAGTGCAATCACTCGTGGACCGGGCCAAGCACAAATTGGAGTCTATTTCGGGTCTCTCTTTGGCACACTTGTAGTAGGAGTTCTAATCGGGTTGCCGATCAAGGTTGCAAAAGCTCGGCGTTTTGATTTTCTTCCTAACAACTGGGTGTCTAGCCCCCCCTCCGCTCTTTTGGATCTTCTATGTACCGATGCTCTTGTGTATTACCTTTGCCTACTATCTAATAATATCAGCTTTGTTTCTATCACTACTAAATTAAACCCCTTAAGAGTCATTTAACAAAATTTAAGTGTCAACAAATTCAACAAACTAACAACATGACAATGCATCATCAACATCAATCTAATTTAGCAACTAATCATATGGCTCGGAGAAAGTCTCAAGCGAGGTGAAAGTTTGATAAGGGATCCATACAGTGACTTTGATGGGGACGTGAGTGTCGATATGGTGCTGGTAGTAGAGGTCGATGCAATCGATGTCAAGCCGCTTCAAGCTGGCCTCACAAGCCTGCCCTCACGTAAGCTAGATCGCCTTGGACCTCCCTCTTCTCGTTCGCGAAGCTGATTCCGAACTTGGTCGCCAATTCCACCTTCTGCCTCACCCCTCCCGTTAGTGCCTGCTCAAAATCAACCCCGAAATCATAAAACCAAGGCGCAGGATCAAAGCACTCTACTCGATGAAGCTACATTCCGTAACACTATAAGCACATATAGTTCATGCGGAGGCAAAACAGAGACTGAGAGAACCGACGTTTCCAAGGAGGATTTCATTGGTGTGGGGGCCATAGCTGTCGGAGGTGTCGAGGAAGGTGACGCCAGAGCCGACGGCATGGTGGATGAGTGCGATCATGTCGGGCTCCGACTTGGGTGGCCCGTAGAAGGCAGACATGCCCATGCAGCCCAGCCCCTGCACTGACACCTCTAGGCCCTGCAACCCCAAATTGATCCTCCTCACCGTCGTCATCGATGCCGCCATTGCCATCGTCTAGCTCGAGCTCGCTTGTTCCCTGCACTGCACTGACACGATGGCAAATGCGTCGGGTGAGCCGAGATTTATAGGAGGGGAGTAGCAAAAGCTACGAAGAGTAGGAGGGGAGCAGTAGTGGCTGTGAAGACACACTTTCTTACGTCAATTGAAACCTAGTCATGATCCTTCCCATGTAGGGAGGACGTACCAAAACAATCATAAATTTATTGTAATTTTTCTAATTCAGACTTAAACCTTTTTTTTAGCCAATTCAGCCCTAAACATTTTGCAATTATACAATTCAATTCATCCGGCAATTTTGGCCAACCAGCACCGCTCGTTCAGCTAATATTGATGTGGATAATCTTTTAATAATATTTTATTTTACTCAAGCCAGCAAAGTCAACCTTGCCAACCAATGGCAAGGCTTACCCCCACATGCCATTAGCAAGGGCGAGCCTCACCCAACGATGGTGAGGCCACCCTCGCCATGGTTAGGCAAGGCCCCGCTTGCCTTTGGCCTAGGCTCGCCTCACTGGCCATGGGCAAGTTGCAATCTCATCCATGGCCGACGAGGCTCGACCCTCGTCAGTCCAACAACAGTGAGCCTTGCCCAACCTTTGGCAAGCCTCGCCAAAGACCACGTGAGGTCGCGGCCTTTGACCTTGCCCATGGCCAATGAGACTCAACTCTCGCCAAATTCAATAAGGGCGAGCCTCGCAAGCCCAACTAGCGGCCTTTGTCCTCACCCATGGCCGTCGAGGGTCAACCCTCACCAGCCCAGTTGGCAGCCTAGGCGAGGTCACCTAGCCACAAGCAAGGTTGCCCAACCATGGTCAAGCTTCCTCGAGACCAGCAAGGTCCCTCACCAACCTTTCCTCTTGCTGATCACTAGTGATGACTGGCTGGAGGAAGGAGAAGGAAGTGAAGAAAAAAAAAAAGAGAAAATTTTGTAACTTGTAATAAGTTATTATTCTCACAATAACTCAGAAACTATTATGCTAACAAAATCCTTTACTAAGCACAAGGTTACAATGAAAAACCTCCCACTAATATAGCCTCCCATTTAGTTAGGCCAAATAAACCCTCCCATTAATTTCTCCATATGGATCTTTGTCATCACCAAGAGAAAGCCTTATTTCAAAGCTATCAATATATTGTGGGATTGTTTTAACATAACTTACTTGTGCATCCTAACAATCAAAAAATGAAATATCATTCTTAAACTTTTAATAAATGTTTGATCTAATTCATAGATTATATCATTGCATCCTATCTCATAAGACTGCCTTTGATGGGCTGGATAAAACTTTGATATTAAAAGTTTGATCATATCCGGTGTTTAGAGTAACGTGAAATTTGGCAAAAGATCATTTCAAATGCCAAAAGTTGGCATACCCCACAATAGGCGAATCTCTTCCGTTCAAGTCCTTCAGAGACAACCTTTTAACAAAAAACCACTCTTCCCTTTAATTCAGAGCCTAGAAACACCATGATGGTAACATTTCTACACCATGATGGTAACATTTCTAACTATTCGAGCTGCATTTCTCAGAGGATCCTACTAAGCTGGAGAAGAAGAGAAGTTTAAAAAGCCACAAAGATTTTTACACAAAATACTTACTTTACTTCAAGGACTCTACCCAATACATTACATCCTTCTTGTCTTTTATAGGCAATAAGATGTCACATACAAATAAGGACCATACTCACAGGTCTTGAAACAAATAAAGGCGTAGGAAATTATTCGCACGGTATGAACAGTAACAATGAACAATGATTTCCCTAGCCTACTGCTACAGTGAAAATGAATAGTGACTTGTATGGTCAGTAGTCTCGTCCATTGCGAGCATTATAGTCATAGTCTGAGTCGTCCGAACTATGCATTGCCACAAGCTATTCTTCATATTTTTTTCTCAAGTCCTACAAGTGAATCCGGTGAGAGAATTTGGTTTAACCAGGATGCTTTCGCTTGATTCTCGGCAAGAATGCTTGGCTGAGACCAATTATATGACTGAGTATAGTAGGATGTGTTAATGCTTTAAGATAATGACAAAGTTTCTTGGTCATAAGGGTCTTGGGAAAGAGAATCTCCTCATTTGACATAGAGGTCTTGAGAGGACTATGCGATGTCATCTGTGTCTGTCATTTCATGCTCCTATAATGATGTAACTTGTCTAAATTTTTCGAGTGCTTCCTTGACTTCTGGTGTGAGACTATAATAATCCCATACAGTGCGATGTCATCTGTGTCTACCATTTCTTTAGGAATGGTTTTATTTTCCTAGTACAAAATCCTTTGGAGTTTTCGATACTGGTGCTCGTAGCAACCAACGGGTCCTAGATAAGATTTGTGAATCCGAGCTTCTACACTGTGTGGTTGAGGTTTATAGAATGTGGTACCTATAATTTGGGGGGCATTGCTACTGCTACCATTATTTGTGACAAAAGCCCATAATCATCAAAAAAAACAAAATAGTATGAACCTCAGAGTTTAGTTGTGTGGTTCTCAACTCTTTCTGCAAGAAGTATTTCTAGTGAGTAGAAGGATAAAACCAATTAAGGAAATCTATGAGATTTCCATCACTCTCTTTTTTTTAATGTTTCATCTACCAAGTCCAAATATCCTAGTGAGGTTGATAATGAATCTTCTTGTTGGAATTTCGATAGCTATTCAGTACTTATTGGTTAAGTACCATAATAACCATCGAAGTTGGTCAGGGAAATCATCTTCCTTCCATATTAAAGAATGTATGAACATATAGTCCGAATTTAATTCAAAAGGATAAAGAATCAAACCTCCATTAAATCTAAACAGATCTGTGTGAAATTGTCACATGAGATTATCTAGATTTTCAATAAGGCAGTCATTCGGGATTTGTTTCACAATCTCTTAGTAATATCGCTAGCTTGGCTAGTCTTGTATTCTTTCAATCTTATATTTCTCATTGTTATGAAGAGTATGAAAAGCATGCCTCATGATGTACATGTTGATTTTCTCTAATACTTGGTCATCTGAGGATATCCAATTTTACCAGGAAGTGATGGCCAATGAAATGGAATTCGAACTTTTTTATTCCATTTTTCATCACCAAGATTTTTTGAAAGTGGAATGATAATACATTTCAGCTTGGGAAAATTTTCCACTTTTGTAGGCACACAGATGTCTCTTACCATCAATTTCTTCAAATAGGATGGCTGCCTAGTATTCATCACTAGCGTCCGTCTAAAGAATTCTCTTCCTTGTTGATGGGATTTGTAACAAAGGAAGAGTCTACATAATCTCCTTAAGTTCAGCGGTTGCTTTAGTCTAAGATTTTCTCCAAGGTGGGGGATTCTTTTTCAGCATCGATTTCAATAGAATCAGTAGTTCTGCAATGTTTGGAATGAAGTCTCTAAGATAATTACTTATTCCAAGAAATTGCTGAACTTGCTGTTGTTGTGAAATTTTCCTTAGAAAATTTCAACAATTCATGAGCAATATGTGGCCTTGGATAATACGTACCTTTGTTAAGGTGCATACCAAGAAATTCAATTTATGTCTGAACAATGTTCATCTTTATTTGAGAAAGCATGATCCCATGCTTTTTCACAATTTCTGCAAACCGTTTAAGAAGTTGGCGTGTGACTGCTCATTAAGACTGTAAAGTAGGATATCGTCGATGTATACTACTACACTTGATAGAATTGGTTGGAAAATTTGACACATGGTCTTTTGGAATAGAAATAGTGCCACATTTAGATCAAAAGGAAGAACTTTCCATTGGAAATATTGGTTCATGATACAGAACCCTATCTTGGGTATGTCTTCAGGATGGATGCCCAATTGCCAAAATCCGGCTTTAAGATCGAATTTAGAGTAAATGTGGGTTTTGGATAATCTAGTAAAGAGGGAATTTCTTGAGGGTAAATGGAATTTATCATCTTGGAAAAAAAGGTTAAGAGGTTAATAGTTAATTACCAGTCTCATAATTCCTCTATTTTGTTTGGCACGTTTGTTGACATAAAAAGCTTCACAAGCCCATTGAGAATTGGAGATTTCAATAAGGCATTGCTATAATAGTTCCAAACATTCCCTTTGAGCTAAAACCAGGTGTTCCGACTTCATTCCCATGTGACTCACCTTAGTTGGATTGATATCCTCATTTTTTTTTAAAGGAATGCGAACAAAAAACTCTGGATTTTCCCATAAAGGGTGAGAACATTTTTGAGCAAATTAAGAATGAGATTCGAACATGATTCTAACAACTTTTGCATGATGGGGTCTAGCAGGCTCATTTGGATGGAAAAAAGTCTTTGGATATTGATGAATTTTGAGAATTAGTCCTTATACTTAAGACATTTTCTAGGAATGATACGAAGTTGAGAAATTTGAGTCATGATATCCCAGCCAATGATCAAATCCTTGTTGGGAAGATTGGAACCAAAGATTTTTATGGTTATGGAACACTGTGGAAAAAATTGGATGGTTACTAGGGTAGTTATTACATTCAAAAAAAAAAGTATCTCCTAAGATAGAATTGAAATATCAAACACAAGAAGTCCAATATTCTTCAAAAATAACTTTGGTGTCCAAGATTGAAGAACTTGCTCCAGTATCTATGAGAACAATGACAGTGATTGGCTTGGCAAACTTTGAAGTGAAGATTTTCACAGAGAAATGGGGACAATGAATTTAGCTTGAAAATATATTAGTGCTTTATTTTGAAGAAGTAAGAGATATGTGAAAAATATTTTCAGGATTTGAATCCGAATCAATTTCACTAGAAGTTTCGTAACAAGGGATGACACAAAGAGTTTGTTTAGATGGTTCTTCATCCTCAAAGAATAAAGATTCGATATTATCATTTTCAAGAGAAATATCTATTTCATTCTCTATATGATGTATAAGATGATTTTGACATTTTCTCGATTGGGGCAATTTTTGGCAAAATATCTTTTCTAATTGCAGATGAAGCATTGATTTGACTTCTTATGGCCTAAGCGATCTTTCCTTTTGCGTAGATATTGCCATTTCTTCTTTCTTTGGAAGTGCTTAAAGTCATGCCTAGATTTCTTTATCCAGAGCTTCTTGAAGTGCTTCTTTTTTCTGGAAAATTTTTTGCAAGAACCATCACAATCTCGCTTGAAACATTTGATCTTTAGCTTCTAGCAAGAACATGTTATATCAAGTTCTCTGTTATCATTGACATAAGTCTAGATCATTTGGCATTTGATACACAATTCTTCAAGGCACAAATGAATCTCTTGTTAGATTTCTCCTAACAGAATATCCTAAATCCTTCTTTATTTGCTGAGAAAAGTTCTCTTCACCTATTGAGACAATTCTTTGGGGATGGAAGTCAAGAAGACGTGTTTTAGGTTTGGATCAGCTCCAATACTAGAGAAGAGCTTAAGCATTTCTCGATAATATTTATCAAGATGTTTTTTTTTTCTTTCAAAAAATTCTCTCCTTTTAAGCTTTTGGAGGTCAAAAGGTTTTCCCACAAAGAATGATATAGAAGGATAATGGCATGACCAAAATCAAGTGAGAGTAAAAATTGAAGCTAGTCTTGTTATAACATAGATTGCCACCAATGTTTGAGGTTACCTGTAAACCTTGTGACAAAATCAAAAAGGACATCATACTTATCCTGGTTGGTAAGGGCTTTGGCATGTAACCAAATATGAAATTCTTCAAGTCTTTCTAGCCATTTGTGATAGGGAATGTCATCAACAATTAAAAAAAAAAAAACTATTTTGATGCAGAATACATGTGATGGGAGGGATTGTTTGGCTGAACAACCTCTAGTTTAGAATGGTTTGATTCCATAACTTGGTATGGAGGATCGGTCATGAATATTGATGAAATTACTAGTACAATAGGGAAAGAATCAATGGTAGGGATTGAGAAGGATGAGGAGGACGAGAGGGATACCAAATCTGATTCAAAATAAAAGATGTTTGGAAAAGCTAGTTCTATTGGAAATAGAATCTGATCTGTTGGAATGATAGGATCAAGCTGTTGAGTAACAAGATCAGGCTATTGAGTAACAAGATCAAACTATGGTTCCTGATTACCCAAATCTCTTCGGAAAGATTCTAATGGATTCGACAGCATCAATTGATCTAGCTTTTCCCTTATGACAAGCGAGGATTCATTAGGCATCTTCTCTTTTCCCTTTTCTTTTCTTATTCAGTCTAGTTCTTTGAGAAGATTTCGCATTTCAGCCACATTTGTCTTATCTTGCCTGACAAGCACATATGTGATAGTAGTAAAGATAGACGTATTCTAGGCTAGAGGAAGAGGGGGATGCTCTGTCCGCAAAGTAGTCGGAAATTGATTGAATCTTCCTTCTTCTAGGAGCTGGATTTGCCTTTTGAGCTTCTCTATTTCCACCTTAGGACTTTCGAGATGATGACACCCTAAATGTTGTCCAAATTCCAAGGCATGAAGCCTCTTTTGGAAATCTGAAAGCATCTTCTTGGTGGTTTCATCGTATTTCAAAAATCTTATTGCACATTTACAATCTTGAAATCAATTGCTTTGAATGCATTGTTATATGCTAAAAGAGTTTTTGATTGCCAATTTAGGATAGCTTCAACAACGAGAGTCCTTTTCTATCTTCCATGTTCATCCACATTAGTGGGGGCAGGTATCTTAGGGGCATGCCGAAAAAAAATATGCCTTGTGGATCGATGAATTCTTTTGGAGTAGGAAACGGGAGGTTGGAACTTTCTCGAACAAAAGGGAGAAAGTATGTCTCATGGAACATGGCTATGGAAGAACTTGGTGGTGTTTCTACTGGAGCCTCAAATGGGTAGGAATGTTTCTTCGCCCACTTTAAGATTGGTTTATAAAATGGGGAAAGAGCTGTTTTTTTTTTTTTTTTTTTTTTTTTTTTTTTGGAGGAGATGGAGGAGGTGATGGTGATGGACTTGGTGATATTGGAGTAATGAACTCTGGTGGTGGAGTTGGTGTATAGGAAACCATAAACTAAAATTTATCACACTCACCAAGAGTATCAACGGAGGGATCTCCATTCAAGTACCTTTGGTACATAGGATCTTTTGGCTTCTTATGCTTCCGTCAAGGTCTTGCATATGGGTCTACCTCGTCGAGAGAGTTTGTGCAATAAGAATATTGAGAAAAAGGATTCTAGAAACAGTGACCATACCGGTCTGTGTGGTAATGGACATGATGTCAATCACTTTTGAAGTATTGAACAAGCTTTTTTGGATCTGGCTCGGAAATTGACTTAGGAACACATGGTTTAATCATAAAAAGGATTTGGAAGATAGAAAAACTTTCTTTATTTTCCTTGCCAAATTTGATGGAAACGGTTCCATCTTTCTTTCTGACAAATTCAGAGTTTGAAGACTAGAAATGCTTGTTATTTTGATGTAACTTTTCATAGTTAGTGATCCAAGTCTCTAGAATAAGCTTGGCCAACTTTTCCTTTGGGATATGTCTGGGAACATGAATGCGGGATGCATAATCATTTTGCATGGAGATGAATAAAGCATCTTCATTTTCATTGTGGAAATTCAAGTCAAGAGCATGGTTCTGCACTTGATAAACCATCTAGTAGCGTAGTGTTGCAACAATAGAATCAGCTGTCTGAGGTGCTCTAGTGAGCTGAACTTAGACTTTCAAAAAGGAAAGTAACTATGGATTTGAAAAAGCAATATTGAAATTTGGATACAAAATCACAAAGACCATACCAGAATTCAAAGTGGTTTGGACAATACCGATACAAGTATGCTAGTACTCTAGAAATCTAGTATCCAGTAACGCTATTCTTGCCATAACTGGCAAACCCTTTGCGACCATGAAAAGTAAGAGTAAAATGAATAGCTCCATAATGAACATGAGACTATCATTTTTTAATCCATTGCCTAGGAAACTCTGGAGGAATCTGAAGAGTAACAAAGTAATCCTTTTCAATGGCAGGAATGAGATATTGGTCGAACTTGGAGGAGCTGAACGTACTCCTTTACTTCCTTTGGAGTTTGGTGAATAAGTTGACAAATGGAGCGGATGGGAGAAAATGATGAGGTGGGTTTAGCAAAAGCAGAATATGAGTTCATCAAGGAAAGTTAAGTTTCAGAGATTTTGGTTTCATCGCTAAGAGAGATTTCATAGAGATAGTATATCTCAGAAGCATTTAAAACACGAAAATCTGAAGAGGTTGAAAAAGATGGAGATGCAGCAAGAGAAACAGGTGCTTTTAGTATTTCTGGATCTGTCGTGATGTGAAGAGACCTTCTCAACACTGGATTCACCTATTAAGCATATGGAACGGATATTATTACAAACGAAACCATGGCTCTGATGTACGCAATTTCTGGCGAAGTAAGTGCAAAACGGCGTCATTTTGCACGCTAATGTAGCTAGATAATGCACAAATGACGTCGTTTTAGTGCTAATATGGTAAAAAAAATTAATATAAATTAAATTAAATTAAATGTGAAACTAATTTATTTAAAAATTTTAAAAATACAAATACAAATATTAAAAAAATTATAAAAATTTATATAGAGAGAGAGAGAGAGAGAGAGAGAGAGAGAGAGAGAGAGAGAGAGAGAGAGGGAGGGGGAGGTAGTTGAGGATTGAGCCCCCTCATTGCCGTCGCGGGAAGGGGGAGGGTTGGCTAGGGTCGGGGAGGGTCCTAGCTAGGGGTCGGCGAGTCCTAGCCACAAGCTCTAAGCCCACCTAGATCTAGTAAGGGTTGCGGTCCTCGCCTAGATCCGACGAGGGTCGGCGGCCCTTGGCTCAGCTAGGCGAGGGCCGCGACCCTCGCCCCAAAACAAGGCAAGGGCTCGCAGGCCCTCGCCGTCGATTGGCCAAGGTCGCCGGCCCTAGCCTAGGGCTCGACAACCTTGGCTAACCCTCCCCCCTCCATCGCCGACCCTTCCCGGCGACAAATGCTCAGCCCTCAACCGCCTCTCTAATTTTTTAAAATTTTTTATTTTTATTTAAATTTTTTAATTAAATTTAGTTTTAAATTTCATTTAATTAATTTTTGTATTAATTTTTTCCATGTCTGCACCAAAATAACACCGTTTTGCACTTGCTTTGCTGGAAAATCGCCATGTCAACATTTTGGCCGGATTGACATTTAAGTGATCCATTTTGTTCCAATTTTAGCACTTAAGTGTCACTTTTGTAACTTTTGACACTTAAGTGTCTTTTTGTGCAAACTTTTGGCACTCTAGGGGTTACAATGTTAGTGAAATTCAAATATAGTCTAGATAAAAAAAAAAAAAAAAGATCCCATCTAGGAAGTGATAAAGATTGAAAAAAATAAGGGATAGGATATGTGAAATTTGGAAAATTGAAAAAATAATGATTGTTGATACATTTCATAACACTCCCCCTTGAATATTCATTGTATTGATTATGAATATGCATCAAATGATACTACCTCATTAAAAACTTTAAGCCGGAAAAACCCAGTGGGATAAAAACCCGACAAAAGGGAAAAAGAGTGTAGAGCACAAATGTTATGATCTCTCCCTTTTATGGATGCATTAATTGCCTCGTTAAAAACTTTAAGCCGAGAAAACCCTATAGGAAAAAACCGGACATAAAGAAAAAAGAGTACAATGCATACATAGCCACTCCTGGGGCTAATCATTATTGCATCTTATGAACTCGCCGCATGTCAATGCTGCAATGCATAGTTCATAATATCTCCCCATCAATTGAGCCATATAGCCACTTCTGAGGCTAATCAATCTTGCATCTTATGAACTCGCCGCATACCAATGCCGTATACTAATTTCTCAAAACTTGATGTTGGCAATGATTTGGTAAAAAAATCTGCAAGATTATTTATGGATCGAATCTATTTAACATCAATTTGTCGACTTTCTTGGAGATCATGAGTATAGAAAAATTTTGGCGAGATATGCTTGGTCCTATTACCTTTGATATATCCTCCCCTGACTTGTGCAACACAAGCAGCATTATCTTCATAAATTATAGTGGGAGAATTTGTAACCGGTATTAAGCAACAAGAATTATGAATATTTGTTATAACGGATCTTAACCAAACACACTCTCTTCTAGCTTCATATAAAGCAATAATCTCAGAGTGGTTTGAAGATGTAACTACTAGCGATTGCTTCATAGAATGCCAAGAAATAGCGGTGCCATTATAACAAAATAAATACCCAGTTTGAGAGCGAGCCTTATGTGGATCGGATCTATATCCAGCATCAACGTATCCAACTAAACTAGAGTTAGTGGAATCCTTGGAATAATATAATCCAAAATCTATGGTTCCTCGGAGATAACGGAAAATATGTTTAACTCCATTCCAATGTCTCCGAGTTGACTAAGAACTAAAACGTGCCAATAAATTTACCGCAAAAGCGATATCTGGTTTCGTACATTGTGCCAAGTACATCAAAGCCCCAATTACATTGAGATATGGTACTTCAGGACCAAGTATCTCTTCATCAGATTCTTTAGGACGAAATGAGTCCTTTTAGGGATCTAGAGACCTTACAACCATAGGGGTGCTCAATGGGTGAGCTTTGTTCATGTTGAAACGTTTAAGCAATCTTTCAATGTATGTTGATTGATGGACAATTATTCAATTTGCTTTATGCTCAAGCTCTAGACCAAGCCAAAGTTTGGTCTTACCTAAATCTTTAACTTCAAACTCCATTTTTCAAATATTCAGCAGTTTCAGCTAACTCTTCTGGAGTTTCAATTAAATGTATATCATCGACATAAACTGCTATAATAGCAAATCCGGTTTCTGATTTCTTAATAAACACGTATGGACAGATAGGATCATTCTTGTACATTTCCTTAATTAGGTACTCACTTAGGCGTTGATATCACATGCGACCGGATTGCTTTAACCAGTACAAGGATCTTTGCAATTTTATTGAGAATAAATTGCGGGGAGTGCATGCTTTAGGCATTTTGAATCCTTCAGGAATTTTCATATAAATATCAAAGTCTAATGAGCCATATAGATATGCCTTCATAACGTCCATAAGACGCATTTCCAATCTTTCAAAGATTACTAAGCTAATGAGAAAACGAAATGTAATCATATTCATCACAGGTGAATATGTCTCATTATAATCAATCCCAAGTCTCTGGGAAAATCCTTGGACAACGAGTCGGGCTTTATACTTGATAATCTCGTTCTTCTCATTTCGTTTTCGAATAAATACCCATTTATATCCAACAGGTTTTACATTATCGGAGATACGAGTTACAGGTCCAAAAACCTCTCGTTTAGTTAGGGAAGCTAATTTAGCTTTAATTGCTTCCTCCCACTTAGGCCAATCTTGCCTTTGACGACATTCAATAATAGATTGCGGCTCATAATCATTATCCATAATTTTATGAGCAACTGAGAATGCAAAAACATCATCAATGATGATTTCATTTCGATTCCAAATTTCATTACAATATGTAATGGAATTCTCAATATTCCCGAGGCTAATGCTCCTTTCATGGGTTTGCGTCTCTTCAAGGGTAATAAGCTCTTTGGGAGTAACTACAACGCCAGGCTCTTTTGGAGCGGATTCCTAATTCTTTCCCCTTCGTTTTCAAGGAGCAGTATCTTTTAATCCTATCGGTCTACCACACTTCAAGTGTGGGGGATTTTGATCCATTTTAGCATGTTCATTGGGAACAGCTATCCTAACTAGAGCATTTGTAGCTGGAATATGAGACTTCGTTACCTTAGTAGCATCATTAAATGCATCGGGAAGTCTATTGGCCATAACTTGTAAATGGATTATGCGCTGCACCTCGTTTTCACATTCAGGGGTCTTTGAGTCTAATTGAGATAAAATTTTCTCATTTCAGGAGAAAACATTAACTGTTTTTTGTTTTGTAGTCATGGAAGTTGTAGGTATCCCAATTTATGGAAATCTAGTCTCATCGAAATGACAATCTGCAAACCTGGCAGTAAAAAGATCACTAGTAGTTGGTTCCAAGAACCTAATGATAGACGGTGAATTAAACCCAACATAAATGCTCAAACGGTGTTGGGGACCCATTTTCGTCATTTTTGGCGGTGCTACAAGCACCTGTACTGCACAACCAAAGGTGTGTAGATGTGAAATATCTGGTTCATAACCAATTACCATTTGAAATGGAGATTGTAAAAGACTAGCAGTGGGGCATAATCTTATTAGAGCTACTGCATGCAAAACTGCATGACCCCATGCTGTATCATTGAAATTCGTTCTCAATAATAGAGTGCGGACAATAATTTAGATACATTTAATCAATGATTCTGCCAATCCATTTTGAGTATGAACATATGCAACCGGATGCTCAACCTCGATTCGAGCGAAGCATAATATGTATCAAAACTCTTTGATGTAAATTCACCAACATTATCCATCCTTATGCTCTTAATTGAATAATCAGGAAATTGTGCCCGGAGCTTTATAATATGTGCAAGTAAACGTGCAAATGCGACATTGTGCATAGATAATAGGCAAACATGGGACCATCTACAGGATGCGTCCACTAATACCATAAAATATTGAAATGATCCACTTGGTAGTTGTATTGGTCCACAAATATCATCATGAATTCTTTGCAAGAATAAAGGAGATTCAAAATTAACCTTTGTTATAGAAGGTTTGATAATGAGCTTTCCTTGTGAGTAAGCCTCACAATTATAATCTTTAGACAACAATACATTTATATCCTTTAAATGGTGCCCTTTTGTATTTTGAATTATCCTACGCATCATTGAAACGCCAGGATGACCAAGGCGATTATGCCACAGTCCAAACTGATCAGAGCTTACCAATCTTCAAGATGTAGTGGCGTAGGTTTCAACAGCCTTAATCATGACACAATACAAATCCATAGAATAAGCTTTTAGCTTCTCATGGATGGTCTTCAGGCTCATCTTATAGGAGGAAATGCCAATATATTCTTTATATTGTTCATAAACAGTCTCAATATGATACCCATTACGGCGTACATCTTTGAAACTGAGTAAATTTCTTTTGGATCTAATGCTTAGAAATGCATTCTCAATATGCAGGATGATGCCATTTGGAAAAATAATTGTGGCATTCCAAAAACCATTAATAATCGGAACAGGACCTGATATTGTATGGATTTGTGCCTTACGCAATGTCATACTCGAGAAAAAGTGTCTACTATCAAGCAAACAAATATCTTCCTTTTTCTCGGTATTTTTCATTTGCATTTATATTGACAACTTCAAGTGTCAAGTATCATAAAAGTTGCATATTAGTTATATAGTTGAATAAAATTTCAAAAATGAATATTATATAAGGTTCATAAGCATTTCATAAATAACAATAAAAAAGTAATACATTTAAAGTGAAACAACATAAAATTCAAAGTTCAAATTATCATCCACGAAGCTGATTCATTCAAAGTAATAAAATGTCCTCAAAGAAATCATAGACATCCAATGATGCATTTGCTATTTCAGGAGCAAGAGGAGTCCCACCAACGGAGATATTGTTGGCCTCAACAGTGGTTATGGCAGTAGGATTGATTTCAATGGCATGAGATTCACCACGCTTGCCCGTATTCTTTAAAGATGCCTGGTATAGGTCAACAAAATGTTTTGGCGTACGACAGGTATGTGACCAGTGCCCAGTCATGCCATAGCGATGACGAATACTTTCATTAATCACCTTCTTTGTCTTCTTTTCTTTACCATGATTCAGGTAAAAGTTTGATTTCCTAGGATGGTTAAATTTCTTACCATCCCTTCTAGGATTATGTTCTTGCAAGCGCTTATAGCCCTTAAAATGGCCGGTATTTTTCTCAAAGTTAGCATGTGCTTCAAGCAATACTTTTGAGTCAACAGGTCTAAGATCATGATTTTTTAGTAGCAATTCATTAGTTTGCTCGGCAGTAAGAAGCATAGAAATTAATTCAAAGTATGTGGCAAACTGACGCTGCCGGTATTGCCGTTGCAATACAATATTTGAAGCATGGAATGTGGAGAAAGTTTTCTCTAACAATTGATGACTTATTCCTCATTTTTTCCCCCACTCTTACGCTTGTTGATGGCTTATCCTCATTTTTGACCAGTGCCACCATCATCTCTCTCTTGTTCCAATTTTTCTCGCTAAAATGACCACCACAAACTTAGAGCATGAGTATCACGAAGATACCTAGAGAAGCCCTCGCCACAACGACCTGAGCAAACTCTAAGGGCCACCGTTCCTCCTACCAGTGACAAGCTGCTTACCACCTTTGGCTGCCTCGGAAAAGCGGCGTCGGAGCTCGTCAGCCCTGCCTCTTTCTTATGTCACTTAACTCCATTTTAGTAGGGAATTTTGTGATCCCGATCAAAGCTGGACATCTTCTCTGTGAAGAAGATGATCCGAAAGAGGCGGCAGCCAAGGTGATAGAGCTCCTCAACCACGTCACTCGGAGCAAGTAGTACCGGTGATGCTACCACTCATAAACCGGATCCGCACGCTGTCTCCGGGGAAGCTGTTGAAGTGACTGAACAAGTCGGGGCACGGTAACAGGGAATCAACGCAGTATTCGCACTCGTCGAAGGGGATGGATTCATCGCAGGAAAAGGCATTCAAAGTAAAGATGGCTAGACCAGCGGAGAACTCAAACCCAAGGGCCTCTCAATGTGGCGAAGTCAAAGGTAGAGCGAGCGTAATCCATCAAGTTGATCAAGGGCAGCGAAAGGGGTGTTGCAGAAGGAGAGAGCGTCCTTGAAGTCACATGGAAGGGGGGTGTTTAATATTGATGAAGATTGTGAAAGGATGAATAGTATTCACGACTTCCATGGTTTATTTTTATTTTTAATTATACAAATCAAACACTCATTTAAAAAAATATTTATTTGAATCATGCTATATCAGTAGTCAAGAAATATTATATGGGATTTTTATCCTATCATTATCCCATATAGAAAAGATGTTTGAACTACCAAACACAGCATCATTGGATTTATCTAGCCTAGGATCTAAATTAAACATGTATAAAAAGTTCAAGAATCATACTAAATAAATTAAAAGTTTAGTAAGAACATAACACATTGGATCAAAGTTCAATGACTATTTGCATTATTTTCCTAAACCAAAACAAAACAACATTGCTCCACTCTAACTCCAAATAAAAAACAATAGAAGTGTCGTTTTTAATTTTAGAAAACTTGCGCAATATCTCCGACTGTTTTATAATAATGCAGAGGCATGAGCAAAGGTATCGAGCTACATAAAAGCTCATGAACCGTAGGTGGTGAAACTTGAACAAGAAACCTTCGATTTCCCCGACACTCATATCAACCGCGCCAGCAATTTATCCCAAACTTCGTTTTCGCGAGAACATCGAGTAACATTTTACTGTTCCTTTACTTCGCTACCAAACCAAACACAAAGCGAAATATTGTATCTATGTGTAGCATCCAGTCTTAAGAGTATGTTGCACACGGTGTTAGTATTGAACTCATGGTTGGAGGAGAATAAAGCGTCACTTAGTATGTACGACTGAGTTTGAATTCTTCAAAATCCCAATTTCTCAGATTCTAAAAGTCACCCCGATAAAGTCGGCATGGCAGGCTCAGTTAGTATTCAACTCGCTCTCGTGTTTATCGAGTGATCTTTCCCCAGTAAGCTTAGTACAAATCCATAATCTTCTCATAGTGAATGTCACATGTTGTACAAAACGAAAACAGTCAATCTTATTACACATACTTATAACAGCCACACAACATAGCCTCCAAATTACTTCAGCGGCAAATGCACAAACTCTGCATATCAAAGACGCAGCAACAGAAGTAGACATGTTTCTAGGCAGGTTTCCAAGAAGAAAGGGGTGGAGTGTCGGAGTTTTCCCATGTAGAGAGGTTTCCATCGTACCTGCCACCCTTGACATTGTCCACAGAAGCAATCGATTCGAGCTCCACCATCTCTTCCGGTGTAAGCTTCACTGACAGAGCTCCAATGTTCTGGTTGAAATTCTCAATCTTGGTCGTGCCGGGAATTGGGCAAACATCATCACCCTGGTGGTGTACCCAGGCGAGGGCTAACTGCGATGGGGTGCATCCCTTTCTTTGTGCAATTTCATTCACTTGGTCGAATAACTTCGTGTTGTGAGCCAAGTTCTCTGGCTGGAACCTTGGTAGGTTCTGCATAACATAGAGCAATGTCTCAGCACAAAGCATATGAGCAACTATCATTTTCCTTTTAAGGCCAAATTCTACAGCAACAGTTGCAAAAGTGATTGCATTGCGTGCCAAGAGATTGCCTTGTTACTTGACATAATAAGCTTTTAGAAGTGCACGATTGTTGTGTACCTGGAAAAGCATGATCAGTTATAGATTATCTTGAAATGATTAAAATATCTAGCCCCAATCATAAGCATTAGAAACGTCGAGCGAAGTGATCTAGCAACTACCACACAAGGCTGATGGGTTTTGATGTAGGATGTGAAAACAGAAACAAACTCGACAATCTAAGTTTTGTACGTGTGATGGTAACATTAGTCACACATAAGAAAAAAAAAATCACAAAAGGTAGATGACGTGTAGAAGAATGTTATCAGACGCAAAGCTCTTTTAGCTACAAAGAAAAATAGCAACTTCACTTGCCCAGCACTATCGCTAGTCAAACACTAATGACCGGGAGTAATACACAATTGGCTTTATGTCAGATGGGAACTTGATCCCAAAACTCTCATAAGAAGGGTGTTTGGGAGTCCTTACTCAAGAAATGGTTGTGTCAATATATAATTTATCTTGTGAAGAAAGATGAGAAAAAAAAAAAAAGAGGACGGAGGCCAAGGCCTGATACTGGTGTCGGTTTTTGAGCAAATATTGCTAATCTTGTGAAGAGATATGAGAGAAAAAGGGTGGGTGGAAAGTGGGGAAAGGATAGTGATTAGCAAATGGTGGGAAAGCTGGGAAACGGAGCAACTTACAAATAAACCTATATTTATTCATTCCCAAAAGCACGAGACTCCGGGAAACTGCCCCTTTCAGGCTCATTAAAGCCATTACTTGTGATTTTTAAATTTATCTAGAATCACGAGAGGTGGGATGACTGGCGAGTGCTGGATCGAATAAGAATATGAAGCGTTTGTGTAATAAAGTTTTATTCATACCATCCAGATACTTTTTTCTTTATAGCATAAGAACAGGTTTCCAGCACTTCAATGGGAATGACAGTCACTGTGAGCATCTAATTATGTTAACCAGCAGAAACAGACCTGTCTGAAGTCATCCTTGGAGAGATTCTCCACCAACTTGGAGCCAACAGAAAAGAATCCTCGTCCAAGAGGACTGTAGGCAACAATTCCAATGCCAAGCTCCCTAGTCAACATTTTAAAGGAAGAGCAGAGTCAGAAGAAAGATGTTGTTACTGCATAAACAAATTAACAGTGATATCCTACCTGCACGTGGGAATGATCTCTGCCTCCACATCTCTTGACCACAGCGACCACTCCAATTGCACTGCTGCGATGGGATGAACAGCATGTGCTCTTCTGATTGTTGACGCAGAGGCCTCGGATAAACCAATGTACTTAATCTTACCCTCTTCAACGAGCTTCTTTAGCTCTCCAATCTGTGCATATTCACATGACAAAACAACAATCGTCAAGATCTTACGTGTTAAGATCCAGAAATTATTGAACATCATTAGTTTTTCTTGTGTCCTGATGCCTGAATAGTTTGTGTTCCCTGACTTCTCAAACATTACAATTTGATTAGGTAGCCCCAGCAAAAATAGTCAATTTTTATGCATCTCAATGCAACAAGAAAGTCGCAAGGTATTGCATTAATGGAGGTGGATCTCTCTAATCTATCACAGAAGAGGGCAAATTAAAGAAGTATTCCAAGTACTTGTCATATTTCACAATGACATGTCAAGAACCAAATGTCTCCGCAGAAAGTCCAGGAACAACTTCAAATGTGATTCTCAGATATAAATCAGGATGAACCGTGGAGCACTTTCATCTCAAATAAAGAATTCAAATAATTTTCATGCTTGTTGACCCATAAAACAAAAACTCAAGCCATATAAACTACTAAATTCCACAATCCCTTGAACAACACCGTGCCGCATCTTGAACTCTGCTATCATCTGAACTCAAGTCTCGTTTAACAATATCTTCATGATGATGCATCATCAACACCAATCTAATTTAGCAACTGATCACTCGGAGAAAGTCTCGAGAGAGGTAAAGGTTTGATGAGGGATCCATACAGTGACTTCGACGGGGACGCGAGTGTCGATGCGATGTTGGTAGTAGAGGTCGATGCAATCGATGTCGAGCCGCTTCAAGCTGGCCTCGCAAGCAGCCCTCACGTACGCCGGATCACCCCGGATCTCCCTCTTCCCGTCCGCGAAGCTGTTTCCGAACTTGGTCGCCAATTCCACCTTCTGCCTCACCCCTCCCTTCAGTGCCTGCTCAAAATCAACCCCGAAATCAGAAAACCAAGGCGCAGGATCGGAGCACACTGCTCGATGAAGCTAAATTCCGCAACACTATAAGCACGTATAATTCATGCGGAGGCAAAAGAGAGACCGAGAGAACGGACCTTTCCGAGGAGGATTTCGTTGGTGTGGGGGCCGTAGATGTCGGAGGTGTCGAGCAAGGTGACGCCGGAGCCGACGGCGTGGTGGATGAGGGCGATCATGTCGGTGTCGGACTTGGGAGGGCCGTAGAAGGCGGACATACCCATGCAGCCCAGCCCCTGCGCCGACACCTCCAGGCCCTGCGACCCCAGCTTGATCCTCCTCACCGTCGTCGTCGATGCCGCCATTGCCGTCGTCTAGCTCGAGCTCGCTCGTTCCCTGCACTGCACCGAGACGATGGCGGAAGCGTCGGGCGAGCCGAGATTTATAAGAGGGGAGCGGCAGTAGCTGCACAGACGCACTTGCTTAGGTCAATTGAGACCCACTGACGACCCTACCCGTGGGAGGACGCACGTGCTCACGTCAATCGAACTAATGAGATGTGTCAGTGATCACTCTTTCTATTCATGAAAAGCGAGAAAGCCACTCTTCCCGCATGCGAACAAGAGCTGGTGGTTCGAATCCCTACCTAATGACAATTTAGTATCAAATGTGATTTTAATTCTCACACCTGAAATGAGTTTGGACAAAAATTCGAAAGTAAGGATGAAAATAAAAATAGAATAGAACCGATCAAACAGCCAATTGAAAAAAAAAACTAAAAAAAAAAGATAATGTTGATGTCATATGATTAACAAAAATAGGTCCGATACCCAAAAAAAAAAACCCTCCAACTTTGGCTTTTTTCTTAATTTTACCTTTTATCTCATAAAAAAAATCACTAATTTTATAGGCATTCACAATTCAATCATTAACTTTTTTTATCCCATAAAAAATCCTCAATTTTAAGTAATATACCAATTCTACCTTAAACATTTTCTTGTCTTATAAAAAAAAAACCTGTCCACTCTCAATTTTACTGTAAAAATTTTACAGTCTCATGAAAAAATTATAAATTTTTACTTGAATCACATATCTGCCACCATTAACCCTTCGTGCAAAATTTCCTACTGACATCAAGAGATGGAAAACTCCCAAGCATAAGTTGTTTGAGAGAGATGGAATATTTCCAAGCACAAGAGATCAAAAACCGAGCACAATATCACTAAGGGCGATTTTGATGGAGGGTTAATGGAGAGCGGATTCGGGACTCAAGTAAAAGTTGGTAATCTTTTATGAGATAAAAAAAAATAGAGTGAAAATGAAATTGGACCTAAAGCTAGGATTCTTTTTATAATACAAAGCAACGTTTATGGTGGAATTGGTACTGGACCTAAATTTGAGGGATTTTATGAGACAACAAATGTTTAGATAAGATTGGGACTAGAACTAAAACATGGGGTTTTCTATTAAAAAAAAAGAATAATTAGGGTGGAATTGGGACATGATCTAAAGTTAGAGGTCTTATAAGTCAAAAGATAGAATTAGGATAAGAGCTTAAGTCGGAGGTTTTTTAAGGTATTAGGCCAACAAAAATAGTAGAAATTAGGACTTTTGATCATATGCAACAGAGTTTAATACCATGAAAAACTTGTACATTTGCTACCAAAAATCTCATACTGATACATCTATGACAAATTAACCATCAATTAATTTCCATTAAATTTTACTATTAAATTACTAATTGAATGATATATGATAGTTGACAAGTGTACCGATTTAAGATTTTATCTTTCGTTTGTCATAAATGTACTAGTTTGCAATTTTTCATAATATTAATATAATTTAACACTAGTTAGTAGTGAGTAAATTTGCTACAAATATACCAATTTGAGATTTTTAACAGTAAAAAAATTAGTTTGAGGTAGATTTATTACAAATGTGTTAGTTTACAGTTTTTGTGGTCAAAAAATTAGTTTGGGATAAGTTTATTGCAAGTATACCAATCTAAAATTTTTCATGACATTAACCATATTATATAAAAGTACATCAATTGTAAATTGTTCAAAATGTTGTCATCGGCGTACAATATTTACATTTACTAAGAGATGCTAATCGGGTAACATTGATACGGGTCAGAATTAAGTCACTATTGATTGTCTAATCACGCACGTTTTCTAAAAGTTATGCGAAGGGCAAGACCAAGGGAGGGGCGGAGGCTGCTATCTCGGTCACCGTCCGTCCAATCCGCGCCATTATGAAGAGTGGTCCATGAAGGTATTGTTGTATTTAATTAAGAGGTCAAGAAAATAAAGTAACGAACTCTTGGCGAGGAGACCTAACAAATATGGCACAAGTGGGAGGGTGACGAAAACAAAAACAAAACAACACTTCACATATTAAAAAAAAAAAAAAAAAAAAGAGGAGAAAACGGTGTCACTCTCGATTGCCCACAACATCCGATTATTTTATTATAATCTACAAGCATGAATACAAAAGTTGGTTATTTAGAAACTCATAAAATATCGTGCAAGCTCATAAATCAATTAAGTTTGCACTTCTAAAGCGATTTGCAAGTAAGTTGCGAGAATTAAACAAGTGACCTATGATTTTTTGATGTTCTAATTAATTGCGTGGTTCCTATCAGGGTTATTATAGGGCTGAATCATTTTCTTTATTTCTTTTTTTTACAATGTTTTTAAAAAAAATTCTCTAGAGTACTTTGATATTTGACCATACAAGGCTCAATTGGATTGTGGGACCTAGAACTAATGTTTGAAAGTTTGCAAGAAATGTGGGTGGAGTTCCACAATGAGAGGCGGCAGTTGCCCTTTTTAAATTTTATAAAAGTCCCAAGTTCACCGTATCCACACAATTAGTATGTTAGAGGAACTCACAGTAGCTAGACGGGTGTAAAAAATTGTTGCAAAAGGATAGTGACAACATTAGACAAGTCAAACCTGTGACTTTATAGACCAGCCACGTGTCCTCGATTCTTTTTGTCGGGGAGTCCGATTGGTGGGGCCGGAAGTGGAGGACATGGATGGAGATGGAGAGATGTGGCACGATCTTTGACTAGTTAACTATTTTTTCTCCTTGACAGAGAAAAGTCATTTCAATTCATGAAAGTCAAGAGTTCCAGGGCATGACAATTTCTAGGGGGACCAGTTGCCCTCATCTTGCTCGGATGGCCCACTATTCAAAGTGATTGTAACTCTGCACGCCGAAAGTCGTGTACCAGGAAAGTTTTGAGTGTTTTGAGTTAAAAAGAAAAAAGAAAAAAGAAAAGAAGAAAAGGAAGCGCAAAAGTCAAGCCGCCTATTGAGACTAGTCAAGCTTCATCTAGAGATTAGCTCCAGTTCAGCAACAAAACAAAGAGTTAGATAATGTGTACCTAATTAACATGGACAATTATCAAATCTAAATATTTATGTACCGTTTGTTTTGCAAAAAAATATGACGTATCTGAATAATATTTTATAAGAAGTCATTTCCAATATTTGGTTAAGTCCGTTTAATATGGAAAATTCGATTTGATTTCCCTATAGAAAATACCAAAATATTCAGATTTTTAGTTATTTTCTCTTTTATTTTTATTTTTATTTTTCTTCTTCCTCAACCGATCGCACTGTGGTAGTTGGCAACTAGCCATGAGGCGAAACTCAAGCTTGCCCAACGCTAGGGAGCTTTAGCGTCACTTGATCAACCAACTTCAAGCTTGCCAAATCAACAATCTCAAGTCTTCTTGGCCTTGGGCTAGCTCATATGTTGCTTGTTCTCTGGTGCGATTGTCGTCATGGTCGGCAACCAGCCAAGAAGAAGGAAAAGAAAAAGAAAGAAAATAAATAAATATTAAAAAAATTAAACAGAATTATTTTTATAAGAACAAACATTTTATTAACTAACGAGCTAAGCTTAAGCATTGAGCTCAAGCATTGAGGACTGACGCACGACCTTGTTGGACCCAAGCCTAAGTGCTGCCAAATAAAGCTTGAGCATCATAGACTCAAGCACTGCCTTAGTGGACCCTAATTCGAGTGTTGGGGATTACGTGATGCCTTGGAATATCACATGCGGCACATGTCATTTCCGTTTATACTTATAGTTATAATTACACATGGAAAAGACAATAAAGTTTTCACAACATCCTTTACTAGAAAAATGCATGAGTTTATTATAAAAAAAAAAAAAAAAGTGTCTTTGGCTTTATACAATATCGATAGTAATTATCACAAAAAAATATATAGTCCTAGGAAAGCTTGAGTCACCTATACCATTACATCCATACTAACTAAACTACAATCCAACTCAAGGATTAATGGCTTCCGATATCAACTCGGCCCCTCCATCACCATGTCTAGGGGAATCATCCTACAACATTGGAGAGAGAGAGAAAAAAAAAAGGAGTGAGGCGAAGCCTAATAAATGAAATATCTAAGTATAAGGTAGGAGATCATATTACCACTCAACCTAGTACCAACAAACAACATGAGTTCAAAGGATACAAAATGATCATGTATGACAAGTGCAAAAGAAAATGCCCTATCTAGCCTATCATGAATTCATGATATGCTGATGAAAACCTCTAATATTTTATTATAATCCTAAAGCACGAATACAAAAGTTGGTTATCTAGAGACTCATTTTGCAAGCTCATAAATTGATTGGATTTGCACTTCTAAAGTAATTTACAAATAAGTTGCGAGAACTAAACAAGTGACCTTTGATTTCTTGATGCTCAAATTAAGTGAGTCATCTTTACTAGGGTTATTATACAAAAAAATTACCAAAATAATCATAACTTTTTGCAATTTTTCTAATTCAATCTTAAACCTTTTTTTTCTAACCAATTCAGTCCTAAACATTTTGCAATTATACTAATTCGGTTTATCCGGCCAATTTTGGCCAACGAGCACCACTCGTCCGGCTAATATTAATGTGAATAATCTTTTAATAATACTTTATTTTATTCAAGCCAACGAGGTCAGCTTTGCCAACCAATGGCAAGGCTTACCCCCACACACCACTGGCAAGGGCGAGCCTCACCCAATGATGGTGAGGCCACCCTCGCCATGGTTAGGCAAAGGCCCGCCTGTCTTTGGCCTAGGCGAGCCTCGCCGGCCATGGGCAAGTTGCGATCTCGCTCTTGGCCAACAAGGCTCGATCCTCGTCAGTCCAATGAGGGTAAGCCTTACTCAACCTTTGGTAAGCCTTGCCAGAGACCACGAGGGGTCACGGCCTTTGACCTTGCCCATGGCCAATGAGACTCAACCCTCGCCAGATTCAATAAGGGCAAGCCTAGCAAGCCCAACTAGCAGCCTTTGTCCTCACCTATGGCCAACAAGGGTCAACCCTTGCCAGCCCAATCGGCGGCCTCGGCGAGGTTGCCTAGCCATGAGCAAGGTTGCCCAACCATGGCCAAGCTTCCTCAAGGCCAGCGAGGTCCCTCACTGACCTTGCCTCTTGCCAATCGCTAGCGATGACTAGCTGGAGGAAGGAGAAGGAAGTGAAGAAAAAAAGAAAGAGAAAATACAAAGAAAAAATTAATAAAAAATAAGAAAAATAAAATATTATTAAAAAATCATTCATGTCAGCATTAGCCAATCAGCCAGAGTTCACATCAATGCCTGCTGGCGAAAAATGGCCGAATAGACTGAATTGTCACAAATACAAAATATTTAGGATTAAATTAGTTAGAAAAAAAAGGTTTAAAATTGAATTTTGTAACTCACAATATATTGTTATTCTCACGATAACCCAAAGACTATTATGCTAGCAAAATCCTTTTATTAAAATACAAATACCAAGCACAAGGGAATGTTACAATGAAAAACCTCCCATTGATATAGCCTCCGTTTTAGTTAGGCCAAATACACCCTCCCATTAATTTCTCCATATGGATCCATGTTATCACCAAGAGAAAGCCTTATTACAAAGCTATCAATATATTGTGGGATTGTTTTAACATAACTCACTTGTGCATCCTAACAATCAAAATGTGAAATATTATTCTTAAACTTTTAATAAATATTTAATCTAATTCATAGATTATATCATTGCATTCTATCTCATAAGTCTATCTTTGATGGGCCGAATAAAACTCTGATATGATAAGTTTGATCATATTCGGTGTTTAGAGTAACGTGAAATTCGGATAAAGTCCGGATAAAAAATCTCATCTAGAAAGTGATATAGATCCAGATAGGATATGTGAAATTTGGAAAATTGAAAAAAATAAGGGATACAAGTTTTTCCCCCACTCCTGCGCTTGTTGATGGCTTATCCTCACTTTTGACCAGTGCCGCATCATCTCTCTTGTTCCAATTTCTCTCACTAAAATGACCACCACAAACTTAGTTAGAGCACGAGTATCGCGAAGATACCTAGAGAAGCCCTCGCCACAACGACCTGAGCAAACTCTAAGGGCCACCGTTCCTCCTACCAGTGACAAGCTGCTTACCACCTTTGGCTTCCTCGGAAAAGTGGCGTCGGAGCTCGTCAGCCCTGCCTCTTTCTTATGTCACTTAACTCCATTTTAGTTGGGAACTTTGTGATCCCGATCAAAGCTGGACATCTTCTCTGTGAAGAAGATGATCCGAAAGAGGCCGCAGCCAAGGTGATAGAGCTCCTCAACCACGTCACTCGGAGCAAGTAGTACCAATGATGCTACCACTCATAAACCGGATCCGTACGCTGTCTCGGGGGAAGCTGTTGAAGTGACTGAACAAGTCGGGGCACGGTAACCGGGAATCAACGCAGTATTCGCACCCGTCGAAGGGGATGGATTCATCGCAGGAAAAGGCGTTGAAAGTAAAGATGGCTAGACCAGCGGAGAACTCAAACCCAAGGGCCTCTCAATGTGGCGAAGTCAAAGGTAGAGCGAGCGTAATCCATCAAGTTGATCAAGGGCAGCGAAAGGGGCGTTGCAGAAGGAGAGAGCGTCCTTGAAGTCGCATGGAAGGGGGGTGTTTAATATTGATGAAGATTGTGAAAGGATGAATAGTATTCACGACTTCCATGGTTTATTTTTATTTTTAATTATACAAATCAAACACTCATTTAAAAAAATATTTATTTGAATCATGCTATATCAGTAGTCAAGAAATATTATATGGGATTTTTATCCTATCATTATCCCATATAGCAAAGATGTTTGAACGACCAAACACAGCATCATTGGATTTATCTAGCCTAGGATCTAAATTAAACATGTACAAAAAGTTCGAGAATCATACTAAATAAATTAAAAGTTCAGTGGACCAAAGTTCAATGACTATTTGCGTTATTTTCCTAAACCAAAACAAAACGACATTGCTCCACTCTAACTCCAAATAAAAAACAATAGAAGTATCATTTTTAATTTTAGGAAATTTGCGCAATATCTCCAACTGTTTTATAATAATGCAGAGGCATGAGCGAAGGTATCGAGCTACATAAAAGCTCATGAGCCGTAGGTGGTGAAACTTGAACAAGAAACCTTCGATTTCCCCGACACTCGTATCAACCGCGCCAGCATTTTATCCCGAACTTCGTTTTCGCGAGAACATCCAGTAACATTTTACTGTTCCTTTACTTCGCTACCAAACCAGACACAAAGCGAAGCATTGTATCTATGTGTAGCATCCAGTCTTAAGAGTATGTTGCACACGGTGTTAGTATTGAACTCATGGTTGGAGGAGAATAAAGCGTCACTTAGTATGTACGACTGAGTTTGAATTCTTCAAAATCCCGATTTCTCAGATTCTAAAAGTCACCCCAATAAAGTCGGCACGGCAGGCTCAGTTCGTATTCAACTCGCTCTTGTGTTTATCGAGTGATCTTTCCCCAGTAAGCTTAGTACATATCCATAATCTTCTCATAGTGAATGTCACATGTTGTACAAAACGAAAACAGTCACTCTTATTACACATACTTATAACAGCCACACAACATAGCCTCCAAATTACTTCAGCGGCAAATGCACAAACTCTGCATATCAAAGACGCAGCAACAGAAGTAGACATGTTTCTAGGCAGGTTTCCAAGAAGAAAGGGGTGGAGTGTCGGAGTTTTCCCATGTAAAGAGGTTTCCATCGTACCTGCCACCCTTGACATTGTCCACAGAAGCAATCGATTCGAGCTCCGCCATCTCTTCCGGTGTAAGCTTCACTGACAGAGCTCCAATGTTCTGGTTGAAATTCTCAATCTTGGTCGTGCCGGGAATTGGGCAAACATCATCACCCTGGTGGTGTACCCAGGCGAGGGCCAACTGCGATGGGGTGCATCCCTTTTTTTGTGCAATTTCATTCACTCGGTCGAATAACTTCGTGTTGTGAGCCAAGTTCTCTGGCCGGAACCTTGGTAGGTACTGCATAACATAGAGCAATGTCTCAGCAGAAAGCATATGAGCAACTATCATTTTCCTTTTAAGGCCAAATTCTACAGCAACAGGTGCAAAAGTGATCGCATTGCATGCCAACAGATTGCCTTGTTACTTGACATAATAAGCATTTAGAAATGCACAATTGTTGTGTACCTGGAAAAGCATGATCAGTTATAGATTATCTTGAAATGATTAAAAATCTAGCCCCAAATCATAAGCATTAGAAACATCAAGCGAAGTGATCTAGCAACTACCACACAAGGCTGATGGGTTTGATGTAGGATGTGAAAACAGAAACAAACTCGACAATCTAAGTTTTGTATGTGTGATGGTAACATTAGTCACACATAAGAAAAAAAAATCACAAAAGGTAGATGACGTGTAGAAGAATGTTATCAGACGCAAAGCTCTTTTAGCTATAAAGAGAAATAGCTACTTCACTTGCCCAGCACTTTCGCTAGTCAAACACTAATGGCCGGGAGTAATACACAATTGGCTTTATGTCAGATGGGAACTTGATCCCAAAACTACCATAAGAAGGGTGTTAGGGAGTCCTCACTCAAGAAATGGTTGTGTCAAGATATAATTTATCTTGTGAAGAAAAATGAGAAAAAAAAGGACGGAGGCCAAGGCCCGATATTGGTGTCGGTTATTTTGAGCAAATATCGCTAATCTTGTAAAGAATTGAGAGAAAAAGGGTGGGTGGAAAGCAGGGAAAGGATAGTGATTAGCAAATGGTGGGAAAGCTGGGAAACGGAGCAACTTACAAATAAACCTATATTTATTCATTCCCAAAAGCACAAGAATCTGGGAAACTGCCCCTTTCAGGCTCATTAAAGCCATTACTTGTGATTTTTAAATTTATCTAGAATCACGAGAGGTGGGATGACTGGCGAGTGCTGGATTGAATAAGAATATGAAGCGTTTGTGTCATAAAGTTTTTATTCATAACATCCAGATACTTTTTCTTTATAGCATAAGAACAGGTTTCCAGCACTTCAATGGGAATGACAGTCACTGTGAGCATCTAATTATGTTGACCAGCAGAAACAGACCTGTCTGAAGTCATCCTTGGAGAGATTCTCCACCAACTTGGAGCCAACAGAAAAGAATCCTCGTCCAAGAGGACTGTAGGCAACAATTCCAATGCCAAGCTCCCTAGTCAACATTTTAAAGGAAGAGCAGAGTCAGAAGAAAGATGCTGTTACTGCATAAACAAATAAACAGTGATATCCTACCTGCACGTGGGAATGATCTCTGCCTCCACATCTCTTGACCACAGCGACCACTCCAATTGCACCGCTGTGATGGGATGAACAGCATGTGCTCTTCTGATTGTTGACGCAGAGGCCTCGGATAAACCAATGTACTTGATCTTACCCTCTTCAACGAGCTTCTTTAGCTCTCCAATCTGTGCATATTCACATGACAAAACAACAATCGTCAAGATCTTACATGTTAAGTCCAGAAATTATTGAACATCATTAGTTTTTCTTGTGTCCTGATGCCTGAATAGTTTGTGTTCCCTGACTTCTCAAACATTACAATTTGACTAGGTAGCTCCCAGCAAAAAATAGTCAATCTTTATGCATCTCAATGCAACAAGAAAGTCGCAAGGTATTGCGTTAACGGAGGTGGATCTCTCTAATCTATTACAGAAGAAGGCAAATTAAAGAAGTATTCCAAGTACTTGTCATATTTCACAATGACATGTCAAGAACCAAATGTCTCCGCAGAAAGTCCAGGAACAACTTCAAATGTGATTCTCAGATATAAATCAGGATGAACCCTGGATTTCGAATAATTTTCATGCTTGTTGACCCATAAAACAAAAAATCAAGCCATATAAAGTACTAAATTCCACAATCCCTTGAACAACACCGTACCGCATCTTGAACTCTGCTATCATCTGAACTCAAGTCCCATTTAACGATATCTTGATTATGATGCATCATCAACACCAATCTAATTTAGCAACTGATCACTCGGAGAAAGTCTCGAGAGAGGTAAAGGTTTGATGAGGGATCCATACAGTGACTTCGATGGGGACGCGAGTGTCGATGCGATGTTGGTAGTAGAGGTCGATGCAATCGATGTCGAGCCGCTTCAAGCTGGCCTCGCAAGCAGCCCTCACGTACGCCGGATCGCCCCGGATCTCCCTCTTCCCGTCCGCGAAGTTCATTCCGAACTTGGTCGCCAATTCCACCTTCTGCCTCACCCCTCCCTTCAGTGCCTGCTCAAAATCAACCCCGAAATCAGAAAACCAAGGCGCAGGATCGGAGCACACTGCTCGATGAAGCTAAATTCCGTATATAATTCATGCGGAGGCAAAAGAGACTGAGAGAGAACCGACCTTTCCGAGGAGGATTTCGTTGGTGTGGGGGCCGTAGACGTCGGAGGTGTCGAGGAAGGTGATGCCGGAGCCGACGGCGTGGTGGATGAGGGCGATCATGTCGGGGTCGGACTTGGGAGGGCCGTAGAAGGCGGACATACCCATGCAGCCCAGCCCCTGCGCCGTCACCTCGAGGCCCTGCGACCCCAGCTTGATCCTCCTCACCGTCGCCATTGTCGTCGTCTAGCTCGAGCTCGCTCGTTCCTGCAATGCACCGAGGCTATGGCGAAAGCGTCGGGCGAGCCGAGATTTATAGGAGGGGAGCGGCAGTAGCTACGAAGGGTTAGGAGGGAAGCGGCAGTAGCTGCGAAGACGCACGTGCTCACGTCAATTCAACCCCCAGCGACGACCCTTCCCATATAGGGAGGACGCACGTGCTCACGTCAATTGAACTAATGAGATGTGTCACTGATCACTCTTTCTATTCATGAATAGCGAGAAGGCCACTCTTCCCACGTGAGAACAAGGGGAGCGGTTTCGAATCTCTGCCTAGGCACAATTTAGTATCAAATGTGATTTAATTCTCACGCCTGAAATGAGTTAAGACAAAAATTCGAAAGTAAAAATAAAAATAAAATAGAACTGATCAAACAGCCAATTGAAAAAAAAAACTAAAAAAAAAAAAGATAATGTTGATGTCATATGATTAACAAAAATAGGTCTAATACCCTAAAGAAAAACCCTCCAACTTTAGCTTTTTTTTTCCTAATTTTACCTTTTATCTCATAAAAAAATCACTAAGTTTATAGGCATTCACAATTCAATCATTAACTTTTTTTTTTGTTGACCCTGGAATCACCGTTCAGCCGACAGCCGGCGACGTAAACTAAAGAGAGCACTAGTGTGGGGGCCCACCTCTCATGGCACTCCACTTTAGTTGCGCAATGGGACACGGAGTTTCAAACCCCTCCCCTCCCGGATGAGGGCGTAGGGCGCGAACCAGCACGTCCATCACGGGGTGGGCATCATTAACTTTTTTTATCCCATAAAAAATCCTCAATTTTAAGTAATATTCCAATTCTACCTTAAACATTTTCTTGTCTTATGAAAAACGTGTCCACTCTCAATTTTACCGTAAAATTTTTACAGTCTCATGAAAAAATTATAAATTTTTGCTTGAATCACACATCTGCCACCATTATCCCTTCGTGCAAAATTTCCGGCTGACATCGGGAGATGGAAAACTCTCAAGCACAAGTTGTTCGAGAGAGATGGAATATTTCCAAGCACAAGAGATCAAAAACCGAGCACAATATCACTAAGGGCAATTTTGATGGGGGGTTAATGGAGAATGGATTCGGGACTCAAGTAAAAGTTGGTAATCTTTTATGAGATAAAACAAAAATAGAGTGAAAATGAAATTGGACCTAAAGCTAGGATTCTTTTTATAAGACAAAACAACATTTATGGTGGAATTGTTACTGGACCTAAATTTGAGGGATTTTATGAGACAACAAATGTTTAGATAAGATTGGGACTAGAACTAAAATACGGGGTTTTCTATAAAAAGAATAATTAGGGTGGAATTGGGACATGATCTAAAGTTAGAGGTCTTATAAGACAAAAGATAGAATTAGGATAAGAGCTAAAGTCGGAGGTTTTTTAAGGTATTAGGCCGACAAAAATAGTAGAAATTAGGACTTTTGATCATATGCAATAGAGTTTAATACCATGAAAAACTCGTACATTTGCCACTCAAAATCCTGTACTGATACATCTTTGACAAATTAACCACCGTTAATTTCCATTAAATTTTATTGTCAAATTACTAGTTAAATAACGTATGATAATTAACAAGTATACCGATTTATGATTTTATCCTTTGTTTGTCATAGATGTACTAGTTTGCGATTTTTCATAATATTAATATAATTTAATAGTAGTTAGTAGAGAGTAAATTTGCCACAAATATATCAGTTTGAGATTTTTGACAATCTAAAAATTAGTTTGAAGTAAATTTATTACAAATGTGCTAGTTTACGGTTTTTATCGTCAAAAAAATAGTTTGGGATAAGTTTGTTGCAAATATACCAGTTTAAGATTTTTCGTGGTATAAACCATATTCAATAAAAGTACATCAATTGTAAATTCTTCAAAATGTTGTCGTCGGCGCACAATATTTAAATTTACTAAGAGATGCTAATCGGGTAACATTGATACGGGTTAGAATTAAGTCACTATTGATTGTCTAATCACGCATGTTTTCAAAAAGTCATGCAAAGGGCAAGAGCAAGGGAGGGGAGGAGGCTGCTATCTCGGTCACGGGCCGTCCAATCCGCGCCTTTATGAAGCGGTCCATGAAGGTATTGTTGTATTTAATTAAGAGGTCAAGAAGGTAAAGTGACGAACTCTTGGCGAGGAGACCTAACAAATATGGCACATGTGGGAGGGTGACGAAAACAAAAACAAAACAACACTTCACATATTTAAAAAAAAAAAAGGCAAAAACGGTGTCACTCTTAGTTGCCCACGACATCTGACCGATTATTTTATTATAATCTACAAGCATGAATACAAAAGTTGGTAATTCAAAAGCTCATAAAAATATCGTGCAAGCTCATAAATCAATTAAGTTTGCACTTCTAAAGCGATTTACAAGTAAGTTGCGAGAACTAAGCAAATGACCTATGATTTCTTGATGCTCTAATTAACTACGCCGTTCCTATCAGGGTTATTATAGGGCTGAATCATTTTCTTTATTTCTTTTTTTTACAATTTTTTTTTAAAATTTTCTCTAGAGTACTTTGATATTTGATAAGACAAGGCTCAATTGGAATGTAGGACCTAGAACTAATGTTTGAAAGTTTGCAAGAAATGTGGGTGGAGTTCCACAATGAGAGGCGGCATTTGCCCTTTTTAAATTTTTTATATGAACAGATTATAAAAGTCCCAAGTTCACCATATCCACACAATTAGTATGTTAGAGGAACTCACGATAGCTAGATGGGTGTAAAAAAAAAAATATTGCAAAAGGATAGTGATAACAATAGACAAGTCAAATAATAGATAGTAACGTAAGAGAGGTGGGTCCCGCGCTAGTGCTTCCTTTAGTTTACGCCACCACTTGTCAGTTGTTACGATGGTTTCAAGTTTAAAAAAAAAAATACACAAGTCAAACTTGTGACTTTCTAGATCCAGCCACGCGTCCTCGATTCTTTTTGTAGGGGAGTCCGATTGGAGGGGCCGGATGTGCCGGACATGGATGGAGAGATGTGGCACGATACGGACTAGTTAACTCTTAACAAAAGTCATTTCAATTCATTTCGAGAGTTCTACGTCATGACAATTTCTAGGGCGACCAGTTGCCCTGATCTTTCTCGGATGGCCCACTATACGATTTTCAGATAAATTATTTGAAAGTGATTGTAACTCTGCATGTCGAAAGGCGTATATCACGAAAGTTTTTTAGTGTTTTGGGTTAAAAAAAAAGGAAGTGCAAAAATCAAGCCGCCTATTGATACTAGTCAAGCTTCATCTAGAGATTAGCATCAGTTCAGCAACGAAACAAAGAGACAGATAATGTGTACCAAATTAACATGGACAATTATCAAATCTAAAGATTTATGTACCGTTTGTTTCGCAAAAAATATGACGTATTTGAATAATATTTTACAATAAGTCTTTTTCAATATTTGGTTAAGTCCTAAAAATAAACTAGAAAATATGTGTTATCGTTTAATATGGAATATCCGATTTGATTTCCCTATAGAAAATATCAAAAATATTCAGATTCTTAGTTATTTTCTCTTTTTTCTTCTTCTTCCTCAACTGATTAATGGCCACGGTGGTAGTTGGCGACTAGCCATGAGGCAAAACTCAAGCTTGCCCAATGCTAGGGAGCTTTAACGTCACTTGATCAACCAACTTCAAGCTTGCCAAATCAGCAATCTCAAGTCTTCTTGGTCTTGGGCTAGCTCATCCATTGCTTGTTCTCAGGCACGATCGTCATCATGGTCGGCAACCAGCCGAGAAGAAGGAAAAAGAAAAAGAAAGAAAACAAATAAATATAAAAAAAATAGATTTTTTTAAAAAGAATTATTTTTATAAGAACAAATGTTTTATTAACTAACGAGCTGAGCCCGAGCATTGAGGACTAACACACGATCTTTGAGGACCCGAGCCTAAGTGCCGTCAAATAGCTTGAGCATCATAAACTCAAGCATTGCCTTAATGGACCCTAATTCGAGTGTTGGGGATTATGTGACGCCTTGGAACATCACATGCGGCACATGTCATTTCCGTTTATACTCATAGTTATAATTACGCATGGAAAAGACAATAAAGTTTTCACAACATCCTTTACTAGAAGAATGCATGAGTTTATTAAAATAAAATAAAAGGTGTCTTCGGCTTTATACAATATTGATAGTAATTATCACCAAAAAAAAAAAAAAAAATATATATATATATATATGCGTTTGGTTATAGTATTTTCAAGGGACGTTTGGTTCGGTAAAGAGGACTTTCGGGCGAAAGTCTCTTGGGAAAATCTTTGACTGTTTGGTTTAACTTTGACGCCAACTTTCAGCTTTCAACTTGCCTTCAAAATGCTGAAAGCCCAAAGCTAGTAGGGACTAGCTTTGAGCTTTTAGCATTCCGCTGAATGCTGAAATTATTTATCAAACATAATTGCATTTCCCCAAGTAGCTTTGGGCTTTCAGCATTTGCATTGGACTCAAAGTCTCTTGCAAATGCTGAACCAAACGCAGCCATAGTCCTAGGAAAGATCAGGGTCACCTAATACCATTACATCCATACTAACTAAACTACCATCCAACTCAAGGATTAATGGCTTCTGATATCAACTTGGCCCCTCCATCACCATGTCTAGGGGAATCATCCTACAAATTTGGAGAGAGAAAAAAAAAGGAGTGAGTCGAAGCCTAATAATTGAAATATCTAAGTATAAGGTAGGAGATCATATTACCACTCGACCTAATACCAACAAACAACATGAGTTCAAAGGCTACAAAATGATCATGTATGACAAGTGCAGAAGAAAATGCCCTATCTAGCCTATTATGATACGCTGATGAAAACCTCTAATGAAAACCTTTAACAACATTACAAGTTCATTTACTCAAAAGCAAGCATACATTATATTATTTCATGATGCACTAGTATCACCTAATGGCTCATCATTATACACAAGAATATACATAGACAAGTTTATACTTGTCACAAAGCTTACAAATGCACACAAGTGATTCCATACTTGTCACTGGTTAAGACCCTCTCAATTCATAAGGCATCTCAACTAACGAGACATTATCATCACCAACTCATGGGGACAAAATCATACATATATTTTACCATGCCTCAACCTATTCATCACGAGTGTCCTTTACATTAGCAATGGTAAGTACATCATTGTACATCTATATGATGATGGTCATTTCTTATACACAAGTCATGTCATCCCATGATTATAAAATTCATGTCATCTTAAGATTTCTTGTAATCTCAACCTTGTAGAGAACTATTGTGTATGGTAGAACATCTGACTAACTGTAAAGGCTCATCCATATACTCATACAAGGGAATTCGCCTGATGGTGAATAGGTCCTACCAAAGATCTTAATCAAGGGGCATCAAAGATATGCCCAATTACCATATGCATTACAATGATTTGTCCTTTCTCATGCAACAAATAACTATGTGCACACATGTACCCTCCTTCTATTTCCATGTTAAGCCATCATCATTAATTGACAGCCATAAGTAGGAAATCAATAACTTAAGACCCATACTTATAAATCAACAATGTGAACATCAACAACCCAAATAATTGACAACATGAACATCAACTTCTCGGATAATCAATAACGTGAACATCGACAATTCAAAGAATAGTCTACGTGAACATTGTCAACTTAAAGAATTGACTACATGAATATTGACAACTCAAAGAATTGACCATGCAATTTGTACTTTTCTATTTTTTAATTACAATTTACCAAACACAATTTGCATTTTGGAAAATACCTTTAACTCAAAGGCCTTTGCATTTTCCCAAAGATTTTCCCCAAAAGCCTTCCCAAACGCATCCAATGTGTACCTAATTAACATGGACAATTATCAAATCAAAAGATTTATGTACAGTTTGTTTCGCAAAAAATATGACGTATCTGAATAATATTTTACAAGAAGTCATTTCCAATATTCGGTTAAGTCCTAAAAATAAAATAGAAAATATTTTTTGTCATTTAATATGGAAAATCCGATTTGATTTCCCTATAGAAAATACCAAAATATTCAGATTTTTAGTTATTTTCTCTTTTTCTTTTTCTTTTTCTTCTTCCTCAACTGATCGCTGGCCACGGTGGTAGTTGGTGACTAGCCATGGGGCGAAACTCGAGCTTGCCCAATGCTAGGGAGCTTCAGCGTCACTTGATCAATTAGCTTCAAGCTTGCCAAACCATCAATCTCAAGTCTTCTTGGCCTTGGGCTAGCTCATCCGTTGCATGTTCTCAGGTGCGATCATCGTCATGGTCGGCAACTAGTTGAGAAGAAGGAAAAAAAAACAAAACAAAACAAATAAATATAAAAAAATAGATTTTTTAAAATAATTATTTTTATAAGAACAAATATTTTATTAACTAACGAGCTGAGCCCAAGCATTGAGGATTGATGCATGATCTTTGTAGACCCGAGCCTAAGTGTTGTTGAATAGAGCTTGAGCATCATAGACTCAAGCAATGCCTTAATGGACCCTAATTTGAGTGTGGGGATTATGTGACACCTTGGAACATCACATGCGGCACATGTCATTTCTGTTTATACTCATAGTTAAAATTACGCATGGAAAAGACAATAAAGTTTTGACAACATCCTTTACTAGAAAAACGCATGAGTTTATTAAAAAAAGTGCCTTGGCTTTATACAATATCGATAGTAATTATCACAAAAATATATATAGTCCTAGGAAAGATCGGGGTCACCTAATACCATTACATCCATACTAACTAAACTATCATCCAACTCAAGGATTAATGGCTTCCGATATCAATTTGGCCCCTCCATCACCATGTCTAGGGGAATCATCCTACAAATTTGGAGAGAAAAAGAGAAAAGGAGTGAATCGAAGCCTAATAAATGAAATATCTAAGTATAAGGTAGGAGATCATATTACCACTCGACCTAGTACCAACAAACAACATGCAGAAGAAAATGCCCTATCTAGCCTATCATGATACACTGATGAAAACCTCTAATGAAAACCTTTAACAGCATTGCAAGTTCATTTACTCAAAAGCAAGCATACATTATATTATTTCACGATGCACTAGTATCACCTAGTGGCTCATCATTATACACAAGAATATACATAGACAAGTTCATACTTGTCACAAAGCTTACAAACGCACACAAGTGATTCCATACTTGTCACTAGACATCTTGACTAACGAGGCATCATCATCACCAACTCATGGGGACAGAATCATACATATATTTTACCATGCCTCAACCTATTCATCACGAGTGTCCTTCACATTAGCGAGAATAAGTACATTGTTGTACATCTATATGATGATGGTCATTTCTTAACATCATACAAAGATTACACAAGTCATGTCATCCCATGATTATAAAATTCATGTCATCTTAAGATTTCTTGTAATCTCAACCTTGTAGAGCACTATTATGTATGGTAGAACATCTGACTAACTCTAGAGGCTCATCCATATACTCATACAAGGGAATTCGCTTGATGGTGAATAGGTTGTAACAGAGATCTTAATCAAGTGGCATCAAAGATATGCACAATTACCATATGCATTACAAGGATTTTTCCTTTCTCATGCAACAAATAACTACATGCACACATGTACCTTCCTTCTATTTCCATGTTAAGCCACCATCATTAATTGGAAGTCATAAATAGGAAATCGATAACTTAAGACCCATATTTATAAATCAACAATGTTAACATAAACAACCCCAATAATTGACAACATGAACATCAACTTCTCAAATAATCAATAACGTGAACATCGACAATTCAAAGAATAGTCTACGTGAACATTGTCAACTTAAAGAATTGACTACATGAATATTGACAACTCAAATAATTGACCACGCAATTCATTGACAACGCTTAGTTAGTATGTCTGTGACATGACAGAATCTTCAATTTCTAAAATCGGACTTGAATTGGCGGTTAATTTTCATTCGGCGCGTTTTTAGTGTGACCTAGACTACCGGGTAGTTTTCAGAACTTTTTAAGGCAAATAACTTGTGCTCGATTTTCTTCGAACCACTATGAACCCACTTGACTTAATGGCGACTCTCGATTGTCGTGAAAATCTCGAAGATTCAATTACAGGGTACCAAAACGACAGTAAAATCATATTAGTATCGATCAACAAGAATTTTTCAATTTAGTGGAGTCACCCACGATCGGTCACACATCTCAGTCGAACAAACCTATCTCTAATCTCAAATAGATTTTTAACTGTGCCGTAATGACCTCTAAAGATAAGCATGATTGAGAAGCCGATTCCTGGTCAAATTCTCAAGTCTATTTGCTTTAAAGTCTTTAATAGCTTCTCCAACTAACATAATTATCTCAAGAGTGATCGGCTCTGAGAATAGTCCTATAGACGCATCAATGAAATACCCGATTTACTCAGTAGAAGATAGGGTTGAAAATCTGGGATGTCACAATGTCAATAGCTTAGTCAAGTCCCAAATATCTCACTTTTAGGTTTAGTTTCGCTTGCCATCAAATTCAAACTTAAATGACAAGCATTAATCAACCAAGTCTAGAGTACTAAATAGATCAAGCCAACTTAGCCCACAAATTTTTCACTTACCTCAAATGGAAGGCCTAAGCAAAATCAAGAACGAAGGTTAATCACCTTCAAAACAATATAATCAAGAACGAAGGTTAACATCTCTTAACCTTTTTGTCAAAACTAGTTCAATAAAATAGAATGAGCCACAAGTTCACCTTCAAGCTCTTGAAAAATGGAATTTTGAAATATTGATAACACAAGAATAAAACATTTTCTTTCACACAAAAGATCAGAATGTGAAAATAAAAGAGAAATATCTCTTTTTCTTTCTTTGCAAGAGCAAGTTGGATTTCTTTTTTGAAATTTAAAGACATATTGGGACCTATTTATAGGCCAAAAGAGGTAAAAACAACTCAAGTTAAGAGATGTTGACACCTAAATTTCGTCATTTTATTTAAGAATTAATAGCATTAAAAGTTGGGAATTAGTCGCAAAAAAATTAATTAAAAAAAAAAAAACCTTAGGTGTCGGGTCGGGCCGGATCCGGCCTTGGCCCGGCCCGCCCCTTTCCTTTTCTCTTTCCCTCGCGCTGGGCTCGGCCCAGCCCTTCTTCCCCTTCAGCCCAGGCCACGCACGAGCTGGTCGTCTCCCTCCTGCCGTCCTTTGCGCGCGCCTGCAAAAAAGGAAGAAAAGCAGCAACAACAGAGGGGAGCAGGGGGATCAGCCGAATCAGGGGACGATCGGCTGGAGTTCGTGGTCGCGGATCAGGCCGGCAAGGGCAGCTGGCACGGCAGGAGGCCGGGCGCCCGCGGAGGAGGACTCTTGAAAGGAGGAGACAGAACAGGAGAGCTACAGAGGGAGAGATTGGAAGAGCTCGAGAGAGTTTGAAGCGAGTGAGAGGGAGAGAACCAGATAGTAAGGGAGCTCAAGAGGGTGGTCGACTGTCGCCAGAGTCCGTTTGTCAAGCGCCTTCCTTGTAGTTCTTCCCCCGAACCAGGTAGGTCTTGTGCATAGCTTATTGATTTGTGTCGAGTTACGTCGCCTTCCCGAGGATCTCGCTTCGGGAACATCGCGGGACGGCCAGTCATCGCTCGATCCATCTCGAGTTCACCCTCCCGCCGCCGTTGCCGAAGCTGAGTAGGGATCTCTCATTTTAAACGCCCGTTCCTGCGAAACCATGTTGCTCCGCCCTTCTTTGGTAGGATAAGACATTGAGTTTTGTTCCTCCTGTTAGTTACACGCGTGCTGGGCTTCTGGGGGCTAATGTGGTTAATTTCGAATGCCCATTTGATGATTTTTTTTTTTTTTTTTTTTTAAAGTTTGATGCTGAGTCCGAGTACAAAAAGGGTTGATATCGTTCCTCCATTCCATGCCCACCACATGTTCGACGATATGTCTAAGCCGGCCTAGGCGTGTGCATTACCGATTCCCATGTGTTCTTGAACGCGGATAAGTACGTTTTGCATGTTATGAACCTTTTTGTTGTTTACGAGTTGTCATTTGCATCACCGGGCCATGTCTGGGCACGTCCGTTGTGTTTTATTTGTCTCCCGTTGATTTCCTGGGTGTGGTGTGGCGGTTGTAAGTGGTGCGCGGCTCAGAAGGGCCGGCAATGATGTCACGAAGTGATGGTGGTGGCAAGCGACGAGCTCAGCCGCTGCTTTTGTTTATAGTGCTCGGCGTCAGAGGATAGGTAGGGCGTGAGAGCGATGGAGGCATCGAAAGGAGGGGCCAATTTCGGGCGTGGGAAGAAACCATCGAAGAAGACGAAGATGGGCAAAAAGAAGAAATTAAAAAAAAATGTAAAAGTGTAAAAAGACAAAAGGGAAAAGAAGACGCTCGGAGAGGAAAATTTGCGAGGAAGAAGGCCAAAAGGGATGAAGTAAAAAAAAGAAAAAGAAAATTACAGAAAAGGGCAAACACAAAAGCTGGCTTCGTCGCAGAGAAGAGATGTAGTAAAAAGACGAAATAGGGAAAAGACAAAAAAAAATTGATTAAAATATAAATATTAATATAAAAAAAGAAAAAAAAAAGGTTTTAAGAAATCAGTTTTGTCTTTTTTTAGTTTTAATCCGGGTTTGTGTCAAGCCAACGGACCGGATTGGGTTTACTGGTCCGGACCCCTTTTTTTTTAATATAATAATATTAATTAAATATATTAAAAAGAACATTAAAAAATTCAAAAACAATCAAAAAATATTGAAAATTCGAGTTTTTTAATTAAAAAAATTGAAAAATGTCAGGAAATTCAAATTTTCATTTGAAAAGTCTTACAAAAGATTTTATGAGCTTTTTTTTCTCAAAAAAAAAAAGGAAATTTCTTAACTCTAGAGTTGTGCTAAAAAATTGACTAAGCCTTTAGGGCTTTACCTTAGGGTTTCAACTATCCTTAGGGACAATTGTCTTTGAGTGCACAATGTTGTTATGTGGAGTTTGGCTTCTCTTTAGTCTAGTTAGGATTAGCATTTGTCTTCTCTATAATATTAATTCTTTGCTTTCTCGTGCAATTTATTTAATGTTTTCCATGGTTGCTAATTGTTATTTTAATGACTACGCACTTGCATGATCACATCACATGTTAGTGGATAAGTATAAAATCAATTCAAATTGCCTGACAAAAATCTTTTCTTTTAAAATGAACAATATTTGATCAATTAATGTAATCAAGTCCTAACCCTAGATTATCTGATTGCGTAGAAAGTGAGGTATACTCTCATACCTCACTTGATTTCTAGCCGACCCCAATAGGCTAGTGACGACTCATTTTGCAAAATTCTTAAAAAATACCCAATGTCATGCAAGGTATGGGCTTGGGAGAGCCCGCGCCTAATCATGAGTTTTAAGTCTGTCATTTAGGCAATACCCCTAAACTTATTCCCTCCCTAGTTTATTCCCTCCCCCCAAGGGATAGGTCGTGACAAGAGAAATGAAGTTAAAGAAAATGCTAGACTGAAGTGCGAGAGAGGTAGTCAAGTTAAATGCTCACAAATAGCATGATCATATGACTCCATCCAATGATAAGGTAAAGGGAGATGAGCCAAGCAATAATGACCTTAAGTTAAAATCACGGGATCTAGAGGTAGAAAGGATATGTGTTCCAATAAAAATGCTTCAAGTAGCCCTAAGTGAGTAGTTAGGGTGTAAGGACCTAATAAGATTAGCCATGATGAGATATTTTGATTCTAATGAAAGATGGCTTTTTCTTAGCCAAGTAAAGTGAGTAAATCATCAAGACAATAATGTGCTATTTTGTCATGAATGATATAATGCATAAAGTCATCACTAAACTAAGTTCGATATTACAAACTAGGAGATGTAACTTAAAACACTTGGTGGAGAATTGGGGAGACATGGTATAAATTAAAGAGGCACATGGCCCACTTATAGCTTCCAAAGTAGATATTTTGTTAAATTATCAAAATATCTAATAAATCAATAGTTAAACAAGATAATCGGTGTTCGTTTCAACTATTGATCTATCAAAAAAACATTTTTAACTCACTAAAATATTGGTGAAAAATAACGAACGCTAGGAAAGCATCGATTTAGTAAATTAAAAACTTGAATATTGTCAAATATGAAATTTGAGGAGTACAACTAACATGGCAGTAAATTAATGACCATCACTCTATACCGCTAACATATGTGTCAATATCTATCACTAAGCTTAATGCATCATATTCCAACGATTACAGTAATGGAAATCATCCTTCACACCTTTTGCACCTCACAAATTAACAATTTTCGTAGCTCCATATTAAATAACACTAATCTTTATATTCTAATTACTATTTTGAAAATTCCGAATGTCACAAATTGGGGCTCACCCTCTATGGACCCGGGCGTGAGTGTTGGGCCCCGTGTCTAGCTTGATGGATCCGGCCATACTGCCAAGGACTTGATCCTGAATGCTAGGGACTTGGAAATTGTGTTAGGGTTTCTGTATCCAAGCATATCGTTTTGACTTCGAGCCTAACACCTTGTTATATTTTGAAAAATATTTTTCGATTTTTCAAAATAATTCCCGAAAAGTTCGGGGGTTGGATTACCCAATTAGTAGGATGCAGGCCCCACGTTTTTCGACGCATATATTTGGCATATGAACTAGGCCAATCCCCATGGGGCTGGAGTGCATGGAATTCGAAGCTACCGCATGTGTTTGACCTCCCAGCACAATCTCCATTCTTGACGCATCGTCCAAAGAGGGACAACAAGCCATGCCAACCTCATCCTTGCTGCGACTTCAAGTCCCCTCCTTTCTGCATTCACTCCACCTCTGTTTCTTTAACAGGCCATGGCATTCGCCTTTTGTCCCTACAGCGTTTCTACACATGTGCACAAGGAGCGATATGAACCCGAATCGCATTGCGGAATCCTCTCGGATTGTCAGACTGCAGTCGAGCGCTTCCCCAGCCTTTGAGGCGGTCGAATCATCGATCGGAGGCCTCGTCAGAAGCTGGAACCGGAGGCGGAAATGGCAGCTCTTCTTCGGCTTTGGAGAATCACGTGACAGGAACGCCACAAGCGAAAGCATCCCGACATGGCGGACCCGCGTGGGGAAATTCCTAGACTCCGACTTAGCCCACAGCTTATCCATTTTGTTGCTCCTGGCGGACACGATCATAACCTCCTATGAGCTCTCTTCTTCTTTAACCAACGCCTGCCTGAAAACCCGGACCGAGGGACGAGAGCCTTGGTACCACTGGGTGGGCATAGCGATCTTGAGCCTCCTCTCTGCCAAGACATTAGCTCTCACCGTCGCACTGGGGGGCTCATTCTTCCGGCGACCTGGCTATATCGTCGACGGTCTGGTGTCCATTGGGGCCTTGTTCTTGGAAGCATTTTTGAAGAAGAAGGGCAGCGGGCTGATCGTGGTGGTGAGCCTGTGGCGGATCTTGCGGGTTGTCGAAGGCGCGTTTGAGCTGAGTGATGAGGCCATCGAGGCGCAGGTTGAGAGCATCTTGAACGAGTTCGAGTCCCTCCGGCAAGAGAATCGGAGGCTGCAAGAGGTGGCGGATCAGATGAACGAGAGGATAGAGCAGCTAGAAGACGATCTGGCGCAATGCGGGCGTGCACGTAACCAAGGCAAAGTGAGAAATGACGAATGACAGGAAATTGAAGATTTTAGGAATGACAAGATTGCTTTATTAAAGAACTTAATTTGTAGAGTTGCTATTATAAAATCATGCTGAATGCCAGTGATTGTTTAATGCTAGTGATTGGTTAATTAAATAAATAATATCGTCGCACATTTTGTTTTATTCCATGCATGATTAAAGAAATTGTTGTCATAATATCGAGGATGTTTAAATAAATGATGCACAAATAACTAGGAGCAAACAATGGTGTTGTGCTTTGTGCAATTATTTTGAACTGTCAACGGGTTTTAAAATTTTATGTTTTGTTTCAAACAAACTTATCTCTTTTGATTTTGATTTTTGCTGTGGCATTAATTTTCATTTACTTAACAAAAAATGAAATAAAGAAAAAAATATAATTGATTGGTTTCAAATAAACCCCAGAATCTATAATGGGGTAGATTCCAAGTTTTGGATACATAGGATAGATTCCTAGGCTCTAAAAATTGGGGAATTGGTTTCGATTGATTTGTCCTAAATTTAAAGTGAAATTTAAACGGAATATTGAGTTGTTTACCCCTACTTTCAATGACTAATTTTTCATATCTTGTACTAATTTTTATTCATCTTTCTTTACAACATCTTCAATTTATCTACCTCTTTTATGATATTACTAATTGTAATTCAAGTAATTTATCAAATATTTTTCCAAATGATTTATAAACTTCCCGAATTACAAACTTTCATTTTGAGTTAGTTATCAATGACATTTGTTTTTCTAAATTTACCAACTCTTTATTAGGATGTACAACTTAGATAAAATTGTTAAGTCACTCAAACAAAAATCAGTAACTTCATATAATAGTTAGTAAACATAACGTGATCGTAAATGTAAATAAAAGTGGGCAAAATATAAGAATTTTTTCTTTCAAAGATGAGAGAAGTCGGTAATTAAGAAAAATCAAATGAATGTTGATAACTAATTCAAATAAGATTTAGTAAGGCAAAACCAATTGGTAACTTAGTTTTAGAGAACAATTTGTAAGTAAGGCAAGTAAAAAAGTTTTCACTTAAGGGGACAATGGGATAGATAGTTCATGGATTTTGGCCCAAATGTGAAATTTGGTCTTTGAACTTTTAATTTATTCAACACAATTCATAACCTTTAGTTCATTGTACAATGTAGTTTTTGAACTTTTAATTTGTTCAATGAAGTTTATAAACTTTCAGTACATATTCAATATAGTTCCTGAACTATATGAAAATATTTAATGTTATCCTTAGTCTTGAATTAATGAAAGGACAACATTGAGGGACCATATTGCATATTTGGCTAATATTTAGAAAGTACATTAAACAAATTAAGAGTTTAATGATCAAATTGCATGTTAGACCAAAATCTAGAAACTGTTTGTGTTATTATCCCTTAACTTAAAAATAAATAAATAAATAAAAGAACCTAATGGTACGTTTGGTTTGACTTTTAGGAAAAGTTTTTGGGCAAATGCAAATGACTTTAAGGTGAATGAGTGTTTGGTAAATTGTAAGTACCTATGAGCAAAAATAATGTTTTAAGAAATTATATTTATAAAGGACTTTTATTATAAAAAAGAAAAAAAGAAAAAATCCAGTTGGTTGACTAAGAGCAGGTGGTCACTGGCAATCCAAATCTGTTGTTGGCGGTTGTCTTTTGAGATTGTAAGATCTTAGGCAGCCCCCAAATACCATTGGGGAGGGTTGCCTAAAGTCAGGTGGTACTTGGTGAGGGTCGCGTGACCCAAGTGAGAGCCGCTTAAGGTAGTGCGCCCTAGGTGAGGGCCAACTTAGTAGCGCAACCCAAGGCACCCCTCACCTAGGTTGCACGATCCTTGCTAAGGTTGTGGCAACCTAAATGGCATGGCCCCTCGCGACCCAAATCATGTGGAGGTTGAGCAACCCCCCAACGATGGTCACCATGACTACGTTGGCCTCTCTCTAGCTCATCACCAACCCCTCATAGCCTCGTGTAATTACGCTAGCCATCCTCAGTGAAGAAGATGAATAGTCATATACGAGGGCAAAATCGGAAAAACAAAAAGTCGATGAGGATAATTTCAAAAGATTTTTTTTTTAGTAACTCTCCCAACAGCTTGTCGAGAATGCTGAAATGCTTGTGATAGTCTTATATTTGTCTTGAGCTTTTAGCCTTCTAAAGGCCTGCTTTGGATGCCTGATGAGGAGGCTTGGAAATGCCCTTCCCAAACACAAGCACAATGAAGGGTGAGTTTAAGAAGGCTTTTGGGGAAAGTCTTTGGAGGAAATGCGAATGCCATTAATTTAACAGAGTTTTCCCAAATACAAATTATGTTTGGTAAATTGTATCGTAAAAGTCTATTATGAAATACCTTTGGGCAAAATAATATTTGAAAAAATTATATTTGCAAAAGATTTTTGTTCTTAAAAAAAAAAAAAGAAAAAAAGAAGAGCCAACCTCCTTGCAAAGGTCACTAGGGCTGCGCGATCTAGTTGCGGCGACCCCCGTGCAATGGTTGCGGAGGCCTAGGCTATGTAGCACGGACACTCTCCGGAAGCGTTCGTGTCGTGTCCGACACTCCGACACGTGTCCGACACGCTCCGACACGTCCCGACACGCTCCGACACGCGGTCAACGAGTGTCGAAAAATCCGACACGTGGTCAACTCTTTCCGACACGCTCCGACACGCGAGTCCAGAATTCCGACACGCGATTCCGACACGCACGGGATCAATTTTAAAAATTTATAATACTTGAGGGGTCAAAATATAAATATACACAAAAGAAGTAATAAAATTGCTATAAATATACACACATGGGGTCAATTTTTTTTTTAGTTTTATTTTTTTAGAATTGTTTTATTTTTTTTAAAGTCTTTTACTCTGAAAGAAGTAATAAAAAATGCTATATATGATTAATAAATAAATTTAAAAATATCATTTCAGCATTTTTCTTTAAACAATGTTTTTTTCCTCTAAGTTTTGTGTATTATTGTAACAAATTATATTAATGAATGATATTATTTAATATTTTTTGTGTAAATTAATTCTAGGCTATTATTATTATTATTTATTTATGTATTATATATAAAAATATATTTAATATATAACGTGTCGGAACGTGTCGAAATTATCTATTTTTTAGAAATGACGTGTCGACGTGTCGTGTCGTGTCGTGTCACGTGTCACGTGTCCGTGTCGGTCTACATAGGGCCTAGGTCGCGATGTAGGTCGTGGTGACCCTCATTGGACTATCTATCCTTCGCCAGACCACCTATCCTTCTTCGGCAACCATGTGCAAATGCTAGTCTTGCTCAACAAAGATAAGGGAAGAAGATGAAGATGAACAATCATCAAGGGCAAAAATGAAAAAAACAAAAGGTTAGTGAGAATAATTTCGGGAGAATATTTTTTTTACTAGCCTAAGGCTAGTATGTCGAGAATGCGCAAATAGCCTAGGGGCTGCCATGAATTTTTAGCTTTTTGAAGGCTTGCGTTTGGGAAATGTAATTTAAAAAAAAAAAATCAAATACCATTTATTTGGCCCAAGAGGTCTACGGTTCCAGACGCATCCAAAGTGACACTTTTGAAACGACGATGTGTAAAACCTCCGACAGTCGTCCAAGACAAGAAAAGAAGTTTGAAAACAAAAAGCCCAAAAAGACATGTTAGAGAGAAGGACCCTCGAAGCGGTCCCACTCGAAATCGTCAAATTGCCGGGATCATTTCACCAGCTCTATATTAGAACTTTGTCTTTCTTTGAACTCGGCTCTCTAGAATTATTTAATAGATATTCATGGGTCTACCATATAGTGACTACCCTCATCGGCAGTCGTATGCTGATGAATGTGAACATAGCGTTTTTCCATGAGTAGTTAGTCTAATCCTGTCCACTACAATTAGGGAGATTTGTTATAACAAAGCTGCAGCAGTCAATTTGTGTACCTGTCAGTAGAAAATTTAAAAACAAATAAATCAATAAAAGAACTCTTTTTTTTTTTTTTTTTTTTTTTATGCGTGAATGCCGAGAATGCTGCAAAGTCCAAGATAGCCTCATACTTGGCTCGGGCTTTCAATCTTCCGAAGGCTTGTTTTTCCTCAATGATGTTTACAAAAAATTCTTCCAAACACCATTTTTAGCCTAAGAGGCTTTGGACGCCTCAAGGATAGGCCTCGACATTCTGAAGGAACTTTGAAGAAAAAAATACTAGGTGTTTGGTTTAGCATTTGGAAGTTTCTTTGGGTGGGGACTTATTTTGGGCTTTCAATATTTTGGAAATGCGAGTCCACATCTACTGTTTATTCATTGACCTTTTTTTTTTTTTTTTTTTATTTTACTGAGCATCTTCCCCATACCCCAATTGCCGATGGCCAAATCTGGGTCTGCGCGACCTCAAGCGGTGTCTTGAGGTCGCACGTCGTGCGACCTTTGGCCCCAGGTCATGCAAGCTAAAGGCGGCATCACTTGCGGTCATGCGACCTTAGGTAGTCTCGCCGGCAACTAGATCTTGGTTCATGCAACCTCGGCCAGCCTCGTCGGCGGTCATATTTGGTCATCGGTGATTGGCCGTCGTTAATTAGCAATGGAGTTTCATTGGATTTTATTTTTATTTTTATTTTAAAAAAAATATAAAAGCTTTTTGCAAATGTTGAATTTACCAAATAGTATTTACACCAAAGTCACTTTCTACCCTTTAAATTATAATTTGCCAAAAGTTTAAGCATTTTCGAAAATCTCTTTATTTCAAAGTATTTGTATTTGGCCAAAAACATTTATCTAGAACGGGTAGAAAAGGTCCTTCCCAAAAGGGAGCAGGATGAAGTGACACCCATGAAACGGCGACGTGTAGAACCTCCGGCAGCGTACGAGACAAGCCGGGAAGTTCGAAAACGAGAAAGCCCAAGAAGACATGTAAGAGAGAACAACCCTCGAAGCGGTCTCACTCCAAATCGTCAAATTGGCGGGATCATTTCACCGCCCGTATATAAATCTCCCCCGTTCATCGAAACCATCCGCCGTCTCTCTGCAGCAAGCCGCCGCTCGGAAGGTCCAGAAAGCGAGCGGCGATGGTGGCGGCGATGCCAGGATTGCGACGGTGACGGCGCGGAGGAGGAGGAGGAGCCGCCGCCGTTCCCGTCCGAGCTCGAGCGCTTCCCCCGACGGAGCCGCCGGGGATGAGGAGATCGCCCGGCACCTTCCCGATGCTGACGGGGAGGGAGAGCCTGGTCCGCCTGATCGGGAAGCGCCGGCGGTTCCTCCCCAATCGCCACTTGCTCCTCTCCTCCGCCTCTGCTTTCCAGGTAGAAGCCGCGATGGAGGACGCGTTGGCCCCCCTTTTCATTTCCCTTTTCTTTTTGTATTTTCTTTTTTTGGCGTGACGGTTTCTCCGGATTTGATTGGTTGGTGCTTTTGGAGAGATGGCTGATGAATCATCGGTCGACCTTGTGTTTTGGCAGAGCTGTCTGAATCTGGGAACTGACGGGAGTGGAAAGATTGTGTCTTTGGAGGGTCGGGAGGGATTGTCGTTCCCGGAGCGTGAAGTGAAGGATTCGGGAGATGGGGTTGAGATTGGAGAGTGTGCATCGAAGACGCCGGCTTCTGATTGGGTGACTTGCCCTGTTTGTGGGAAGATAGTCCGCGGGGGGATTACGGCATCAATTTGCATTTGGGTAGGCCTTTTCTTTGTTTCATCCATCGTCCCATTTCTTGATTTGCCAAGCATGATTTGAGAATATAGGAGTTAGGTGGCATTCTTCACTTTCTCCGAGTTTGGCTACTGTATTTCTCTACTTTCGAGCGCATAGATTTGACTCTAACACGATACAAGCCTAATACAGTTGAGGGAAAAAATAGGGGTTGCTGGTGTTACTAGATTTCCATGTGCCGAATGTTTAGTTTACTAAATTTCTTATCACGTGGAGTCGTGTCTGCATAGTATAAAACTCTGTTTATAGCGCTGTTAGCTTTCCAATTGTCTTTCTTTGGTTATTTAGCCTCTGACTCATTACTTCCAGATACATGCTTGACCAGAGGAACCAAAAGGAAAGTGACCCAGCGCACACTTTTGCAGTTAAATTTTTCTCCACGATTGAAAGTTCAGGTTTGCCCTGTTGAGTCAGACTTGGAACAATCAGCTGTTGATGTAGTTTGCAATAATCCCCATGGAGATTCAGTTAATGGAGGGCATGAGTTTGACAGGGTTGAAAATGGGGATGGTTTCCCTGAAAATGGGGATGGCTTGCTTCTAAATGGCTGTGTTAGAAGTCTTGGCAGTGAATGCCAAATAGCTAGGAAGGTCAGGTCAGCCTCGCTGTCTCCCAAGAAGGTGGCTACTCACTGTGATATCAGTGTTGATAACGAGGATATATTTGGGACAGTTGTTGATACATTTATTGTTGGTCGCAAGTTTAGTGATGAAAAGGAGTTAAAACTTGGGATGGCAATCTCCCTTTTGAGAGAACCAGAAAATGTCAAGGATCCAAGCGCGATCAAGGTCCGTATAACTGTGGATGCATTTTAATGTGATTTCACTTGCTTTGTCTTTCTTCTAGTGATAGACTGCTTGGTTTTCTTGAATCAGGTTCTATCTGCTGATTCTGGATGCTCCCTTGGTTATCTTCCCCGTTCCTTGGCTCAATATGTATCGCCACTTATAGAGAAGCACTGCTTGAGTTTTGAGGTATGGTATTTCTTAGCTACACAGGAATATGTCGACTCAATATCTCTGTACAATCTTCTTGCATTTTTTTGTCTGTTTTTCTACTGATATTAAATTGCATGAGATGTTTTTGTTTTTTGAAAATTTATTGATAACGGTTGAAGACAAGTTCATTGGGTTGATGTAAATGTTGATGGGTAGCATGGTGGATGGAGAATGTGAATCTAAGTGGTTGCTGGAGTCCAGTTAGTTAAATGTGAAATTGAACCGTGGAATGGAGGATAATGCATGGTGGAAGCTTATGAGGTACAGTTATTTCTGTCAAGTCTTTTTTAATGCCGAGGTATGGATTCCCTTTAGTGTACCTATCTCCCCGGAAATGGTTCGGGAATGTGACTCCCTTGATCAGTCACCGGAAATTGTTTGGAAACCTGACTTCCTACCTGGTGCTGGAGATTTATGTAGGGTGAACTCTTACCATTCCTAACCTTCAAAGTAGGAATAAGAACATGAGAAATGGATGCTAGTTGTGTGCTACGCTTTAATGATTAGTAAATTTCTCCATGTTTGTGTTTGAGAATGACTGTCTTGCTTTGGCAATGTCGAATATGTATGTAAAAAGAGGCATAATTGGCAGGCGATAGAATTTGGGCTTGGAGTTGCATGTCTGTCATGAAGGAAAAGAGAATACTGCTTCTGTTATCATCCATTACATTGCTTCGATTGAGCTTAGACAATGAAACCTAGGGCCTTCGCAATATCAAACTAAGTGTTATTGTTTAAGCACATTTGGGGATGCTTCATGAGTTTTCTTCTCAGTTTAAATATATACTTCATGACAAAGATTGAGAGAGCATGTAAAAAGTTTCTTTGGTCTGATGCCATTTTTCTCTCTATGGCATGCTGCTTTTAGAAATGCTCTCTTTATGGATGCTATGCTCTCTGGTACCTTTTAGGCTTTTACATTACATTTCTTTGATTGAGCTAGAACAAAGAATCTAGGGCCTTCGCAATATCAAACCAAGTATTGTTGTTTAAGCACATTTGGTGATGCTTTATGAGTTTTCTTCTTGGTTTAATTATATACTTCATGAAAAAGATTGAGAGAATAGGTAAAAATTTTCTCTAGTGTGTTGTTATATTTCTCTGTGTGGCATGCTGCTCCTTTAGAAATGCTCTCTTTGTGGATGCTGTGCTCTCTGGTACCTTTTACCTTATGGTAGAAAAGGGGGGGAAAGAGGCAATCACAAGAGGACTCTAGACTTGATGCATTGCTTTTTAAAGGTTAGCTCAACCCACTACGTGTTTTATGCAGGGAAGTGTGACTTCTCTTCCAAACCATAATCATGACATCGTTCCCATAAAGATATGTTGTCATGGGACGATACCACGTGGTGAGGGGAAGCATGATGATGTCGATGGTATCAAATGTTTGTGGACAAGTATTTTGCAAGAAGTTGAAGCAGCGAGGAAAAATCCACCCAGTATGACAAAATATCAACAGAATTTCAGTCTACTAATACATGAGGTCTTAATCAGAAGTTCTAATCTTTTTACAGATGATGAGAAACTGTTCATGGGTATGGATTTCAGTACTTAATGTCATCAGCATCTGTCTGCTACATCCTTTTAAAAAGGTTATAACCCCATATCTGTTTTTGCAGAATCATTCACTTCACTTTTGCATGATAGTCAGAGGCTTTTTGTCCGGCTTTATTCACGGAAAGGTTCTTCCCTCTATTTGATGTTTATGTTTAATTTAACAAATTCGTTGGGCATACTATTATAAATTGGCTCCACATGTATGTTGGCCAGCAATAAGATTATGAAAGTCATCATCATTATGTTGATTTTTTTGCTTTTCCTTTTATCCAGCGGAACTTCAATCCAACTTGCTATTCACTGCTCGTTTTATGGCCATTTTTGTCATATGCTTCTTCAATGCGTTGAATGATTCAAACCGGTTAGTGTTCATTGTTTCTGGACCTTTTGGAACTTATTCTGCACAACTGTCTTACTGCAGGGCCATGGTTCCGGTTGTCCAACATTTCCTATCCGGAGATCTCTGATGCTCTGCAAGCTGTCAATGAGCTCTCTGGTTATTTGGAATGTTCATTTGTTTAGTACATGCAGACATCTAAATAACAGTTGCTGATTAAATTCTGTCTTTTCCAATGCAGGGAAAGGATATGTGGTTCCATTTGATTGTGCAGAAGGCCTACAAACAGATGAAATGATGGGTATCTTAAGAGTGCTTACTGTTTCTGAACTTCGTGAGATCTCCTGTATACCAAAGAAGGTCTGCTCGTGTTGTTTGTCCTGAATATACAGTCTCAATGTTCTAAGTATGCAAATGATTGTGTAGTGCCACTTTTTGGGGCAAGAAGAAAACGTGAGAGCTTATGTGACATCCTTCATGAATTAAGCAAGGAAAAACAAATACCCTAAATAAATCCATTTGTACTGATTTTTTTGCCTTTGAGTCATATGTCAAACAAGCTGACATTTGATTACTTAATATCCATCTGTTGAGTCCAAGTGAGACATAAATTAGATGAAGACAGCAGGGGTTTCTTGATGATAAAATAATCAATATGTTGAAAAGATTTAGTTAGTTGTTTTTCTTCCCCTCGTACACGTTTCTGGGGAAATTATATAAATTTGCACATTCTTCAAGAGGCAGTCCAAACTTTTGGTTTTGGATGAAATCACTTGAGATTTGTAAGTAGTGTTGGTACATTAGTTCCACCTTGACCAATGCATAGATTAGTTCCTTGGAATTAAAACTCAGCTTAACTTGGTCTTAATCCTACTTTGTATGCTCTTTCTTTGCATTTCAGATGCCTTTTATTATGCCATTTAGTAGTTTCTTCCGTTTGGTGCCGCACAGCTTCAGTTAAGTTATAGTGTGATAATTGTCTAATTAAGCTGCCTCAGCAAGAACCCCTTTCACATAAGTCTGGTCTGGCTGAATTCATTTTCACATCCTTATATGCTGTACAGGTTTTCCATCTAAAATGGAGCATTTTGGATGGGTCTTTCTAAAATTGGCTGCACCCGCAGTTTATGCTCCAAGAGCTAGTTGGCTTTCGATGACCACACAGTCAAAATTAACTATGTGGACAGATACGGGCCAGATATTTTATCCATTCCTTAGGATATTAGTATGAATTCTGCTTGGCCAGCACAAGGTCTTTTTTTTAAGTGATGTGACGTGTATATGTCATTTTTCGATCGGGACGATATCGACCATGAAGTTCCACATGTTACTGTTTTCCTCAATTTGTTGGATTCTGAGTATTCATTTTGTGGCCTGTGTATGCTTCTTGTGCATCAGACAATCAGATACATCTATAAATGCACAGTGTGTTTATTAGCTCATATTGGTTAACAAGCATGCCCACGTGTGATCCTTTCAGACTTTTTGGCAGCCCAACATCTGATTCCTTGAAGTGCACCAAAGAGATTAGGATCCAATGACTTAACTTTGTTTGTTACGAGGAATAGTTATGCTTTTGCAGCACATTCCAGCATGAACCATAAGTTCTCTACCTTTCCCTATATAAGAAGGAGTTGACCAGAGGATGGCAAACTCTAGAGCCCACACGTTCCCACAGAATATGCTTGTTAGGTTTCCTAATATCTCTTGCCAGCTAAGCCATAAAAATGTCAAATATAGAGATGAAGTAAAAAAGAAGAAGGATAAAGCTTTAGGATCTTTAAATGAGCTGTACTTTTCTATTTTGCTATTCTTCCTCCAAGTAATATTGGTGTGAGGGCATCCCCTTAGTCTTATGGGGAACCAATTTTTTGCTAGCAACCAACAAGGATGCATCTTTTGGTTAGAGAATGAATTAGAGGAAGAATATGGAGAAACTTAATGAAATTTCAACTAACTTCTATATGACATCAAAGAAGAGTTCAACCTGATGCTATATTTATGTCCTAGTGTAAAATTTCATCTAAATTCTATGAGCTTTGTCATTTCCAGTTCACAGAAAAGTTGCAATAGTTTCTAGGGATTTTGTCGAGCAGTCGATGCTTGTTATTGTTTAGAGGTGAGCATGTTTCCAAGGTAGAATCGGGAACTTGAGAATAAGACTGGTGGGAACCGGTTCAGTTCTAGGTTCTAGGATATGTAGGGTAGGTTCTAGGTTCTAAAAATTGGGGAACTTATTCCGACAGGTAGGTTTTAGGTTCTAGGTTCCACTTAGAACAAGTCTTTGTGTTTTGTCTTGTTTCTATGTCTTTGCGCGATTCTGCAATACTCCATGGTGTCCAATTATGAGTGTAATTTGAAACCACTAGTTTGAACTTCCATTTTCGGCGATATCTATGATTGAGACTTTTAATTTACTTTGTTAATATTTTATAATTTTCATTTATCTAAATATGAGTTGTAATTAGTGGATTGTAGCAAATGGTGGTCATTAGAGGTGATGATTCCCTGTGATAATTTGATTAAGAGTACAGATGGAACCTAGATAAACTTTGGAACTGATCTTGAATCTGTGACAGGATAGCTTCCAGTTTCTAGGCATGTAGGGTAGATTCCAAGTTCTAAAAATTAGAGAACCTGTCCCAATGGGCAGGTTCTAGGTTCCACTTGGAATTTGGACGGAACCTAGAATCCCTCAGCCCTACTGTTGTTACATTCTTTGAATATGGGCTTAGATTGCAGAGATAAGGTTTTAGTTGCAGTTTTTGTCAGGAATTTTTTAATGTGAAAAAGGAGGATAGAATTGCAACTTGATTTGAACTTACATCATGGGCAAGTTGATGTTTGTGCTGGCATAGGAAAACCTTTTAGAAACGAAATTTTCAGCTGTAAACTGAATTCTGTATCAGTTTGGCATGTTATTTCTTCCTTATCTGATGGAGTCTGCCTTATGCCTTTTGGATTTGATGGAGGAGGTTTCAGAAAGGCAGCCAGAATTCAACAAAGAAGGATCTTATTGCATCTGCTCTATGTTTGTATAGAGATGGATTATGGTACGACTAGTTTCAGGTGATGGTATTTACTGGCTTGTTAGCTGAGTATATGAGTATTTACTTCATTCTTTATTTTTGATCTTCCGCATCTAGCCCAGTTCTTCCAAGTATGCTTCTGGATAAAGCTGGTGTGTGTGTAAAAATATCCCCGAGAGCTGAAACTGTCTTCTGGCGTGCTGAGGTACTGGCATGCCATCTTCTGACAGATTTGGTGACCCTAATTATCATTGTAGTTGGCATCTGACCTAAGTCTCTATTGGCAGAGAATTTTCTTCCTGAATGGAGAACAGGATCTGTCTACATTTCTTCTAGTTGATCTGGGAGCAGTCAAATATCCAACTTACAACTGCACAAATTCAGAACAAATTTTCTCTTCTCAAAGTCGCCTCCTAGATTATGAAGAGGTCCTTATTTCTTTTGGTGCCACTATGATATGTGGACTTTGATTGTGTTTATTACATGGGATCTGTGCATGTGGCAGGCTATTGAAGTAGCACAGTTGATGGATGAGTCACTTGATCAGAATGACGCAGACCAAGTGTTGAGATGTTTAAAGATTGCAGACTCTCGTGTGGATCTTCCTTCTGAAAATGTATCTAGATCATCCATTTCAGGTTCAGAAGCTGCCTTTATTTCATGCTTCACAGCTTCTTGGGTCTACTCCAAGGTGATTTTGTTAGGAATCTCCTATCTTGAATGTGAACATAGGTATGGATTGAGCAATGAATCTGATGCTTTTTGCTTCCTCTTGAATGTGCCACTCCAGTAGTGAAATTAAGACATGTAATTGTAATGGTTTTGTTAAGTTACTTCCATTAGTATGGACCTTAATTATTAATTTGTGAAGTCGACAATTGTCATTACTAATGTTTTAGCAAGTTCGATTGTGACTTCTTGAAGCATTGGTGGTGAGAGATGAAGAGGCTAGTATTAGTATAGTTGACGGTTGCATATTTTGCCACACGTATTGGATCATATGCTCTAAGTATTCACTTTAGACTAGGTTTTGGCTGATTGCCTTTGATTCCATTGGCCCCCTTTTTCTAAAGATAAGCTGAATGCTTTAATTTAGACCATCTTAAGGAGACTATTTTCATGCTTAGGTACCAAGACGCAATAAATCTACTGAAGCGGCTTTTAGACTGTTTTATATCTGATGGAAGGAGAGGATACTGGACTGTAAGGCTGTCTATTGACTTGGAGCATCTGGGATTCCTGGATGAGAGCCTTTCAGTTGCAGAGGATGGTCTCTTGGATCCATGGGTGCGTGCTGGTTCAAGGATAGCACTGCAAAAGCGGGTTCTTCGCTTAGGAAAACCACCGAGGCGCTGGAAAATTCCCCGTTCCTTTGAGATAACAAAATGGAAAATTAAGGAAGTAATGGGACTATTGCTTTTTTAAAGAATCAAAACTTTGGAGGAGTTTCTTCAATTATTAAAGCCTTAACTATGTTAGTTTGCAGAACTTGATCTTATAGGCATTGATATTGTTTCATTTGGTCATTGATTAGGTTCATGTACAAGGGAGACCTTTGAACCGTGAAATGGGGAAAAAGAGCAGGTTCTATGGAGAAGATGGAGAACAATGCGGAGTTGAGCAGCTTGCTCTACAGTATTATGCCAATGAAGGAGGATGCTGGAGTGGAGTTCATACGGAGAGTGGCATTTGGTTGACCATTTTTGGGCTTCTTATGTGGGATGTTATTTTTTCTGACGTACCGAATGTCTTCCGCACGAAATTTCAGGTATGTTGAAATTACAAGTTTATTTAACCAACATTGGACAGTTCATTTGATTGTTATTATAGGTGTGGAGTCCATAAAGTAATTGTACGTGCTACCCTAGCTTACAACCGGTAGAATATCATTGCATGGGTTAAGGAAATATTCTTTATATGAACTTATCGGGAATGGTTCTAATCATAAGTCTTTTTCATTGACGATTGGATATTCTTTTCTCTAGACGGCTCCTTTGGATTTGGAGACAGATGGCTTTTATCTAGCAAGGAAGGGCCTCATAGAGACCCATCTGCAAAATATTCACGACGGCATGGCTGAGGAGATTCTTATTACATCATGGGAGTCACACGTAGGAACTGCATGCCGTGGAGTTAACTGGGATCGGCATTCACTCTCAGAACTGCGTGCAGCTGTTACTTGCGTTGGTGGACCTTGTTTGGCCTCTCTTTGCCGGCTTCTCTCTCAGGATTACCGTAGCTGGTCTAGTGGGATGCCAGATTTGTTATTGTGGCGCTTTCATGGAGAATATCGAGGCGAAGCGAAGCTTGTTGAAGTAAAAGGTCCAAATGATAGACTCTCCGAACAGCAGCGGGCATGGCTATTCATTCTGATGGAATGTGGGTTCAATGCCGAGGTATGTAAAGTAACGCCTCCACTGCCGTTGGAGCCAAATACTCAAAATATCAGCTGAAAGCCCAAAAACAGTAATTGGGATGGAGAGTTCCATTATTCATTCATTTTTCAATATATAGATTCGATTCTATAGCTTCATGAAAGCAAGCACATTCCAGATCTCTTGGAAAGTTGTTTGCTATATAATCTCAAAGTTGCAAGATGTATTGAAGGGCAACGTGTTTCTTATGTTTAATCAGTAACACCAATTGTCAAAGCTGAGTTCTATCCGATTTTATCTAAAACGGGAATCATCATTTTTTCCTGTCGAAATTATTTTCAGCATTTCTCAATTAAAGATTTTCTTTACCAAATTATCGTCTCAAATTAATTGGTCTTCTCCCCCAGGACTACGAGTTCATCGCCATTAAATCTTGAAAATCAAGAAACGCTCTGCTAATGCTTTGAATTAGCGTCCTTGAAGGAATGCCTTCACTTCCACTCTAGCCTCGGCTCTCCTCTCTCTCTCTCTCTCTCTCTCTCTCTCTCTCACATTAACGTCAACCCAACCTTTTTCTCAATGGGAGGAGTTAGTCCTAAGAAAAACAAAGGGAAAACTGATGGGGAAAAAAGGGGGAGAGAGAGAATAATATTCCCCAAAACGGTTGCTTAATCCACAAAAGAGGCAAATGAAGACGAACGAGCCCACCAAAAGGACCATAGAAGAGCTTATAATATTGCATGGAGAGAATTATGACAATTTTAATGATTATGTAATAAGAGTAGGTCTAAACTCTGATCCAACACATGATTGGTCTCAGCAATGTTAGCAAATTATAAAAGAGGAGGGGGGTGTTGTGAAGTTGATGCAGCTTAACCACTATTTCCAACCCACTCCATAATAATTGCCCTCCCTCCCTCCCTCTCTCTCTCTCTCAATCCAAAGTAGTTTGGTGGGTTCTTTGCAATTCCTGCACGAAGATCATTCTAGCTTGCCCTTAAAGCCAGAAAGGGTCATGTTGTAACAGATATATTCCCACTTGCTTGCACTGCATGATACCAATTGGTTCCTCATTGTATCCATTCCGACACAAGAAGGGTGTGTTCGCGCTGGGTTCGTTCCTCCTCCCCTCTCTCTCCTCCTCTCTCTCTCTTCCTCTTGGCTGTCTCGGGTGTCGGAGTGATGAAAGATCGCTCGGAACGATTTATGGTCCTTCCTTTCAACATCGGCTGCGCTTCTCTCTCCAGCGTCGCCGTGAACGCAACATGTCAGCCGGAGAAGCAGAAGCCGGAGTCACTCGACGTCGCCGCCGTAGCAAGTAAGACCTCTCTCTCTCTCTCTCTCTCCCTCTCTCTCACGCACAGACAAATGGTTGGTTGACTCGGTTCTGTATTAATTAATCTGCCATGGTCTATAAATGAAGATTGGTTTTAGGTACTCGCTTTCTCATGTCTCCTGCATTTTCTTATTCATCATTCCTTCGTGGTGGGTTGGGCTATCAATCAATCTTTCAAGCACATCTTCCCTGTTTTTTTTCTTGTTTAGCCTTCCCCAATTAGAGTTAACTTTGGCAAGCGAGGTCCTGTTTAATGCACGTGGGCGGTGCGATTTGAATGCATTCTGAAGATCAGCCGGTTGCGATTTGAACGCATTCCGAAGATCAGCCGAGTCGGAAATTGGGACATGTCACGTTATAAAGAAAAATAATTTTAGTGTCCAAAGAATGTAGAATTTCAGGTCAGATTCTTACATACCGTGCATAATGCATTAGTAAACCTTAGTAATGTCAACGACAATCATGTAGCCCGACTTGCTTTGATCAAATTTTGGAGGTATTGATCTAGTCTTGAAAGCTGATTCAAGATATTTAACTTGATAACAACCCCATATTAAAAAAAGATATCACAAAACAAACATATGGGCTTTGCCGTGTTTACAAAATGAACAATATCTTTTTAATTAAGTAACCGCATCTCGTGATGGATGTGTTTAGCAATTGTCGTGTTGTATCACGGGCAGTTGGGATTTGATATTTTACTGGGAAACTTGTCATTGGTTCTTGCTTTTGTGTAGAAGGAAGACAAAATGGAGAAGCTGGACCCTCCAAAGAGAGACCCAAGGTTTCTCACGGCTACCCCACTTCGTCAAAACCTAACACCAACTTTGGATTTTGGCAGAAGCTGAGGAAAAGCATCAAAAGTTTCACCCGATTATTTGGTAAGTACATTCACATGCTTGGATCTAGAATTGTCCACCTAATTTGCCCCGTCTTGCTAGTGTTGAATTTCTATGTGAAGTGGAATCTTGAACAATGGATAGATATCATGTTGACTCTCTTTGTAAGTTTACTCTTCAATAAAAGACTAGCGCTTGCCCAATAAGAACTTGTCACGTAACTTTTGAGGATTAATACGACACTATCTTTAGAAATTGTAGATTCATTGTGCTCATCACTTCGGCCCCTCACAACATATCGACTAATAACCTGGATTCATGTCATTCATCAGCTCACATCTTCTCTTGCTCTCAGTTTATAGAGAAGAGGGGGAGATGGAGGAAATAGAAGTGGAGATGGAAATCGGGTATCCGACCGATGTGAAGCATGTGACTCACATCGGACTGGACGGATCCACGCACACTGACCCAGTTAAAGAGTGGGAGAACCTGAACAACCCGGAGATCCTTGCCTTCCCTTCACTTTCTTTGAAGCAATTCGAGTTTGCCATGGCGGCACAGACAAATCATCACCTTAGTGTTGATCCTGCCAAGTTCTAATCGATACAATGTTGCTGGAAAGTTTCGAGTTGGGCACGCAATTCCCATCATTGATGTTCTTGAACAAATGTGGTTTGTATGTAAGATTTAGGGGGGAATTCATGTTTGCAAGAATACTACTTTTGTTCAGCTCTATTTCAAAGTGTTTTTGTTTTTAAGGTAGCAAGTTATGACCACTGTTTTTCCCCCTTTCTATGGAAGCGTGGGATATTGTTGATTTTTCAGATTGGACTGTTGATTTGAAGTAACTATTTTGTGGGACAACACTTCCAAAAAAAAAAAAATAGAAATGAAAAAATTATTAACATATGATTAAGGTGAGTTTGTTTTATTGAAGATTTCATAATACAGGAAAATCTTTCATGAAAATCATTTTCAAGGAATATAGCTATTTTTTTTTATTAGCGATTATAGAAAGTGATTTCATTCTTAATAGAAGGGGAAGTGGTTTTTCTTCAATTTAAGCTTATTACTTTCAAGTTATGTAAGGAGAATAATTTTTCGTCATGAAAAGTTAGAAAGTAATTTCCCAAAAATAGTTTTCTTTTGAACAAACAGACCTTTATATTTTTAATTAGCAAATTTATAGTGGAAGAAATAACATAATTCCAATGTTTTACCTCTCTCTCTTCCCTCTCTTCCATTCTAACTAATGCTATTGCCGTCACCGTTGCCACCACCGCCATCCTTAATTATTCACCGCCACTTTGACGATCAACGTAGACCTAATCCAATGATATAATCTAAAGTTGATTTATAATAAGGTCAATCTTTCTTTTTTATTTGATAACATAGAGACTAAACCCACTTTGTTAGTGAATAATGTAAAATCTGTCTGCCGTTCAAATGCTACCACTTTGGTCTTGGAAGATTTAATTTCTATCATGATGATGGAGAGAACACTTTTTTCACATTTAAAACCCATGTACCTTTTCTTAAATTGATATAGAATTTAGTAAAACTCAAATACCAGCTCGATATTTTACCTCTATTACGAAGATAGGGAAATAAATACATATATAGTATAAATCCAACACTCTATTTACAATAATATTTTATTAAATTTATCCACAAACTTATTAAGTCACACAAATTCTTGTGTCCTCATCATAAATGCTAATAAAACAAATTTAATAAAAGATTCAAACTTCAAACACTTATGAAAAGAAAATTTCATGAGAGCCTATGCTTATATCTAAAATAAACTACACTCACGAATAACAATGAATAATTGAATATATATAAAAATCATAGATCATAAGAAGAATTAGAATAACTCTTTGGCTAAAACTTTGGAAATCCTGGACCAAAGTTGAGGAAGCCAGAAAAGAAAAAAAAGAAAGAGAGAGAGAGATAGTCACTGCTGGGTCCTAATTAGGGTTTCCAGGGTCTCTCTCTTCTTCTCTCTTTCGTTACTCCTCTCTCCCCAGTCGACGCAGACACCGCCGGAGTCCGCCGCCGCCGCTCCTCCTCCTCCTTCCCGTCGCCGACAGATTCGCCGCCACCAAAGGCCTCTCGCTTCTCTCGATCATGGCGAATCGTAAGCATCGACACGCTCACCTCTCTCTCTCTCTCTCTCTCTCTCTCTCTCTCTAACTTTTGCGCGCGTTTATCGATGGCAGCATCGGCGGCGAGATCCTTCCTTCAAGTGGCGGCCACCGAGGAGGTCACCCCGCCTCTCAGGGTCGTCCAAATTGAGGGTCTGGTATGTCCTCTCTCTCTCTGTCTCTCAAAAAAATCGTTTTTTTATTCCCATGGAACCTTGAAATTGCCTCTGAGCTATGCTGCTTGGCCGCTAGAAACGAATTTTTTTTTTTTTTTTTTTTTTTTTTTTTTTGGTAGTGGTGGGGGCGTTATAGACGATAATCACGGATGCCCGGATGGGTTTCGTGTGATTTCTTGCGATGTTTCTCGTTCGACGAGCTTCCGGATTTGTCTCTGATGTAGTATGAATGTTATGTGGGGCAGGTTATTCTGAAGATAATCAAGCATTGCAAAGAGTTCTCTCCTTCCCTCGTCACGGGGCAGCTGCTTGGTTTGGATGTCGGCAGTGTCCTTGAAGTCACCAATTGCTTCCCCTTCCCGGTTAGATTCTGCTTTTAGTGAAATCACGTGCCCTTGTCCGGTAAAGGGTTATCTTTTCTATTTTCTTATTTTGTGGAAACCTGTCAGATACGTGAAGAAGATGAGGAGATTGAAGCCGAGGGTGCCAATTACCAGCTTGAGATGATGAGGTGTCTTCGGGAGGTCAATGTTGACAATAACACCGTCGGATGGTGAGTTTGTAGCCTTCATATGTACAGGGTGTTTGTCTGTTAATTGACTGCTGCGAATGCATAAATGTGTTGTGTGGGTAATCCATGCTGTCACTTGTTTTTAGTAGGCTGTTAAGAAAATTTCTAGGGTCATTATTTTCTTAGCATAGATTTCCCTTGTCCCCAAGTGCCTACTATTATGTGCAGTGTGTTGAACATTGTTTTTCTCTTGTTTTTTAGGTACCAATCAACGTTGTTTGGTTCTTATCAAACGGTGGAATTGATTGAGACCTTCATGAATTATCAGGTATTGTTTCATTAGTTATCAGACTTGTATATGAAATTTTGTTTCACGCTGAAAGTCACATTTTTCAGATGTGTGAATTGCCATTTGATTTTAGCTGGGAGATTTGCATTATGAGGCTTATAATTGAAATTATGTGGGATGCAATAGAAGCTTAAAATTAAGAAGAATCACTGAAAAGTGGGTACATTGGCTGTAGATTTCTAAATGGGACAAATATAAGTACAGCTTGTAGCTCTATGGAATGATGTATCTCCAAAGCAGACCAGAAATATTGATAATATGGCAGTGTAATGAAAATGAGCTTCTAGAGATCACTAAATTTGAGATGATTGAAAACTTGTTGCAGCAGCAGACCCAGAAAATATTTTTAGCTCTTACAACTTTTTTATGCATATGTTACCCAGTAAGTTGGAAAATATCTTTTAGGATATATGGGGAGGCTTCAGTTATCACATTCATGTTAGTGTACCTAATCTGGATTAGATTCTTGTTTAGGATGTCCTCTTTTTGGTTAAATATACATAAGTTGTATGCATGGTGTATATATCTTGCTTTGGTTTCTTATTTACTTTTCTCATAGTAGTTAAGTGGGACGTTGTTCTGTAACAGCCAATATCATATATATATCTTGGTTTCAGCAGTTAATATATTGTTTCACCGACAGGAGAACATAAGGAGGTGTGTTTGCATAATATATGATCCTTCAAGATCTAATCAAGGTGTCCTAGCCCTCAAGGCCCTGAAGCTCTCTGACTCATTTATGGAACTATATCGTAACAATAACTTCACTGGAGAGAAGTATGACATTCTTTTCTGTATTAATTAGCAATGATGACATAGAAAGCATAAAACTGGTTGATGTGACATGATTTTCTAATTTTAGGTTGAGGGAGAAGAATTTGTCATGGGTGGATATATTTGAGGAGATACCGGTAAGATTCTCTCCTGATACTTATATTTTGGAGAATAGCAGTGCAGCTTAGCTTTATAGTATATTCCATTGTGTTGCTCTTTTGTATCCTCTCCATGACAAAAAGTATGTCATTCTTTGCATCTACCATCAAAATTTTATTGGCGACTTGTATTTTCGGAGCAGTTGTAATGGATTGATTCTCAAAATCAACAATGCAGCCTATAATTTTGCTGCTTGGTTACTTGTGATGCCAATTTTAATGAGGCAGCTCATCTATAGTAGTCATCTTTGGGCATTAGGATGTTTTTTCCCCTTTCAGTGATAGGCTTTCACCGAGACTGTTGGTCCTTCATCTCATTGTCGAAGGAGTCCCAATGTTACTTATGATTGTCTGAACACTTCAACACCCAAGTCCACCCGTGAATTCTAAAATCTTATCCAGCTTAATGCCTGATATTGGAGCAATCACACAATTATTTTCCTGCGTAACTTAATTTTCCATGCGTAACGTTCCAACTTGTCATTTTAAATATCAATTTGTTTTTATAATAGATGTTGGCATGAATGCTCAATGCTAGGATGATGGTCAACACCTCTGATTCTTGTTGCTGTTTCCTTCAATGTATTGCTTTCGTTTGGCAGATCAAAGTTTCAAATTCCGCTCTTATCAGCGCTTTCATGACAGAGCTTGAAGCTGATTCACCTGCCACTCAGGTAGTACTACATCTATATATCTTGCTGTCACATAAGGCTGCATGTGGATGTTCCATTGAACTATCTTTGGTTTTTGGTTCTTTTGTAGTGTGACTATGACCGGCTGAAGTTGTCAAGCAGTCCATTTGTGGAGAGGAATATGGAATTTCTGATTGAATGCATGGATGATTTATCAGTGGAGCAGCAGAAGGTTGGGGGTGCCTTTGATTTTTTACCTTTATTGTTGCATCTTTGTGATTTAGATTTTGATAATTTAACTTGAATGTTTCATTTTCAGTTCCAATATTATTATCGGAATGTATCACGGCAACAAGCGCAGCAGCAAGCATGGCTTCAAAAAAGAAGGTAACCGTTGGCAGAAGTTTTTTTGTCTTGCTCAGCAATCTTTTAAATCCAGTATTATTATGAAATATGCTTTGGGGAAAAAAAAAAAAAGAGGATGAAATTTTAGTTTCACTATGATTGTGAATTGTACGAGATTAGCATTTCATTTAAATGCGTGAGTATCAGGTCCGGGGTCTCTTTGCATGTGATTATCTTGGTGTCTGCCTGCCAGAGCAACTTCCTGGAGGTTTTCTATTTTTAAGGATGGAATATGCAATTGAATTTCTATGATGAGCATGGTCGAATTGCAAGATTGTGTCAACTTCATAAAGGAGTGCAATACTGTTAGTGAAGTTGTCGCATGATCAGTGCAATGAAGTCAATGTGCGAGTTTGACTTTCTTTTTTCTTCTCTCTTTTTCTTTAAGTAATAGAGTTGGCTACTTGAAGATTTTGGTAATGTCCAACTTTCAATGGGAAATATAAATTCATCAGAATATCTTTAGAATTGATACCTGAGCATTAGAGATGGATATTGTTGTAATTCCTCAATACATTTGATCATCAGAAGAAGCTTGAATGAAGCTGCATGTTTTGGATATTTTCCATGCTTCATTATTTTCTCTGGTCATTTCACTTTACATTTCATAAGTATCAATAATTGCACCGTGTTGTATACAGGTCTGAAAACATGGCACGAAAAGCTGCAGGAGAAGAGCCCTTGCCTGAGGAGGATCCATCAAACCCCGTCTTTAAGCCACTTCCTGAGCCATCACGCCTGGACAGCTTCCTCATAACAAATCAAATTTCCAACTACTGCAACCAGATTAATGGGTATGTCACTATAATCAAGTTGGGCTTGTGTATGAAGGTGGAAATTATGAGGCGGACTATCTGTTTCTTTAGTGGTTTCCGTGTTACTCTTATCATTTTTATTTTTCGCTAGTTAAATGCACATTAATCCTCATTTGCACCCCTTCTATCTGGCATAGACAGTGTCTTTGGGCTTCTCTAACTTCATCTTGTTGTCCATGGAAATGCAACAGGGTTGCTGGACAGAGCTTCAGCAGATTATACTTGATGAAGGCATTGCAGGAGAATTAATGGAAGATTGGAAGATGCTTTTTGATATAATCAGATGAGAAAGCGAGATATTTTGTGAGACAAAAGGGAGAGGAAATCAATGCATCTTCTTTTTTTATTCACTCGGTCCGTGTTGTATTCAATTAGTGGAATATAAATTTTGAGCATTAATTATCCGAATTGCTTGGAGTAAAGTGGAATACGATTGTATTGCTGCAGCTTGGCAGAAATAGGTTATCTTTTGTGCAGAGGATTTAGGAAAGACTTACAATTATCGTCTCAAAGGATGCCTTGAGTCTTCATTTTGCCCTCAAATCTTCTTTGTACGAACTTGGTAGTTGATCCATCCTGATTGAATTGCAATCTTTAATAACTTAAATAGAGCGTATAAAGAAACGAATATTGAATGGATTACGAAGTTGAATATGGGTTTGAGACCATGTTTGGCTCTAATGAACTTTATTTTTCCACGAGTCATTTTACGAGGTACAGTTCCTCCCAAAAGTCATTAAGGCGTAGAGTACACGAATGTTTGTGATGTTCACAGCTGTTTTATTTGTACCACTTCATTCACTCGAAAAACCTTTCTACGATGTGTCGGTGTCAAACGGTCCACCAATCATCCAAGTAACGTAGGTATCTCTCAACAAAATCTGTCGGAAAATCTATGGTTTTAATTGGCCAGTTCCGACATCTACGGTTGCTCGACAGATGACGTTGATAGGAGTCCGAGAAGATTTTGAACGTGAACGTAGGCATGGATGACCTAAATACATTTTTGGAAGTAAGATCAACACGAGTCATTTTACGAGGTACAATTCCTTCAAAAGTCATGAAGACGTAGAGTACACGAATGCCTGTGATGCGCTCAGCTGTTTTATTTCTACCACTCCATTCACTCCAAAAACCTTTCTACGTTGTTTCCATGTCAAACGGTCCACCAATCATCCAAGTAGCGTACGTATCTTTCTATAAACTCTGTCGGGAAACTATGGCCAGTCCAGGGTTGCGACGGCCATTGATGGGACTGAGATTAGAATTATTTTCTGTGACGTGCGAACGACGAAATCCTCCAGCATGACTCCATGAAACACTTAGCGGCATCGACGGATTTTGCAAACAACATGGGATGCAATATGGGTCCCCAAAAGAGAAAACCCAGCTGCTCATAGAGCGGGACATGCGCACAGTGATTGACCATGGAAAAGATTACTATTCTCGAGCAATCATGAACATTCATTTACAGTAATAAATGCCGTATCGGACGATTAGGAACTAGAGCTCAACCAAAAAGGAGAAGGCATGGTTGTGCAACCGGTCAGTCCGAGTTAACATGTAAGTCACAGAAAGGCGTCGAGGTATCTGTAGGTGTGCCGTCTATTATACTGAAGCAGGCTGGCATAAGTCCGATCCCAGATACCGACGTATAGCGACTCGTCATCTGGGCTCAAGGAAACGCCAGAGATCTCCCCGAAAAAGTCGATCTCCTGACTCTTGTTATAGTCTGCTTTTGTACTGTACACGTGCACAAAGTCCGCTGGTTCGGCCATTACCATAAATTGGCCATCAGATGAGAATTTGATCGATCGGATGGCTCCGAGGTTACCCTTGAGACTGGCGATTGGTGATTTCAGGTTTCTTATGTCCCATACTCGGCAAGTCCTGTCCTGATTCCCCGTGGCGAAAACCCGTCCGTCCGGGTGCCATGCTGAAGCGAAGGAGTAATCTCGATGGCCAGTTAAGTTAGCGATGCTCTGGAAATTATAAAGCGGCGGATAATGTCGTCAATTCAATGCCAAATCCGGTCACCATATCTGTCACAAATCAGAAATGCTTTACCTTTCCATTTTGTGTGTCCACCAGCAACCCATCAAAGTGATCACCAACAACAACAGTCAATGTACGGTCAGGGCTGATTGATGTATGCTGCATCAAAAGTCAAAAGTACTTACTAGATCAGGACATGCTTCATGTACAGTTGGTTTTGTTATTTAGGATTTCAACTTTTTCTTTGTCATCAAATTATATCCAAACATTCGGATAACAATCCGTAATGCCTGTTTTACTTAAATTGCTATCAATATCTCTTTCAGAGAAAAAATTACACACAAATTTGCCAATTGATGCATAAGTGGAGGAGGAACAATTATGAAGATAAGAAGCTAATGAAGAAAAATTGCTCCAAATAAATAGGGTGATATCCATGCATCTAAAATTGCTTTGTGAAAACTTACATTTACAGGCCAGGGATGTCGCAAGTGATTCACGACTTGAAATCTCTCCAAATCATATTCTCTTGTGCTACAGTCATTATTGGCTGCCATAAAATGCATCCCACCCCTGCTGAGGAAGACGAAACGCTCAAAAATTTTCTCAATGTAAACATGTAATATTCACGACAATGTTCAAGCACTTTGATACCTCAGGCTGTCATAAATTTCCACGGCATTTGTTATTGCATTATCATCATATGTGGTCCTCGTGCAGAAGCTCACCCCTTTTCTGTCCAAGCGCTGCAAGCACAAATTTATCATTAAGAGTAATGGCAAATTCTTAGTCCTGTAATTTATCATAAAATGACCTACTGAGTTATGCTCATCAGTCCAAAAGATGATCAGAGGAGGCCAACACAGAATGAATAGCTCAAACGAGGACTTTTCTTTCGCCAACTTTAAACACGTGGGGAAAACAGGCCAACATGTGTAGTAAGGATGTAGTAAGGAAATTCAGCTGGCTTTACTTTGGGATTCACCAGTCACCTCAGAAGCTACCTCTTAACAACATGTGAATCACATAAATTACAAAATTATTTGCCTTAAAATTATTTTTCCAATATTTCCATCACCTCTAGATCAACAATCTTCACATATGTGTTTAGTGCAGAGTCATGCCGTGCAATTTTCCTAACATATAATTATAATAGGAGCTGATTCTTCAAATGTATGATCACCAAGATAGAAAAATGACTCTAATCACCTAATTACGAACAAACCAGACCATACAATGGACAAGAGGCAAATTAATTCAGGATTGAATTTGAAGGATCACCTCATAAAAGATGCAGTTTCCGGAAACAGGATATCATCATAAGAAACGTAAAGAGTATGAGAGAAGAAATGAAAAAAAAGGGTTACCTTACAAAAAATCTCTCCCTGAAAGCCACCTGCTACAAGGAAATTATCCTTGACTGCCAAAGTACTGATCTGTGTCTGCATAAAGCCTTCCAGCAGAGTTCCTGCATGTTTCTGCGGAAAAGTAACTAAAACTGTTAGATGTCAACAAAGACGAGCCTCTCATTTGAAGACTGACAAAAGAATACAGTGATCACAAATTAACATAAAGGGAAAGGGAATCATGCATGTGCCTTCTCCAACCTGATAACAAGGCAGGCAGACATGAAGCTGGCGAGATCAATTTCTTACCTCGGTAGGTTTTACATGTCCAGAGAAATTGAGAATCTCCTTCAAATTGAAAGTCAATGAAGACCAATGCATGACTGAGTAGTTCGACATCAGATAAACATCGTGTTTCGAAGTAGCCCACACCAAGTTTCTGAGCTGCAGGTTATTAGAATAAATTAGGTATTGAATCAAGTAGGAAAACCGTGTATGTACATAGATGTATGTATATGCAGGACAACGTGAAATTCCAGATTGCCCAGACACACATTCTCTTAGACCAATGGACACTTCAGACCACAAAAATTTCTACCACTCGAATATTCTATTCGCTTTTATGATTTTGTCCACATAACACGCAAAAAAGAGTAATAAATTTTTAAAATTATGATGTTTTTCCTCCTCTAATTAGTTGATCCAAGCTCAACTATTCGCTGAATCTGGCAAGCTACAGAAAGTTCAGCAAACTTCAAATATTATGTTAGAAAGATCCTTTCTAGACCAATGAGTAATAGTGAATCAGTTCAGAAGAATTAATCTGCCAGCATTTTCTTCTCTCTGTTATTTATGTAATTTCCTGGAGTTTTGCAGCTCGCAGGAAAAACTGTAGCTGCAAAAGGGAAGATCTCGTACTTAGGGTACAACCTAGGAAGTGACTTCGAACTCAACACTTTCTACTGATTGCACCTACTATATCCCATTGTGACCAGAACGACAAAACAAATTGGAAATATACGTCACTCACCCCTCTTGATGCCCCGAAATAGGGATAACTCAAACGGCAGCAAATTCTATCTAGAAGTACATAGAGAAGGGAAGAAACAGCCTAGCAATCATATCCACTGCTTCCAAGACTATTCACCTGAAAGTGAAGTATTGTAGGCTTAACCACTCTCGTGTTGTAAAAGAAATCATAGTAATTGGCGCCCTTCTCCACTTGTTTGTATTCCTGGATTGTCACGGCAAAATTATTTAATATATGGTTTTTTTGATTCAGGAGTCACCACTAACAGTACGTATAAACGAGATTGAATTTCGGATGAGAAGTGAACCTTATCTGCAACATCCCCAGAGACCGGTACAGTCTCGTGATTTTTGTACTGTTGAATCCTTGTTAACCTGTACTTGTCTCTGGTTATGTTCAGTCTATCCCACGGGATACCCTGGATGTCTTTCCCCTTTCTTGCTTGCACGGCAGATGTATCAGTGATCTTCGTGAGCTGCTCAAAAAGAATCCAGGGAACAAGTATCCAAATGATAAGAGCATGAGACGGGGAAACGTGGGGGCGATGAGCAAGCGAACGCAGGGAAAGCAACAGAGAACGAACCAATTCATATGCATCAGGAATGTTGCCACCAGCTTCACCATTGTTTCCGTCATCCACTTCATCGACAAAGTCAGCCGCTTCTCTCTCCTCCGCCATGTAATCCACTTCATCCACTTGGTTGGACATGCTCGGTCCGTCGTTCAATGAACTGTGCGCACAACAGTACCACTACCTCAGAACTAAAATTAACAGCTCATTCGTTGCACGAACGCCGACCGCGCTCCCGAACATATAATTCGAGCAGAGAAAACATACGCAGAGGAAGAAAAGGAAAAGGGCAAAAAGGCACCCATTCCGCAAACGAAAAGAACTCAGACTCCAAATCACTGCAAACATACATTTTTCACCAAGGCAAAAAAGTGCAATTCTGCAACATATAAACGCGTATAAAGAGAATATATATCAGAAACTGTCATGAATTGGCAGCAGCTATTAAGATTGAAGAGACCGGACCGTACTGCATTCTTCAGAGCAAAAACTTTACAGTGAAAATTAAAGAACCCAAAATAAGATCCGAGCACCTCAATCACCGGCGCACGCGGAATGAAACGGCACAGGCCACGACATCCTCGCAATATGTAGGAACCGAATTCCCAATTCGAAAGCGAAAGAAGAGAAATTTCGACACGTTCAACCGCACAAACGCATACGCAATCACGTGTCTGTTCAGCAGCCGAATGTTTCACCCGAAAGAAAGTCAAAAACCCATTACTAAAACGAAGAAGAACCGCGGGGCCAGACGTAGACCATCAGTGCAGACGAAGAAATTTAGCGAGCAAGAGCAGCACGAGAAAGCGACGTGACCCACAAAACCAAGAAAACGAAAAATTCACAAGGAAAACGCGAAAAACCAACCTCCCCGTTTCAGACCCACGACGCAAAAGGAAACCCAAAAAAAATGAAAAATGGCAACTTTTTCACAGTACGAAGGGAGCAAGAACAACAGGGAAAAGCGGCCGTACCCAAAAGCCGAAACAGAGCAGCCAGCAACGCCGAAGCAGAGCGTACAACAATACAAAACCCACTTTGGCTTCGACCGCGCCGAGAGAGAGAGAGTAGAGGGCGTGAACGTGACGAGGGTAGCGAATGATGATTTGACGTTATGGGTCGGCTAAAGATGGGCCCTTCCTCGAGAGAGCGCTCCACGGGGAGCGCAACGCCAAAGCTTTTTCCACTCGATTACAACCCACCCCTGCCCCTGCCTTCTCTCTCTCTCTCTCTCTCTCCTCTGTCTCTGTGCGTCTCCTCTGGGCGCGTGCGTGCATCTGGGTTCGCGTTTTACGTGTGCGCATGAGGGAGAGAATGAGAATGTTGCCGGTACCCTCTCTTTATCCATTAAACTATTCGCAAGATCTAGACAGAGAAAGACAGAGAGAGAGAGAGAGACAGTGACGGACGGAAACAGGGGAAGGAAGGAAAAAGATGCGATTTTTCTTCGCTTTCCTTTTTCCGCGGTGAGCGTCTCGTCACGCAGCATCCCGAGTCGGACCTCCCCACCGCCCCTGGAAGCACCGTTTCTCTAGAGATCTTCTACCGGACGTATCTCCAACCCCCGGAGACCGTCGGATCAGACACGCGACGAATCTCGTCCGTCCATTACATGATCCCCTAGATTTATGTGAATATTATGAACCGTATATGTAATGAAAATATATATATTCCCCGGTCGCGGTTGATTATTCTGTGATCATATTTCCGTATTTGTGGGTAGTCTCCGGATTTTTTGGGGTACTATATTTAGATTATTTGTTTCCTTGAATGCCTAGGTCAATTTGCATGTCAAGATAGTCATGCTTCGTGTCTCCCTTTTGTCAAGATTTTGCGTTCTCTTGTTTAACTGTGCCAATTAAATAAATGAACGGCATGTGCGCACTTCTCACCATTACTGTGGTAACTGTGGCAGTAGGTAAGCAATTACGACTTATTACAATCTCGTGATCTGGCCATCGGCGGATTAGAATTGCCCCTTACGAAAGTAGAATTGCCCCTTTTTCTAAAGGTTGCCAATTTTTATATTTCTCTTTTCTCGATATGTTGTCTCGAGTAGTCAATGTTGCTAGTAATCGACCGGTCTCTATCTCTGGTCATTTTACCGTAAATTACAAAATTACTCAGGTCCGTGGCTTTTGGGATGATCTGGAAGAGTTGAACCAAAGCAGAGATCTAAATGAGGGATTCTTAGGCTCCGTTCGTTTCGCGGAAAATAACTTCCAGGAAAATATTTTCCTGGATTTCCGGTGTTCGGTGGACGGAAAATTCTTGGTCAAGGAAAATATTTTCCAGTCAACGGAAAATTCTCCTTAGATTTTGAGGAAAATGTTTTCCTCTTTTGAAAAGAGGAAAACATTTTCCCCGCTTCTCACGCTCACCCTCGCGCTCCATTTTCCTTTTCATTTGCACTCTCGCTTAGGGTTTCGATCTCCTCCTCCTCGGCCGCTCCTGCTCGGCCCTCCCCGGCCGCTCCTGCCCGCCTGCTCCGGCCGCGGCGCTCCGCTTCCCCGGCGGTTCGAAGCACGCTCGCCCTCGCGTTCCGTTTTCCATTTCATTTTTGCACTCTCGCTTAGGGTTTCTGATCTCCTCCTCCTCGGCCGCTCCTCATTCTCCGCCCTCCCCGGCCGCTCCTGCCCGCTTGCTCCGGCCGCGGCGCTCGCTTCCCCGGCGGTTCGAAGCCGCTCGGGAGGATCCGGCTCAAGAGGGAGCACCGCGGCGGCAGAGCTCGCGGCTCGCGGCTCGGGTGATGCGATGAGGTCACGGATCTAGCGGCGGAGCTCGCGGCTCGCCGATCCAGGCGAGCTCGAGCTCTGTTGCCAGATCCGGCGAGCTCGGGTGAGACCGGCCGAGCCTCGAGCTCGCCGGATCTGGCCACCGGGTGTTGGTCGGCCGCTGGGCAGCCGGCTATCGTCAGGCAGGAAGGAGGCGGCGGCGGTGGAAGGAGGAGGAAGAAGGAGGAGGAAGGAGACGACGGCAGAGGAAGGAGGAAGAAGGAGGAGGAGGAAGGAGGAAGGAAAAGAAAAAAAGAAGTCGATTTTAAAAATATAAATAATTAAAAAATCATTTTTAAAAAATATAAATAAATAAAATAATTTTTTTGGTCATTTAAAAATATTAAAATTTAATTTTTGATAAATTTTCCCAAATAATTAAATGAGCTAACGAACGGTGGAAAATATTTTCCGTTGAAATTTTAGATTTTGGCCGAACACCGGAAAATAGAGTCATTTTCCTAGAAAATAACTTTCGGAAAATATTTTAGGAAACATGATATTTTCCGCGAAACGAACGGAGCCTTAGTTTCTAAGAAACAAAGTATGAGCGGTGGCTGGGTTTGAGTCGGTTTGACAAACACAATCAATCTGTTCAAGTGTTTCACTCGGGTTTCGAAAGCAAGTAGTCATGACCTAATGAACTCGAGGCCTGTATTATGGTCCCCTCTATATGAGCCTACGATAAAATGGTCACCTCTACTTTTGCGAGAATAGGCAAAAATTGGGCACATCAAATTTGTTCCCTCTCAAATCGCTTGCGTTGAAATATTTAGTATTAGTTTCTTTTTATGTCAAATTAAAAATAAAAATCGACATGTGAATACAACTTTAAATTATACTCGTCAAATGTGAAAATCGTGTATGGCAATTGTGACGGCCCAAGTGACGGTCCTCGAACGTGCGCAAGGAAGGGGTCCCTCTCTTCTCTTGTCCACATCGCCTAGGGAGAGAGGTCTTGGTTAGCTTATAAGGTTGGTCCCTCTGACTTGTGTAAAGCCGTGAGGAAGTGGACGGGATGTCGGTGCGTCCGCGCCGGGCGGAGCTGACTCAAAGTGGCGGGATGGCGGTGGATCCGTGGCCAAGTGGGTATCGGGTGACCTAAAGTGGACAATATTACATAATGGGGCTTGGATGTTACAAGTGGCCAAGTGGTATCAGAGTTGCGTGTGGGGCCACATCTCCCCGGGATGTTACAAGTGGCCAAGTGGTATCAGAGTTAATTCCCGACTGCATGTGGGGCCACATCTCAAATGCTATTTTGACTCTCGACCTTGTGTTGGGCCATAGCGAGGACACTCTTCTGTTAAGAGGTGGAGAGTATGATGGCCCGAGCGACGGTCCTCGGACGTGCGTAAGAAATGGGTCCCTCTTTTCTCTTGTCTCACACTCTCGACCTTGTGTTGGGCCATAGCGAGGACACTCTTCTGTTAAGAGGTGGAGAGTGTGATGACGGCCCGAGCGACGGTCCTCGGACACTCTTCTGTTAAGAGGTGGAGAGTGTGATGGCCCGAGCGACGGTCCTCGGACGTGCGTAAGAAATGGGTCCCTCTCTTCTCTTGTCTCACAGCAAAGACGCTGTTCTGTTAAGAGGTGGAGAGTGTGACGGCCCGAGCGACGGTCCTCGGACGTGCGCAAGGAAGGGGTCCCTCTCTTCTCTTGTCCCACATCGCCTAGGGAGAGAGGTATTGATTAGCTTATAAGGCTTGGGTCTCCTTTAACTTGTGTAATGCGTTTTAAAGCCGTGAGGGAAAATACCGTGGCTGGGATGCCAGTGCGTCCGTCATGCGGGGGTGACCAAAAGCGGACAATATTACATAGTGGGGCCTGGGACGTTACATCAATAATCTACTCTCTCCTTTTGGTCGAATCTCACTGAAATTCAAAGCCTCCTTTGTCCAATATTTTCTTTCTACGATACTTTCTTACGTGATTGGCGTAATTATAGTATTTAGCTTTTCTTTTGTTCGATTTGCTAATTTGTTTAGTCACGGGGGTCATCAATGTTTCCAAATTCTTTTTTTTTTTTTTTTTTTTTGGTAATTATGGTGTTTTAAGGAAACTAATAATGTAGTATCGACGTTTGTGGATAGTGATAGATTCATGTATCTTCTGTTTATCGATGTGTCGGACACATTTTTTCATGGAAAAATTTGCACATGAAAAATGATTAACCCGTCTTGTTTAGAGTCGGGTCTGAATTGATCAAATCTTAACAAATCAAAAGGCCCTACGTCTCGAACTCTTTATTGACTTGAACGGCCCAAAAATTATTAAACCCGTCCCCTTGCTAGGTCTGCTTTTGTATAGCATGTTTGATCGGATTTGCACTCTAGAATAAGCTAATCAAATTGAACGATCCTAACACAAGACATTGACTCGATTCCTACCCACGGTATAGAAAGAGCAATTAAATAAATGGGACTGTGGCATTTGACTTTCCTTATAGTATCAATTCAGAGGCACCTAACTTCCATTCCTCGATTCACCGGTCGTTTTCATAATCCATTTTTTCTTAAGTTGGGAAGGCGGCAGTTAGATCGTGTTCTTATTCAATTCTTTGTATATTCTTGTTTCAATTTTTGTCTAGACATATGTTGTCCCATCAATTTGATTTCTTGTAAGAAAGTGGAAGCTTCTGCATCGGAAGCCTCTAATACAGCCGACCTTGCAACTACCATTTCATGACAAAGGCTAAATTCCAAGATCTTTTTTTTTTTTTTTTTTTTGAATCTATTCTTTCTTTTTGATGCTCATCTGGACTCCCCAAATCCATGTCAACATTTTGGATTCTAGTCTTTGGCTCAATGGATTTATAGATAAATGGATTAACATTGGCGAAAATGATTTTTTATACAGAAGCACAATGACATCCTAAATGTTACACCGAATACAATTTACTACGATTTGGTATGACCAAATCCTAACATCACAATCAATGACATCTAGCACCAGAAAGACTGAATTTCAATGATCTTTTTTTTTTTTTTTTTTTTTTTTTTTTTTTTTTTTTTTTTTTTTATTTGATGTTTATTTGGACTCCCCAAAACCATGTCAACATTTTGGATTCTTTTCTCATGTTCATTGGAATTTGTAAAGAAATAAATTAACATTAGTGAAAATGATGTTATACACATAGCGGAACGAAGTCCTAAACGTTTCACCGAGTGCAATTTAATTCTATTTGGTGTGATCAAATCCTAATGTCACAACTGATGAAAAGAATCGTTGGAAAGTCTGTACATCTCAATCAATTAAGCACGATTTCAACATCATCTATTGAAGAATAACGATGGAATTGCCTAGTGACCGTATGCATTAATCATGAGAATCATTTAAAAATAAGATTAAACTATCATAAGAAATCGAAGGAAAAAGTTGGAGTGGTAAGTAAATAAGTTTAATTGTCATTTTCCCCTTACGTTTAAAATGGACTTAATGGGTTTCGGTTGACTTTATTCATTGCTATTGGCATAATTAAAAATTGCCAATTTAATACCCATAGAATCAAACTTGTTGAATTAGTACATAAGCTCAAATTGTTGTAGAAGAAAAGTTTATAATAAGAATGTTAATGGGTTTCAACTTATTCAAAGCTCCAACCGCCAGTCACAATTGTCCAAAGTAAATTCCTAATGGCTTCCTTCGTTCAATTGTGTTGAACAACCATCACCAATTCAAACCATCCATAATCATACCAAATAATCTCCTGTCGAAGCTTATGATTATGCCTAAACTTTATTTTTTATTTTCTTCGTGGCTCATCATATATTGGTATTTTCCTATTTTGGTAGTTGAAATGTGCTTTTTTTTTTCTTCTATGGCATTTGCTGAAATTTTTAGTTCTTGAAAAGGAGATGGCCACCATCATTGTTCACATGAGCCCTGGTCAATGAAATAGGGCTGTGATTATAGCCCAGCCCATCAAGTGCTTTGGGAGTTGGTGATATGATTGATGGCGTTTGAGCGTGCCACGCTATGGAAAGTTTCTTAGACAGCACATGAGTTCTCTCCTCGAGGAATATGGCAGCAAAAATTCAAAAATTCGCTTTGATTTCAGTAATTGCACTCGTAGTTTGGTGTGCTAAGTTTGCCTTTGCAAACTTAGAATCGAATAATGCTAGATATACCAAAATCATATACATAAGTTTAATATGCTAAATGACGGTATAGATTGAAAGGAAGACTCAAAATATCCCGATCGATTTAACTATTCAAATTGTGACGTTATAATAGATAAAAAGAACAATAAAAAAAGAACTCGTTGATATGTGAAGAATAGAGAAGTTTATAGGTCCTCCTAAGTATTGTATCATCTATCCACCTAACTAATAACAAAATCAACATACGTGACATTTTATATTCTGTAGTTGGTAAGGTGAAAAGCTGACGTGAAGGTCCCAAAACACCTAAAATCTTATTAGGTTCATTATGAGGATAACCGATTTATTAGTTCTAATCATAAATGGTTCAAAAATTTCCAAACATGGTATCTTATGTTAGTGTTCATGTTGTGTCAACATAAGTTTTTTTTTTTTTCAACAAATTGATGTAATATTCGAATTGTCTTGTTTTCTAGTGTTATATCAGAAATTGAATGTCCGACTTAGTTTGATGCTTTCAGTCATGCAATTTTGAACGTATTATAGCTAATCTAAAAGGGTCGTTTGCACAATCATGTGAATGCTCACAATTATTTTTTCTTTTTGCCCATTCATGTTATCCTTTGACGTTTAATGAATGCTAACAAATGGAATAGTCTTTTCTTAAGGAAAAGTTGAAGGAACAGGCTTTTGAAAATTCTCTTTGTTTACAGATATGAAGAATTTAATGTCTTATATACAATGCAATATAACTGGTGGAGAGATGATTTGATACATCTATAATTAACATGATCGATACTATTGATACTATGTATATCATGACGATAAAAGAAAATCTAAGGGCAAGCAAAATTACTAATCATTTTCGCGCGCATTGAGTAAGCAAGAGTGAAAAGGAATGTTCACAAATCATACAAATGTTTTAAATTTTTTCAAAAGATGGAAAGTTCATTCAAAGCATGAGCGAAAGGCCTAATCTCATCCCAATAAGAACTACCCAACTCTAATCCGAGTATGAACCAAGCACTGTTCATTCTTGGGCAAAGATCTACGAGGTGGGCTCGGAATGAGAATCCAACTACTTCTGTTTCGGGTGAAGACATGGTACCGCTGAGCACGATGCTCTTTTCTAATTTACAAAAAATTTGATTTCATTGTGTTTACTTCGACACTTGAACTGGAAGAAGGTAATTGAAATTTGAGAGGTTCTTACTCAAGTTGCGCCACCATGCGTGTTTCGCGAATTTGATCCGCATATCGATCGTTCCACCGTTTCATAGATGTTCTGATGAAGAGTGAAAGCAAGGAAGGGCCTTTGCCCATAATTTCTGAAATTCCCCAAGATTTGGGTGCAATCGATGACGTTGGTAAAGAGAGGAGTACAATATATTCCCTAAACACTAGTTTGGCGAAATTCTTTGGGCCTCTGCCCACTCGGATTTGACCTCTCCCTACCACCAAGTTGGAATGGGGACAAAAGATTCCTAATAGGAAATCCAATCAACCTGTCAAATTCATTCTCGATCCTATCCAAGCTTTTTTATTTTTAATATAAGGATCGATGATGTCATCTCCTTTGGATAATACATGCACCCGACATGCCGGGTGACATCAACCACCTTTAAGTTTTGTCAAATGTTTAATGTGATCTTTATCTTCTTCTTTTTAAAAAAAAAAAATAAAGTCCCTGAATAATAGTCCTTTAATTTCACGTTGGTCCTTTCATTAGAAGGCTTGGCAAAAGTGCTAGCATGGATGTTAAGGGATCATTAAGTATGGTACTGTTAAAATAGTGCCGTCTTCGGCAAGCATCGTCCAGCTATGAACAAAAACAACAGTGCTAACATCATTGATTCACATATACAAAAAAAGTATTCAAAAAGTCATAAATCTATTATATAAATACTAATTTAGTTATAAATATTTTAATTTAATCAATTTAATCAATTTAGTGTAATCTTTCCATATTGGTATCCGGCCAATTTAGGTCAAAATCGCTAACGTGGACATCAATTGTCCTATCTGGCATAACCAATGTTGATGTCAACATTTTTAATAATATTTTAACATTTTTTTAATTTTTAATTTTTAATTTTTTAAGCCCTTGTCAACCGCTAGCAAGTAGATTTGGGCAAAAACTGCCTTGCTCACGGCCGGTGGGGCTGCAAAGGGCCATGCCCGGGGCTTTCTTGGCCCAACCAACTCTAGGCAAGGCAACCTCCCCTAGATTTGGTGAGGGGCCTAAACCTTGCTAGTGACTGATGAGGGCTTGCCGACTCTCATTGGCCAAAGTGAAGGGGGAAAAATGAGAGAAAGAAGAATAATAAAAAAGGAAAAAAAAGAACAAAAATTTATAAAAAATACAAAAAAATTATTAAAATATGTCCAAATCAACATTGGTCATGCCACATAGGTCGTCCAGTATTCACATCAGCGATTTCCCATCTAAATTGACCAAATTAACCGAATTGATATTAATGTAAAAATGTTAATGATGAAATTGATTTAATCGAAACATTGAAAACTAAATTGGCATAAATATAATAATTTTATGACTACTTATTACTTTTCCCCACAACTAGAGCGATCATGCACATAGACTGAAATTATGGAGAGAATCGAGAATCGATGGAAGCAACCTTAGCCGAGACTTGAGGTGAGGATCACTAATCTCTGCCACCTGCAACTAGACGTGATCATGGACTTGATGATTTAACTAGACCAAATGGGCATTTTACGCCCTAATGTTTTCCGCAAGTGGGCAAGCTTGGGCAAACTCTAGGCCATGACATGCATCAGCAGGACAAAGATTGCAGGTAGGAGCGGGGCATGCCAGACCATATTCATACCTACCTCGCCTCGAATGCGTGGCCAAAAAGATATGCTCCATCCCCATCGTACCACCCACTGATTGCTGAATTTATCCACTCCCTATTCAGGACGGTACGTAAATACCCACTTGGGCAAGTGAAATTCCATATGAGAGCGTGCCCAATGGGAAGAGAGAGAGATTCGTTGTAGGGTTTTAGAATCATCATTCGTGGATGGGAATATGAAGTGCGCCTAATTTGTAGGCTGATGTAGTATCTATGCTGATATCTTGGAAAGCCTCTTTTTGTGATTAAGGTGAAAGGGAAGGCGTCAAAGATCACACTAGATCCTACCGGGAACTCAATAGTACTTCGTTCAGATGAAATGTTTCAAAAATAGTGAACACAAACTATAGGTTGATTCCCCTTTCTGCGCTTAAACCGATATCTTGGGTTGGCTTTGGTCTGCCTTCCTGACAAAGGCAAGTTATCCATACCGTAAAAACCCATTTAATATAGCTGTGATATAATTATAGTTATCCAATAGTGCGATCAAACCGTGAATTGTTATAACTTGTATGTATTTTAAATGGCGACCTCCTAATTCTTGCTCGTTACCAAGGATACAACTTCATGATTGATTTGGTGTAACTGGTTTGCTTGATGGCTTTACATCGCTAAGGAATCCGTAATTGACAGCAAGAGCTAAGAATTGGAGATAGTTTAAGAGTGAGTGGATGCTACATCATGAGTGGAAGAGAGTCCAAAGAAGATAAAGAGTAAGTGAATCAATGATCATTTTCATCGAAAAAGTTCTTATAAGCTTATTGGGAATCCTCCTAAGATTGCGGCATCTAAGGGCCTGTTTGATAGCTATTCTTCTCGGGAACAATTTCTTATAAAAAATGATTCATTTTTATTCTATTCTCTAGACGAATTTCTAAGCATTTGAAGGTGTTTGGTAATTGACCAAAATTTTTATTCTTGGAATAGAATTTTGTTTGACACCACTCTCAAAATCTCTAATCCAAACCATTTTCTTTTAATTTTAAAATAATTGTATTACTTTTTTCTTTTTCTTTCTCTTCTTCTTCCCAACAAAGCTCGGCCTTACCCAGATCTAGCGAAGTTGAGCTCGCCCAACCGAGGCGAGGCCGACCTTGCAGTGGCTCGGTGAGGTTAAGCCTTGCCAACAGCTGGGCAAGCCTTTGGCAAGCTTGCTGGACCTTGCTCAACTGGTTGCTAGCGACCAATGGTGGCCAACGGCAACTACGATGGAAGAAGAAGAGAGAAGGAAGAAGAAAAAGAAGAAAAGAAGAAGAAAAAAGAGAAAAAAAAAGAAATTTAGGTTGGCTTAATTCTAAAATTATTCCCATAAACAAAAAAATTTAAAAAATGAGTTTTATTTTTCAAATTTATTCCCAAAAGCAAAAAAATTAATAAATGAGTTTTATTTTTTTGTTCTCGGGAACAAAAGAATAAAATTGGATATTGGTTACCAATCAGATGCTAAAAGTTGGATGAAAGTGTTTGCCAAACACGGTATGAAAGTTACAGTAGCTCTTTCTTGCAGCTGAAGCTGCCAGCATCTGTATCTGAACAAGCTGCCAGCATCTGTATCTGAACAAGTACAGAGAAAAGATATCGAATTCGAACCGACCATGCGTTTTCTCGTTGTTTAGAATAAAGGAGAATGCAGCCTTCCAAAGAAAGAGGAGATTGTCAACACGTTCATGATGCGAGAATAAAATAGCAGCATTGTCAACACGTTCATGATGCAAGAATAAAATAGCAGCCATCTCTTTCATTCGACAACAAAGATTCTCTCACTTTTATGTCCGGTGCGAGAAAGTCAGAAGCTAAATATAGCGAAATTGAGGTGTTGCATACAATATCTGAAAAGAAAAGGAGATCAAGACAGTCACTAATGGTAATATAGATACGTACCAGACACTTGCGGAGGGGCAGGTATTTGTTCCTTGCCTTGTTGAAGAGAATGTGTTCTTGAATCTAGAGCTGATAGGTATCATGACGCGTCTTGTTCGGTTTCAGCCACTCATGCAACAGTGTCTTCGCACATTTCTAGCTGTGCTCATCGATCTCCTCTGCTGAATATCGATAGAATCTTGTTCCTAACACACATAGAGACGCACTTTGGATCGATTCCGAGCTGACAGTGGCGAAAATCTGTCCGAGAATATGTGTGTGTGTGTGTGTGAAAGCAGAAATGGCGGAGGATCCGACCATGAATTTTCCCTTTGACAGATGGGTGAGGTGCATCTATATGGAGTTTCCGAATGGATCGCTTATGGTGATGTTGCGAGCTCTCGTATGGTCGGCACAGATTAGACAACTAACGCTGGATCCAAATGCAGAGGGAATCTTTACCTACAAGTATAGCTAGAAAAACTAAACATCCTTCTTTGAGATTTAGGAGCTAAATTCTTTCACCAGACCATCGCTTACCTTGGATCTGAGGTTGGCGATCGTGGCCTCCGTTAATTGTTGGCTGATAATGTCTCAGGCCGAGGTCGTGGACCTCTATCGGCATTCGGGTGGAGGTTGACGACCTTGAATTCGATGTTGCGTCATTGGGACACAGGGCTATTACACCGGAGGGACAGAGGGAATAGAGAATATTAGCTGACGAGCATTATGGAAACTAGTGATGGCGGCTCCAGATGGAGTGGCAATGTTGGCATGGTGCGGTGGATGGAGGTGGGTGGCCACTCCAGCGAGGTGGGCGGCCGCTCTAGGGTGGCCGGCACTGTGAACAGAAAGGGAGAGATGTGGGTGAATGGATTGTGCTTTTCTGCATTTCTGATGACAGGACAGGAGAACTCTCATTGCTAGAGCTTTTCAGAAGTGTTACACTTGGATTATTGCTACACTCACGAACAAGATGATATTAAAACAAACACACTCTCTCTCTCTCGATCTCTCAACCAAAGATAGATGGTCGGTGACGGCAGCCTTCATAGCAAGGTCCATTGTCTTTGAGGCGAAGGTAGGCGATCTCGACTTTGATGTTGCGTGAGAGAATGGGTGAGTGTTTAGGTTGCATGTATGGAGAGAATACAGACTATATCAGAGTTAGAAAGAGCATTTTCGTAGCCGGTGGTGATGACTGAAGATAGGGGCATTGCATTGGCATGGTGATTTAGTCTTCAATGTACCGTTTATATGTAGGTGAAACGCACATGTATCCCATTAACGAGATAGGTCTAGTTAGAAGAAGGGATAGTGGAAAACATAATTGCGGGACTTAAGCTATGTTTGGTTATCCAGATTTGGATTCAGACACGAAAAAATAAGGTGAAATTAGAAATCTTCCGAATATCTTTTGGGTTGTAGAAAATCTCATAATATATTTGGTACTAAAATAAGATTCTTGACTTCTTCTATTGTATAAATAAGGCAAATCGAGAAATTGTTGAAAGGCCAATTTGGAGAATCGAAAAATAAACCTTACGGCTCAAAATACAAGAGCAAGTTTGTTTACCTTTACTTCTCGCAAATTGGCAAAACCTAAGTTGTGACAGGTTTTAGTCATTAACTAAAACTGCTCATATTCTTACAAGAGGGTGACCAAATTCAAAAGTAAAACGACAATGTTGTCTTCTTTCGTTGTTGGGAATGTTTCATTTAGGCGAAGGTGTGTCCTTGTAGGCTTTTGATGAGGGACTTGGACGATGAAATTGTCCCAAACACCCCAAGTACGCAGCCGAATCCAATGAGCAAAGCATTCAGAAGAAAGAGCGGCTTCGACAGGCTTGGCCAGCATATCTTGGTGTAGAATCCGCACGGCAAGATCACGCAGATGCAGATGCTGACGAGCGAGCCGGTGAGGCTAAGCACATACTCGAAGTACGGGACCAAGAGCGCGAGCGCCAGGATCACCACCAGCAGCATGGAGCCTACCGTGCCCCTCACGACTGTCCGCGTGCACGAGCTCATCGACCCGGGGAGGCTGCGGTCTAGCTGTATGGCGAAGGGCGCGAACTCGAGGGCGTACTTGGTTATTGGCGTCAGGACCGTGGCCCACTGGGCGACCTTGGTAATGACAAGGTGGCGCGGCAGGCTGAGGGTGATCTGCGAGCTGACGCTGGGGCCGAACATCTTCGCGCCCATGAAGGCGAGGGCCGTGTACAGGGCCGTGACTAGGGTGAAGCTCACGATCGATACCTACAAACAATCAATCAATAGATTTCAAAACTTTTTAGCACCTTACCGAAAAGCAAAAGTGATATCTCATTTAATTTTTGATATATTTGTAAACGTTTAAAAAGCATGCAATCAAGCCCTTAATACATTAGACATCTGTCGACATTAGGATAAGCCACATCGGACTGGCTACGAGTTAAAAGATTTGGTTGCTCATTTTTTTTATGAGCATTTACAACTCAGTGGACCCATATGAAAAATGTTGGAGGAATTCGGTTGCATTTATCCCTCATAGGACGAGAGAGCATACCTTGGTGAACTTGGAAGGGTCTTTCATGGACTTATACAAGTCAGGGAAGACAATATGCCCAGCAAAACTGAACATATAGAGCCCCGAAATCATGGGGATGTTACGGATCCGAAGCGCCGGGATCTCATTATCTGACCTGACCCATCCGAAAATGGCGGTCAGAGCCACCGAGGCAAAGATGATGATCGACATGAGGATGCCCCCGGAAGAGAGGAAAGAGATGGAGGACAGGTCCCTGAGCCAGAGGCTCGGGATGGCAATGAGCACGGCGATCGCGGTCAGGAGCTGAGGGCTGGACATGTGCGTCCACCGGGCGCTGATCCGAGTCCCTGGGAAGACGATGCTGAGGTTGTCATGGAGCGAGATGGTGTAGGAGACGAGGGCCAAGAAGATCTCCAGGTATATGAAGGTTGCTGCTATGATCCTGCCTTTGGATCCATAGGCTTCTTGCCCGATGTCTGTGTAGCTTCTGGACTTGGGGCTCTTGTCAAGGCATTTTCCAAGCAAGTGGGAGGTGTAGGCGCATACCATGCCAAGCCCTATCAGCACGAATGCAGAGGACCACCCTCCATTCTCCAAGGCGTATGGTGTTGATAGCTGTCCCAGCCCTGCCAAGTTTTGTCGAATTTTTGTTCATGAAAACATGATTGTATAGCTTGAGAATAAGTGCTAATCTACACCAAACATATCAAAAAAATAAAAATAAAAATGACTGAGCTTGCTCGAAAGTGAAAGTTTAAATAAAGTTTCCCAACTGCGATTAGCTCTGCCTATCATATCATTTACCGGGATGAATATGCCCTTCTAGCTTGCGAGGAAAAAATAAAGATCGTATATAGGCAACTGAAATCTATTCATTTTATGAGTATATTTCAACTAAACACAAGTGATTAGATCTTAATTTTATATCGAAACAATCTTTTAACAGATTGATCGGTAGATATTACGAAAGTGGGTTTGCATTATTATTTTTCTATTGGTGGAAAGCGGGCTTGAACTACAAATGGTATTTATTACGCAAGTTGACAACAGTGGAGAACAAAACATTAGCTAGTGTTCTTTTTTTTTTTTTTTGGAATAAAAAAACATTAACTAGTGTTCGATTAGCAACACGTGTTAGAATTGACCTATATGAGAACGACTTTACACACTACTTTTGGAATACACCTTCCGTCCTTTCCCATCCGCAGTACTTCTAATAATGCTCTAGCAAAAATGGTTTAGGAGATATGGTACATATCTTAGTGAAAACAGTGACTTCATTCATACTTTTAGAAGTTCAAGCTGTAGTGAATTTAAGTGATGGAGGACCCTCTCGGCTCTCACCTATGAGCATGCCAACCATGTTGATGACAGCATGAGCAAAAGAGCTGTTGGCCCCGGCATTCTCCTCCTCCACCGCCTGCAGCTTCAGCTCTGCCATGCCCCCATCGCACTCGCACCGGCATACTTTATTCTCCCCTTCCACGCACGACTCGCAGCCCATCCAGGGAGGAGCAGCAGCCAGTTCCGCGCCCTGCACGGACTCACTAGCGATCTGGCTTCCATGTCGGAGGCGGCTCACGACGGACGTCCACAGTTTCGAGCACGTCCCTCGCACCATCCTCTTCCGACACTTAGATATACGAACGGAAGCCTAAAGAATTACAAACAAGAGACCTCGGGGCAAGTAATGTTCTATGTTTTTGCCTTGCTGATGAGTACGGGAAAGGGTGCGGTTTATTTATAAGAGGAGGGAGTGTACAGACGTAGGAACGTGCCATTTGTGCAAGAATCAAGGTGGCGTGCGCGGGTGTCTGCGGGAAAGAGAGAGAGAGAGAGAGATTCCGATACAAGGGAAGTTGCCAACATGAACCAGATGCCTATATTCTGAAAATGCAGATCCGCCCATAGCAGCCAGGATCGGAACTTTTCCTCTTTTTCTTCTTCTTCCTATTCCGCCAAACTTGGACAGGAATTTGCGAGAAAATATTGGTACCTCTAATGTGCCAACACAACAAATAGGAAGGGTAATAAGGATGCGAGACGTGTCCGAAGTGGGCCCCAATTTCAGACTTTCTTTCTTCTCTTCCCTCTGCACGCTCAGACTCTCTGTCGTCATTCCAGAACGCATCACTGGGTTCTGCAGTCTTCGTGGGGCCGCAGCACTCGCCGTTGAGGAAGTCCGGGACGGATTGGCGCCCGCCGCCCTCCTCCGAAGCTCTTAGCCGTCGCAGTTCCATCGAAACCCATCGTCCGCCGTTGCCAAAGGCTTTTGCTGGAATCGCTGAACAAGTGAACAGCTTCCTGGTCGCTCTTGCTAGTGTCGTGGTGGGGTCTGAGAGAGCGGGCAGGGGAGAGGGAGAGAGAGGAGAGAGAGTCTGAGCGTGCAGAGGAGAGAGAAGAAAGAGAGTCTGAAAATGGGGCCCACTTGGACGCGTGTCGCATCCTTATGACCCTTCCTTTGTTGTGTCGGCACGTGAGACGTACCAATATTTTCTCGGAATTCGCAGGGAATTCTTTGCATTGGAAGGACATGAATGTTTGCCGTGCAATCAAATCCTAAGCGTCTTGAATGTGATGCGATCAAGTCATTTCCGTGACCATTCACTCGGCTTTGCTATCAAAGGGCTCCGAAAATCCCACGTGCCTCTTATTTAGTATTTTTGAGAATATATGATACCGATTGGCGACAAGTTACAAGAAAAAAAATCATACAGAAATATAATAAAATCATTTAAAAATGTCATGTTGGCTTTTCGACGCAAGCCGGCCAATTTAGGTGAATGATACTTGGAACGACTTGGTTGTACTAAATTCCCAAGCATTTTTTTTTTTAATCGTTTAGGTTTTAATTGCACTTTGGACAAAAAGTTTTAGTCTTTTTTTTTTTTTTGAACGTGTACAACGTTTTAAGAACTTTGCTGCTCATTTCATAAGAATTGTTTTGACCGAGATGCTTTTTCCACCTCTAGCAAAGTAGTTCATCTGCTAAATGTTTTTTTTTTCCGAAAAATAACCAATAAATACAAGCAATGAGATAGAGCAGCCAGGATTGGAATTTTTCTTCTTTTTTCTATTCTGTCAAACTTGGATAGGAATTTGCAGGAAATTTTTTGCGCAAAAAGACCTGAATGTTTGTTGAAAACTGCAATAAACTCTAGAGTGTTAAAAGACCCGAATAATTGCCCTAATAATCACCCTTCCCCCTTCCTACATGAGAATGGAGAGATGGGAGATTTGAATTCTCACATTTCAGGAGGGTTGGGTAGGGACGATCTAGTTTTAGATGTGGGTTTTAACTCCCACACCCTATAAGGAGATAATGCCAAATTTTGAGGGTGATAATTAAAATAGGAGTAAAGTATGACTGATAAAAAAAAAATCACAATTATGTTGAATATGTTGCAATCAAGTTAGTCATTGCTAACAAAGTAATAAAATAATTAAATATTCAATTATGCCTTAATCTAACGGCTTAAGTTTTTATAATAATCGAGGGTAGTCTCACAAAATCTTATATAGTATCAAAGTTAGATCTTGAATTCAAATCTTTTCAAGTATCATTTGTCGCCCCAATTAAATAAATTCACATTTAAACTATTCAAAAAGACCAAACTTAGCGCGAGAGGTAATAAATAATTATATATTAAACTTTTAGAACAATCTAATCTCACAAAAAAGAAAATCTCACATGGCTTTTATTAGTACTTTTGAGAATATGTGCGTGGCAACGTGTCACAAAATCTTATATAGTATCAAAGTTAGATCTTGAATTCAACTTTTTTCAAGTATCATTTGTCGCCCCAATTAAATAAATTCACATTTAAACTATTCAAAAAGACCAAACTAAGTGCGAGAGGTGATAGAATAATTATATATTAAACTTTTAGAACAATCTAATTTCACAAAATCTCACATACATTGAAAATCTCACATGGCTTTTATTAGTACTTTTGAGAATATGTGGAGCCGACGTGGCAACGTGTCACAAAAAAGGAAAAAAAATTAAACAAAAAAGTGAACCAAAAATAATAATAAGCAAATAAATAAAGCCAAACAAAAATAAAGAAAAGGAAAACATCATAATAACCTGGCATTTAAAAAAAAATATATATTTTCTATCTTTCTTTGGTTTTCATTTTTTAGAATCTATTGGCCTATTTTTTCTGTGGGGCCAATAGAACAATGAAAACGGCGATAACCGGAGCTAGTAGGGACGCCACTCCTTCAGGTGTCATGCCAGACAAGGACCCATCTAGTCTCTCTGCACAATCGAGCAATGGTGGAGAGTAATTCTCCAAGAATTCCAACCTACTATTAACAGTTCACCAATTGAATGGCCAAATTATTTGGAGTGGGCTCAATCGGTGAAACTAGAATTGATGGCACGGGAAGGCTAAGGCCCTGTTTGGTAATTGGCCAAATAGTAAAAGTTTCTATTATTTTGTTCTCGAGAATAGTTTCGAAACATAATCGTGTTTGGTAAAATTTTTGTTTTCGATAACAAATTTCTAACTTTTTGTTCCCGGAAGTAGATTTGGAACAGAATCAAGAATTAAAAAAAAAAATTTGATTCTTGTTCTTGGGAAAAATTCTAGAATCAAGCCCATATTTTCTTTTTTCTTGTTCTTCTTCCATTTTCTTCTTCTTCATCCATTGCTGTGGTTGCCATTCGCCACCCATTGTTGCCGATCACTAACAATTGGTCCGGTGAGCTCGCCAGAGGCAAACCCAGCCACCAGCAAGGCGGGCCTCACCTAGCCTCAGCGAGGCCCACCTAGCCATCGGCGAGCCTCGTTGGGGTTGGGCGAGCCTCGCAAGGGTGGGCAAGCCTCGTCGGGGCTGGGTGAGGCCTGCCTGGCCACCGCTAAGGCTCGACTAGCCCCGCCGAGCCATGGCTGGGTGAGCGGCCTCATCCAGATCTGGCGAGGCTGAGCTCGCTATCGGCGGGGTAGATGCCAGATTTGGGCTAGGCTGCTCGCCTAGCTGTCGGTGAGGCTCGATTGACAAGGGCCGGCCTCGCCGAGGGCTGGCGACACTCTGGTGAGGTCGCCGGCCCTTGTCTGGCCGGTTGCCAGTCATCGCAAGGCCGGTGACCGGCAACTTGAAGAAGAAGAATAAGGGAAAGAAAGGAAAAAAAAGAAAAGAAGAAAATAAAAAGTAATAAAGTAATAAAATTATTTAAAAATTAAAAGAAAATAATTTGGAGTAAAAATTTTGAGCACGGTACCAAATGTAATTCTATTCCAGAAACAGAAATTTTGTCTAGGGATCAGAATAAAAAAGAATCATTTCTGATAAGAAATTGTTTCCAAGAATATGAGCGTTACCAAATGCGCTCTAAGCCACTTGACAGGCAAGGTGAAGTAATCGACAAAAAGCAATCCATATTGGAAGATTTGGAGATCCTTGAACTCCTTAGTGATTGCCTGGCTGATCAAATCTATGGAGCTTGCAGTTGGAAAACCACGTCTATTTCTTCCGACCACTAAAGATGTGTGGGACATTGTGAGAGAAACATGTTATGATCTGGAAAATTCTTCCCAGCTTTTTGAATGAAAGACAGAACTATGGTAATCAAAACAAGGGGATTGTGAAATCACTATTTACTACAATGAGATGGTGACCTTGCGGCACGAATTAGATCAATGCTATGATGATACATGGGAAAGTCTAGCTGATTGCAAGAGACAAATGAGGAGAGAAGAGAATGATAGAGTATACGTGATTCTAGCAGGCCTTAATCGAAGCTTGGATGAGGTGAGAGGCAAAATCGTCGTCCAAAAGCTTCTGCCACCCATCGGCGATGTTTTCTCGGAAGTTAGAAGGGGGGAATCTCAAAGGTGAATCATGCTACGTGATTTGGGAACAAGTGTCAGTTCTATATCCGAAAATTCTGCATTTGTATCTTGGGGGTCTGATTTTGAGGAAAGCAGGTGGAAAAAACGATGACATGAACATTGCAAGAAACCACGGCACACTAAAGAGATCTGTTGGAATATTCATGGGAAACCACAAAACTGGAAGAAAGAAGGTTGGAAGAGGAGGAGCAGTAGTGATGGTCGCACATTCCAGGTGACAAATGAGGAAGATCAAATTAAGTTAGATTCGTTTCCATTCACAAAGGAACAGTTAGAGCACCTATATAAACTCCTTGAATCTCCACAGCCTCCTCCAATTCCATCTTGTTCTTTGGCCCCAAAGGTAATTATTTTTCTTATGCTTTCCGCTTAGAAAATCCATACCAAATTATTCCATGGATTCTCGATTCAGGAACAACCGATCATTTGATAAACTCTTTTTTACCTATAGTATAGTCTGTGTGCAGGAAATAATAAAGAAATCACAATTGCAAATGGTTCTCTTTCAGGACTTATCAAGCTCTCACTAGACCTTACACTTCATAATGTTCTTTATGTCCCAAAGCTATCTTGTAATTTACTATCCATTAGTAAAATAATCTCTGATAAAAAAATGTCAACCTAATTTTTTCTCATCTCGTTGTGAGTTTCAAGATTTGATCCCGAGGAGGACGATTGGCAATGCTAGAGAGAGTGGGGGACTTTATTTTTTTGAGGATGGAACATGCTCAAGCAGATAAGTTCATGTTAACTGTTTCAAATATGTTTATATTAATAAGGATGATGATATTATGTTATGACATTATATGCTAGGTTATCCGAATTTTCAATATTTGAAGTTCTTGTACCCAAAGTTATTTTTGAATAAAAGTCAATCCTCATTTCAGAGTGAATTCTATAAATTAGCCAAATATCATTGCACCAACTTTCCATCACAAAGCTACAAGCTGTTGAAACCGTTCTCCTTAATTCATAGTGATGTTTCGGGTCAATCTTGAATTCCTACATCTTAAAAGAGATGATTTGTTAGATTTATTGATGATCATACAAGTGTGAGTTGGGTATACTTGTTAAAAGAGAAATATGAAGTAGAACTGTTTTCAAAAAAATTCACATGATAATACAAACAAAATTCCAAGCACAAATCCAAATCTTTAAGGAGTGACAATGGGAAAGAATATTTCAATAAAATTTTGGAACAATTTTTCTTGGAAAATGTAATTGTGCATCAAAGTTCTTGTACTGACACCTTAACAAAATGGGGTGGCAGAAAGGAAGAGCACACCTGGAATATCTGTGTATAGGATCCTGAGATACCTAAGGAGCACACTTGGAATATGTCTGCTATTCAAAAAGTCTACTTAATAGGGGATTGAAGCATACATGAATAAAGACTAGGCAAGGTTAATTACAAATAGAAGATCGACATTGGGATATTGTACATATATACGGGGAAACTTGGTTACTTGGGAAAGTAAGAAGCAAAATGCAATGGCACAAAGTAATATAGAAGCGAAATACCAAGCAATGGCCCACAGGATCCGTGAGATGTTGTGACTAGCATGAGTACTAGAAGAACTTCGAGTATCAGTGAAAATGCCTATGAAGCTATATTGTGACAAAAAGGCTGCAATCAATATTGCACATAATCTTGTGCAACATGACAGAACTAAGCATGTTGAGATTGATAGACACTTTATCAAGGAGAAGATTGATGCGGGAGCTATTTTTATGCCATTTATGCCAACAACACAACAAACAACTGACAGTTTTACAAAGAGATTGTGCAGATCTAACTTCAAGTCTCTCATCAATAAGTTGGGCATGAAAGATATTTACACACCAACTTAAGAGAAATTATTTAGGAATATTTCAATGTGAAGTCTAATGATTTATTCTTTCTTGGGACTCGCCATCCTACATAATTATCACTCCAATTATCTTTCATACAACCTACAATGACAACAACCGTTTGCACGTGGTATGCAACCAAACAGTAGCAACAAACCTTGAAGTTCTTGACTACATCGTAATACCCTGAAACAATCGTGAGTACCCGTAGTTTCTCCAATCCTGAAATTTCACAAAACGGAACAAACTGTAAGACTGCCAAATCCAACAACAAAAATTAACAATGCACAATCATTCGAAACAAGCTTTAGGTTAATATCCACTTTGGTGAAATATCCATGACATTTTAGACTTTTAGTATATATGAATGTAACACCCAATTCAATGTTCAAGCAAGGCAAAAAATCAAATGATCCCTGTCCCTGCATGAAATTAGCGATAATTAGGTCCAGATACGTGACAAGGCAAATGTTGCCTATGCACTACAAAACAACTCCATGATGGATCTCTCGGTTTTTATTACTTATAGACATAGCATAAGCAAGAACAATATGTTGCGGAATGGGCGACTCTGAGTAATCATTATCACTAAAATGGTAAAGAGTACAACAATGTGCAATCTGCATCTAGCATTTAAAAAAAAAAGGACTGTTGCACCTAGTGAAACTCAATCTGTCTACTAAGGCAGTTCAGGATGAGGATATATGGAAGGAATTTTAGTGTGCAAAACATCGGTTGTTTGTAAAAACTTTTGAGATTGGGACTCCAGGCTCAGACCCTAAAGATTTTTAAAGAATATGATACCGATAAGGAAGCACAGGCAAAAAGAAAAATGATTCGTGTGATGAACCTACTTAGTGGGAAAAGACTTGGTTATTTTTCCTATGTTGTTTATTTTTTTGAAATTATAATTTTTGTTTTTGGTTAATCTATCATGAGAGAATCGTGTGATTAAATCAGTAGGTCAGCACTCTTTTCTCGAGCTCGAGACTGTATTGCAGATTCTCTTTTCCAGCAAAATTCGAAACATACACTTACAAATCTGAACTACTGGACTGCAGTAGGAAAGCAAGATATGGCCCCAATTGCTGACGGGGTCCACCCAGATGGCCAGAAAGGCAATGCCTCATCACACAGCAATGCAGTTAGTCCCTTTTCTGTATTATCTTATTCATAGTTATGTAGCACCGTTAGCTTGAATAACAGATTCACCAACTAGAAGAAAATTCTTCTGCAACTGGATGAGCATAACTACAATAACCTAAATACCTAGATTCCAGTTTTATTGAAACTTAAATGCTTAAGTATATCGAAAAAGAAACTGAGCACTGGCCCCGGAGATTACTCTATTTCCAAAATCTAGGGGATGGTGGGGATTCAAAAATGTTTGCAACCAGAAAACAGGAATGACTGATCATTAACGTGTCGCAACAAAAAAAGACACTATTAATTCTCTTCGAGAGTTTAGATTTATGAACATTGAATCTCTACTTTGCAAGCAATTCTAACTAGAAATGACAAACAACATCTGAACTTTCATTTGGGAGGTGGGTTTCTCTTTTTCTTCTTATAAGGAATCTTCAAGAAAAACTTGAACTACTTGGAAAAACGGGATTAATTCTCATCATGGCAAGGTGAACAGATCTCAATGCAGTGAAAATCCATATCATTTGAGAGATATATATCACTATAAACAATATTTCATCTCTTACGTTGGAAGAGTTTAATTTCTTGGGTTGAAGAATCCTCATGATCAAGAAGTTGGCCAACTCTCATACCAATGGAACTTATCCCAACACGCGACACTGAAAATCGTAAACAGCAGTATCTAGATTGCCTGGTAAAACAGGTAAAGAAGAACGCAATCATCAAGGCCATAAATAAAAAAAATCATTAGCATAAATTTCGAGGCAATCTGATGGGGAACATGAAAGGGAAAAAAAAAGAAATTATATGTGTGATATCCCGATTTTCCGATTCTATTTTCAATTAATTGAGACGGGCATTTCGTTGGCACGCATATAGTTCTTTTCCTTGAGTTGGCTGCTCATGTGGAAACTAGTCTATCGGGCGAAGCTGTTAAGAGTTTCTAATACATCGACTCGAGAATTTGACTAGGAGCGATCTTTCGACCGAGCTAATATGCAAGGGTCATTACAACACAATTAAAAATCGATTAGAGATCGGAGATAGGTCGACTCAATAGAGGCGTGTGATCGAGCGTGAGTGATTTCACCAGATCGCACAATTCTTGTCGATCGGCACTGGACCGACTTTTCTATCGATTGGGTACCATGTATTCGTATTTGAAACCTTGAGATTACCCCGACAACCGAAAGTTGCCAATGTTTCAAAGATGTATATTGTGGCTTGAGATGATCAACCGCAGGTCAAATGCATGAAAATTTCTAAAGGCTACCCGGTAGGTTGGGCTGCGCTAGTATCGTGCCAAAGTGAAATTAACCGTGGAATTGAGATCGATTCAGAAATTGGAAGTCTGGGTGTGTCACAAATCATTTTAGGAACATTGACTAATCTTCGGAAGAGTTTTCATGTAATCAGAATTTTTCAGAAATTAAATAAGATAATAGCTAACTTGGCTCAAGAAATTAGTAGGCCCGCCTTTGGCCTTGCTTTTAGGACTTAAGTTGGTGCTATGGACAAGTGAATATGTGAATTGAAGTGTGGTGACATTGGATTAATTTTATGGACTTCAATTGGACTCAATTGGGAGAGGATTGAATGGAATTAAAGAAATTAATGTACAAAGTTTCATGCCCCGGCGGAAAAATAAAATGGACCCATTGGAGAAAGGTTGTGGGAGATAGTGGAGTGTGACATCATCCATGAGGTCATGGTGGGCCACTTTTGTTGGATTAAAGAAAAAGAAAAAGAAAAGAAATGGCCCCCATCCTTCTCTCTCCTCTCTCCCTCTCTCCCGTTGCCTCTCTCCTCCATCTTCATTGTGCGAAGACCAGAAAAATTTGCAGAGAAGAAGCTGGAACAGCCATGGCCGGCCACTTGCTCGCACGCCGTCGTCGCCGCCGCTGCCGTGCGTCCGTCCCGCGCCACCCGCGCGCACTCGCCGGCCCGCCGTCGCGCCGTCTTCGCCTCTTCGCTCCGCCTCAGCTCGCGTCGCGCTGCTGCATCAGCTCGTGCCGGAGCCGTTCGGCCACCTCCGGCCGCCGTTCAGGTCCCACCTTGGTCCGGTTCGACCCCTCAACCTTCCCCGATCCTTCCCCATCTCATCCAAGCTCCGGATCTACCCTTCCTCGGCCTCAAATCGCAATGGACAGCAGCTGGAAAAAATGGGTATGCAGCGGACGTTTGGCCCGTTTTGGCCGCCTTCCCGAGCCCGGATGCTCGGCCCGCTTTGAGGAAAGTTGTTCTCCTTGGCGTCCCCGTCGTTTTGGTCCGCTCGGCTCGCTAATCCGGTGAGTTTAACTCACTAAATCTTGATTAGAGTGTTAATGATGCCCTAAGTGTGCTTAGTTTAAATTAAGTAAGTTTATGTGGGTGGATTAGTGTATTTAATTATAAATTGGATTAAGAGGTTGGTTTATGTTAAAGTGTGTTTAAATTAAAGGTTAAAAGAAGTTATTTAAAGTTAAGCCTTGATGTGACATAAAAGGATTTTAGTTTTGAATTATTTAAGTGCTTCGAAATTCTGGAAAATATAATATTTTATAATCCGAAATTATTAAAATATTATTTAAAAAAAAACGAAAAAATTATTTTTGACCCTTGCTCAGAATTTCGTGCGATCGCCGTTGTGTATTCGGATTTTGAAATTGATGGTTGGATATTATAAATTGAGTGTGGATTTGCGAAAAATATGGATATTATTATTTAATTAATATTTGTAATAAATTTTATTATTTATTAAAATTCGAAAATTTCGTTGGGACCCTAAACTCTCGAATTTCGTATCGATCGCTCTTGTGTATTTAGAATTTGAATTTGATGATTGATTGTGGCAAATTGAGTGTTGATTGTGATAAATATGGATTTTATTCATAAAATCCCAAGTGTCGAGTTCGGCATTGAAATTGGATTGTTAATGGATAATATCGTAATTGGATTATGTGAGTGAAATGTAAAGTATCCAAGGATTGGTATCGAATTGTCGTGTGCTAGTTGAAAGGCTCGGGTTGCAATAGTGGCTAAGTCGACTGGATCCTTATTATGCTAGAAATGCCGTCAAGAGAGTGATGTGGCTCGGGTCGCGATAGTGGCGGACCGATTTGGACCTTTATTCTTCTAGAAATGCCGTCGATAGAATGACGTGGCTTGGTCTCGATAGTGGCGAGACCGACCTGGACCTTTATTCTTCTAGAAATGCCGTCGAAGAATGACGTGGCTTGGTCGCGATAGTGGCGGGACCGACCGGACCTTTATTCTTCTAGAAATGCTGTCGATAGAATGACGTGGCTTGGCCGCGATGAGTGGCGGGACCGACTGGACCTTTATTCTTCTCGAAATGCCGTAACGTTAATAGATAGCCGACCTGTGAGTAGGCTATGCCCTTGTGTGGCAGTGAATAATAATTAGAATGCGTGCTAAGTGCGATCGTGATTTATATGAAAGTGATGGCGTTCCAATTGTTTGAATTATTATTACTACCTGAGATTATGTGATACAAATTGTGCTAACCTGCAGGAAGGAATTGAGGCGAGGTAAGTTCTCTGTGTGATGTGGCTAGGCCACCCTTGGGCATATTTTCTTTCTAATAGGGGTTTAGGGGGTTGAACTTGCTGAGACGTTGTCTCAGTGGTTATTGAATAACCATTTCAGGTCCCTGGTGGATGGAGCGGCCAGATAGCTTTGGTTGGCCTTGAGGAGTTGGAGAGGTGAAGTCATAAGGATTGGAGATCGTGTACGACTTGTAGGTCGTAGGATAATCTCTTTTTAAGAGCCAGTCTTTTGTAAATTGTTGGCCGTAAACCTCTGTTTGTAATTCTGTTGAATTATGTTTAAGTGTTATGTTGTGAGTTTGCTTTCTGCTTTTCTATCCCGTATTTCATTGTCAGGGGTTTATAATACGTTCCGCTTGCGCAATAATAAATGAAAGGGTCGGCGATACATACTCCTGGGATATCGCATATTTGATCGACCGCAGTGGGATGTGCGCGCGCTCGGGGTTCGGGGCGTGACAATATGACTTATGAATATTGCATCAACCAATTTATTCCACATTTGAAATCAAATATAGACTATGCGGCCTCTGTTGTTTGAGTTGCTGCATCTTTAAGTCCATGTGAGGAAGCACTGTGAAATCCTTAAAATTAGTCTCAAAGAGACTTCTTCCCAGAATCTCATTTCTGCTGACAGCCCTATGGTTAGCCAAAGTGAGATGAATTTATTCATGCACCCAATCCAGATAAATAATTGAATAAATGATGGAGCTCGATAATCCTAGCTCAGTTGCAGATATGGTGGCAATCAGAGAATTAATCACTACATGATAGCGAAACTCACCTTGCATTAGTTGAAGAAAGATTCGACCTCATGTATGTATAATCCACATATTGGTAGTACACATACAAGTCAAGAATTATAAAAACTGTAGAAAGTCCTGATCTATTCTTGTCCACTTCTTGAAGTCCTTGCGCAAGATTTCTGTTACTTTAAGATCTGATACATCGTACATCTTGTACCTCACTGCAGGAGATGCATTCCAGTTCCGCATATAAAACGGTGAAGAAGAGGCTTTGCTACCAAGAAACATTACAAAGGACTCTGAACTTAAAAATCTGAAAAAGACCATCGCACCCGAAGCGACCCGCACCCTTTATTAACAATATGGCCATGTACTTGTCTTTGGAGGCGCAATGAGGGAGAGACAGGTTTGTAGTATCCAAGAGAATTCCTGATAGCTTGCATCCAGAAAAAATACTTTGGAAATTTAACAGACTAATAAATTAACTCAAGAGACAGCTAGAGAATGTGAGCTTGAAAGTCAGCAACCCTCCCTGTTCTTTCTAGATGTATAGAATTATAAGCCATTAGACGAAAGCGTGATTTATTATTTAAATATTCTAATACTCCCATTCACGCTTAGTCTGGTCTTTTGCCCAGTGCAAAGCATGGAAATTTAATTAGGGAGGTAAATGAGACCCAGAAAGGCTCGAACTTAGGACCTTTAACTTTGATACCATGTAAGATTTTGTGGAATCACCGTTAACTGTTCTAAAAGTTTAAGCTGTTAGATGAAGGTATTATAATTTAAATATTCTAACGAACAATTTCTTATTAGGAATCAGTATCACCATTTGCAAGAAATATTGTTCCACAGCGTGGTGCTAACCAAAGGAGTGGGGTTTTTGTATGATCAGATCAAAGAACCGCTTTAAGGAGGTGGTGGTGATCGAGGATTCAAGGCTGGACCATTGAAAAGTGGTCTTCTAAGGAATGTTAGTCAACTCAATTGCCAACTAATCATCAAAAATGTTTTGAGCCCACGATATTGCATCTCGATGTTTTAATATATGTTTCAGCTTGTAAAAGATGGAATCGCATGAAACAACTGACAGGAAAGAAATCATGAATCATGAGCACTTCATAGTTCACCAACATGACATACCAAAAGTTTGCTGAATCCTCGCCCAACCAAAATCTGAGGGAAGGTCAGTGCAAACTTCTCAGCCAGAAGAGTGCAGCTGAAGCAGTCCCGCGAGAGAATAATGAAGAGGTCGGAACTAACACTAATTTTATATATTGAGGCAAACTCACACGTTAGGGGTCATACAAATAAAATTTTGGGCTTAGATATGCCTGAGTCGATGGAGAGAGAAAATGCTATTTAATGCCACTATTCTGTAAGCAAACACGAGTAAAAGTATTTTGGCAAACACATGAGCATACGTGGTGGTAAGCATGTAAAAGTTCTATATGGAGAGAAATCCTTTGAAAAAGTAACTTTCATGGAAAATTGTCATATAATTGCCCTTTCATAATCTAAAGCAGTACTCAAGCAAGACACGATCACCTATCCACGAACTCCTCGTCACTAATTCAGTCCTAGCAATTTATATGCAAACCTATCTCTTCATCTATATCTTAAGCAGACAAATCAAACAAAGATGATTCTTTCCAATTCTTACACTTCATAATTGTTAGGGAAAAAAAAGGAAATGCAAGATAGTTATGACTTAGCCAAAGTGGACAACCATATTCAACTATTGTTCAGCAAGAGCGAATGAATAGTCTATTTCCTCTAGCATTCATCGACATCACAGCAAATTGATATAGGTCTTTGAAGAGGATAATCTATCCATCAATATGCTTAAGTTGTTATACTATCCTGGACCAGAAGTCCAAGGACTCCTACTTGAAGTAAAGATAAGTTCTAAAACATTATGGTTGGTCGTTTGGATTTTACAACATTTTAATCGAGTATTTTCAGCCATTTTGCTCCATAGAATTTACAAGTGGACAGAACCATTAAATTTTTTTAGGATTTACATCTTTGATCAAGTTTTAGGACTCATATGCACTCCATGAATAAGTTGCTGCACTTCTCCCTAAGTATTTGTTCAGGATATGGAACTAAATATTGAGCAGGAGTTAGCTAGTTTGCCAGCATTGTATTGCCTAGCACAGCAAAAGAAGAGAATACTTTCACTATTTTTGTCGACTGCCTCCAATAATCTATCCTCATGGTTCATAGCTTTGGTTTCAAAAAGGAGTCATTGTTGAGAATATTATACTACTGCATGAAATGGCTTTAAATTCGAAACATTCATCATTTAAATTATTTATAATAAGCCATAATCCATTAGAATTAAAACTAAATCTAAGAGGCCAAGAGTATTCATAGCCTCAAAAAGTTAAAGTTGAACTAAAAAAAAAAAAAGAAAAAAAAAATTGTTGACACCTAATTTTTAGTTGACGCGTAAAAAAAAAAATAAAACAAATCAAGATTAGAGTTTTTGATCACAATGGAACCCGTTTCTCGATCAAAAGATGTCGTTTTTCATTTCTTTCTTTTGATTTGTCATTTTAAAGCAATTTATGATTCATTTCTTATAAACAAAACCCAAAAAATCAAATGGTTGACTTTGGATTGACTTTTTGGTCAACATTTGACCAAAAGTCAACTCCGAATCAAAAGTTGGCTTTTTGTCCAAAAGGATATCAAATGGTTTTAAGTTCATTTTAGCCAAGTCAATTTCCAAAAATTTCAAAAATTTGAATAAAAAATAACCTTTTAGGAATAATCAACTAAATGATTGACTTTTGATTAAACATATGACCAAAAAAATGGAAAAAAAAAATATCAAAAATCTACAAAACACTTCGTTTTTGAGTCAATTTGACTTTGACATCAAAAATTTTACAAAATCGATTAAAAAAATTATTTTCTGAATTTTTCGATTTTAGGTTGAAATCGACCAAAAGTAAAATTATTATTGTTTTAGTTATAATTAGGTTTAATTCCTTTTGCAACATTTGGCCTATAGACTATTTCTAATCCACTTGTTCATTCAATTTCGGGAATTGTCATGTTGAAAGATGAATTATCATTTTAAGCCCTAATTAGGAGGTCCGAATCGATCCTTCATGATCTGCGAATAGACGCTTGTATTCCACTCATTTTCTTAAAATAAGTCCGAATTTGAGAGATTCATTTGAGAACTTCCCAATTTGAGGAATTTCGCTCTCTTGGATATAGGAAAATTGAGCTATTGAGCTATAATTGAAGATTCAAGTTGACTCATTTAAGATTAAGGTCTAATTTCATGAATCACAGTTTGATTTTGATATTAGACCTCGATTCATTTTTGGTCTAAGTCTCATGACTTTAATTCAAGATCAATTTGAATGCAATAGGTTATCATAAGCATGGATAATTAGTTGAATATGTTTATCGCAATATTAATTGAATTGAATTTCAATTAATTTGCGATTTCAAACTGGTAATTGCAAATTTGCTTGTTTTAGCCTATAATGTTCAATTACATGTATCTATGGTCTAAGTCCACTATATTTTATTTATTTATTTATAATAATCATTCAATTAAGTCAATAGAAAGTCAATGAATTGCATTTAAGTGATTTAATTGGCTTAATTTGATTAGAATCAAATCGTTTCTCTTCAAATTGGGTAAGATTTCTTTTCAATTTAGTCCTCGAGAGACCAAATTGCATAAATTCCAGCTTGTACAAATTGCTCGGCTAAAGCGGCCGTAACAATCGAATCGACGTGAACCAATCGATTGGTCCAACCAATCACCGGTGAGGCAGCCGATTTGAACCCTTGCCGATCAATTTTGGATCGCCAATGATTTGTTATAGGATCCTTGTAATGCGTATTTTACCACCATCCCCTTACATTTTCCGAATTTTACAAAATAATCCCTGAATTTTGTGAATTTATGATTTTGTCCCTAATTAGGCCATAATTGCGATTCTCGTTTTTAGATCCTTGTTTTTTGTGAATCGAGCCCATCCAATCAGTCATATGACACATTCTAAGTGTGATTAGCCTTTAATGAACTTAATTTGGCCATTAAATCAAAATTTTGATCGTCGGATTGAACTGATGGTCAAGATTCGACGATTAGGCCTTAGTATAAAAGGTTTTTCCCTCCAAAATGTCAAGGGGGGCCTCATTCGCTAATCTTCAAGTGAAAAATCGAAATCTCTCGCTCCTCTCTCTCCCTCTTTCCCACCACACACACTCTCTCTCTCCTCTCTTTTTCCGTCGTGCCACATCCCCCGTCACCACCGCGCCGCTTACTGCTGGTCAAGGCCCCCACTGGCGGATCTCTACCCACAATGGTGACCAACGAGCTGCCTCTCAACTTGTTGTCATCGCCTCTGCCTCCTTCGGTGGCCGATAGCTCCTGCTCGGGCTCTCCTCAAAAGTTGCTTGAAAACTGGCGACCAAACCAGTGCTGAGTTTTGACTAGTCCGGTCGTCGGTTTGTTCTTCCTTCTCAGCGGATCTGCCTTTGCCAATCTTTTCCTTAGCCTGTCCTCGGAGTTTTGGTAGCCGGAGTTCAGCTGAGCAGTCACCAAAGGCCCTCTGATCAGGCCAAGATTCATCAGCGTCCAAGGTCACTTTGAATAGGACCGGTTTTGTTCATTAGACCAACTGACGGTCACTAGTAGTTCCGACATCGTCAATCACTATCAATCAATACCTGGAGGCAACCCCAACCTTGTTGTGACAGGGTTTTGGCGAATCAGCCTTCATAAAGTCTCTAGCGGCCCCTTTCTCTCACAAGCATTCAAGGCTGGTCCTAATCGAACCGGTTCATTTTGGTGATCAAGCCAAGAGTCCAAACGTCCCGAGCTGATCCTTAGGTGATCTAATCGGCATCTTCAACGTTTGAGGTTTACTCCGGCGACATTCATTTTGTCTAATCATGCTTGGATTCGAAGAAAAATGCAAAGGTAAACCCTCTTGATCTTGAATCAAATGAGATGAGAATGGCTTAACCGATCGGGCCTAGGATTCGACTTTAGATTTACATAATATTCTTAGATCTGGTGATTGATGATGTTATTGGATGATTTTCTATGGATTGATGATCAATGATCATGAACTTGAGATTGATTGAACTTGATTTGTATTAATCTGTAATTTCGTATCTCTGTGATGAATTTACTGTTTTGGCAGAAACGAGATGGTAGATGAGGCTTTTTGACCTCAAGCCCTTATAGACATAGAAAATAGACTTCTAGACATTTGATAGTCGCATGCCCATAATGGATGTCATTTGGTTGCTGAAAAACACCTTTGAAGTCTGTCAATTTTGCAGCAGTTTTAGGTTGATTTGTGTTTCTGACTTTGTACAATTTTCTGTTTTGTTATTTTCATTCTGATTTTTGTGCATGGATTATGGAAAAACTTTCTTCATGAAGTTTGCACAAAATTTTCTTGAGTATGTTATACATTTTTTCCAGATTTTTTTAGGATGTTTTGATTAGGTAAAATACCAAAAACCGACCCTAGGTTTGTCTACCTTGCACTAGATCCAAATTGTTTTTGCTTGAAATTGAGGTTGTAGATGAGTTCATTTGACATCACATCCTTCATGAGATTTGTAATACATGTTGTAAGTGTTCTAAAAAAAGGTATGATTCATGAGAATTGACTATCATTTGATATGTCAATTGCATGCATCAATATGTTTAGGTACTACTACAATTAATGCATTTCACAACAAACCTCTATTTTGTCAATTTCACGTAGGATTGTGTGATCTAAATTGAGTTTAGATGTCTTCATGAAAATGTTATCGTGTCTCATTCTACATGTCATGACCTAAACTTTAGGTGCACCACCTAGAGTTTAGGCTAATGGACTATTAAGTCTTAAATTTAGCTTAGGCTCTCACAAGCTCATACCAATTCGCGACTTAAGTTCAAGCATTTTTTTTTTAAATGGATTTTATCTAGGAGTCGCCACTAATCAGTTTTTGGTAAGACAATTAGACATTTATGTAAAATAATTGGAGAATTATTTTACTCCTACGAATAAGGGATTTTGGGTACGGGGACTTGGTTACACTGGATTTCTCTAATGCCTTTTTGGTACCATTCTTTTTATTTTCAGAAATGTTTTTGTAGGTAGTTTGGATTTATTAACCTAAACCACTATCATGCAAATTGGGTGATCAAATGGGTGATCACACAGGTGCTTAATCATTATTAAACACTAAACAAATCAAATAAATTGCATCAAAAGAATTAAACGCACAAAGCAAGCAATTTTTTTGGGTTTTCTTTTATCTTGAAATATTAACTTTACCATAAAACATGCACTTTAACTACATGACCTAATTTTACTAATAAGCAATTTCTAATTAAATGAACCTATTATGCAAACTATTTGACTTGCTCCTAATATTTTTGTATTTTTTTAAATTCGTAATAAAAGAAAACTAATTAAATTTGTCTAAAATGAATAATTTTCTAAAATGTTTTAGCAATTAATTTGACTTAAACCCTATCCTATCTTAGAAAACTATTTTTTTTTTAAAAAAAATTATTAAAATGTGCAAAGATTATCTAAGCCCTTATCTATAAAAAAAATTATTTAGATCCAACCCTAATCTATTCCGAAAATTATCTAAATGTGCAATCTAAAAATGTAACCCGAATTTACTAAACCAACATACTCCGATGCAAGATTTGATTTTTTTTTATGTCTTCAAAAACAAGAACAAGCAATTTCCAAATAAATATTAACACTCATGATATTCATCAAACAAATAATTAAAACAATAAAAAAAATAATCCGTCATCTCATAGATTAAATTTAACGATTATCTTTACCCTAAATATCACAACATATGAGAAAGTTCAAAATAATTAAAAATTTGATCCGAAGTCTTACGGACCAAATTAATAATTATAATGACTTAATAATCAAAACACTATCAAAATGCCTCAAAATCATTATAATTAAAAAAATGATCCGATGTCTTACGGATCAATTAATTATAATAATTTTTGGGCAAAACCCTACGTATAATGCCTAAAATATTCAAATAATTAACATTAACATACCATCTTCAACTTAAGCAATAATAACAAAACTTGATAATAAAAAAAAGATAAAAAAATAAACTACTTGACTTTTTTTTTAAAGAAAAAACGAGGTGGTGCGCGAGACGATTTGCACCGGGGTCAAACCGTGGCGTGGGAGTTAGGTAGCGGGAGCAAAGCAATGGCAGCGACTCGAAGCTCCGGCGAAGGCTTGGCGGTGGAGATGCGACAACCAGCAAGGGACAAACAGAAGACGCGCAAGCGGTGGGCACGGGCCGTCGGGAGTGGCTGCTAGTTGTAGGGGTCAAGTATCAAGCGAAGGTGCAGGCGTAGAGGCAGCAGCAGGGGCGCTGCAAGGTCGACAGGTGGATGTGCAGGCAAAGTGAGCGCGGGCGAGCGACGGCAAGAAAGGAGGAGATGAGTCGTTAGGCGCTGCAGGTGGAGGCGAGCTGGTGGGTGCTCACGGAATTGCTTCCGCATTTACCAAGATTTGAATATTTTTCAGAATTTCCAACTTCCATGCATAATCAATCAGATTGATTTTCCTTTTTTTTTTCTTTTATATGCTTTGATGCGATTTTTATTTTTTATCTTTTTTTTTAGGGCTTAAAAATTAATCCCTAATTTTTTATGAACAAAAAATTGGGTTGCCAAAATTTAGGTGTCAACATTACCTATAGAGTTTTTCGTAAGATTTTTTGCATGTCATGAGATTACTCAAATTAAGTATGTTATGTGATGGTTTTATTGGATTAGGAGCTGGCTCAAAATTCATTTGTTGGGGTCCCTTAAGGACCAAATCATGCGTCGATGTCTTCTTGACATTTGAAGTATTTGTTACAAGCTTCACATCCATATACAATATGTCACATTTGAACTTTATTTAGTATGCAAAAATCATACATCAATTAGGCCAATTGCAATTGAAATTCATTGAACATATCATTTTTAGTCTGACATTTTGCAATATTAATGACTAGTATGACTTCTTCACATTCCGATTTAGGGTTAAATGTTTTACCCAAATCATTGTCGCCTTCAACTTTATGTCGTGTGCAAGTTTCATTATTTTCATGCGTTGTCTAAGTAGTCTTATAGGTTATTAAACATGCATCGTGTTTTGTTTTGTGAATGGCTGATTCGCATGATTTCACAAACATCAATTTTCAAACATCAGCTTGACCTCGATTGAATTTAAACTCTTTGGGGAAATCTTAGGAATTGTCTAGATCTTTCCAATGCTACTGATTTTGTATGATTTGCTTATCATTTGACTCCTTTTTCCATTTTTTCCAAGTTAGGTTAAAAACCGACTTAGGTAAAATTCAAAACCCCTATTTTACCCCCATTAACTTAGACTTTTGTTATTTTTGTGTGATTTTCTAAGTAAAGATCCTTAAGTCAGACCCTTAAAAAACTCTAATCGCCATTCTTTTGTCTATATTGTGGTGAAATTTCACATTTTTTAGAGCTTATTTACTAGGTCACATCTCTGTTGATGCATCATTATACCCTGTTGTTTTGCTGATTTCCTGATGCAATGATGCACATTGTTGAATTTTTGTAAATTCATGCATAGCTCTTCTTAGAAATTTTTTTTCACAAAAGTTCCTTGTGATATTCTCTATGCTGTGTAATTTTCTTAGGACAATTTGTCCATGGGTTACTTTCCAATTTTATTGATTTATTTGCCCTATATTGTGATGTTGTGTAACAACTTTATGTTGTGTTTTTCTTCTAGAATGTTTTTTTTTTTTTTTGTCAATTTGCATGTTGAATTTGCTTCCCATTGATAATGCTAGTATGAACACCTAGAGAGGGTGAATAAGTGTTAAAAAGTTTTTGCAAGACTTAACAACTAAATTCGACTTATATGAAAACAGTAGATTAAAGATATAAAAGACTGTAAATTGATACATAAGACTGCGAATTAAGTAAAGAGATTAGGGAAAGAGAATTGAAACACAAGGTTTATAGTGGTTCAGCTTAGACCAAGCCTACATCCACTCTCCCGCACTAACAGACCACTGGCTGGATTCCACTAAGAACCAAAAGAGATTTTACAGTTTCACGTCCTTGATTCCACAATGTAGAGACTCTACTACACTTCCTCAAGGTCTCACAAGTATTCAATCTCTCTTTTGAGTACAGTTTAAGCTCGACAAATTGTAATAGCAAAGAACTAAGAGTTTCAGACTTTGAAATTTTTCTTTCACGCACACACTCGAATAACTTGAGCATCCTCCTTATATACTTCTCTATGCCATCATAACCGTTGACACTTTCCAAAGGAGTTCTTCCAATCTACCCGTTGGACATAATCAATTAGGAAGATCTTGAGTTATTTAAGGAATGTGATGATAGCCCATCAATCCTGCTCGCCTATATAATCAGGATCTAGGTTTCCATAAGTAGAACCTTCCAAGTATACTTCGCAAATCAACGGATCTAAATATTCAAATTGATTTTAATAAGAATAATTGATCACGAGATGCTATCTCCAGCCATGAGATCTTCTTCAATCCGTACGAACCAAATCCTTAAAGATATACTTGCATCTAGATAAGTCTTATTTATTGGATAAATCTTTTCTTCGTCGGTTTGGAAACTATCGGTGATGATAGACTTTGAATCTTAAGTCTAGAGGTCTTCAGACTTTGACGATAAAGTCTGCAAGTCTTTAAACTAGACTGATAGAAACGTTTTGTCAACTTCAAAACAGATAAGGAAGTTTTTTCCAATAATCTCCCCTTTTTTGATGGTGACAAAACTTTTCCATAGATTTGGACACTTTGACCTGAAAACAACACTTAAGCAAACCAAGATTTCTCATAAAAGATAATTAGAGATAAGGATAGTAGCGAATCTCCAACCATAGAAAACTTGTTAGTCCTGTAAAAGCAATTATCTTTATCATAATCAATAACATAGCTTAAGTTACTTGCAGGCATCATTAGTCCAAAGCATCATCAGTCCAAACTAGTCCAAATCATAACCACACCAAACAAAAGATAAGTCCACAGTCAAAACAAAAAGATAAGTCATCAAATCTGCATAGGTTTAAGTCATCAAATCTACATAAAATCTCTCCCCATTTTTGTCAACAGAAAAAAGTGGAGAACAAATGAAAAAGAGTTGGTTGAAAATAGAGTCAAAATCATGTCTATTTTGAGAGGCGAACAAGCTTGAATTCTCCTATAGAATGCATTGTCTTCTCAAGCCTTTCAAAACTCTGCTTCAGTGACTGAAAATCTTCACCCTGCATAGTAGACTGTACTTGAATCTTCAAGGCATTCAACTGGTCATGCAAAGACACTAAAGTGGCCTTAAAAACATTCTTGAGATCTTGCATCTCTTACCCATAGCATATTGCTATTTCCTGACATCCAATAGAATCTCTAGCAGTCTTGAAAAGTCTGCTATTTGAGTTGTTGCATCACTAGGACCAGCCGAGTCGATTCTAGGGATTTTGAGAATGGAGAGAGCTTCAGCAGATTGTCCACCATGACTGTCTTCTGGGTAATGCGAGGCAAAGACATCTTTTGGGTCTACTGCAGAATGACTTACATCACTAGCAAATAAAGGTGAAGAAATATCTTTTGGTCCAACAGCTCCCCCTGCTTTGTTGCCTTTAGGTGGAGTAGGTAAAATTTCTTCTTGTTCTACTTCAGCTTCAAAGTGATGAGCATCAGCAGTTCCAGTTCCTGCCATCTCATAATCACTAGATAGGGAGACAGCCAAAGTTGGCTCGAAAGAGTCTTCTTGACCCTGATTTTGTTCTCCTTCTCTCTCTTCTTCTTCCTGATGCAAGCCTAGGGAGGCTTTCTCAAACAATAGGATCGGGGGAGTGACTCGCGCACAAGAAACGGGACGAACAGTAATTCAGCACTATGCAAGCTCAGGAGAATAGTCGTATCTTTGTCGATACAAATCGGATCAACCTAATTCCAAAGCCAAATGAACGAAGACTTCTGGATCTAAAATTTCTGTCTTTTGGGTTTTCTGAAATAAGCACTGTAGGATAGTCGAAATTGGGTTGGAAGTAACGAACAGAACAGGAAAAGATAGGAACTTCGTTGGTTGCTCTTCTAGGCCTCCAAGGAAGTTGAGGGGGACACCGATTCTTCTAGATCGATGACTGCAACTCTTCAAGGATGCAGATTTCGAAAGCTCCGACTCTTCAAGGACGGAAAACTCTTCTAGGTTTTCAAAGGGATGAACTCTACAAGGTTCACGATACTTGCTTCAAGCAAAGTTTTTCATTTATCAAAATTCATCTGTCTTCTACAAGGGATTGGATGGCTTATATCATCAAAGAAATAAAAACAGAGCATAGAAACTTGAAAGCATTAAAGAGCCTAGAAACTAGAAAAATAATAAAGAGCTTAAGAACTAGAAACTAGTAAAAGCATAACGTCTTCATGGCTCCCAAGGTGTCTTCTTTCAAACTTCTGGAATGGACTCAAGATATCATTATAGCTTCTCGGTTTCGTCGAGCTTGAATGCAGGCCGATCTTCCTGGTCGAGAGAGCCGGTCTTCAATGTGGGCTGCATCACTTCCTCTTCTTCTTCCTCTTCTCTTCTTTCTTCCTCTGTCCTCCTCTGTTCTTCATCTTCCTTCTCTATGTCTTCTCTCTCTTTTCCTCCTTCTTCTAGCTCTTCTCTTGTCTCATGAAAGCTGACAAAACTCTTTAAGTTTCTTAAGGTTGAAAGATTCAGTTCATCCTCATCTTCTTCATCTTGCAAGATGAGAGTTCTTTTCTTCTTTGTTGGAGCAACCATGGGTTCCTTCCCTTTCCTCTTCGTTGCAACAGAGTCTTGTTTTGCTTTGACGGGAGACTTCTCATTCATACGCTCCAACACCTTGTTCAACTCTTTTAAATGCATCTGTGTGACCATTTTGAAATCAATCATCATTGGAGAGATGGTTGTCAAACATAATGGTGCAGAAATGTGAATTTTAAAGTGTCTAAAGAGATACGTGATAAGAGCAGAATAAGGGAATTGTCCATAATCTTTCACCACAGTTCGGTACATATGAAACAATATGGTGTGAGGCAGAGAGAATTTAAATCCAATAGTGATGGCACACATCAATTTTACTTCAGATCGAGAGACATCGGTCTTGGATGTCGACTTGGGACGAATGCAATTGATCACAATTTTATGCAGCAAGATGTTAGAGGCACTCATCCTTGAGTAGGAAATCTTGCCTTCAATATCCCTATCTTTCACCAACGACAAAGTAGCATGAGCAATAGACATGCTAATTGGTTGGAAACTCGTTCTTTCCACCCCAATTATGTCAGCCAACGTGTTTGTATCCACCAAAAATTCCTTGTCCTTCACTGTGAAAGTAAAACTGTTTGCATCCAAGAAAGATATGTTCAAGTAAAAGTATGCGGTGAGTTCTGGTAAGCAACAGTAGATTCAGAATAGAACGGTTCCAATTGCAGTAGAGCAAACTTCTCTCGTAGATTGACTTTTATCGAATCAAGGAAATCAAAGTTAGCAGTCCTAAGGTTCATGACCCCTCTCTTCATAAGGTTCGAATAAACCCTCTTGTGATTCTTCGATTTGAAAAGACTTGAACCATCACTAACAACATTTGCAGCAACACCTGTTCTAGGCTGAAAGTGAGTAAACATCCGTTCATCGTCGTCTAGAACTTGTGGTTGATTTGCAGTGCCATAGAATGGGTCACTCGGGAAATTCGCAAAAGTTCTTTTAGCCGTTCCTTTCTCTACAACTCATAGCCTTTCCAACTCCCGCAAGAACAAAGTTTCATTCTTGTACCCTCTATCTCTTAAAAATTCATTGATTAAAGACATCGGCGTTTCTCCTTTCTTCAAATTAGAGTAAAGTTTGAAAGCAACCTTGGGAGTTAACGTTCTTACAGGTTCAGCCTCCTCTATAACTTCATTGTCTGGATGAGTCGGTGGAGAAGATTAACGTTGCTAAGAAGGTTGTTGCTGATTCGAACGTGGTGGTGGAGAAGAATCTTTTTCCTTGGTCAATTCAAAATGCGTAGGACCCTCGAGCATATGTTGTGGTCTCCTGCTTGCAATTCTAGAAGACTTTCTTGAACACATTGTCGCTTCAAGGGAGAAATTCACCAACTTGCTCGAAAAAGATGAAAACTTTTGGACAAATCGAGAGTGAAAGTGAAAGCAAATATGAATTTTGTATTCTAAGGTTTCAGTGTAAAAACGAAAAAGACGAATCTTGGCAGTATATAAAGCAAGTGAAGTGAGATAAACAAAACGTCATAAAAGGAAAAATAAAAATACATTTTCAAAAAGAATAACTTCCCTTTTTGAAAATAACCGTCTTTTCAAAAATGATAACTGCCTTTTTGAAAAAGAAAAACTTGGAAAGACTTTACTTGATAAGAGATATGATGTTCGATCGGTGTGAATAGACTCGAATAGGCTTTTCTCCAGAGGTTTTGTAAATATGTCCGTCAGTTGATTCTTTGAGTCAATGAATTGAATTATAATTTCTCCATTTTGAATATGATCTCTAATAAAGTGATGTCGAATCTCTATATGCTTTTCTCTTGAATGAAGAATTGGATTCTTTGTGAGGTTAATTGCACTGGTGTTGTCACATTTGATCTCGATGCAAGAGTTTTTGATTCCAAAGTCTATCAGTTGTTGTTTTATTCATAAGATTTGAGAACATCAACTTCCAAGAGCCACATACTCTACTTTTGCTATTGAAAGAGCTACAGTGCTTTACTTCCTTGAGAACCAAGATACTGTCTTGTTTCCCAGCAATTGGCATGTACCGGATGTACTCTTTCTATTAACTTTGCAACTTGCTAAATCTGCGTCTGAATATCCAAGGAGGGTAAAGTCTCATTCTTTGGGATACCACAGACCTAAGCTTGAAGTAGTTGCAATGTATTTAATGATGCGTTTTGCGGCGCTTAGATGAGACTCTTTTGGATTAGATTGAAATCTAGCACAAATGCAAACACTAAACAAAATGTCAGATCTAGAAGCAGTAAAATAAAGAAGTGAACCAATAATACTTTTGTAAATTTTCTAGTCAACTTTCTTTCCTCCGTCATCTTTATCCAGCTTCGAAGAACTAGACATTGGTATCTCGGTCTTTTTGCAATTCTCCAATCCGAACTTTTTAACAAGTTCTTTTGCATATTTTTCTTGGTGAATGAAAATTCCTTCCTTCAATTGTTTTACTTGTAGTCCGAGAAAGAAGGATAATTCACCTATCATGCTCATCTCAAATTCATCCTGCATAGACTTAGAAAACTTCTTGCACAGGTTTTTGTTAGGCGATCCAAATATAATATCATAAATATAAATTTGAACAAGTAGAAATTTTTTTTCCTTCCCTTTTAATAAACAATGTAGTATCCACTTTTCCTTTGATAAAACCATTTTGCATTAAAAACTTACTTAACCTATCATACCAAGCTCGAGGTGCTTGTTTTAAACCATAGAGAGCCTTTTTCAGTCTGAATATTAAGTCTGATCTCTTTGGATCTTCAAATCCAGGAGGTTGTTCTACATAGATTTCTTCTTGGATAAATCTATTTAAGAATGCACTTTTGACGTCCATTTGGAATAACTTAAAATTTTTATAACAGGCAAAAGCAAGTAGTAATCTAATTGCTTATAACTTGGTTATTGGTGCATAGGTTTTATCATAATCTATCCCTTCTTCTTGCGTATATCCTTTGGCCATGAGTCTTGCTTTGTTCATGATCACATTTCCTTTTTCGTCCAACTTGTTCCTGAAAACCCATTTAGCTCCAATAATGGATTTACCTTTTGGTTTAGGAGTTAACTCCCATACATCGTTAATGCTGAACTGTCTGAGTTCTTCTTGCATTGCTTCAATCCAGCTTTCGTCAGTTAAAGCTTCTTCTATATTTTTGGGTTCCATTTCAGAAATAAGTGCCATGGCGCTAGACTTTTCTTGCCTTTTGAATCTGGTGTGAATCTCTTCATTAATATCACCAATGATGAGTTCTTTGGGATGACTAGATTTGTGCTTCAAGTTGCTTGATGGTCCGACAGAAGTTGTTCTTCTACTTCGATTGATTCTTCAACTTCCGTTCACTGATTTTCAGAGATCTGAGCTGCTTTAGGGGAGGTAGACTTTGTAGAGTTTGGAGCAGGTTCAGATTCTTCAGGATGAGTCTGAATTAGTTGATTCTGCAAATAGTCTTGGAATTTGACATTCGTAAATTCTTCTACAGACTGAGTCTTTTTGTTGAATACTTTGTAGGCTTTGCTGGTGGTTGAATATCCAAGGAAGATTCATTTGTTTGATTTTTCTTCAAATTTACCAATTCGATCATTTGCATTTTTCAAAACAAAACATTTGCAACAAAATACATGAAAGTAAGAAACAATTGGCTTCTTTCCTTTGAATAACTCATAAGGAGTTTTCTCCAGAATATGCCTTAAAAAGACTTTGTTAATAATATAACATGCTGTAGAAACTGCTTCAGCCCAAAAATAAATGGAAATACTACTTTCAATTAAAAGAGTTCTTGCCATCTCTTGCAAAGATCTATTCTTTCTTTCCACAACTCCATTCTGTTCTAGAATGTATGGAGAGGAGAAAACATGATGAAAACCTGATTCATCACAAAATTTTGCAAAATCTCAATTTTCAAACTCACCTCCATGGTCTGTCTATATGCTTGAAATATTGTATCCTTTCTCGTTCTGAACTTTCTTAGCAAACTTTGAAAAGTAAGAAAATGCTTCAAACTTACTTGCTAGAAAGTAAACTCAAGTGAATCGTGAGTAATCATCCACGATTACTAGACAATATCTCTTTTCACCTATGCTTTTAGTTCTGGTTGGCCCAAAGAGATACATATGCGAAGCTGCAAAATATGATTAGTAGAAACCTGATTTAATGGTTTAAAAGAACTTCTAACCTATTTTGCCAATACACATAGTGTGTATAAGTTAGATTTTTGAAACTTCGGGTTGGGCAGTCATTGAACAAGATTCTTATAAGAGATCTTGGCAATCTACTTCATATTGACATGGCCAAGCTTTCGATACCAAAGATTTGCTTCATCTTAAATTGAAATTAGACATTGAGACTTTTCTGGTTTTATATCTAAAAGATAGATGTTCCCATGTCTTCGTCCAGTAAAAGATTGTGAAAGATCTTTACTAGTTCCCGAACATATTCCTTCTTGAAAATTGATCTTGAATCCAGTGTCGTACAATTGGCTAATGTTAAGCAAATTGTAATTGAGTCATTCCACTAAGGAAACATTGTTAATTGTGAGACTTCCAATTTTTACAGATCCACATCTAACATTTCTTCTTTTACTGTTTCCACCAAAAGAGACTTTTCCACAATTTACTTGCATAAGTTTTATAAAACAACTTGAATCTCCAGTCATATGCCTTGAACAGCCACTATCCAAATACCATTTATCATTTTTCTTGATAGTGACCTGCAATTAAAAAAGAAACTCAAGGTTTTATTTGGTACCCAAATTTTCTTGGGTCTAGAGGAGTTAATGCAATAAGCAGTCTTTGCCCATTCCTTCTTAACAGGTCTCCAAACCATGGGACATCCTTTCTCAAAGTGTTTTGAGCTGTTGCACTTAGAACATTTGAGAGCATTTCGCCCAACAGGTTTTACAAAGACTTTATGAAAATGATTTCTGTAACAAGTTTTTATAGGCCTTTGTTTGATTCTTTATTTCACTTTTGGAAAATCAATTAGAGGAATAGTTTCAGAAGTCATTCCCAAGTCTGATTTGTTAAAGTAGGGTCTTTGTACTGAAAGAATCTTTTCCAATTTCTCAGATCCTATTGAAAACCTTTTTGAAATATTTGAAATTTCATTTTTCAAAAATGTATTTTATTTTGAAAGAGAGTCTTCATTTTCTTTTAAAGTAACAAAAATTTTATCTAAATTTTCAAGCTTTTCTTTCCATAAAATTTCCTATTACTTTAATGTAGAATTTATTGGAGAAATCTTCGTAAAGTGTTTTGAAGCTGACAAAACGTTTCCATCAGTCTAGTCTAAAGATTTGCAGACTCTAACATTTAAAGTCCGAAGACCTCCGGACTGCCAGACTTAAGACTCAAAGTCTATCCTCATTGATAGTTTCTAATCCGTTGAAGAAGGTCTATCTAGAACTGGATGTTTCATTAAGGATGTGACCTTATCGACTGGAAAAGATCTCTTGGCTGGATATGACATAATGGAATCCTTTATTTGATCATGTTTGATTCGAAGATTAAGGATTCGAAGATTAAGGATCCGATGATTGACAAAATATACTTGGAAGGTTCTACTTATGAAAACCAAGATCCTAATTGTATGGGTGAACATGATTGATGGGCTATCGACATGTTCGTTTAATAGCTCGAATGATCTTCCTAATTGATTTCGTCCAACGAGTAGATTGGAGGAATTCATTTGGTAAGTGCCAACGGGTATGATGGCATAAATGAGTATATAAGGAAAACGTTCCAGTTGTTCGTAGTGGTGCACGATAGAAGAATTCCAAAGTCTGAAGCTCCTTGTTCTTAGTCAATTCATTTGAGCAAAATCTTGTATGCAAAAGAGAGTCTATATTCGTGAGAAACCTTGAGGTAGTGTAGTAGAATATCTACACTATGGAATCAAGGGAAAACTGTGCTGTAACATCTCTTTTGTTCATAGTGAAATCCAGCCGGTGGGCTGTCAATGCGGAAGAGTGGACGTAGGCTTGGAATAAGCCGAACCACTATAAACCTTGCGTTCAATTTTCTCTTCCCTACTCTTTGCTTTACTTTGATCGTAATTCATTTTGTTAATCAAAAGAGAACTTCATTTCTATTGTTTGCTTAATATTGCTTGCATATCACGAAAAGTTATTATACACCTATTCACCCCCCTCTAGGTGCTTATACTAGCTATCTCAATTGGTATCAGAGCTTGTGTACTCACCTTGTTTGAAGTGTTTTACTTCAGAGTTAAAGATCCATGGCTAGTATGTTGGCTCCAGGGCTGGTAGAAGGGCAAAGCAACACCAGATCGCCTTACTTTGATGGAAATGATTACAACATATGGAAAAACAAGATGAAGGCGTTCCTAAGATCAAAGGATTCTCTATAATGGGACGTTGTAGAAAAAGGAATCATTTCTAAAGTTGCACCTGTCTCAGAGAGAGGAAAAGATACCGTTGAGTCTAGTGAAATGACTCAGGAAGAGATAATCAAGAGACAAGCTCTTGATGCAAAAGCAATTTATTCTTTATATTGTGCTTTATCACCTACTGAATATAACAAAATATCTTTTTGTGTTATAGCTAAAGAAGTCTGGGATAGATTACATATTACCTATGAAGGAACCGATCGAGTGAAAGAGACTAGAATCAACATTCTCCTCGGTCAATAAGAAGCCTTCAAAATGAAATCATGAGAATCTATAACTGACATGTTTAGTCGTTTTATAGAAATTGTTAATGGTCTTGAAAATCAAGGTCAACCAATTTCTGATCCCATGAAGGTAAACAAGCTACTGCGTGGACTCTCCAAGGATTGGAATCACATAAAGACCTCAATCAGAGAGACCCAAAGAATCATGCCATTATCTGTTGATGAGTTGGTTGGGACTCTTTAGTCTTATGAAGTGGAACGAATCAATGAAGACGAAGATCCTAAAGGTAAGAAATCCATTGCATTAAAATCCAATGATGATTTTGATGTTACAGATTCTAAAGACGATATGGATGATGAGGAGCTTGCTCTCATGATAAGAAGATTCAGAAAAGCTGAACAGAAAAGGAAGAAGATTCAATCCAAAGAAACAAAGTTTTCAAAAGTAACAGACTAATTCTGTTGAGGATGATGAATCAAACAAAGATGTAGTCTGCTTTGAATGTAAGAAAAAGGGACACATCAGACCCAACTGTCCTCTTCTGAGGAAGAAGAAAGGAAAAGCTGAAAAGTATCGAAAGGCTCTTAAAGCGAAACCACGGAGTGATACGAGTGTGAAGAAAGTGATGATGATTATGCCAATATATGTCTAATGGCACAATCGGATTCAGATTCAAACTCCGAGGCAAACTCAGATTCAGATAGTGAATTTGAGGTAAGTAACTTCAAAATCCCTATTAAAGTTTCTAAATACATTGATGAGTTGTGTTTTAGTCTTAAGACTTCTCTTAAAAAGATTTCTGAACTCAAAAAGAAAATTCTACTCTAAAACAACAGGAAAATGTTTTGAAAGAAAGTGTGAAATATTTAAACATGAATGTTTCTTCTCTTAGAGAAAGAGAAGATAATCTTTCAAAAGAAAAAAATGATATCTCAAATGTTTCAAAAAAAATTTCTATAGGATCTGAAAAACTAGAAAAAATTCTTTCTGTTCAAAGACCTTATTTCAATAAATCTGGTTTGGGAATGACTGCTAAAACCATTCATTTAATTGATTTTCCAAAAGTGAAAGAAAGAATTAAACAAAGACCCACAAGAGATGCTTACAAAAATCATTTTAAAAGAATCTTTGTAAAACCAGTAGGTCGCAATGCTCTCAGATGTTCAAAGTGCAATAGTGCAGATCATTTTGAAAAAGAATGTTCTATGGTTTGGAAACTCCGTTAAGAAAGTATGGGCAAAAACCGCATATCATACTAACACCAATAGACCCAAGAAAATATGGGTACCAAAGAAAGTTTGAGTTTCTTTTTTAAATGCAGGTCATTATCAAGAAAAATGTAAAATGATATCTGGATAGTGGATGCTCAAGACATATGACCGGAGATTCAAATTGCTTCATAAAGCTTGTTCAAGTGAATGTTGGAAAAGTCTCATTTGGAGGAAATAGCAAAGGAAGAATTGTGGGATTTGGAACTGTAAAGATTGGAAACCTCACAATAAGTAATGTTTCTTTAGTTGAAAGACTCAATTACAATCGCTTCGCATTAGTCACCTGTGTGATACCGGTTTCAAAATCAACTTTCAAGAGGGAATATGTTCGGGAACTAGTAAAAATTCTACTCAATCATTCATGGGTCGAAGACATGGAAATATCTACCTCTTGGATGTGAAACCAGATGAATTGCAATTTCTAATCTCAATCTAAGACGAAGCAAACTTATGGCACAGAAAGCTTGGGCACATCAATATGAAGCAGATAGCCAAAATTTCAGCAAAGAAGCTTGTTCGTGGTTTACCTAATCTATCATACCAAAAGCCTGATCTATGTACACCATGCATATTGGGAAAATAGGTAAGAAATTCCTTTAAACCATTAAATCAAGTTTCCACTAATCGTGTATCGCAGCTTCTGCATATGGATCTCTTCGGACCAACCAGAACACATAGCATTGGAGGTAAGTAATATTGCCTAGTAAGTGTGGATGACTACTCACGATTTACTTGGGTATATTTCCTAGCAAGTAAGTCTGAAACCTTCTCTTATTTTGAAAAATTTGCTAAAAAGGTTCAAAATGAAAAATGGTATGTTATTTCAAGTATAAGAACAGACCATGGAGGTGAATTTGAAAATCAAGATTTTACAAAATTTTGTGATGAATCTGGTTTTTAGCATGTGTTCTTCTCTTCATATACTCTAGAGCAAAATGGAGTTGTGGAAAGAAAGAATAGATCGCTTCAATAAATGGCTAGAACTCTTTTAATTAAAAGCAACATCTCTTCACGATTTTGGGCTAAAGTAGTTTCTACAGCTTGTTATATTATTAATAGATTTTTTCTAAGGCCTATTCTAGAAAAAAACCCCCTATGAATTATTCAAAGAAAAGAAGCCTATTATTTCATATTTTCATGTGTTTTGATGAAATGCTTTATATTGAAAAATGCAAATGATCGAGTTGGCAAGTTTGAAGAAAAGTCGATGAAGGCATCTTTCTTGGATATTCAACCACAAGCAAGGCGTACAGAGTCTACAACAAGAAGACTCAATCTGTGGAGGAATCAATGAATGTCAAATTCCAAGATTCTATGCAAAATGAATCTATTTAGACTCATCTTGAAGAATCTGAACCTGTTCTAGACTCTACAAAGTCTAAATCGCAAGAAGCAGCTCAGACTTTGAAAGACCAGCAACAAATGATTGTTGAAGATTCAAATGAAGGAAGTGATCATCAACCTGAAAATTTAACCAGTAACTGGAAGCATAAGTCCAGTCATCCCAAAGATCTCATTATTGGCGACATTAATGAAGGAATTCGCACAAGATCCAAAATGCGCAAAGAGTCTAGTGCTGTGGCTCTTATTTCTGAAATAGAACCCAAAAGCATAGAATAAACTTTATTTGATGAAAGCTGGATTGAAGCTATGCAAGAAGAACTAAGGCAATTCAACATTAATGATGTTTGGGAGTTAACTCCTAAACCAAAAGGTAAATCTATTATTGGTGCTAAATGGGTTTTCAGGAATAAGATGGACGAGAAAGGAAAGGTCATAAGAAACAAAGCAAGACTCGTGGCCAAGGGATATACGCAAGAAGAAGAGATAGACTATGACGAGACTTACACACTAGTAGCAAGGTTAGAAGCAATTCGATTATTACTTGCTTTTACTTGTTATAAGAATTTTAGGTTATTCCAAATGGATGTCAAAAGTGCTTTCCTAAATGGATTTATCCATGAGGAAGTCTATGTGGAACAACCACCTGGGTTTGAAGACCCAAGGAAACCAGACTCAGTATTTAGACTCAAAAAGGCTTTATATGGTCTAAAGCAAGCACCTCGAGCTTGGTACGACAGGCTGAGTAAGTTCTTGATTCAAAACAGTTTTGTAAAAGGTAAAGTAGACACTACTTTGTTTATCAAAAGAGAAAGCAAAAGTTTTGTGCTAGTTCAAATATATGTTGATGATATTATTTTTGGATCCCCTAATGAAAGTCTATGCAAGAAATTCTCTAAGATTATGCATGATGAATTTGAAATGAGCATGATGGGTGAGCTAACCTTCTTTCTCGGGCTTCAAGTGAAACAACTGAAGGAAGGAACTTTTATTCATCAAGAAAAATATGCTAATGATCTTGTCAAAAAGTTTGGATTGAACAATTGCAAAAAGGCTGATATACCAATGTCAAGTTCCTTGAAGATAGACAAAGATGAAAGAGGAAAGAAAGTCGACCAGAAGCTATACATGAGTATCATTGGCTCACTTCTTTATCTTACTGCTTCTAGACTTGACATTTTGTTTAGTGTTTGCATTTGTGCCAGATTTCAAGCAGACCCTAAAGAATCTCATTTAAGTGTTGCAAAGCGTATTATCAAATACATTGCTTCAACTTCAAGTCTTGGTCTTTGGTATCCTAAAATGGGAGACTTTACTCTTCTTGGATACTTAGACGCAGATCTAGCCGGATGCAGAGTTGATAGAAAGAGCACCTCAGGTACCTGTCAACTACTTGGAAGCAAGACAGTGTCTTGGTTTTCAAGGAAGCAAAGTATAGTAGCTCTCTCTACAGCAGAAGCAGAGTATGTAGCTCTCGGAAGTTGTTGTTCACAAATTATGTGGTTAAAACAACAACTAAGAGACTTTGGAATTGAAGATTCATGCACGGAGATTAACTGTGACAACACCAGCACAATCAATCTCACCAAAAATCCAATTCTTCACTCAAGAGCAAAGCATATAGAGATTCAACATCACTTCATTAGAGATCATATTCAAAATGGAGAAATTTTGATTAAGTTTGTTGACTCAAAGAACCAACTGGCGGATATATTCACAAAGCCCTTGGAGAAAAATCAATTTGAAATCATCCGCTCCAGACTCAACATTTTGAGGTTTGAAGAAGTTAAAGTCTAGAGACTCTCAGACTCAAACAAACAAGACTTTGATTGTAAGTTATTCTCTCTCTTGAATCTCATCTTGAAAAGGTACGATCATCAACCGTGTTTGATTATTGCTATCTTTAATTGACATGATTATTGCAATGTTTCCTTTTCGAAAATGGATTTTTTTTTTTTAAAATGAGTATTATCTAATTTTTCGAAAAATGCAGTTATTTTTTAAAAAGGCATCTTTTTACTTTCTTTTATGACGTTTCGTATGCCTCTCTTTTTAACTGTTTATATACTTTGTTGTTTCTTCTTTGCTTTACTCTCCAAAAAAACCCTAAGAAAGCACCGATCTTCCATCTCTATTTTCTTCTCTTGTTTAATCTTCAAAAAAATTGTCATTTTTCTTGGGAAAGTCAAGCAAGGAATCTTTCAAAGATTGAGAAAGATGTCGTCTTCAAGAAAGTCTTCGAGGATCGCAAGCAGGGGACCACGGCGAATGAGTGAGGGGCCTACGCACTTCGATCTCATCGAGGAAGAAGAGTCTCCAAGTTAGCAGCAGAGCCCACAACATTCTCAGCAGCGTCATTCTCCACCAACTAGTCCACAGGGTGTTGGTCATCAACAAGAGGAAGAAATCGTTGAAGACGCAGATCCTGTAAGAATTCAAAGGCCCTCTTTTATTTATAAGCTTTACCATGCTTTAAAGAGGAGTGGTATTCCATTGAACTACATCGATGAGTTTCTTAAGGACAAGGGATATGGGAATGAGTACATCTTTTTGCGAAAAATGGAGTGTTTGGGAATTGCTCCTAAAGGGTTAGCAGAAGAAACCCTTGCAAATATCCCAAGTGATCCGCGTGTTGGGGGATTTAATTCGATAGATGGGAATGATGATGACAAATTGTATAGCCAATTTCAACTGAGAATGGGTGTTGCGGCGAAAATTTGAGGAAAAAGGACAGAGTTGTTTAGATCGAAGAAACAAAAGGTTCTATACTCCAAATTGTTGAAGCGTGGGGGTGATAAACCCTAGGAGTGTGGATTTTGATTTCCTTGATGCTGTAAATGTCAATTTGAGGGAAAAGTTCAGTTTTCTTCAACTTGAACAGTTTTGTTCTAACACTACAGAAGCCCATGCTGAATTAACTGCATACTTCTATTTGAATCTTAGCTTCTTAGATGCGAATAGAATCTCTTTCAGTGTCCGAGATCAGGACTTTGTAGTGGATATGAATATGCTAACGGATGTGATTGGGGTTGAGAGAGGGAGATATCAACCCATCAATGTTTCTATTGCTCATGCTACATTGGAACTTGTTAAGGATAGAAGAACAGAGGAAAAGATTTTCTACTTAAGGATAAGTGCGTTTAACATTCTACTTCACAAGATTGTGATCAATTGCCTCAAACCGAAATCAACTTCCAAGACTGATGTTTCAAGTTCAGAGGCAAAGCTGATGTATGCCATCATCACTGGGAAAAAGTTTTCTCTTCCTCACACTGTTATGTTCCACATGTATAGAGCAGTGGTGAAGGACAGAGGTCAACTTCCTTATCCAAGTCTTGTGACGAAGTTATTCAGACATCTGAATATTCAGCCTCCACAAATTCTTTGTGTTCGATCGTGTGATCATATGGTGGTAGGACTAAAAATGGTGACTAAAATGCGTCTGAAGGAACTAAGCAAGGCGTTGGAGAAATTCAAGGAGAAGACTCCTGTCAAAACTCATCAAATCTCTTCTGCAGCAAAAAGAAAAGGGAAGGAGTCCATGGTTGCCCCATCCAAGAAAAGAAGAGCTCTCTTTGTTGAGGATGAAGATGATGAGGAAAACATCACCATTTTCGCAATGGCATTGAAGAATCGAGTCGTTCTGTCCTAGAGAAAGACTCAGAACAGAGGACTGGAGAAAGAGAAGAGAAAGAAGTAGAGGAGAAAGAAACAGAGGAAAGAGAAGCTGAGAAGGAAAGAGTTGAAAAAGAAGAAGAAGAGAAAAGAGATCAAGAGGAAGGAGAACATGAGGCACACTCTTCTCCACCTAAAGGCATGGAAACATGGGGAGACCAAGAGAGAAGAGGAATGTCTTCATATCCTGCTGCCAGTGAAGGAGTCAATTGCTCTCTAGCAGATCCATAGGACATTTATGCCTCTCAATTTCCTGAGGAAGGACATGATGTTTCTTCGCAAAATCTGTGTGATTATGCTGATTTGCCATCGTCTGCCTTTACTCCATCTGACCGTGCAGAAGCTAGTACGCAAATCGATAATTCAGCAGATTTTCGCAGAATTCTGGATGTTATCTTGGAAATGCGAGGTCAGATATATGCTCTGGGATGCGAAGTTCAAAATTTGCAGAATGCAGGTCAAGCTTCTTCAGGTTCCTTGAATGATCAGATCCAAGCCATTTCTCTTCAGATTCAGGCTAATGCTAAGGGTGAGGATGTTGCACAACTGAAGGAGGAATTGAAAAAGCTGGAAGGCATCGTCCAGTCAATGGGAGATTTCCAGCTTGTTCGCGTTCCCAAGCCATCTTGACTCCATTCTATTCCCATCTCAACTTTTTTTTTTTTGATGACAAAAAGGGGGAGAGATGCGAGATTTGAAAACTTTGAACCTTACAACTTTTGAATTTTTGGATTGTTTTGAAGTTTGAAGATTGTTTTGATGTTTGACTTTACTTTTGTGTCTGGATGTTGACTGAATTAGGGATTTGGATTTGACTGCTATTGATATCTTATGGATGGTTTTATCACATACAAGACTAGCCTATTTTCTGTGGTTGCAGATTCTAGTGTTATCATTCATTAAGCCATTTATCTTTATAAGATATCCATATTTGTTTGAGTAATGTTTTGCAAGTCAAAGTTATCCAAATCTGCAGGAAAGTTTTGTCATCATAAAAAATGGGGAGATTGTTGGAGAAATCTCCGTAAAGTGTTTTGAAGTTGACAAAATGTTTCCATCAGTCTAGTTTGAAGATTTGCAGACTCTGACATTTAAAGTCTGAAGACCTCCGGACTGCCAAACTCAAGACTCAAAGTCTATCTAGAACTGGATGTTTCATTAAGGATGTGACCTTATCGACTGGAAAAGATATCTTGGCTGGATATGACATAATGGAATCCTTTATTTGATCATGTTTGATTCGAAGATTAAGGATCCGATGATTAACGAAATATACTTGGAAGGTTCTACTTATGGAAATCGAGATCCTGATTGTATGGGCGAACATGATTGATGGGCTATCGACATATTCCTTTAATAGCTCGAATAATCTTCCTAATTGATTCCGTCCAACGGGTAGATTGGAGGAATTCCTTTGGTAAGTGCCAATGGGTATGATTGCATAAAGGAGTATATAAGGAAGACGTTCCAGTTGTTCGTGGTGGTGCACGATAGAAGAATTCCAAAGTCTGAAACTCCTTGTTCTTAGTCAATTCATTTGAGCAAAATCTTGTATGCAAAAGAGAGTCTATATTTGTGAGAAACCTTGAGGTAGTGTAGTAGAATATCTACACTGTGGAATCAAGGGAAAGCTGTGCTGTAACATCTCTTTTGTTCATAGTGAAATCCAGCCGGTAGGCTATTAGTGCGGAAGAGTGGACGTAAGCTTGGAATAAGCTGAACCATTATAAACCTTGCGATCAATTTTCTCTTCCCTACTCTTTGCTTTACTTTGATCGTAATTCATTTTGTTAATCAAAAGAAAACTTCATTTCTATTGTTTGCTTAATATTGCTTACATATCATGAAAAGTTATTATACACCTATTCACCCCCCCTCTAGGTGCTTATAGTAGCTATCTCGAATTCTCCATTTTTAACTCGGAAATTCTCTTGAAAGAGGTTTTGAGACTAAGACACAATTCATCAATGTATTTCAAGACTTTAGTAGGGATTTTAAAATTACTTACCTCGATTTCACTATTTAAGTCTGAGTTTGTATCTATTTAAAGTCTGAGTCTAAATCTGATTTTGTCATTAGATAAATATTGGCATAATTTTCATCACTTTTTTCGCATTCAATATCGCTCCATGTCTCTGCCTTGAGAGCCTTATTGTATTTCTCAGCTTCTCCTTTCTTTTTCTTCAACACGGGACAGTTGGGTCTGATGTGTCCCTTTTTCTTGTATTAAAAAAAGATCACATCTTTATTGGATTCATCATCCTCAGTTGATTTGTTTTAAAACTTTTGAGTGTTTTGTTTCTTCCAATTGAATTTTCTTCCATTTTTGTTTAGTTTCCTAAACCTCTTTATCATAAGAGCTAACTCTTCATCATCCATACCATTTTAAGAGTTTGTAACATCAGAATCATTGTTAAATCTCAAAGCAATTGACTTCTTACTTTTGGGATATTCTTCTTCATTGATTTGCTTCACTTCATAGGACTGAAGTGTGCCAACCAATTCGTCTACAAAAAGTGGCATGATCCTTTGTATTTCCCTTATTGAGGTATTTACGTGATTCCAGTCTTTAGAGAGTTCACGCAGCAACTTGTTAACCTTCATGGGTCTTGAGATTGGTTGTCCTTGATACTCTAGACCATTTACAATTTCTGTAAAACGACTAAACATGTCAGTAATAGATTCTCATGGCTTCATCTTGAAGGCTTCATACTATCCGAGTAGGATATTGATCCTTGTTTCTTTTACTCGATCAGTTCCTTCATAGGTAATGTATAGTCTGTCCTAGACTTCTTTGGCTGTTTCACAGGAAGATATTCTGTTATATTCAGTAGGAGATAATGCACAATATAAGGAGTAAATTGCTTTAGCATCAAGAGTTTGTCTATTAGTTATTTCTTCTTGAGTCATCTCGCTAGCATTTGCAACTTCTTTTCCCCTTTCTAAAACTGATGTAGCTTTAGGAATAATTCCTTTTTTTACCACATCCCATTCCAGAGAATATTTCGATCTTAAAAATGCCTTCATCTTGTTTTTCCATATGTTGTATTCCTTTCCATCGAAATAAGGCGGTCTGGTGTTGCTTTGGCCTTCAACCAAATCTGGAGCCAACATACTAGCCATGGATTTTTAACTCAGAAGTAAAAACACTTCAATTAATTGAGTACACATGCTCTAATACCAATTGATAATGCTAGTATGAACACCTAGAGGGGGGTGAATAGGTGTTAAAGAAGTTTTTCCAAGACTTAACAACTTAATTCGACTTATATGAAAACAGTAGATTGAAGATATAAAAGACTGTAAACTAACATATAAGACTGCGAATTAAGTAAAGAGATTAGGGAAAGAGAATTGAAACACAAAGTTTATAGTATTTTGACTTAGACCAAGCCTACGTCCACTCTCCCGCACTGACAGCCCACTGGCTAGATTCCACTAAGAACCAAAAGAGATTTTACAGTCTCACGTCATTGACTTCACAGTGTAGAGACTCTACTACACTTCCTCAAAGTCTCACAAGTATTCGATCTCTCTTTTGAGTACAGTTTAAGCTTGATGAATTGTAACATCAAAGAACTAAGAGTTTTAGACTTTGGAATTTTTCTTTCACACACACACACTTGAATAACTCGAATGTCCTCCTTATATACTCCTCTATGCCATCATAACCATTGGCACCTTCCAAAGGAGTTCTTCCAATTTACCCGTTGGACAGAATCAATTAAGAAGATCTCGAGTTATTTAAGGAATGTGATGATAGCCCACCAATATGCTCGCCCGTACAATCGGGATCTAGGTTTCTATAAGTAGAATCCAAGTATACTTCGCCAATCAACGGATTTAAATATTCAAATTGATTTCAATAAGAATAATTGATCACAAGATGCTATCTCCAGCCGTGGGATCTCCTTCAATCTGTACGAACCAAATCCTTAAAGATATACTTGCATCTAGATAAGTCTTCTTTATCAGATAAATCTTTTCTTCATCGGTCTCGGAAACTATCAGTGAGGGTAGACTTTGAATCTTGAGTTTGGAGGTCTTTAGACTTTGATGATAAAATCTGCAAGTCTTTAGACTAAATTGATGGAAACGTTTTGTCAACTTCAAAACAAATAAAGAAGTTTTCTCCAACACAAATGTCTTCATGGAATTTGTTCCTCACTTTTTGAACTATTCGCACAACAATTTTCAAAAAATAAAAAAGCATTTTTATATGCTTCTCAGATCTCTCAAATGCCATGAACTTGTCTGAATTTTCTTTTTCTTGCTGATTTGGACTTGATTTTAGTTCAATTGATAATCATGCACATATTTTTCATGTTGTCCTTCGAATTCCAAATTTTCAAATCATGCTCTTAGTTTAGCATTGATGTCGTCTAAAGTTTTGACCATATTTAGGGCACCTGCGAAGCTTAATAATGAAAGGGCTAGTAATAACACCTAGAGAGGGGTAAATAGGTGTGAACAATTTTTTTTTGCAAAATTCAGTAAAAATAATTTGCCTTTAGAAAAACATAGACGGATTTAGACTTTAGCGACTAGATAAACTTTAAATGAAATAAAGAAGTTTAAACTTAAACAGTTAATCAAGCTACAAATCGAAATAAAGGAGTTGAGTGAAGAGAATAAGAACACAAGATTTATAGCGGTTTGGCTTAGATCAAGCCTACGTCTACTCTTCTGCGCTAATAGCCTACTGGCTAAATTCCACTAAGTAACAAAAGATATTTTACAGTCTTGTGATCTCAACTTCATAGTGAAGAGTCTCTACTAGTCTCTCACAAAGTCTTATTAAGAGTTTCTCTCTTTTGTATATAACTTTGAGCTCAGTAAATGAAATAGCAAGGAACTAAGAAGTTTCAGACTTTGAAAATTTTATTTTACGCACTTTATCGAATAACTGGAGAGTCCGCCTTAAATACTCCTTCATACCTTCACAACTGTTGGCACTTTCCAAAGGAATTCTTCCAATTTACCCGTTGGATAGAATCAATTAAAGAGATCTCAAGTCATTTGAAGATTTGTGATGAAAGCCCATCAATCATGTTCGCTCATACAATCGAGATCTTGGTTTTCATAAGCAAAACTTTCCATGTTTGCTTGCCTTCCAAAGGATTTGATTATCGGAATTGATTTCAATAAGGATAATTAATCATGTAGGTGCTAAATCCAGCCATAAGGTCATCCATAAATCATACGAATCTAGTCCTTGAAGAAATAAAGATAATATCGCATCTGGATAAGTTTTCATTCTTCAGTTTGGAAACTGTCAGTGTGGACAGACTTTGAACCTAAAGTCTGGCAGTCTTTAGACTTTGACATTAAAGTCTAGAAGTCTTTAGACTAGACTTCGAAAAGGTTTTGTTAACTTCAAAATAGTTAAGGAGATTTCTCCAACAATCTCTCCCTTTTTTATGGTGACAAAACTTTCATGCAGATTTGAAAACTTTTGATTTGCAAAACAACTTTTAAGCAATACATGATATCTTAAATAAGACGATTAAGATCTGGATAGCATCGATTCTAGCATTGGTTTTGCAACTACAAAAAACATGTTAATCCTTAAAAGATAAGATAGATAACTAATAGATAACTATCTAACCATAATCAGTATCTCCAAAGGTTGTAGCAAGCGTCAAAAAAATTCAATAGCAGCAAGTGTAAAAAGTTCAATAGTCAAACAAAAGTCTAGCATATAGTCAAATAAAAGTTCAACAAGTACCAAAAGATAAAGTCAATCAAAACATAAGTAAAGAAATCTGCACATTCTCCCCCTTTTTGTCAACAACAAAAAGTGGAGAAGAATAAAAAAGAGTTTGATGAAATCAGGGCTATTTGGGGATGCGAATGAGTTGGAAATCTCCCATCGACTGAACTGTGTCCTCCAGCTTTCACAATGACTTTTGCACCTTATCAACATCTTCAAACTTGGCAGTCTCTTGAGTTTGGAGTTTAAGCTCTTGTACCTGATCATGAAGAGAGACTGAGGTAGCTTTCAGTACAGATTGGAGATTCTGAATTTCACACTCCATTCCATATTGCTGAGCCTTTATCTCCACAAGGAGCTCTAATAGTCTTTGAAAGTCTACCGTAGTGTCTGTTTGAGTACTAGCTTCAGCACGTTCAGTTTGAGGAGTGTTGATAGATGATGGAACTTCATCTTGAACATCAAGTCTTGGAGAGGATGCTTTAACATCAACTTCAAGAAAATGGGAGGTATAGACTGATAAGGTTAGTAAGGACACCTAGAGGGGGGTGAATAGGTGTTCTAAGAAGTTTTACGAGATTTAATAGATTAACTTGTCATGTGAGGATAATAGACCGAAGATGTACAAGATTATAAACAGTTATATAAAACGATGAATCAAAGTAAAGAGTTTAGGGAAAGAGAATTGTGACACAAAGTTTATAGTGGTTCGGCCTAAACCAAGCTTACGTCCACTCTCTCGCACTAACATCCTATTGGCTGGATTTCACTAAGAATAAAAAAAGTTTTTACAGCATCATGTCATTGATTCCACAGTGTAGAAACTTTACTACACTTTCTCAAGGTTTCACAAATGTTTGATATCTCTTTTGAGTACAACTTAAGCCCAGCGATTGAGATAGCAAAGAACTAAGAATTTCAAACTTTGGAATTTTTCTTTCACGCACACACTCGAATAACTTGAGCATCTTCTTTATAAACTCCTTCATGCCTTTATAATCGTTGGCCCTTTCCAAATGAGTTTTTCCAATCTACCCGTTGAACAGAATCAATCAAGGAGATTTTGAGTTATTTAAGGAATGTGATGATAGCCTATAAATCTTGCTCACCCATACAATTGGGATCTAGGTTTTCATGAGTAAACCTTCCAAGTATACTTCACTTTTCATCGATCTTGGTTATTCGAATTGATTCCAATAAGAATAATTGATCTCAATGTGCTATCTCTAGCCGTAAGACTTCTAAAAATCATACTAACCAAATCCTTAAAGATAAACTCGCATATGGATAAGTCTTATCTTCGTTGGTCTAGAAACTGCTAGTGTGGGTTGACTTTGAGTCTTGCATCTTCAAACTTTGATGACAAAGTTTGGAGTTCATCAGACTTTAACAATTGAGTTTTGAAGTCTTCAGACTAGACTGATGGAAATGTTTTGTCAACTTCAAAATAAGAGAGTTTTCTCTAACAATCTCCCCATTTTTTATGGTGGCAAAACTTTTCTACAGATTTGAATACTTTTAACCTGCAAAGCAAAACTTAAGCAAAATAAGATATCTCATAAAAGATGAGTAAATTAGGACATGAATAGTAACGATTTTGCAACAACAGAAAACATGTTAGTTCTGCAAAATAACTATCCTTCCATAATCATTATCACAGCCTAAGTTACTGCAAGCATTAAAAGATCAAATCAAATAGTCTAAAGTCAAAAAGTCCAATCCACAACCAAACAAAGATAAGTTCAAAGGTAAAATAATCCAAACCAAATCAAATTTGCATCAAACTTCTCCCCCTTTTTGTCAACAGCAAAAAGTGGAGAACAAATAAAAAGAGTTGTTTGAAAATAGTGGGGTTTGAGTCAAGGTTGTTTGGGTAGGTGCAAACAAGCTGGAATTCTCCCATAGAGCTCACTGTCTCCTCAAGCTTCCCAATACTCTCCTTCAGTTGCTGGAAATCTTCACCATTCACATGATCTTGCACTTGAGTCTTCAGGGTAAGTAACTAATCTTGCAATGAAACTGAAGTAGCCAAGAAAGTCTTTTTGAGATCTTTTTTCTCATAGTTCAAACCATATTGACCCTTCTTTAAATTAAGCAAAACATCCATTATGCGTGAAAAATCCGTTGAATGAGTTAATGAGGCACTAGGTCCAACCGAATCTGTTCTTGGAGTTTTGAGATTGGAGGAATCTTCAACAGTTTGTCTACTATGAGGTGGAGTGAATTCCGCAAATTCTGGTTCTGGATGGAGAGAAGCATATACATCCTCTGGATTTGCTGTAGATCGACTAACATCACTAGTGAGAATAGGTGAAGAAATACCTCGTTTTTCCGTAGCTCCCGCTGTTTGTGTGCCTTTAAGAGGAGAAGTAGATTCTTCTTCCTGTTCTTCTTCAATAAGACAGTGATGTTGTTCTTTTGCTTTCTCACCAGTAGTTCCACTCCTTGTCTTTTCAGAGTTGCTTGACAAAGATACAGCCAAAGTAGGCTCAAAAGAGTCATCTCGAGCCTCTTCTTCCTTCTTCCTCTTCTGCTTCTTCTCCTCTTCTTTCTTCATCTCTTCTCTCAGTCTCTTCTCTAGTTTCGCGAAAGCTAACGAAACTTTTCAAGTTCCTTAAGGCTGAAAGAGTCATCTCGTCCTCATCTTCTTCATCTTGCAAGATGAGAGTTCTCTTTTTCTTTGTTGGAGCATCCATGGGCTCCTTGACTTTCTTTTTGGCCGTTGTAGAGTCTTGTTTCGTCTTGAGGGGAGACTTCTCCTTCATGCGCACCAACACCTTGTTAAGCTCTTTTAGACGCATCTTGGTGACCATTTTAAATCCAATCACCATTGGAGTAATGTTTGTCAAACATAAAGGTGCGGCAATCTGGATTTTAAAATGTCTAAAAAACGCGTGATAAGAACAGAATAAGGGAATTGTCCTTTGTCTTTTACCACTGTCCTGTACATATGAAACAGGATGGTGTGAGGTAGAGAGAATTTGCAAACAGCATTGATGGCATACATCAGCTTTGCTTTGGAACAAGAGACATCTGTCTTTGATGTAAATTTTGGATGGATGCAGTTGATCACAATTTTGTGTAGCAAAATATTTGAGGCATTCATCCTTGAATAGGAGATCTTGCGATCAACATCTGTCTCGTACCAATTCCAAAGTAGCATGAGCAAAGGACACACTAATTGGTTGGAAACACCCTCTTTCCACCCCAATTATATTAGCCAATGTGTTCATATCCACCAAAAACTCTTTATTCCTTACCGTGAAAGAGAAATTGTTCGCATCCAAAAAGGATAAATTCGAATAAAAGTATGCTATGAGTTCGGGATATGCAATTGTAGATTCAGAGCAAAATTCTCCATTTGAAGAAGTGCAAACTTCTCTTGCGGATTCACTCTAATTGAATCGAGAAAATCAAAGTCAACACTCCTAGGGTTCATCACCCTTCTTTTCAGCATATTCAGTTAAACTTTTTTGTGCTCCTTAGAGCGGAAAATGCTCGCTCCATCATTAACAGCATTAATAGCCACTCCCATTCTAGGCTGAAAATGTGCAAACATTCGTTCATCGTCATCTTGTTCTTGTGGTTGATTAGCAGTACCAAAACGTGGGTCACTTGGAAAATTGGCAAAGGTCCTTTCAGCTGTCCCTTTCTCCGCAACTCCTAACTTTTCCATTTCTCACAAAAATAAGGTTTCATTTTTTAATCCTCTTTCTCTAAGAAACTCATCAATCAAAGACATCGCAATACCTCCTTCTTTCAACTTAGAGTAAAGTGAGAAAGCAACATTAGGTCTTAGCGTTCTTACATGTTCAATTTCTTCCACTATTTCTTCTTTTGGTTGAGGCGGTGGAGGAGATTGATGCTGTTGAAAATGTTGTTGCTTACTTTGTTGTTGCTGATGAGGAGAATCTTCTTCCTTGGTCAAGTCGAAGTGAGTAGGACCCTCTAGCATGTGATGTGGTCCCTTGCTTCCGATTTTCGAAGACTTTCTCGAAGACATTGTCGCTTCAAGGGAGGAATCTCAAACTTGCTTGAAAAGGTGAGAACTTTTTGGGTTAATCGAGAGTAAAAGTAAAAGCAAATGGGAGTTTAGAATGTTAGGGTTTGAGAGTGATAATTGAGAAGATGCATTTCAATAGTATATAAAGCAAGTGAAGCGAGGCAAATGAATCGTCATAAAAATGCATTTTTGAAAATGAATAACTTCATTTTTGAAAATGAATAACTGCCTTTTTGAAAATGCCATAAATTCAAAAACTTTGGAAAGATAATTTCTATCAAATTAGCGATTAAAAAGAGACTATACCTTTTCAAGTCTTTATCCAAAAATTAAATTGCTAGTACCGAAATAACTTACAGTCATAACTCTTGGTCTTTTGAGTCTGAACACTTTCAGACTTTACCTTTGAGTATGAGCACCTTTAGAATTTACTGGATAAGAAATGTGATGTTCAGTCTGGTGCGAATAGACTCAAATAAGTTTTTCTCTAGCGGCTTTGTAAATATGTCTGCCAATTGATTCTTTGAATCAATGAGCTGAATTGTAACTTATCCATTTTGAACATAATCTCTAATAAAGTGATGTCAAATTTCTACGTGTTTTTCTCTTGTATGAAGAATTGGATTCTTTGTGAGATTAATTGCATTGGTGTTGTCACATTTGATCTTGGTACACGAGTCTTCGATTCCAAAGTCTCTCAGTTATTGTTTTATCCATAAGATTTAAGAATAGCAACTCCTAAGAGCCACATACTCTGCTTTTGCTGTTGAAAGAGCTACAATACTTTGCTTTCTTGAGAACCAAGATACCGTTTTGTTTCCCAGCAATTGACACGTACTAGAAGTACTCTTTCTATCAACTCTGCAACTGCTATTAAATCTGCATCTAAATATCCAAGGAGGGTAAAGTCTCATTCTTTGGGATACCACAGACCTAAATTTGAAGTAGTTGTAATGTATTTGATGATGTGTTTTAAAGCACTTAGATGAGATTCTTTGGGATCTAATTGAAATCTTGCACAAATGCAAACACTAAACAAAATGTTAGGTCTAAAAGCGGTAAGATAAAGAAGTGAATCAATAATGCTCCTGTAAAGCTTTTAGTCAACTTTCTGTTCTCCTTCATTTTTGTTCAACTTTGAAGAACTTGACATTGGTATCTTAATCTTTTTGCAATTCTCTAATCCGAACTTTTTAACGAGATCTTTTGCATATTTTTCTTGGTGAATGAAAATTTCTTCCTTTAATTGTTTCACTTGTAATCCGAGAAAGAAAGATAGTTCACCCATCATGCTTATCTCAAATTCATCTTGCATAGACTTAGAAAACTTCTTACACAGATTTTCGTTAGGTGATCCAAATATGATATCACCAACAGATTTGAACATGTAAAAAGTTTTTACCTTCTCTTTTAATAAACAAGGTAGTATCCACTTTTCCTTTGACAAAACCATTTGAATGAAAAACTTACTTAACATGTCATACCATGCTTGAGGTACTTACTTTAATCCATATAAAGCCTTTTTCAGTTTGAATATTGAGTCTGGTCTCTTTGGGTTTTCAAATTCGGGAGGTTGTTCCACATAAACTTCCTCTTGGATGAATCCATTTAGGAATGCACTTTTGACGTTCATTTGGAATAACCTAAAATTTTTATAATATGCAAAATCAAGTAATAATCTAATTGCTTCTAACCTTGCTACTGGTACGTAGGTTTCATCATAGTCTATCTCTTCTTCTCTCGTATATCCTTTGGCCACAAGTCTTGCTTTGTTTCTGACCACCTTTCCTTTTTCGTCCATCTTATTTCTGAAAACCCATTTAACTCCAATAATGGATTTACTTTTTGGTTTTGGAGTTAGTTCCCAAACATCATTAATACTGAAAACTGTCTGAGTTCTTCTTGTATAGCTTCAATCTAGCTTTTGTCAACTAAAGCTTCTTCTATACTTTTGGGTTCTATTTCAAAGATAAGTGCCACGACGCTAGACTCTTCTTGCTTTTTGGATCTAGTGCGAATCCCTTTATCAATGTTACCAATGATGAGTTCTTTGGGATGACTAGATTTGTGTTTCTAGTTATTGGTCGGTCCGACGGTTTTCTTGATCTTCTACTTCAATTGATTCTTCAACTTCCATTCGTTGTTGTTCTTCAGAAGTCTAAGCCACTTCAGGGGAGATAGACTTTATAAAGTCTGGAGCAGGTTTAGATTCTTTAGGTTGAGTTTGAATCAATTGATTTTGCAAAGAGTCTTGGAATTTGACCTTCATATATTATTCCATAGACCAAGCCTTCTTGTTGAATACTCTGTAGGCTTTGCTTGATGTTGAGTAGCCAAGGAAAATTCCTTCGTCTGATTTCTCTTCAAACTTACCAGTTCGATCATTTGCATTTTTCAAAATAAAACATTTGCAACCAAACACATGAAAATAAGAAACAATTGACTTCTTTCCTTTGAATAACTCATAGGGAGTTTTCTCCAGAATAGGCCTTAAGAATACTCTGTTAATAATATAACAAGCTGTAGAATGCTTCAGCCAAAAACGAGAATAAATATTACTTTTAATTAAAATAGTTCTTGTCATTTCTTGCAAAGATCTATTTTTTCTTTTCACAATGCCATTCTATTTTGGAGTGTATGGAGAAGAGAAAATATGCTGAAAACCAAATTCATCATAAAATTTGGCAAAGTCTTGATTTTCAAACTCACCTCCATAATCTGTCCGTATGCTTGAAATAGCATATCCTTTCTCATTCTGAACTTTCTTGGCAAACTTTGAAAAGTAAGAAAAGGTTTCAGACTTACTTGCCAAAAAGTAAACCCAAGTAAATCAAGAATACTCATCCATAATTACTAGGCAATATCTCTTTCTACCAATGCTTTGAGTTCTGGTTGGTCTAAAGAGATCCATATGCAGAAGCTGCAAAACACGATTAGTAGAAATTTGATTTATTGGTTTAGAAGAGCTTCTAACCTGTTTTCCCAACACACATGATATACATAAGTAAGATTTTTGATACTTCAGGATGGGTAGTCCACGAACAAGCTTCTTGGATGAAATCTTGGCGATTTGCTTCATGTTGACATGGCCAAGCTTTCGATGCCAAAGATTCGCTTCATCTTGAATCGATATTAGATATTGAGATCTTTCTGGTTTTATATTCACAAGATAAATGTTCCCATGTCTTCATCCAATAAAAGATTGTGAAAGATCTTTACTAGTTCCTGAACATATTCCTTCTTGAAAATTGATTTTGAATCCAGTGTCGTATAATTGGCTAATGCTGAGTAGATTGTAATTTAGTCATTCCACCAATGAGACATTGTTGATTGTGGGACTTCCAATCTTTACAGTTCCACACCCAACAATTCTTCCTTTGCCGTTTCCACCAAAAAAGACTTTTCCACCATTTATTTGCACAAGTTTTATAAAACAACTTGAATCTCCAATCATATGTCTCAAACAGTCACTATCCAAATACCATTTAACATTTTTCTTGATAGTGACCTGCAATTAAAAAAGGAACTCAAGCTTTCTTTGGTACCCACATTTTCTTGGGTCTAGGAGAGTCAGTGCAATACACAATCTTTGCCCATTCCTTCTTAATAGGTCTCAAAACCATATGATATTCTTTCGCAAAATGTTTTAAGCTATTGCATTTTGAACATTTGAGAGCACTTCGGCCAACAAGTTTTACAAAGACTTTTTGAAAATGGTTTCTATAAAAAGTTTTTGTAGGTCTTTGTTTGATTCTTTCCTTTACTTTTAGAAAATCAATTAGAGGAATAGTTTCTGAAGTCATTCCCAAGCCTAATTTGTTGAAATAAGGTTTTTATACTGAAATAATCTTTTCCAACTTTTCAGATCCTATTGAAAATCTTTTTGGAATATTTGAAATGTCATTTTTTAAAAATGTAATTTCTTTTGAAAGAGAGTCTGCATTTTCTTTTAAAACAACAAAACTTTTGTTTAGATTTTCAAACTTTTCTTTCCAAGAATTTTCCTGTTGCTTAAGTGTAGAATTCTCCTTTTTTAGCTCGGAAATCCTTTTAAGAGAGGTTTTGAGACTAAGACAAAGTTCATCAATGTATTTTGAGACTTTAGTAAGAATTTTTAAATTGCTTACCTTAATTTCGCTATTTGAGTTTGAGTCTGAATCTATCTCAAAGTCTGAGTCTAATTCTGATTTTGCTATTAGACAGATATTGGCATAATTTTCATCACTTTCTTTGCATTCGTATCACTTCATGTCTTTACTTTAAGTGCCTTTCGTATTTCTCAGCTTTTCCTTTCTTTTTCTTCAATAGATGACATTTAGGTCGATGTGTCCTTTTTCTTGCATTCAAAATAGATTACATCTTTGTTGGCTTCATCATCTTCAATTGATTTGTTTTGAAACTTTTGAGTGCTTTGCTTCTTTCCGTTGAATCTTCTTCCATTTTTGTTCGTTTCCTAAACCTCCTTACCATAATTGCTAACTCTTCATTGTTCATATCATCTTCAGAGTATGTAACATCAGAGTCATCGTTAGATTTTAAAGCAATTGACTTCTTACCATTGGGATCTTCTTCCTCGTTGATTTGCTCCACTTTATAAGATTGAAGTGTGCCAACTAGCTCGTCTACAGATCACGGCATGATCCTTTGAGTTTCCCTTATTGAAGTCTTCACGTGATTCCAGTCTCTGGAGAGTCCACAAAGCAATTTGTTAACCTTCATTGGTCCTGAGATTGGTTGTCCCTGATACTCTAGACCGTTTACAATATTTGTAAAATGACTAAACATGTCAATGATAGATTCTCTTGGCTTCATCTTTAAGGCTTCATACTGTCTGAGTAGAATATTGATCTTTGTTTCTTTCACTCGATCAGTTCCTTCATAGGTAATGTGCAGCCTATCCGAGACTTTTTTGGTTGTTTCACAAGAAGAAATTTTGTTATACTTAGTAAGAGATAAAGCATAATATAAAGAGTAAATTGCTTTAACATCAAGAGCTTGTCTCTTGGTTATTTCTTCTTGTGTCATCTCGTTAGCGTCTGTAATTTCTTTTCCTCTTTCTGAAACTGATGCAGCTTTAGGAATGATTCATTTTTCTACCACATCTCATTCCAAAGGATCTTTCGATCTTAGGAATGCCTTTATTTTGTTTTTCCATACGCTATATTCCTTTTCATCAAAGTAATGAAGTCTGGTGTTACTCTAGCCTTCAACCAAACTTAGAGCCAACATACTAGTCATAGATCTTTAACTTAGAAGTAAAAACACTTAAATTAAATTAACACACAAGTTCTAATACCAATTGATAAGGCTAGTAAAGACACCTAGAGGGGGTGAATAGGTGTTCTAAGAAGTTTTACGAGATTTAATAGATTAACTCGTCTTGTGAGGATAATAGACTAAAGATGTAAAAGACTATAAACGGTTATATAAAATGATGAATCAAAGTAAAGAGTTCAGGGAAAGAGAATTGTGACACAAAGTTTATAGTGGTTTGGCTTAGACCAAGCCTACTTTCAATCTCCCACACTGACAGCCTACTGGCTAGATTTCACTAAGAATCAAAAGAGTTTTTACAGCCTCATGTCTTTGATTCCATAATGTAGAAACTCTACTACACTTCCTTAAGGTTTCACAAGTGTTTGATCTCTCTTTTGAGTACAACTTATGCTCAGCGATTGAGATAGCAATGAACTAAGAGCTTCAGACTTTGGAATTTTTCTTTCACGCACACACTCAAATAACTTGAGCGTTTTCCTTATATACTCCTTCATGTCTTTATAACTGTTGGCACTTTGCAAATGAGTACTTCCAATCTACCCATTGGACATAATCAATCATGGATATCTCGAGTTATTTAAGAAATGTGATGATAGTCCACCAATCATGCTCGCCCATACAATCAGGATATAGGTTTCCATAAGTAGAACCTTCCAAGTATACTTCGCTTTTCATCAAATCTTGATTATCCGAATTGATTCCACTAAGAATAATCAATCTCGATGTGCTATCTCCAGCCATAAGAACTTTTAAAAATCGTACGAACCGAATCCTTAAATATAAACTTGCATCTAGATAAGTATTCTCTTTGTTGGTCTAGAAATTGCTAGTGTGGGTTGACTTTGAGTCTTGCAGTCTTCAGATTTTGATGACAGAGTCTGGAGTTCATTAGACTTTAACAGTTGAGTCTTGAAGTCTTTAGATTAGACTGATGGAAACGTTTTGTTAACTTCAAAATAAGAGAGTTTTCTCCAACATAGACATCCTCTGGATTGGCAGGAGATCTGCTAACATCATCACTGGTAAAAACAGGAGAAGAAGAAGTACCTATTTTCTCAGCAGTTCCCCTTATTTCCATGCCTACAGGTGGAGAAGGAAAATCTCATTCTTTTTCTTTCTCAGTATCAGCACCCAAGTGATATTCTTTTTCTCTTTCATCTCTCGGCGGTTCCACTTCTAGTCTTCTCAGAATCCTCTGACAATGATATTGCAAAGGTGGGTTCAATAGAATCATCCTAACCCTCTTTCTTTTCTACTTCCCTTCTTTCTTCTTCTTTTTCTTCTTTTCTTTGTCTTTGTCTTTCTTTTTCCTCTGCTCTTCTTTCTTCATTTCCTTTTCTTCTCTTTTCTCTTCCTTCATTGCTCTGCTATGTTCTTCTTCATTCTCTTTCCTCTCTGTCTTGTGGCTGCTCCAAACTAACAAAACTCTAAAGATTTTTCAATGCAAATGTAGAGAGAGTGAGATTATCCTCATCATCTTCGTCCTGCAGGATAAGGGCTCTTCTCTTTTTGATAGGTGCACTTATAGGCTCCTTGCCTTTTCTTTTCTTTGCAGCAGAGTCTTGTTTTGTCTTGCTGGGGGACTTCTCTTTCAAGTTCTCTAGAGTTTTGTTCAGTTCCTTCAGTCTCATCTTTGATACTTTGTTTTCAGTCTTATAACCATAGGAGCAATGGTTTGAACACAGAGAGATTTTGAAAAATGAATTTGAAAGTGTCTAAACAATTTAGTGACCAACGCGGAGTAAGGGAGTTGTCCTTTATCTTTCACAACAATCCTGTACATGTGCAGAAAGATTGTGTGTGGCAGCGAGAACTTCATCCTATTGCGATGGCGAACATCGCTTTGCTTCGTAACGAGAGACATCAATCTTGAAGGTTGACTTGGGTCGGATGCAACCGAACACAATCTTGTGCAGCAAAATGTTGGAGGCAGTCATTCTAGAATAGATAATGCTGTCCTTAGAAAGTTTGTCCTTCATAAGGAAACTTGTTGCATAACCAACATTCACATTTATTGGTCGAAAACTCCCTCTTTCCACACCAATAACATCCATCAATATGTTCATATCCACCATGAACTCTTTTTCCCTTACAGTAAAACAAAATATATTAGCGTCAAGAAATGACAGGTTCGAATAGAAATATGCAGTTAATTCAGTGTAAGCGATAGAGGTCTCGAGAACAAAATTTTTCAAGTTGAAGGAGAGTTAGCTTCTCCCTTCAGGTTCACCTTCAAAGAATCCAAGAAATCAAAGTCCATAGATCGAAGGTTCATCACCCCTCTTTTAAGCAATTTTCGAATAAGTCTTTTTGTGGTCTTTAGAACAAAACAAATCCGTTCCCTCACCATGCACATTAGCAGCAACGCCCATCCTGGGCTGAAAATTCGCGTACATTTTCTCATCATCATCCTTCATCTCTCGCCTGATTAAAATAATCAAAATGGGGATCAACTAGAAAGTTAGTAAACATCATGTTTGTCGTTCCTTCAGGCGTTATGCCTAACCTTTCCATTTGCCGTAGAAACAGAGTCTCATTCTTGTACCCTCTTTCTTGCAAAAACTCATCAATAAATGTCATCGCAATACCACCCCATTTCAACTGATTGTACAATTTAAAGAGAAACTAGGGTTTTAGCGTTCTTATAGGTTCGACATTTTCCACGATCTCCTCTTCCACTTGTTGATGCGGAGGATTTTGAGTGGCACATTGTGGAGAATGACGCTATTGAGAATGTTGTTGTTGTTGTTGTTGTTGTGGAGAATCTCCTTTGTTGGTTAAGTCAAAATGAGTAGGACCATCTGGCATATTTTGTGGTCCTTTGTTTGTAGTCCAAGACAATTTCCTCTGGAAAGACATCTTCACAGTTGAGGAAGATTTCTCGAACTTGTTTTTGTGAAAAATGCAAAAACTTGTAGAGCAAACTTGAGAGTAAAAGTGAGAGAGTAGGAATTCTGTATTCTAGGGTTTGTGAAAACGTAAATGGAGAAGAAGTACTTCAACTATATATAAAGCAATAAAGCAAGTGAAACAGGGTAAATGAACAGTCACAAAGGAAATATGTAAACTGCTTTTTTCAAAAATAAAAACTGTCAAAAATTCGAAAAAAATAATTTATAAAAATAAAATAGGCAAGTAACGATTCAAAAAATAATCATACCCATTCAAAATTTTTATTCTAAAAATTAAATTACCTGCATTGAAGAAATATTAACTTACAAATGTAATTTCTGGATATTATGAGTCTGACCAGCTTCAGATTTTAATCGGTAGGAGATAAAATATTCAGTCTGGTACTAATAGACTCAAATAGATTTTTCTCCAGTGGATTTATAAATATATTTGCCAACTGATTTTTCGAGTCAATGAACTGAATCATAATTTCTCCATTTTGAACATGATCTCTTATAAAATGGTGTCGAATTTCTATATGCTTTGCCCTTGAAAGAATAATTGGATTCTTCGTGAGATTAATGTCACTGGTATTGTCACATTTGATCTCGGTGCACGATTCTTCAATTCCAAAGTCTCTTAACTGTTGCCTTATTCACAAAATTTGAGAACAACAGCTCCCAAGAGCCACATACTCTGCTTCTGCTGTTGATAGAGCTACAGTATTCTGCTTCCTTGAGAACCGAAACACTAGCTTATTTCCCAGCAGTTGACAAGTTCCAGAAGTACTCTTTCTATCAACTTTACAACTTGTTAAATCTGTATCTCGAATATCCAAGGAGGATAAAGTCTCATTCTTTGGAATACCACACACCTAACTTATGAGTAGTTGCAACGTATTTGATGATGCGTTTTGCAACACTTAAATGAGATTCTTTGGGATCTAATTGAAATCTAGCACATATGCAACTACTAAACAAAATGTCAGGTCTAGATACAGTAAGATAAATAAGTGAATCAATAATATTCCTGTAAAGCTTTTGGTCTGCTGTCTTTCCTCATTTATCTTTATCCAGCTTCGAAGAACTTGACATTAGTGTCTATGTCTTTTTATAATTCTCCAATCCAAATTTCTTGATGAGATCTTTTGTATACTTCTCTTGATAAATAAGAATACATTTATTTGATTATTTAACTTGTAATCCCAAAAAAAAGTTAGCTCACCCATCATACTCATCTTGAATTCATCCCGCATACATCCAGAGAATTTCTTGCATAGATTTTCATGAGGAGATCCAAAAATAATATTATTAACATAAATTTGAACCAGTAGAAAATCATTACCCTCTCAAGGTAGTATCTACCTTTCCTTTAGCAAAATCATTTTGTGTTAGGAATTTACTTAACATTTTATACCATGCTCAAGGTGCTTGCTTCAGTCCATATAATGCTTTTTTTAGTCTATAGACTGAGTCTGGCTTTCTTGAATATTCAAATTCAGGCAATTGTTCCACATAGACTTCCTCTTGGATGAATCCATTTAGGAAAGTACTCTTTACATCCATCTAGAATAACCTGAAATTTTTACAGCAAGCAAAAGTAAGTAATAATCTAATTGCTTCTAACCTCGCTACTGGTGCATAGGTTTCATCATAGTTTATCCATTCTTTTTGCATATATCCTTTGGCCACTAGTCTTGCTTTGTTCTTGACCACTTTTCTTTTTCTCATCCACCTTGTTCCTAAAAACCCATTTAGTCCCGATAATAGACTTACCTTTAGGTTTATAAATTAGTTATCAAACATCGTTGATACTGAACTGTCTGAGCTCTTCTTGCATAGCTTCGATCTAGCTTTCATCAGACAGGGCTTATTCTACACTTTTGGGTTCTATTTCAGAAATAAGTGCTAAAGCACTATGTTGACACCTAAATTTTATAATTTTATTTAGGACTTAATCGTGTACAAAATTAGAAATTAGTCACTAAAAAAAAAAAAAAGAGGAGGAAAACAAAAACAAAAACAACAAAAAAATAGAAAAAGAAAACGTGGAAGAGGCCGGGCCGAATCTCGCCTCGGCCCGGCCCATGCTGGCTTCTTCTTCACAAGAAACCCTAGAGAGAACAGACCCAGCGGAGAGAGCTCGAGAGGGAGGGAAAAAAGAGAGAGAATTGAGGGAGAAGGGGCGACCAGAGAGAGAGTAGGGGGGCCGAGATCGAAGGAGCTTCAACCATCAATTGAGCCATGCTCGACCTGTCCTAGCTGGTGTTCTTGAGCCAAACCAGTAAGCCCCAACCTTTCCTTTTTGCCCTATTTTCGGGCTGGAGCTCGCTGCCATTCGACTCAAGTGAGCTCTGGCCTCCGTCCGTCTCTTGTTTTCCCATTGTGCATGTCTTGGTTTGTCTACCGAGGGTCCCGTCGCAAGTTCGGATCCGGTTAGGGCCAGAGATCTCTCGTTTTGGTAGTGCATTTGAGCCGTTTGACAAAATGCCGGAATGAGATTCGATTTTTTTTATTTCCCTGTTTTGGCTGGAGTTGAGTCGTCTGTGCGTGTCTTACATTCTGTTGGCGTTCATGTGAGGCCGGATTCCCCGATGTTTGCCATTTATTTGCTCCTTTGCCTCCATCGCTGTTAGTGTGTGTTCGATCGAGGGTACCGGCGGTGAGAACGCTGGTTGAGGAGCGGTGACTGGGGCAAAGACGAAGCCCGCGGCTTGGGCCAGCCAAAGCGATAGCCGAGTGGGCGTGCAGTCTCGCCCAGACGAGCGGCGCCATTGTCTCGATCGACCGAACCGCAGAGAGCGAAGAGCACCATGAGGACTGCAGACGACGCGATGGGGTGCCGAGCCGGATCCGGGTCAGGATTAGGACCGAGTTGGGTCTTTAGGGTTTGGTCTTTAGGTTGAGATGAGTTGGGTATGTTTGGGCCATTTTTCTTTTCCTTTTTTTGCTTGGGTTTGTGGAGGCCCATGTTGCAAAAAGGGGTCTTTGGGCGTAAGTTGGGCCCAACCCTCGATTAAGCGTGGGCCCAACTAGGGCTTGTCGAGCCTTGCCCTTTCGAATGGGCCAACTAGCCCGCCCCAACCGACCGAACTCGAGTCCAACTAGACCCGACCCCACTAGGCCAAACCTGTGTCGAGTCGACCGAACTCCGACCCGGTTCGCCCATTTTTCAAATTAATTTTTTTAAAAAGAAAAAAAAATTAATTTTTTAAAAATAAAAAATAAAATATTTTTTAAAAATTGAAAATTAAAAAATTAAAAATTTTGAAAATAAAAAAAAAAATGGTGGGGTTTGGTTAGGAATTGCTACGTTTTGCATTCTTAGTGTAATTAGGCATTTACTTGCTCATATTTTGATTATATCGTATGTTTAATTTGCATATCTAATTATGTTTAATTGCACGTGTTTAATTTTATTGCAATTAGGATCTTGGTAGTTATGATTGTTATTTTAGTGATTGCGCACCCGCATGATCACCTCACATGTTAGTAAATAGGTATAAAATTAATCTAAACTACCTGACAACAATTTTCTCTTAAAATGAACAAGATTAGGTACCAAAATGATACTAATTGGTTAATTAGTGTAATCAAGTCCCCAATCTTAAATTATTTGGGTGCGTAGGAAGTGAAGTACACTCCCATGTTTCACTTGGTTTCTAGCCGACCCAATAGACTAGTTGCGACTTCTTTTGTACAAAATTCCTAAAATATATCCCAACGTCACACGGGGTATGGGCTTGGGAGAGTCCGCACCTAATGATGGACCTTAAGCCTATCATTTAGGCAATACTCCTAAACCTATTCCCTCCCCACGATGGTAGGTCGTGACACACTAGACTCTTCTCGCATTTTGGATTTGGTACAAATTCCATCATCAATGTTGCCAATGATAAGTTTCTTAGGATGACTTGGTTTATGCTTCTAGTTGCTGGTTGGTTTGAGAGTCTATTGATCCTCTACTTCAGTTGATTCTTATGATTCTACTTGTTGCGGATCTCCAGAAGTCTAAGTTGCCTTAGGGGAAGTAGATTTTGTAAAGTTTGGAGTAGGTTTAGATTCTTCAAGTTGAGTTTGATCCATTTGATTCTGCATATAATCTTGAAACTTGGGGTGTGTTTGTTTTGCGAAAAACAATTTCTGGGAAGACATTTTCCTCATTTTCCATCGTTTGGTTCATTTAGGAAAATGAGTCAACGGAAAATGTTTTCCTTCCAAAGCTTAAATTCAGGAAAATGATTTCCTTTTTGAAAAAATCGAAAAATGTTTTTCAAAACATTTTAAGGTCCTTGCTTGATGAAAATTTTATTATTAAAAAGAATTTCTAATTAAAAATTTTGAATTTTTTTATTAATATATATTTTCTTTTCTTTCTTCTTTCTTTTTTTTTCTTCTTATTTTTTCTTTTCTTTTTTGCCTGTGAACATAAACCCTAACTCCTCCCCTCTCTCCTTATCCTTCGCCCCCTTCTTTTCGTCACCGCCGCCTCCTCAACCCTAGCCCCTCCTGCGCTCCCGTTGGCTTTGCTCCCTCCTCTTCCTCTTTGTTGGCGTCTTCTACACCTTCAATCATTTTTCAAATGCAATCCAAACACCATAAAATATTTTCAGTCACGTATCACCAAACAAAGGAAAACTAACCGTTTTCCTAGAAAATGGTTTTCCAGAAAACATTTTCCAAAACGTTACATTTTCCGTGAGACAAACACACCTTTGATGTTCATAGATTCTTCCACAGACTGAATTTTCTTGTTAAAGACTCTCTATGCTTTGCTTGAGGTTGAGTAGCCAAGGAAAATTCATTCGTTTGATCTCTCTTCAAACTTTCTAGTTTGATCATTTGCATTTTTTAGAACATAACAATTACAGCCAAACACATGGAAGTAAGAAACATTTGACTTCTTCCCTTTAAACACTTCATAAGAAGTTTTATCTAAAATAGACCTAAAAAATACTCTGTTGATGATGTAGCAAGCTGTAAAAACTGCTTCAACCCAAAATTGAGAGGAAAATTTGCTCTAAATTAAGAAGGTTATTGCCATCTCTTGCAAAGATCTATTTTTCCTTTCCATAACCCTATTTTATTTTAGAGTGTATGAAGAAGAGAAAACATGCTAGAAACTAGATTCATCACAGAATTTCGGAAAATCTTGATTTTCAAACTCACTTCCATGGTCTGTTCATATTAGGGGTGAGCGGTTCCGAGTTACGATTTGGTTCCGTTTGAAACCTAAAACTTACCCTCGGGTACGGGTTCCTCATTTTTTGGAACCTGAAACCTATCCGTAGGAACTAAGAACCTAGAACATACCCTGTCAACCCGTCACAGGTTCCAAGGTCGGTTTCGAGTTCCTACGGGTTCTGTTTTTTTTTTTTTTTCATTTTTAGATTTGAACTATAACGTACACGCATACTCTATGGTAACTTCTCACATCTTAGTAAACATAGTACATATCAATGCTAACTGCTAAGAATTTGGAAATACATAATCAAAACCAATAATAAGTTTTCAAAGAGGAAATGAGATACTTGATTAACTATAATTATTGTGCCCACATATGTCAATATATGTGCATTAAAGCTTAAATCATCACATTTGCCATATGTCATATCCCTTATCAGTTGAGTCAAATGAAAATGATTAAGCAAAATATACTAAATAGATGAAAAACCAGAAGTGTCAACAAGATCTCAAATTTTCATTAAGTCAAATGGAAATGATGAAGCAGAATATACTAAGGAGATGACAAACCAGAAGTGCCAACAAGATCTTAAATTTTCATCTACTCCATAGTGTGAACTTTGCAACATTTCCCTGTGATTCATTTGGCAAAGCAAAACCCCGCAAAGACATGGATGAAAAGCAGTCAAAATCCTAAGTAAAGACACATCCAAAAATCAATATCGATAATACTCCATGAATTGCCCATCTAAAGTCTCCTAAATTCTTTGACAACATAGTTCAAAAATTCAATATACATAAGAGGAGCCTGCATTAAGATTACGATAAATAAAGTTGCTTATCAATCAACTTCTGCATAATTAAAGCAACACAAACTCTATTTATAAAGACCTTACTTGACTTCTCAACCGTTGGACCTATTACAGATGCGACACCACCAACTCTATTTATCAATGATAATCTCTGCATTAGGACCAACCATATCTGAAAGAAGAAGAAGAAGAAGAAGAAGAAGAGGTTAAATAAAATATTCACTTATCGGATATAAAAAAGAATTACAATATATAAAGATATAAACATTCCTTATCCAATTTAAATTGTTCTGCGTTCTTGATACACTCTTCAATATCAAGTGGTACACAAACGACTCTCAACCAATCTTGAGTGCAAATCAAAACTTCTACTACTTTGGGAGTTAAAAAACTTCGAAAGCCATCAAGCACATGACCTGATTTACTAAAAGTTGACTCTAAAGCAACAATAGTTATAGGAATGGACAAAATATCTTGAGCCATCAAAGAAATGATCTTATATTTTGAGCCATTAGTCTTCCACCAAATCAAAATGTCAAGACCAAGATCCTTTTCATTTTTTTCTTGAGGATACTCATCAAGCTCGGACTTGTTGTCATTGCACCCTTGTTCATTTGAGTATAAAAACATTTTCTTCTAAGCTTGGTCATCATACTTCTTTATTTCTTCATTACCACCCGTATCGGTATTGGAATTGGAATTATTACTACTTGCACCCAAATTATGACCACAAAAATCTTGATAACTCAAAATAAGAGAAGATTGCTCATAAAATTCATACAAATGCTCCAATGCATCCTTCACCTTGTAATGAATCTCTTTAATTTTTGATTCATCATCATAAATTTGTCCATACAAGAAACTCACATAATTTAACTTGGCTCTAGGATCTAACACAACCACAATCAACACCATCATATTCACTTTATCCAAGATTCCATAATATTTATCAAAATTTTCTTTTATTTTCACACACATAGCTTGAAGCTTAGGATCTGAAGCATTGATCGCATCTTTCAAATATCTATACAAAAGAGCAATCACTTCAAAATAATCATTTGAAGTAACATATGAAGTCCCAGACATGTGATTGGTGGCATCATAGAATACTTTTAGAAAATCCGAAAGAATAATAGCATTTTCCCAATCATCATCACTAGGAATTTCACGATTAAGCTCACTTACAAAAGATAGATCGTGATCTTCCATCCTTTCGAAAGCTTTTCTAAACTTTATGGCATTGTCTAACATGAGATAAGTGCAGTTTCATCTAGTGGCGACGTTAAGAACTACCGAACCCTTATAAGTGATCTTTTTTCTCTCAATGCAAGATTGAAATGCCTGGGCTCTCATGAGAGAACTCCTTACATACCTAACCACATTTCAGATACATGCAATGAAGTCACGTACCGTAGTCAAGTCATTTCTCACAATCAAATTTAATATATGAGCTGTATACATCATGTGTAAAACACTACCATCTAATATCAACGACCTTTGTTTCGAAAGTTTTTCCCTCAAATGGCTAATTGCAACATCATTTGAGCTAGCATTATCCACGGTAATTGTTGACACATTTTTTTCTATTCCCCACTCCTCAATGCATTTTTTTTTTTTATCATTTTTCTAATCTCCTTACCCTTGTGGCTACACATCACCATAAAGTTGATGATTCTTTTATGTAACTTCCAATTTTCATTAATAAAATGTGCAATGAGATACAAATAATTCAGATTTTGATTGGAACTCCATGTATCAATCGTGAGTGCAATCCTAGAATTAACCTTTCCAAAATAATTCTTCAAAGAAATTCTTTCACATAAAAACAACTTCATGCAATCTTTTGCCACTGTGAAATGTGATATATGTTTGAAGAGAAGTTGTAATTCAGTAACATATTCACGAAATCCAACACGTTCAACCAAGGAAAAGATTGCTCATCAAGGATGATGAATCGAGCAAGCATGTGCCTACAACGTTCTTGATTAAATGACCATATCGATAAGACGCTACCAGTACTATAATCTCTTCCTGTCTTGCCAGCTATGTTGACATTACGTGGTGCAAAGAATTTTTACCTCTTATTTACATTACGAGGAAACCTCTTGCATGTGGTCAAGTGCTTCCTCATTACAGAAGTACCATTAGCAACACGGTACTTAATCATGGACCCACAATGAATGCACTTCACTTGATATATTTTTCCATCCTTATCACTAATTTTCGAATAATGATTCTAGCATTCGGATGTATATTTCTTATTATGAGGAAGATGAGAACCGGGTACCTTATTTGTGGCAATCGAGGTAGAAGGTGCCTCTTCTTCAATTTCATCGCCAAAAAACTCCGATTCCGTAATCGGAGTCATCTCCTCATGTCCCTCCACCTTCATTGACGTGTTATCTTGATACATTAACTTCACACTACACAACAATAATAGAATATAATTAGACATTTCAAAACAGAATGTGAATTAAGTTATAGAATGTGCAGGTAGTTGCTAAAAACCAAATCAATACACAGCTTTCCCCTAAAAAAAACACTCTCAAGTATTGTAGACAATTAGCTTTCGCTGGCCAAAAAATAAGAAGTTATAAGTTCTTAGACCCTTCTTTCCCTTTCACAGCACCCATAGTCATTCTACACATATTCCAATGTTTTTGATCTAATCAGATCATCTCCACTCTTTATCAGCCTATGCAACAAGCTTAGGCCTCGAATCTCAGGTTGAATTGCAGGAAAAAATCGAGCAATCTACTCACAGACAACAAAACAAAGCCCCCCTTAACATGGAAACAAACCCCCCTGCAACTAAAGAGAAAGAATAATACCAAGAGAACAAGATAGAGCTAATTGCAGTCACTCTACCACAAGCGACAAAAATGAAATTCAAGTAAGAGCAGCTCACCGGCGGAGCAGGGATGGCTTGTAGCCCGGTGATAATCGCGGGTGAGTAGGGGCGCGGAGGCGTTCTGTTGTGTGGCGGAGCTCGTGGGTGAGAGGGATAGCCGGCGGAGCTAAGGGCTGCAGCGGGCAGAGCAGGAGTAGCGGCGCTAGGTCGTGGTTGCAACAGGCGTTAGCTTTGGTGGAGCCACGATGACCTACAAGGCAGGGCGTGGGAACAGCGACGGGGGGCGGCACTTCGGACGGCTATAGGGTGGCGGAAGATCGGACCGCTAGCAACACTCGCAGGTTCCGCAGGTGGAGACGTTGCAGTGCGGCGCGGAGATGGCTGGTGGCTCGGGGGACGCCGGTGAAGGGGGCAAGGGAATGTGCAGGATCGAGGTTGAGAGATAGAGAGAGGGGGCGGCAACGTGCGAGTCTGCAAGAGGTGTTCTATTCGTTGGGGCGTTCGATTCTTTTCTTCTAGAGCCTTAAGTAACCGGTTTCGAAACCGGTTCAATTCCAGTTCCAATTCTTGTTCAGCTTGGAATCGGAACCGGAACCGGAATTGTTGGTTCCTAAAAAAAGGAATCGGGAATCGGAACCGATCCCCTTAGAACTGGGAACCGAACCGAACCCTCCAGTGCAGTTCTCTGGTTCTCGGTTCTACCGGGGAATCGCGCTCACCCCTAGTTCATATGCTTAAAATAGCATATCCTTTTTCATTTTGAACTTTCTTGGCAAACTTTGAGAAGTGAAAGAAGGCTTCAGACTTATTTGCTAGAAAGAAAACTCAAGTAAAGCGAGAGTAATCATCCACAATTACTAGGCAGTATCTTTTTCCACCAATGCTTTGAGTTCTGGTTGGTCCAAAGAGGTCCATATGCAGAAGCTGCAAAGCTCGATTAGTAGAAACTTGATTTACAAGTTTAAAAGAACTTCTAATTTGTTTTCCCAAAATACAAGAAGTGCATAATTCAAATTTTTGATAAGCCAGGTTGGGGAGACCTTGAATAAGCTTCTTGGATGAAGTCTTGGCAATTTGCTTCATGTTGACATGACCAAGCTTTCGATGCCAAAGATTTGCTTCATCTTGAATGGATATAAGACACTGAGAACTTTCTGGTTTTATATCCATAAGGTAAATGTTCCCATGTCTTCTCCCAGTAAAAGATTAAGAGAAATCTCTACTTGTTCCCGTACAGATGCCTTCTTGGAAATTAATTTTAAATCTAGTATCACAAAGCTGACTTATGTTGAGTAGATTGTAATTCAGATCTTCCACCAATGGGACATTGTGGATAGTTAGGCTTCCAATCTTCACGGTTCCATATCCAACAATTCTTCCTTTGCTATTTCCACCATTCATTTGAATAAGTTTTATGAAGCAACTTGAATCTCCAGTCATGTATCTCGAACAACTACTATCCAAGTACCATTTGATCTTCTTTTTGATAGTGACCCGTGATTAAAAGAAGAACTCAAGTTTTCTTTAGTACCCATATTTTCTTGGGTCTTGGAGAGTTAGTATTAAAAATAGTTTTTGCCCAATCCCTCTTAACAGGTCTTCAAACTTTGGGACATTCCTTCTCGAAATGTTCTGAACTGTTACACTTTAAACATTTGAAAGCACTTCGGTCAATAGGTTTTACAAAAACTCTTTGAAAATGATTTTTGTAAAATGTTCTTGTAGGTCTTTGTTTGATTCTTTCTTTAACTTTGGGAAAATCAATTAAAGGAACAGTTTCTAGAGTCATACCCAAATCAGATTTGTTAAAATAAGGTCTTTGTATAGAAAATTTTTTCTCCAATTTCTTAGATCCTTTTGAAAATCTTTTTGTGATATTTGAAATATCTTCTTTCAAAAAGACATTTTCCTTTGAAAGAGAATTTGAATTTTCTTTTAAATCAACAAAACTTTTATCCAGATTTTCAAACTTTTTTTTCCAAGAAGTTTCCTACTGTCTCAGTTTAGAATTCTCATTCTTTAGCTCAGAAATCCTTTTAAGAGATGTTTTAAGGCTGAGACAGGGTTCATGTATATACTTTGAGACTTTAATAGGAATTTTTAAATTGCTAACCCCAACTTCTTTGTCTGAGTCTGAATTAGAATCTATTTCAAAGTCTGAGTCTGATTCTGAATTGACCATCAAACATATGTTGGCATATTCTTCATCACTTTCCTCGCATTTGGTATCACTCCACATTTATGCTTTTGGAGCCTTTTTGTATTTCTCTGTTCTTCCTTTCTTTTTCTTCAACAGAGGGCAATTGGGTCTGATATGTCCATTTTTTTTTTTTTTTTTTGCATTCAAAGCATATCACATCTTTGTTGGTTTCATTCTCCTCAGTTGGTTTGTTCTGGAATTTTTGAGTGCTCTGCTTCTTCCAGTTGAATCTTTTTCCCTTCCTATTTAACTTTCTAAACTTCTTGATCATAAGTGCTAGCTCCTCATTGTCCATCTCATCTTCTGAGTCTGTATCATCAGAATCATCATTAGATTTTAAAGCAATTGACTTCTTACTTTTAAGATCTTCTTCCTCATTGAGTTGCTCCACTTCCTATGATTGAAGTGTCCCAACAAATTCGTCTACTGAAAGAAGCATAATCATCTGGGTTTCACTAATCGATGTCTTCACGTGATTCTATTCTTTGGAGAGTCCACGTAGCAGTTTATTAACCTTCATTGGTTCTGAGATTGGTTGTCCTTGATATGCTAATCTGTTCACAATTTCAGTAAAATGACTGAACATATTAGTGATGGATTCTTCAGGCTTTATCTTGAAGGCTTCATACTGTCTGAGTAGAATATTGATTTTTGTTTCCTTTACTTGATCAGTTCCTTCATAGGTAACATGCAATATGTCCCAAACTTATTTAGCTATTTCACAGGAAGGAATTTGGTTATACTCAGTAGGAGATAAGGCACAGTATAAAGAGTAGATAGCTTTAGCATCAAGAGCTTGTCTCTTGGTTATTTCTTTTTGTATCAATTTGCCAGCATCTACAACTTCCTTTCCTCTTTTTGAGGTTAATGCAACCTTGGGATTAATCCCTTTTTCTACCACATCCCATTTCAGGGGATCTTTAAATCTCAGCAATGCCTTCATTTGTTTTTCCACATATTGTATTTATTCCCATCAAAGTAAGGAGGTTTGGTGTTGCTTTGGTCTTCAACCAAATCTGGAGCCAAAATACTAGCCATAGATCTTTAGCTCATAAGTAAAAACATTTCAATAAAATAAGCACACAAGCTCTAATACCAATTGAAAGGGCTAGTAATAACACCTAGAGAGGGGTGAATAGGTGTGAATAATTTTTTTTGCAAAGTTCAGTAAAACTAATTTGCCTTTAGAAAAACATAGACGGATTCAGACTTTAGCGACTAGATAAACTTTAAACGAAATAAAGAAGTTTAAACTTAAACAGTTAATCAAAGCTGTGAATCGAAATAAATGAGTTGAGTGAAGAGAATAAGAACACAACGTTTATAGTGGTTCGGCTTAGATCAAGCCTACATCTACTCTCCCGTGCTGATAGCCTACTGGCTGAATTCCACTAAGTAACAAAAGAGATTTTACAGTCTCGCGATCTCAACTTCACAGTGAAGAGTCTTTACTAGTCTCTCACAAAGTCTTACTAAGAGTTTCTCTCTTTTGTATACAACTTTGAGCTCAGTGAATGGAATATCAAAGAACTAGGAAGTTTCAGACTTTGAAATTTTTCTTTCACGCACTCTATCGAACAACTGGAGAGTCCGCCTTAAATACTCCTTTATGCCTTCACGACCGTTGGCACTTTCCAAAGGAATTCTTTCAATCTACCCGGTGGACAAAATCAATTAAGGAGATCTTCATCATTTCAAGATTTGTGATGAAAGCCCATTAATCCTGTTTGCCCATACAATCGGGATCTTGGTTTCCATAAATAGAACTTTCCAAGTTTGCTTGCCTTCCAAAAGATTTGATTATCAGAATTGATTCCAATAAGGATAATCAATCATATAGGTGTTAAATATAGCCACAAGATCATCCATAAATCATACAAATCGAGTCCTGGAAGAAATAAAGATAATCTCGCATCCGAATAAATTTTCATTCTTCAGTTTGGAAATTGTCGGTTTGGGCAGACTTTGAACCTAAAGTCGCGGTCTTCGACTTTGATACTAAAGTCCGAAAGTCTTCGACTAGACTTTGGAAAGGTTTTGTGAACTTCAAAATAGTTAAGGAGATTTCTCCAACAAATGAGAGTGCCCATTGTTGCATCGGAGTTCTTGGTGGCTAAATGCCTTCCATAGCTGTGACACATCCTTGCTATATCATTATCATGTTGTCTCACAATTCACTAATAATTGCATTTCAAATGACTTTTGAGCATCATTTGAATTACAATAATCTTTGACTTGTTTACTTTCTTAAATGCCTGTGATTGTGATTGGCGGCGCATGTTGAATGAATAAGTGATCCAATGTTGGTTCACTGAAATTGTTTGATTGTTTGAGAATCAAGGCTCATGAGCTTGCCTGCATATTTATTTCCAACTAATGCATGTGGATTTTAAATATATATGTTTACATTAGATGCTTGATTCTGTGGGACAACTTTGGGATTAATCTAGAACATGTCTTACGGTCTTACAAGGGTTAGTTACCATGAGAGAGTACAAATTGTCAGTAGTGGCTGTAAGTCATGAAAATAAATTGGGATAGGCGTCTAAAGGGACCGATCATGAATTACAAAGGTTGACCCCGAGGTCCAACTTGGTTGATTTTTAATCTTGTTTCCATTGCTTGATTCTTTCTATTTGTTTCATGATTGTGATTATTTTTTCCATGAATGGTTGTTTCTTTCCCATTATGTGTGCCTAGTCTTATTTTTTAGGTTAGGATTAGATTAGGCCCTTTGAGGTGGAGTTCCATCAAGACATGAAGATGATGGAAGGTTGATGTCCTATCTAAACATATTCTTGTACTATTCGTCCTCCATATATGTTTCGGGTCGTCTCATGTTTTATAAACACCCGATGAGTTGCGAGTTCTTTTCTTTCATTTTGTTTCTCATGTCATTTAGGATTGCATGTTAAATTTACTGCTTTTCTTAAAATGTTTACTTGATTGTTTACTTTTTGTCTTGTCTTTAAATTCCGATTGTGTGCTTTCTTTTCCTTTTCTTAGAAATATAATTGTCCGAAATAAACCATCTATGCATGATCACCTAGATAGTGTTATCGACCTAAAAAAGTAAAAATAAATGCATTGACACCTTAGGAAACACAACATACTGTTAGGTACCAAAATAGCATTAATAGAAATATTAGCATAACTCAAGTCTCCGAATCTAGAATCTCTAGTGATGTAGAAATCAATGGGTCACTTTCAACCCTTGATTGGGTTTTCTAGCTAACCCCCGAAATGAAGCTAGTGGTGACTCCCGTCTTATTAGGTTATTTTAAAGAACTAGACAATAAAATAAACTCGTCGTGGGATATGGTTCTCGACGAGACTCGCCATAGTTTAGCATACCCAATGTAAAAGATACCTCTAAGTTCGATATCCATACCCAACCTCCTCTTTCAAGGTGTGTTACCCATGTGGGTATGAATCACAACATCTTCCGTCGTTACTTCAGGTACAAGATCGGGAGAGTTCGCAACTGTGAATGAGGAAGCTCATAAAGGTTCATCCTGAAAGATGAGGTGATGACGTTTTTTGGAATGCAAATTGTGAGGGAACTCTTATGGTCAAGTACCCATAAACCTGACCTTTCCCTTTCATTGGCATGTGAGGTCGCATTGCAACAACAGTGACTAGAAAAACACAATCTTGTAAACATTTATGGACTTGTAATGAGCTATGACACTTATAATGTAAAATTGTGCAAAATTAATGGTCAGTATAATACCTATGCAAATGTCACATCCCTCACCCAAGGATACACGGATTCACCTTGCATAGAATTAAATAAGAGCAATATTGGCACATAGAAATATTGTTGGATTAACTAGCTATGCTTGCTCAAGTAGAATCAAAGTAAGCAAAGATTATCGCCTTTCGCAACCGAAGATTTCAAAAAGATTTTCAAAAGGATCTGAAAAGTTAGAGAAAATTCTTTTAGTATAAAGACACTATTTTAACAAATCTGGTTTAAGAATGACTTGAGACACCATTCCATTGATTGATTTTCTCAAAGTAAAAAAGAGACTCAAACAAAGACGCAAAGGCATTTTATAAAAATCATTTTCAAAGAGTTTTTGTAAAACCTGTTGGTTGAAGTGCTCTCAAATGTTCAAAGTGTAATAGCTCATAACATTTTGAGAAAAAATGTCCTAAGATTTGGAGACTAATTAAGAAGGACTAGGCAAAGACCGTCTTTAATGCTACTCTCTTGGACCTATGAAAATTTGGGTACCAAAGAAAACTTGAGTTCTTCTTATGATCGCGGGTCACTATCAAGAGGAAGATTAAATGGTATTTGGATAGTGGCTATTCGAGGCATATGACAGGAGACTCGAGTTGCTTTATAAAGCTTGTTATACTGAATGGAGGAAAAGTTTCTTTTGGAGGAAACAGCAAGGGAAGAATTGTAGGTGTGGAATTGTGAAGATTGGAAGCCTGACTATCAACAATGTTTCTTTGGTGGAAGCTTTGAACTACAATCTACTCAGCATAAGCCAACTTTGTGACACTGGATTCAAAATCAATTTCCAAGAAGGTATTTGTTCTGGAACGAGTCAAGACTTCTCACAATCCTTCATTGGGCGAAGGCATGGGAATATTTATCTTTTGGATGTAAATCCAGAAAGTTCTTAGTGCCTTATATCAATTCAAGATGAAGCAAGTCTCTGGCATCGAAAGCTTGGTCATGTTAACATGAAGCAAATTGCCAAGATTTCTTCTAAGAAGTTTGTTCGTGGTCTTCCGAACCTAGTTTATCAAAAGTTAGAATTATGCACTCCATGTGTTTTGGAAAAACATGTTAGAAGTACATTTAAATATGTGAATCAAGTTTCTACCAATCGAGCTTTGTAGCTTTTGCATATGGACCTTTTTGGACCAACTAGAACTCAGAGTATTGCTGGAAAGAAATATTGCTTTGTAATCGTGGATGATTACTCTCGCTTTACTTGGGTCTATTTTCTGGTAAGTAAGTTTGAAGCCTTCTCTTACTTCTCAAAATTTGTGAAGAAGGTTCATAATGAAAAATGTTATGCTATTTTAAGCATACGAACTGACTATGGAGGTGAGTTTGAGACTCAGGACTTTGTGAAGTTCTGTGATGAATCTGGTTTTTGGCATGTTTTTTATTCTCCATACACTCTAGAACAAAATGAGGTTGTGGAAAGAAAAAACAGATCCTTACAGGAGATGGCCAGAACCCTCTTAATTGAGAGCAATATATCCTCTTGATTTTAGATAGAAGCAGTTTCTACAGCTTGCTACATCATCAATATAGTGTTTTTAGGCTTATTTTGGAGAAAACTCCTTATGAAGTATACAAAGGAAATAAGTCAAATGTTTCATACTTCTATGTCTTTGGCTGTAAGTGTTTTGTTTTGAAGAATGCAAATGATCGAACTGGGAAGTTTGAAGAAAAATCAGACAAATGAATCTTCCTTGGCTATTCTACTTCAAGCAAAGCCTATAGGGTCTTTAATAAGAAGACTCAATCCGTGGAAGAATCCATGAATGTCAAGTTTCAGGATTATGTGCAGACTTAACCATACCGAACTCAACTTGAAGAGTCTAAACCTGTTCCAGACTTTACAAAGTCTACTTCCCCTGAAGAGGTTCAAACTTCTGGAAAATAGCAACAAACAGATCGAGAAGTTTCAATTGAAGCAAAGGATCAACATACTTTCAGACCAAATAGCAACCTGGAAGCACAAGTTGAGTCATCCTAAAGAACTCATCATTGGAGACATTGGTAAAGGAATTCGAACCAGATCCAAAAGGCGAGAAGAGTCGAGTGCACTAGCACTTGTTTTTGAGATTGAACCAAAAAGTGTAGATGAAGCCTTGTCCAATGAAAGCTAGATAGAAGCTATGCAAGAAGAGCTCAGACAGCTCAGCATCAACAATGTTTGGGAGTTGATTTCGAAACCTAAAGGTAAATCTATAATCGGGACAAAATGGGTCTTCAAGAACAAGATGAACGAAAATGGAAAAGTCGTCAGGAACAAAGCAAGACTCGTGGCCAAATGATATACTCAAGAAGAAGGGATAAACTATGATGAGACCTATACACCAGTAGCAAGGTTAAAAGGAATTAGATTATTATTTGCTTTTGATTGCTATAAAAATTTTAGGTTATTCCAGATGGACGTCAAAAGTGCATTCCTTAATGGATTCATTCAAGAAGAATTCTATGTGGAACAACCACCAAGATTTGAAGATCTAAAAAAGATAGACTCAGTCTATAGACTGAAAAAGGCCTTGTATGGACTAAAGCAAGCACCTCAAGCTTGGTATGAAAGGTTGAGTAAGTTCTTAATGCAAAATAGTTTTGAAAAAAGAAGAGTAGATACTACCTTGTTCATTAAAAGAGAAGGAAAAGATTTTTTACTAGTACAGATTTATGTTAATGATATTATCTTTGGTTCACCTAATGAAAATCTCTGCAATAAATTTTCAAAGTCTATGCAGGATGAATTTGAGATGAGCATGATGGGTGAGTTAACTTTCTTTCTGGGATTGCAAGTTAAACAATCGAAGAAAGGTATATTTATTCACTAGGAGAAATATGCCAAAGATCTAATCAAGAAATTTGGGTTAGAGAATTGCAAAAAGACAGAGACACATATGTCAAGTTCCTCGAAGCTGGACAAAGATGAAAAAGAGAAGAAAGTAGATCAGAAGCTTTACAGAAGCATGATCCATTCTTTTATTTACCTTACTGCATCTAGACTTGACATTTTGTTTAGTGTTTGTATATGTGCTAGATTTTAGTTTAATCCTAGATAATCTCATTTAAGTGCTATAAAACGCATCATTAAATATGTGGCGACTTCTCCAAAGTTGGGTCTGTGGTATCCAAAAGAATGAGACTTTACTCTTCTTGAATATTCAGACGCTAACTTAGCAGGTTATAAAGTGGATAGAAATAGCACTTTTCGAACCTGTCAACCATTGAGAAATAAGTTGGTATCTTGGTTCTCAAGAAAGCAGAGCATTGTAGCTCTATCAACAAAAGTAGAAGCAGAATATGTGACTCTTGGGAGCCGTTGTTCTCAAATTCTGTGGATAAGACAACGGTTACGAGACTTTGGAATAGAAGAATCATGCACCGAGATCGATGCGACAATATCGTGCTATAAACCTCACCAAGAATCCAATTTTTCATTCAAGGGCGAAACATATAGAGATTCAACACCATTTTATAAGAGATCATGTCCAAAATGGGGAGATTATGATTCAGTTCATTAATTTGAAAAATTAGCTGGTAGATATCTTCACAAAGCCTCTAGAGAAAATTCTATTTGAGTCTATTCGCATTAAGTTAAATATTATTTATCCTCTGGAGTAAAGTCTAGAGTTGGCCAGACTCAAAATTTCCAAACGCTACTTTAGTAAGAGAATGTCTCGAATCTAGGTATTTTAATTTTAGTATGAAATTTGTGAAAAGGTATGACTTTATTCGAATTGTTGCTTGCCTATTTTTTTTTAAAACTTATATTTTTCAAATTTTTGAATTTTTGACAATTTTCATTTTTAGTTTATTTCAAAAAGGCAGTTTTTCTCTTTTCCTTATTACGGTTCAATTATCTCTTTTCTTTGTGACATTTCATGTTATATATATACCCTTTTGTATTTCTTTCGAGCACTTCTTTTCAAAACCGTAAAATATAGACTCTTTACTCTCTCTACACTCTCGTCTCTACAGAAGAAGATTCTCCTTAGGCATCTCCACAGTGTAACCGGAAGGACACTTAGCAGAATCCTCCTCGTGAATTGTTGGAAGAAGAAGTTGAACAAGATGTTGTTCCTCTCCGTACTTTAACTCCCTAGGCTTTGTACAAGCTTTATGAATGTCTGAAAAAGGGCGATTCATCAATGTCTTTTATTACTGATTTTCTAAGGGAACGTGGTTACAAGAATTAAACGTTGTTTCTGAGAACGATGGAACGTTTAGGAATAGCGAAGAAAGAAGCAGCAAATGAGGCTTTCCTTAACTTTCTTGTTGATCCTAGATTTAGCTCTTTCAATCAGCCTAAAAGCAAAGACGATGATGAGAGAATGTTTTCGAATTTTCAGCCGAGGATGGGCATTGCTGCTGAAATGCCTAGTGATGGAACGAAGCTTTTTCGTTCTAAGGATCATAAACGGGTTTACACCCAAATGTTGAAAAGAGGGGTGATGAACCCTCGATCGGTCGACTTTGATTTTTTAGACTCAATCAAGGTGAATTTGAGGGAAAATTTGGCTTTCCTTCAACTAGAAAACTTCTGCTTTGAGACAACTGTTGCGTATCCATAGTTAACTACCTTTTTCTATTCAAACTTGTCTTTCCTTGACCAAAATCATTTCAAATTCATTGTGAGTGATAAGGATTATCTGGTGGATGTTGATACATTGGCTGACATTATTGGGGTGAAAAGGAGCGGTTTCCAACCAATAAGTGTCTCGGTTGATCATGCAACAAGATTCCTTGTTAAGGACAAACTACTCGAAGGAGGCATCACTTATTCCAGATTAATAGCCTCAAATGTCTTGCTGTATAAAATTGTGATTAACCGCATTAAACCCAAGGCTGCTTCAGAAACCGATGTTTCAAGATTTGAAGTCGACTTATGTTTGCTATCTCCAATGGTATGACGTTCTCTCTCCCTCATACAATCCTAATGCACATGTATAGGACTGTTATGAAGGATAAGGGATAGCTACCTTATTCAGCACTGGTCACAAAATTGTTCAAACATTTTCAAATTGAGTTTACCGCCTCTCTTTGCACTTGAAAAAGGAGTCCTCAAGCAAACTAAAGGAAAATTTTGTTGCAAGGAAAAGAAAATGCAAGGAAATTGTAAAAGAACATGTCAAGAAGAAAAGATTCCTCATCCTGCAGGACGAAGAGGATGAAGATGATCTCACCATTTCAGCATTTGCCTTAAAGAATCTTCAAAGCTTTGTTAGTCTTGAGTAACCGAAGGAGAGAGAGCAGAAACAGAGCAAAGAGAAGAAGAAGGAAGAGAAGACAGAGAAGAATCAGAGGTAATAGAAGAAGTAGGAAGAGAAGCTGCAGAAGAAGAGGGTTAGGATGACTCTTATGAAGCAACAATTGCAATATCCTTACCTGAGGATTCTGAAGCTACTAGGAGTGGACAAGTCGAAGAAAGAATCGAAAAAGAACATCACTTTCATGCTGAAACTAAGAAAGAACAAGAAGAAGTTTTCCATTCTCCACCTGTAGGCATAGAAATAGGGGGAGCTCGTGAGAAAACAGGTACTTCTCATTTTGCAAGTGATGATATAAGTCAATCTCCTGCCAACCCCGAAGAAGTCTATGCTTCTCATTTTCTTGAAGTTGATATTGAAGAATCTACTCCAAGTCTTGGAAGTAGGCAATATGATGTTCCCTCATCTCTCAACACTCCACAAACTCAACATGTTGAGGCTAGTGTGCAAACATAACTTAATGTAGACTTTCAAAGACTGCTCGAGGTCCTTTTGGAGATAAAAGCACAGCAATATGATATGGAGTGTGAAATCCAAAAGCTTCACTCTACTTTGCAATCTACTTCAGATTCTCTCAATGAGAAGGTACAGTCTTTAAACTTTCAAGTTCAATCTTTACATCAACAAGTTTCACAGATTGCCAAGATTGAAGATGTTGAGAAGCTGAAGGAGACAGTGCAAAAGCTGGAGGAGATAGTTCAGTCAATGGGGGATTTCTAGCTCATTCGGATTCCAAGACAAACTTGATTTCATCCTATCTCTTTTCAATTTTGTTTTTCTCCACTTTTTGCTACTAACAAAAATGGGGAGAATGTGCAAATTTACTCTTGACCATAATTTATTTTTGAACTTAAACTTTTGTAGATTTGATTTTGTTTGACTGGTAACTAGTAACTCTTTTAATCTACAACAACTCTTGTCGAAATGATTATGGATGTGGATGGTTGTGGATGTTTTAATCTTGGTGTTTGATTGCTTTTCAAGATTAACATGTTTTCTATGGTTGCATAATCGATGCCATCCATAGATCCTTATCTATTTGTCTTATAGATATCATGTACTGCTAAAGTGTTGTTTTGCAGGTTACAAGTCTTTAAATCTGTAGGGAAGTTTTGTCACCATAAAAAAAATGGGGAGATTGTTAGAGAAAACTCTTTTACTGTTTTGAAGTTGACAAAACTTATTCAAAGTCTATTCTGAAGATTTCTAGACCTCTGTGTCAAAGTCTGAAGACGACTAAACTTTAGTGTCAAAGTCTGAAGACTCCCAGACTTTGTGTCAAAGTCTGCCCACATTGACAAATTCCAGACTGAACACTAGTGAAGAAAGAAGACTTATCCAAATGCGAGATTTTGTTTATCTCTTCAAGAGTTTGATTCATATGGTTTATGGATGGCTTTCTGGTTAGATATATCACCTATAGGATTGATTATCTTTATTGGAACCAATTTAGATAAATCAAATCTTTTTGGATTGCAAGTAAATATGGAAGGAATCTACTTATGGAAACCAAGATCCTAATTGTATAGGCAAACAAAATTGACGGGCTTTCATCACAATTTTCAAACGACTCAAGATCTCCTTGATTAATTATGTCCAACAGGTAGATTGAAAGAATTCATTTGGAAAGTGCCAACGGTCGAGAAGGCATGAAAGAGCATTTAAGGTGGACTCTCCAATTTTTCGATAGAGTGTGTAAAAGAGAAATTGCAAAGTCTGAAGCTTTCCATTTCCTTGTTACTCCAAATATTGAGCTTAAAGTTGTATACAAAAGAGAGAAACTCATAGTGAGACTTTGTGAAAGAGTAGTAGAGACTCTTCATTGTGAAGTTGAGATCACAAGGCTGTAAAATTTCTTTTGATTCTTAGTGGAATCCAGCCAATAGGATGTCAATGTGAAGAGTGGACGTAAGCTTGATCTAAGCCGAACCACTATAATTTCTGTATTCTTATTCTCTTCCCTGAACTCTTTTATTTTGTTAATAGTTCTATCTAACTACTAAAGTTTGAACTTGTTCAAAGTCTATTGTTCTTCGACTCGTTTTAGAAGCAAAATATTTCTACTGTTTCTTGCAAAAATTTATCTTCACACCTATTCATTCCCTTTTTGGTGTTCAAACTAGCATTTACAAGATGTGGGTGAATGGACTATGCTTTTCTGCATTTCGATGATAGGACAGGGAAACTCTCATTACTAGAGCTTTTCAGAAGTGTTACACTTGGATTACTGCTACACTCACAAAAAAGATGATATTAAAACACACACACACACACACACACACACACACACACACTCTCTCTCTCTCTCTCTCTCTCTCTCTCTCTCTCTCTCTCTCTCTCTCTCTCACAACCAAAGATAGATGGTCGGTGACGGCAGTTTTCATAGCAAGGTCCATTGTCTTGGAGGTGAAGGTAGGCGATCTCGACTTTGATGTTGTGCGAGAGAATGGGCAAGTGTTTAGGTTGCATGTATGGAGAGACTATGGACTATATCATAGTTGTCACGCCCCAATCCTCAAGCACGCGCACATCTCTTACCTTGGTCGATTTTAGAATGTGATATCCCAAGACTACTTATCGCCAACCCTTTCATTTTCATATGCATATGCGAAAGCAATTATAAATCCCCAAATAATAAAACATTGGGATATAATAGTAGGAATAAATTTCAACCCTTAAAAACCTTCACTCTTACATACATTGCAAACCAGTGCGCACACACACACACACACACACACACACACACATATAAGGTGAACTATTAAGTTCAATTCATATTAAGTCAATTTAAAAACAAGGTCTACAAGCAGAAGTGGGGTTCGACAAGCTACGGGTCCCCGTCATCCTCTTCATCATCCTCCATACTCCAACTAGAGCCTTCAGCAGACTACACCGAACTTTCGAGATCTTCAAATTCCAAGTCTACTGCATCTAGGGACCTAAAATGGTTATTCAATAACCAACGAGACAACGTCTCAGCAAGTTCTACCCCCTAAGACCCGATTAGTAAACCAATACACCTTAGGGCTGCCTAAGCACAACACGAATCAGAGAACTTACCTTGGCCTTAGTCCCAACCTGCAAATCAGTACAGTTCAATAGGCACCCAGCAATCTCAACAGATCGAAGCACCAATCAAATCGACCTAGTCAATTACATGTCAAACGGACCAACTCTTAGTCAGTTCAATTCAATCAATTCACGACATCATATCAAGGCAATGATCAATCGACTTAGTCGATTACATGTCAAACAGACCGTTCCCAAGTCAATCAATCAGTACCATACATTCTCCACAATGTATATCTAGTCATCGAGCACGTGTGCATTCTCTTAGGCACTAGTTCACCAAAGTGATGCATCAAATCACTGAGCCCACGTGTCTCTTCCAAGATGCCACACTTGATTCCCTGGGCCCACGTGCATTCGCTTAGACACTAGTTCGCCAAAGTGATGCATCAAACCACCAAGCCCATGTGTCCTTTTTACAATGCCTGGGCCCACGTGCATTCTCTTAGGCACCAAGTTTGCCAAAGTGATGCATCAAATCATTGAGCCCACATGCCCATTTTACGATGCCATACTCTATCACTGAGCCACATGCATTCTCCAGGTGATATCCCAATTCACCGAGCCCACGTATCTTCTTTCAGGTGATTACCAACTTACTTTCGATACCGACAACCAATACCCAACGATTTCTCAATCAAATAATTAACAATCAACTCAATAGGAATAAATCCTAAAAATTCATAATTAAATCAATTCCATACAAATTGAAGCTCAATTAAATAAATGGACTGCACCACGACAATTAGCATGAAATTCCCATCACCGGCTATCTCGATTGAATTTCCGAAAATTAAATAAATAATTAAATTAATTTCGAAAATTAATAATTAAATACTAAAAATCCAATTTAGGCCCGTAATGCTTGATTGGAGCCCGAAACGGGTTGGGAAAAATCCCGAGATGCATTCAATAAATATTAGCACATGGCAACTTGCTAATTGCACAACCAAATTACCTAACATGCATCACAATTATCTAATCTACTCTAATCTAACCACCTAATTGCACTTAATTAAATCTAATCAACCCCTAAGCATAATTAGCAAACTAAGAAAGCATTAGTGAGCAAAACTCACTTGGTTAAAAGCGAAGGCCGGGACACTGCGACAGTGACGCGACGGCGGCTGATTCCCGAACTTTCGGCGGACGGACACTTGGACCGGGCCCAAAAACTTTGCAAGCCCACAGAAAATTATTGGGCTTAGACTTGGCTGCTAAAGGGCCTTCTTTGTGGGCTCGGGCTTCATAATTTCGCTGGGCTTCGCTGAACTCAACGAGCTGAAAACATGCCCAATTGTTGGGCCAAAATTGCTGGATTCCACAGGCTGAATTTAACATGGGCTACAGCTTGGGCCTGGCGAGAGAAATAGCAAGGGCCTGATGGACTGAAGTTGTGGGCTGACTGCTGCAGAGAACGGGCTGGACTTGCGACTGGAGATGGGCCGAAGATGTTGGGCTTGCATTGGAGAAGCTGGACCGAACAAGAACCCAAGAAGGAGCTGCAAATTCATGGACTGCTTCTGGGCTGGGCTTGATGGAGAAACGGGCTCGCTGACAGCTTGCTTCGGCAAGGAAATTCACGAGTGAAGGAGAGAGGCAACGTGGACGAAGGGAGCAGCTAGCTGGGTCTTCAAGATTTGCTGGATTCATGGCTTTGCTGGCATGCGGTCGAAGATGGACGAAGGTGGGCAAGGGAAGCGTGAGCCGATAGCGTGAGATGGAAACACGAGGCAGCTTCGATCGACTCTGATGAAGGCTGACCAAGCTAAAGAAAGACATGGACGTGGCAGCTCGGTCGGTCGAAGATGGGTAGCTTCGGTTATTGATCAAGCAAGAGAAGGACACGGGGAGTGGAGCAAGAAATCTCGGTGGAGTTGTCTCAGTCAACCTTGGACAGAGGGCGGTAGAGTTGTCTCGGTCAACCTTAGTGATTTGATATGATGTCGTGAATTGATTGATTGTTTGATGTGATATATGAGGCATCTGCGTATAACCTTGAATTACAGGTTGGGACTGAGGCCAATGTAAGTCCTCTGACTCGTGTGTGCTTAGGCAGCCTGGATAACGTATTGGTTTACTAATTGAGTTTTAGAGGGTAGAACTCGCTGAGACGTGGTCTCAATGGTTATTGTATAACCATTTCAGGATCCTGATGTGAAACCTGAGGAGGAGGAATCTGAGGAGAAGAACCTTGATGTGAACTTGAGGAGGAGGAAGATTTTGAAGAAGAAGATGATCTAGAGAAGGATCTTGAGTACGACTCGGATGAGAACTGAGATACCATTTCAGAACACCTGACAAGTTGCGGGTTCTTTTCTTTCATTTTGTTTCTCATGTCATTTAGGATTGCATGTTAGATTTATTGCTTTTCTTAAATTGTTTACTCGATTGTTTACTTTTTGTCTTGTCTTTAAATCCGATCGTGTGCTTTCTTTTCCCTTTCTTAGAAATAGAATTGTCTGAAATAAACCATCCACACATAATCACCTAGATAGTATTATCGACCTAAAAAAAGTAAAAAGAAATGCATGGAAACCTTAGGAAACACAACATATTGTTAGGTACCAAAATAGTGTTAATAGAAATATTAGCACAATCCAAGTCTCCAAATCTAGAATCTTTAAATGAAGACAGTCCTTTAATCCCATGAGTTTTCTTCAAAACCGACTTCCATTTGATTTTCTTGGTATCCGATTTTCTGAACAAATAAATTCGGTTGAGGTCCAATTTGAAATCAGAAAAAGCCCAAACGACTTCCATTCACCGATTCACTTACACCAGATGTCAAAAGTCTCTTCAAATCGGCCAATCTGAATTTCCATTCATTTTCCGCATAGTTCGACATGGTTTTCCGTAAAAATCCCGAACTCACCAGAATTTCATCAAAAGGTGAGTCGACGTTCCTAGAATGACTCATGACACGACAGAATTTCCAATTTCTGAAATCGAATTCAAATTCGCAGTTATCTTCAATCAAACGCACGTTTAGTGTAACCTTACCTATCGGGTAGCTTTTAGGAATTTTTTTGTGCAATTGACCCGTGGTCGATTTTCTTCGAACCACAATGAACCCATCCAACACATTGACGACTCTCGGTGGTCGTGAAAATCTCGAGATTTCAAATACGGACACAGCGTACCCAAAACGATAGAAAATCGGTTCAGTGCCGTTCAACGAGAATATTGCAATTATGTGGAATCACCCACACTTTGATCACCATCTCAGTTGAATCGATCTATCTCCAGTCTTTGATCGATTTTTGATTGTGCTGCAATGACCCTTGCAGACTAGCACGATCGAGCAGTCGATTTTCAATCGAACTCTCAAGTCTGTTGCATTCGAAATACTTTAATGGCTTCTCCAGATAGGTTAGTTATCTCTTAAGTGGCCATCTCAGAGAAAAACACTATAGTCACGTTGATGAAAGGCCCGACTTATTCGATCAAAATCCGAATCTAAAAATCAAGATGTCACAATAGTTAGAAAGAGCATTTTCGTAGCCGGTGGTGATGACTGAAGATAAAGGCATTGCATCAGCATGGTGATTTAGTCTTCAATGTACTGTTTGTATGTAGGTGAAATGCACATGTATCCCTTTAACGAGATAGCTCTAGTTAGAAGAAGGGATGGTGGAAAACAGAGATTGGGACACCTGGAGTACCATAACTTGGCACGGAGGGACACTTAGTTGCCATAACTTTAAAATGGTACACTTAAGTGCCAATATCGGAGTAAAATAGGACACTTAAGTGCCACTCTGACGAAAATTCGGCCAAATGGCTGACGTGGCAATTCTTCGACGAGTTTGGTCCAAAATGGCGTTATTTTGCATGCTGACATGGCGGAGAAAATGCAAAAATGACGGCGTTTCATGTCTGATGTGTAAATAATAATATAAAAATTAATTAAATTAAATTTAAATTTAATTTAATTTAAAATATTCAAAAAAAATTTAAAAAAATTAAGAAAAAGGGGGGAGGTCGAATGAGGCGGGCCGAGGGCCGAGCCCTCGCCGCCGCCGCCGTTCCCGGCCCTTCCCGGTGGCGACGGGGAGGTGGCGAGGGCTCGCGAGCCCTCGCTGGATCTAGGTGAAGGCCTCGACCCTCGCCCCAGATCTGGGGGGGGCTTGCGTGGGGGGAGGGTCACAGGCCCTCGCCGCCTCCTCGCCGCCGCCGGGAAGGGCCAGCGACGGAATGGGGAGGGTCGGTCGGGATTGCCGGGCCCTAGCCAGGGGCCGGCGAGGCCGGCCGATCGGCGGCGAGTGCCCGCGAGCTCTCACCCAAATCTGGGACGAGGGTCGCGGCCCCGTTCGACCTCCCCCCATTTTTTAAAAAAAATTTCTTAATTTTTTTAAATTTTTTAAATTTTTAAATTTTTCCTATTTAAAAAAAATCGAATATTTTAAATAAAATTAATTTTAAATCTAATTTAATTAATTTTTATATTATTATTTACACGTCAGACATGAAACGGCGTCGTTTTTGCATTTTCTTCGCCACGTTAGCGTGCAAAACAACACTGTTTTGGACCAAACTCGCCAGAAAGTCACCACGTAAGCCATTTGGACGGATTTTCGCCGGAGTGGCACTTAAGTGTCCCATTTAACTTCAAAAATGGCACTCAAGTGTACCATTTTAAAGTTATGGCACTTAAAGTGTCCTTCCGTGCCAAGTTATGGCACTTAGCCTGTTCTTCCGTCGTGGAAAACATAACCATGAGACTTAAAAGGCGTTTGGTTATCCAGAATTTGATTCAGACACGACAAAATAAGGTGAGATTAGAAATCTTCCGAATATCTTTTGGATTGTAGAAAATTTCATAATATATTTGGTACAATCTAAAATAGGATTCTTGACTTCTTGTATTGTATGAATAAGGCAAATGGAGAAATTGTTGAAAGGCCAATTTGGAGAATTGAACAATAAACCTTACAGCTCAAAATACAAGAGCAAGTTTGTTTCCTTTACTTCTCGCAAATTGGCAAAACCAAAGTTTTCTTCTTCTTTTTTTATGCCCAGGGAACCTCATATAGCTGGTAGCCGGCGGGTAAGCCCTGGGGCGACGCTAGCGGAAGACCCACCACCCTGACGTCGCACTTAAGATCCCGTGCGTCCTATGGGATTTGAACCCCTCCGTCCCGGGTAGACTTTATGAGGGCTGTTATCCAACTAGGCCACCGCAGGCAGTAGTTGGCAAAACCAAAGTTGTGACAGGTTTTAGCCATTAATTAAAACTGCTCATATTCTTACAAGAGGGTGACCAAATTCAAAAGAAAAACGACGATGTTGTCTTCTTTCGTTGTTGTGAATGTTTCATTTAGGCGGAGGTGTGTCCTTGTAGGCTTTTGATGAGGCACTTGGACGATGAAATTGTACCAAACACCCCAAGAACGCAGCCGAATCCAATGAGCGAAGCATTCAGAAGAAAGTGCGGCTTCGACAGGCTTGGCCAGCATATCTTGGTGTAGAGTCCGCACGGCAAGATCACGCTGATGCAGATGCTGACGAGCAAGCCGGTGAGGCTGAGCACGTACTCGAAGTATGGGACTGAGAGCGCGAGCGCCAGGATCATCAGCAGCAGCACAGAGCTTACTGTGCCCCTCACGGCCGTCCGCGCGCATGAGCTCATCGACCCGGCGAGGCTGCGGTCTAGCTGTATGGCGAAGGGCACCAACTGGAGGGCGTACTTGGTCATTGGCGTCAGGACTGTGGCCCACTGGGCGACCTTGGACACGACAAGGTGGCGTGGCAGGCTGAGGGTGATCTGCGAGCTGATGCCGGGGCCGAACATCTTCGCGCCCATGAAGGTGAGGGCCGTGTACAGGGCCGTGACTATGGCGAAGCTCACGATCGATACCTACAAACAATCAATCGAAAGTGATATCTCATTTAATTTTTGATATATTTGTAAACGTTTAAAAAGCATGCAATCAAGCCCTTAATACATTAGACATTTGTCGACATTAGGATAAGCATTTAGAAGTAAGTTGACCCATATGAAAAATGTTGGAGGAATTCGGTTGCATTTATCCCTCATAGAACGAGAGAGCATACCTTGGTGAACTTGGAAGGGTCTTTCTGGACTTATACAAGTCAGGGAAGACAATATGCCCAGCAACACTGTACACATAGAGCCCCGAAATTATTGGGATCTTACGGATCCGAAGAGCCGGGATCTCATTATCCAACCTGACCCATCCGAAAATGGCGGTCAGAGCCACCGAGGCAAAGATGATGATCGACATGAGGATGCCCCCGAAAGAGAGGAAAGAGATGGAGGACAGGTCTATGAGCCAGAGGCTCGGGAGGGCAATGAGCACGGTGATCATGGTCAGGAGCTGAGGGCTGGACAGGTGCGTCCACCAGGCGCTGATCCGAGTCCCTTGGAAGACGATGCTGAGGTTGTCATGGAGCGAGATGGTGTAGGAGACGAGGGCCAAGATGATGTCCAGGTATATATGAAGGTTGCTGCTATGATCCTGCCTTTGGATCCGTAGGCTTCTTGGCCGATGTCTGTGTAGCTTCTGGACTTGGGGCTCTTGTCAAGGCATTTTCCAAGCAAGTGGGAGGTGTAGGCGCATACCATGCCAAGCCCTATCAGCAGGAATGCGGAGGACCACCCTCCATTCTCCAAGGCGTATGGTGTTGATAGCTGTCCCAGCCCTGCCAAGTTTTGTCAAATTTTTGTTCATGAGAACATGATTGTATAGCTTGAGAATAAGTGCTTATCTACACAAGCATATATATATAAAAGGACTGAGCTTGCTCAAAAGTGCAAAGTTTAAACAAAGTTTCCTGACTGCGATTGGCTCTGCCCACCATATCATTTACTGGAATGAATATGCCCTTCTAGCTTGCAAGGAAAAAACAAAGATCGTATATAGGGCAATTGAAATCTATTCATTTTATGAGTAGATTTCAACTAAACACAAGTGATTAGATCTTACTTTCATATTCAAACAGTCTTTCGATAGATAGACCGGTAGATATTACGAAAGCGGGATTGCACTATTTTTTCTTTTTCTTTTTTTCTTTTTTGGTGGAAGGCGGGCTTGAACTACAAACCATATTTATTACGCAAGTTGACAACAGTGGATAACAAAACATTAACTAGTGTTCTTTTTCTTTTTTTGAATAAAAAAACATTAACTAATGTTCGATTAGCAACACGTGTTAGAATTGACCTCTGTTTTTTTTTTTTTTTTTTTTTTTTTGGTCGAACGACTTTACACACTACTTTTGGAATACACCTTCCCTCTTTTCCTATCCGCAGTACTTCTAATAAAGCTCAAGCAAAAATGGTTTAGGAGATATGGTACATATCTTAGTGAAAACAGTGACTTCATTCATACTTTTAGAAGTTCGAGCTGTAGTGAATTTAAGTGATGGAGGAACCTCTCGGCTCTCACCTATGAGCATGCCAACCATGTTGATGACAGCATGAGCAAAAGAGCTGTTGGCCCCGGCATTCTCCTCCTCCACCGCCTGCAGCTTCGGCTCTGCCTTGCCCCCTTCGCACTCGCACCAGCATACTTTATTCTCCCCTTCCACGCACAACTCGCAGCCTATCCAGGGAGGAGCGGCAGCCACTTCCGCGCCTTGCACGGGCTCGCAGGCGATCTTGGTTCCGCATAGGAGGTAGATCGCGACAGACGTCCACAGTTTGAAGCACGTCTCTCGCACCATCCTCTTCCGACACTTAGATATACGAACGGAAGCCTAAAGAAATACAAACAAGAGATCTCAGGGCAAGTAATGTTCTATGTTTTTGCCTCGCTGATGAGTACGGGAAAGGGTGCGGTCTATTTATAAGAGGAGGGAGTGTACAGACGTAGGAGCGCGTGCCATTGTGCAAGAATCAAGGTGGCGTGCGCAGGTGTCTGTGTGAACGAGAGAGAGAGAGAGAGAGAGATTCCGATACAAGAGAAGTTGCCAACATTAACCAGATGCTTATATTCTGAAAATGAAGATCCGCCGATAGCAGCTAGGATCGGAACTTTTCCTCTTTTTCTTCTTCTTGCTATTCCGCCAAACTTGGATAGGAATTTGCGAGAGAATATCCGTACGTCTAATCTAATAATGTGCCAACACAACAAATAGGAAGGGTAATAAGGATGCGAGACGTGTCCGAAGTGGGCCGCAATTTCAGACTCTTTCTTCTCTTCCCTCTGCACGCTCAGACTCTCTGTCTTCATTATTCCAGAACGCATCACTGGGTTCTGCAGTCTTCGTGGGGCCGCAGCACTAGCCGTTGAGGTAGTCGGGTACGGAGCCTGTCGGCCAGGCGGCAGCAACGGCCGCGTCAAAGAGGGGCTTTAAAGGGACTCGCACGTGGCAGCTGGCGAGGGTGTCAGCAAGTCGTGCACGTCCATGTCGCATGCGACGCACTGGGCTGTGGCAGCGGCGGCGGCGTGCGCTCGCACGCCTCGCACATCCACGCACGCTTGTTGGCGCCCGCCACCCTCCTCTGAAGCTCTTAGCCGTCGCAGTTCCATCGAAACCCATCGTCCGCCGTTGCCCAATCGCTTTTGTTGGAATCGCTGAACAAGTGAACAGCTTCTTGGTCGCTCTTGCTAGTGTCGTGATGGGGTCTGAGAGAGCGTGTGACATCTTGTCCCAAAGCTATCTTGTAATTTACTCCATTAGTAAAATAATCTCTAATAAAAAAAATGTCGACATAATTTTTTCTCGTCTCATTGTGAGTTTCAAGATTTGATCCTGGAGAGGACAATTGGCAATGCTAGAAAGAGGAGGGGACTTTATTTTTTTGAGGATGGAAAAGCTCAAGCAGATAAGTTCATGGTAACTGTTTCAAATATGTTTATATTGATAAGGATGATGATAATATGTCATGACATTATATGCTAGGTTATCCAAATTTCAATATTTTAAGTTAGCATTTTTTTTTTTTTATTGGGTGAAAGTAAGTAGTTGTATTGAGCTTTACCATCTTTACATGAAGAAATCTTGGCACCATAACTTGCACTTAGAGTGACAAGACGTCAAGGTGAGTGGAAGGGTACCGAGGCGAAAGCGAGCAACAAATGGTAACAGCCACACAGGATGGCCAATCCAAGCTTAAAAAAAAAAAAAAAAAAAAAAACAAAAGGCAACAGAGGGGCCAAAACGGATGCAGCCAGATCACCCCAAGCACCAAACAAAAAACAAAAGGCACAGTTCAAGCGTGCCTTTTGTTTGGTTCCCAAGGATCAAAGCCTCTGAAATAGCAGCTACACGAAAGATCCGCTTCATGGCTACAGTCAAGAATCCCCTGTAGAGAAAACAATCGGATCGATGCCCCAGGCACACTGGAGTCTCCTCATTTCAGAGTCAATAAAAGTCAATCCTCATTTTAGAGTGAATTATATGAATTAGCCAAACATCATTGCACCAACTTTCCCTCACAAATTTACAAGCTGTTTAAACGTTCTCCTTAATTCATAGTGATGTTTCGGGTCAATCTAGAATTCCTACATCTTAAAAGAGATGATTTGTTATATTTATTGATGATCATACGTGTGTGAGTTGGATATACTTGTTAAAAGAGAAATCTAAAGTAGAACTATTTAAAAAAAAAAAAATCACATCATGATACAAACAAAATTCCAAGCACAAATCCAGATTTTTAAGGAGCGACAATGGGAAAGAATATTTCAATAAAATGTTGGAACAATTTTTCTTGGAAAATGTAATTGTGCATCAAAGTTCTTGCACTCACACCTTAACAAAATGGGGTGGTAGAAAGGAAGAGCACACCCAGAATAGGTGCGTATAGGATCCTGAGATACTAGAGAGAAACTTCATAGCCCATTGAAGGTTCTCAGTCCAGGTCCTATTTTGCCATGGAAGATTGCATCTAGCCGCCCAAAAGAAGGCCATGCTAGCCGTAATACAACACCCGAAGTAGAGATGGTTGATGGAGTCTGACATTAGCTTGCAAAAAGCATAAACCTCATTCCCAATTCTGCCATGCGACATAAGCCGTGTTTGGGTGGGAAGACGATTCTTGGTAATGAGCCAAAGATTAAATTGATATCTTGGGGTGATAGCCTTGTTCTAGATGAAGGATGCCCAGTGATGTAGCTAGTATGAGTACCTAGAGGGGGGTGAATAGGTATACAAAGATTCTTCTTTGTAATTTCTATATACTTACGCAATACTTAGACAGTTCAAGGATTATCGAAAGATAACAATCAATGTAAGACTGAGTAAGGAAAGAGAAAATTAAATACGGTTTATAGTGGTTCGGCTTGATCCAAGCCTACGTCCACTCTTCTGCACTGACAGCCAATTTGGCTGGATTCCACTATGAACAAAGAGATGTTACGGTGTTGTTCTTCCTTGATCTCTCGATGTAGATGATCTACCACTCGCTCAAGGTATCACCAAGTATAAACACTCTCTCGTGTGTATAATTTCGCTCGAACCGTATCGACTAACAATCAAGGTTCTTCGACTGGAATTTTTCTATCATTCACACACTTAAAACAACTAGAACGACTTCCTTTTATACTCCTTTATGCCATCATAGCCGTTGGCACTTACCAAAGGAATTCCTCCAATCTACCCGTTGGACGGAATCAATCAAGAAGATCATCCGAGCTATTTAATGAATCGATGATAGCCCATCAATCCGTTTCGCCCATACAATCGAATCTTGGTTTCCAAGAATAGAACATTCCAAGATTATTTCGTCGACCATCGGATCTTCAATCGATCTTTAGATGAGAATCAAAGAATCCGAAATATTTATCCAACCAAAGAATCTTTTCCAGAGGATAGGATCGAATCCTCAACCATTTACCTCGGCTTTGGATTTCCTTCGTCACTTGGATTAGAAAGACGTCGGTGAGAATAGACTTAAGTCTTGAGTCTTGAGTCTTAAGTCTTGAGTCTTGAGTCTTGAGTCTTGAGACTTTAAACTGTCGGTCTCGAACATCCAGACTTAGATCGATAGAAACGTTTTGTCGCTTCAAAATATTCGGAAAGATTTCTCCAACAATCTCCCCTTTTTGATGGTGACAAAACTTTCTTGTAGATTTGAACAACTTTGACCTGCAAAAACATTTCTCAAGCAATATGGCTAACTCATAAAGATTAATAAAACAACCAGACTCGCATCCACAGTAAAATTGGTTAGTCTTTCATGAGTAATACCATATAACAACTCTTGATGTAAATGCAACCAGTCAAGCATCACAATCCACAGCCAATTTAGTCAAATTCACACTCAAGTTCAAGTTCTCAAGTCATACTAAAAAATAAACATAACTACTAAAAAGTTTTAAAAGATATTGAAAAAGTTGTTGGTTCAAAATGGTTCTCCCCCTTTTTGTCAGCATTAAAAAGGGTGAGAAAGGAGTCATGTCTGCTTGGGAATGCGCACGATCTGGAAATCCCCAATGGACTGGACTACTCCTTCGAGCTTCTTCAGGTCTTCCCTCAGTTGAGCTACCTCTTCTCCCTTAGCATTGGCTTGAAGTTGCAGAGCGAGGTCTTTGAATTTATCCTCCAGAGAGACTGAAGATGCTTGTCCATAATTCTCAGAAGGTGTGTTTGCAGACGATGGTGCTTCAATTAAGTCTTGCAGATTTGGTTCTGATGTATCGTGACCTTCTTCGTGCAATTGAGAGGCCCGAACTTCTTTCCGGGTCTTCCGGAGATTGTCTTAGATCTTCACTAACAGCAGCATGAGGTGTAGACCTCTCTTGCTCGCCAACTCCCCGTCTCTAGGACATCGAAAGAGGAAGAGTGGTGATCATGCTCTTGATTTCCCTTCTCTCCGCATTTATCGCAGACTTTTCTTTTTCTCCTTCTCCTTCTTCTTCAACTTCTTTCTCTCTCTCGTTCTTCTTCTTCTCTCGTTCGCTCTTCTTCTTCTCTGCTCTGCTGAAGTTCTGTCGGTTGAGACACAGAACGTCTGGTTCTTGTCAGTGGTTGGATAGTGGGATCTTCATCATCTTCATCTTCATCTTCATCCTCCGGGATGAGAGTTCTTTTCCTCTTTTTCGATGGAGCACCAATGGCCTCCTTTCCTTTTCTCTTTGAGGCGATCGAATCGGAGATTTCACTTTGAATTTCTCCATTGCCTCGGAGAGTTCTTGCAGACGCATCTTCATTAACATTTTCAACCCTACCACCATCTTATCACACGGTCGAACACAAAGTGTATGTGGCGGTTCAATGTTCATGTGTCTGAAGATCTTGGTCACCAGACCAGGATAAGGCAATTGTCCTTTGTCTTTTGACATTGCACTGTACATATGGAAGAGAATAGTGTGCGGGAGAGAAAACTTCCGTCCTGAGTTGATCGCGTACATCAACTTTGCTTCAGAAAGAGACACAGAAGTCTTTGACGTAGACTTCGGCCTGAGACAGTTGATCACAATCTTATGAAGCACGATGTTGATGGCCTTCATCCTCGAGTAGGTAATTTTCTTCTCTGCGTCCATATCTTTGACAAGATCCAGAGTAGTACGAGCAGGTGAGACTTTGATTGGGAGATAGCGTCCCCGTTCAACTCCAACTATGTCCGCCAACATATTCACATCTACCACGTAGACTTTGTCTCGAACACTGAATGAAATTCTATTCGCATCCAAAAAGCTAAGATTTGAATAGAAATAAGCGGTCAGTTGAGCATACCCGTCCGTAGAATCGAGCAAAAAGTCTCAAGTTGAAGCAAATTCAACTTCTCTCTTACGTTCATGTTGATGGAGTCCAGAAGTCAAAATCAACACTTCTAGGGTTTATCACCCCTCTTTTCAACAGCTGACTCGAGATACACTTTTTCCGATCCTTTGATTTAAACAAATCCATCCGATTTCCTTTAACCTTTGCTGCCACACCCATTCTAGGTTTGAATTCAAGGAATATTTTGTCATCATCGTTCCCTTCAATCAGATTTTGTCCTGGCAAACGAGGGTCACTGGGAATGTTCGCAAGAGCCTCCTCTACCCTTCCTTTAGGAGCAACTCCCAATTCCTCCATTTTCCGCAGAAAAAGATACTCATTCCCATAATTTTTGTCCTTAAGGAAGTCATCTATATATTTTAATGAAGAACCGGAGCTTTTCAACGCACGATAAAGCTTATAGATAAAGGAGGGTCTTTGGACTCTTACTGGGTCGGCTTCCTCGATTATCTCTTCTTCCAGATGTTGACTTGCATCTTGTGGGGCAGGAGGTGATGAATGACGTGGAGGAGAGCGAATCGGACTTTGTCGCTGACTTGATAAGTCTTTCCTCGCAAGATCGAAGTGAATCGGTCCCTTCTCCATTCTTTGTGGTCCCCTGCTTGCTATTCTTGATGATTTCCTCGAAGACGACATCTTTCTTTGTCTATTGGAAGATTCCTTCACTTGCTTTTCCCAAGAAGAATGACCACTTCCTTGACGACGAACAAGAAGTAGAAACAGTATCGGGAGGAGAGTGTCTTTTAGGGTTTTGAAAATTGGGCGAAGAAATATATATATATACCTCGGATTTGAAAAGAGAAGTTTAATCGGTACAAGGAAAGTGTACGAACACTTCTTTTTCAAAATCAATAACTTCCAAAATTAATTCTTTTAAAAAGATAAGTTTTCGAATTTTCACACCGATTATTATCAAACAAAAGATCGTACCTTTTCAAATTTAGATAAAATAACTAAACGAGAATTCGTACCTTTTCAAATAGCAACTTACAGTCTTTAGCCATGAATGTTTGAGTCTCATGATTTAAAGTCTGAAAGATCAGAGTCTCAGAGTTGGTGAGTCTCTAGACTTTAACTTCTTCAAGCTTCAAAATGTTGAGTCTTGCACGGATAAAGTCGAATTGATTTTTCTCCAAAGGCTTTGTGAATATATCCACTAGTTGACTCTTTGAATCAACAAATTGAATCGAGATTTCTCCATTTTGAATATGATCTCTAATGAAGTGATGTCGAATCTCAATATGCTTTGCTCTTGAATGAAGGATTGGATTTTTGGTGAGATTGATCGCGCTGGTGTTGTCACATCTGATTTCAGTGCATGAGTCTTCAATACCAAAGTCTTGTAGCTGTTGTTTTATCCATAGAATTTGCGAACATCAGCTTCCAAGAGCTACATACTCTGCTTCTGTCGTTGAGAGAGCTACAGTGCTTTGCTTCCTCGAAAACCAAGACACTGTCCTGTTTCCAAGCAGTTGACAAGTTCCAGAAGTGCTCTTTCTATCGACTCTACAACCTGCCAGATCTGCATCTGAGTATCCTAGAAGATTAAAGTCTCCCCTCTTTGGATACCAAAGATCGATGCTTGAAGATGAGGCAACGTATTTGATAATACGTTTCACAGCAATGAGATGTGATTCTCTAGGATCTGATTGAAACCTAGCACAGATGCAAACACTCAACAAAATATCGGTCTAGAAGCGTAAGATAAAGAAGTGAACCGATCATGCTCCCTGCATACAGCTTTTGATCTACTTTCTTCCCTTCTTCATCCTTGTCTATCTTCGAGAACATGACATTGGTATGTCGGTCTTTTTGCACTTTCCCAATCCAAACCTTTTGACAAGATCATTCGCATATTTTTCTTGATGAATGAAAGTTCCTTCCTTCATTTGTTTTACTTGGAGTCCAAGAAAGAATGTTAACTCTCCCATCATACTCATTTCAAACTCATCCGCATAGACTTAGAAAATTTCTTGCATAGACTTTCATTAGGTGAACCAAAAATAATATCGTCCACATATATTTGAACAAGTAAAAAGCTTTTGTTTTCCTTTTTGATAAATAAAGTAGTATCTACTTTACCTTTGACAAAACCATTCCGTAATAAAAACTTACTTAGTCTCGTCGTACCAAGCTTGAGGTGCTTGCTTTAAACCATACAAGGCCTTTTTCATTCGAAAACTAAGTCTCGGCTTCTTTGGGTCTTCAAACCCAGGTGGTTGTTCCACATAAACTTCCTCATGGATAAATCCATTTAGGAATGCACTTTTGTCGTCCATTTGGAATAACCTGAAATTTTTATAACAAGCTTAACGCAAGTAATAGACGAATAGCTTCTAACCTTGCTAAAGGTGCGTAAGTCTCGTCATAGTCTATTCCTTCTTCTTGCGTATATCCTTTGGCCACGAGTCTTGCCTTGTTTCGTACGACTTTTCCTTCTTCATTCATCTTGTTCCTGAATACCCATTTTGCTCCAATGACAGTTTTACCTTTTGGTTTAGATGTCAATTCCCAGACATCATTGATGTTGAACTGTCTGAGTTCTTCTTGCATAGCTTCGATCCAACTTTCATCAGATAAAGCTTCTTCTATGCTTTTTGGTTCAATTTCAGAAATGAGAGCCACAGCACTAGATTCTTCACGCCTTTTTGATCTGGTGCGGATTCCTTCATTGATTTCGCCAATAATGAGATCTTTGGGATGACTGGATTTATGCTTCTAGTTACTAGTTGATTTGGCTGGTTGATGATCTCTTTCTTTATTTGAATCTTCATGAGTATCTTGATGTTGGACTTCCGTAGTCCGAGATGCTTCTTGAGTTGAAGACATTGGAAGGTCTAGAGCATGTTCGAGACTCTTCATACCGAGTCTGGCTGGATTCATCTTGCGATGAGTCTTGGAATTTGACATTCATTGATTCCTCCACGATCGGCTTTTCTTGTTATAAACTCGAAGGCTTTGCTTGATGTAGAATATCCAAGGAAGATGCCTTCATCTGATCTTTCTTCAAACTTACCAACTCGATCATTTGCATTTTTCAAAATAAAGCATTTGCAACCAAACACATGAAAGTATGAAACAATAGGCTTCTTACCTTTGAACAATTCATAGGGGTTTTCTCTAGAATAGGTCTTAGGAAGACTCTATTTATGATATAGCAAGCTGTTGAAAAATGCTTCAGCCCAAAATCGTGAAGAGATTTTACTTTCAATTAAAAGAGTTCTAGCCATTTCTTGAAGAGATCTATTCTTTCTTTCCACAACTCCATTTTGCTCGGAGTATATGGTGAGGAAAACACATGGTTAAAACCAGATTTATCACAAAATTTCGTAAAATCTTGATTTTCAAATTCACTTCCATGATCTGTTCTTATACTAGAAATAGCACATCCTTTTTCATTTTGAACCTTTTTGCAAACTTCTCAAAGTACGAAAAGGTTTCGACTTACTTGCAAGAAAATATACCTGTGTAAAGCGAGAGTAATCGTCTACAATTACTAGACAATACTTCTTACCTCCAATGCTCGGGTTCTTGTTGGTCCAAAGAGATCCATATGAAGCAACCGTAGTACATGATTAGTAGAGACATGATTTATTGGCTTAAATGAATTTCTTACTCGCTTTCCCGAATGCATGGAGTGCATAAGTCGACTTTTGGTATGGCACTTTAGGTAGTCCTCGAACAAGCTTCTTTGATGAGATTTTGGTTAATTGCTTCATGTTGATGTGGCCAAGCTTTCGTGCCATAAGATTGCTTCATCTTGAATTGAGATTAGGCATTGTGCTTCATTTGGTTTTACATCAAGGAGGTAGATGTTTCCATGCCTTCGACCCATGAAAGACTCGAGTCGAATCTTTACCGATTCCAGAACATATGCCTTCTTGAAAGGAGATCTTGAAACCGGTATCACACAATTGGCTAATGCTCGAGAAGATTGTAATTGAGTCCATCCACTAGAGAGACATTGCTTATTGTGAGATTTCCAATTTTCACAGTTCCGAATCCCACAATGCTCCCTTTGCTATTTCCTCCAAATGAAACTTTTCCACCATTTACTTGAATAAGCTTTATGAAACAATTTAAGTCTCCCGTCATGTGTCTTGAGCATCCGCTGTCAAGATACCACTTTACCTTCTTTTGACAGACCCGCATTCAAAAAAGAGTCTCAAGCTTTCTTTGGTACCCAAATTTTCTTGGGTCCTTTGGTGTTAGTAGGATGAGCATTATTAGGCCATACTCTCTTAACAGCTTCCAAACCATAGGACACTCTTTTTCAAAATGATCTTGACTGTTACACTTTGAACATCTTAGAGCATTTCGACCTACGAGACTTTATAAAGACTTTCTTGAAATGATTTTTGTAAGCCTCTTTTGACGGTCTTTTCTTAATTCTTTCTTTTACTTTTGGAAAATCAATCAAGGGGATTGTTTCTGCTGTCATACCTAGACCAGACTTATTAAAATAAGGTCTTTGACTGAAAGAACTTTTTCAAGTTTTTCCGACCCTATTGAAAATTTCTTTGAAATATTTGATAAATCAGTTTTTAAGAAAGCATTTTCTTTTGAAAGTTTATCTTCATTTTCTTTAAGAGTAGAAACATTCAAGTTTAAACTTTTCACTTTTTCTTCTAAAATGTTTTCCTTTTGTTTTAAAACTGAGTTTTCCTTTTTAAGTTCGGAAATCTTTTTGAGAGAAGTCTTAAGACTGAAACACAGTTCATCAATATATTTAGAGACTTTGACAGGGATTTTATAATCACTTACCTCAAATTCACTGTCTGAGTCTGATCCAGAGTCTGAGTCTGATTGCGCCATTAGACACAGGTTGGCATATTCCTCATCACTTTCTTCACACTCGTATCGCTCCGTGTTTCGGCTTTAAGAGCTTTTCGAGACTTCTCTCGGCTTTCCTCTTTTCTTCTTCGAAAAGGACGGTTGGGTCTAATGTGTCCCTTTTTCTTACACTCGAAACAAACTACATCTTTGTTTGATTCCTCATTATCAACAAACTTGGTTTGCTGTTTTGAAAACTTTGTTTCTTTGAGTTGAACCTTCTTCCTTTTCTATTCAGCTTTCGAACCTTCGATCATAAGAGCAAGCTCCTCATCGTCCAGATCTTCTTCGAATCGTATCATCGAATCATCATTAGATCTTAATGCAATTGATTTCTTACCTTTTGGATCTTCGTCTTCATTAATTCGTTCTACTTCGTAAGACGAAGAGTTCCAATCAGCTCATCCACGAGATAATGGCATAATTCTTTGCGTCTCTCTTATTGAAGTCTTTATATGATTCCAATCCTTGGAGAGTCCACGCAGTAGCTTGTTCACCTTCATAGGATCAGAAATTTTCTGTCCTTGATTCTCAAGACCATTGACAATATCGTAAAACGGCTAAACATGTCGGTTATAGATTCTCCTGGTTTCATTTTGAAGGCTTCATATTGACCAAGGAGAATGTTAGTTCGGTCTCCTTCACTCGGGTCTGTGTCCTTCATAAGTGATATGTAATCTATCCCAGACTTCTTTTGCTGTAACACAAGAAGATATTCTGTTATATTCAGTTGGTGACAAAGCACAATATAAAGAATAAATTGCTTTAGCATCGAGTGCTTGTCTCTTGTTTATCTCTTCTTGAGACATTCCGCTGGCTTCAACAGTTTCTTTCCCTCTTTCAGAGATTGATGCAGCAGTAGGAGTGATTCCTCTTTCCACAACGTCCCATTCCAGAGGATCCTTGGATCGTAGGAAGGCTTTCATCTTGTTCTTCCAGATGTTGTAATCCTTCCCATCAAAGTAAGGTGGTCTTGTATTGCTTTGCCCTTCCATCAGCCCTGGTGCTAGCATACCAGCCATGGATCTTTTACTCTGAAGTAAAACACTTCAAACAAAGTAAGAACACGGGCTCTGATACCAATTGATATAGCTAGTATGAGTACCTAGAGGGGGGTGAATAGGTATACAAAGATTCTTCTTTGTAATTTCTATATACTTACGCAATACTTAGACAGTTCAAGGATTATCGAAAGATAACAATCAATGTAAGACTGAGTAAGGAAAGAGAAAATTAAACCCGCGGTTTATAGTGGTTCGGCTTGATCCAAGCCTACGTCCACTCTTCTGCACTGACAGCCAATTTGGCTGGATTCCACTATGAACAAAGAGATGTTACAGTGTTGTTCTTCCTTGATCTCTCGATGTAGATGATCTACCACTCGCTCAAGGTATCACCAAGTATAAACACTCTCTGTGTGTACAATTTCGCTCGAACTGTATCGACTAACAATCAAGGTTCTTCAGACTCTGGAATTTTTCTATTATTCACACACTTAAAACAACTAGAACGACTTCCTTTTATACTCCTTTATGCCATCATAGCCGTTGGCACTTACCAAAGGAATTCCTCCAATCTACCCGTTGGACGGAATCAATCAAGAAGATCATCCGAGCTATTTAAGGAATATGATGATAGCCCATCAATCCTGTTCGCCCATACAATCAGGATCTTGGTTTCCAAGAATAGAACATTCCAAGATTATTTCGTCGACCATCGGATCTTCAATCGATCTTTAGATGAGAATCAAAGAATCCGAAATATTTATCCAACCAAAGAATCTTTTCCAGAAGATAGGATCGAATCCTCAACCATTTACCTCGGCTTTGGATTTCCTTCGTCACTTGGATTATAAAGACTGTCAGTGAGAATAGACTTAAGTCTTGAGTCTTGAGTCTTAAGTCTTGAGTCTTGAGTCTTGAGTCTTGAGACTTTAAACTGTCGGTCTCCGAACATCCAGACTTAGACTGATAGAAACATTTTGTCAGCTTCAAAATATTCTGGAAAGATTTCTCCAACACCCAGCTAACCTTCTCCTTCCTTCTTCTAATGGTGTGCCATGCCGAGGCAACCGAGAAAAGACCAAAAGGATTACTAGTCCAAGTAAAACGATCCGGTTCCCTAGAGAGGATAGGGAGAGGCTGCTCCCAAGATTCAACCAATGTCTTGAAGGATTGTCCTACCGGTGAAAAAAGATCAGCCACTGTTGCATGTCGGGATAAACCGGAACTTAGCATCATCGGATTCGAGCAAATAAGATGAAGTGGACCTCTCATGTGCCAGTGATCGGACCAAAGGGGAGTTGATCAGCCGTCTTCGATCTTCTAGCGAAAAGATAGCTGGAATTCGGTTCTTAGGTATAGGATTCTCTTTAAAGCCCAGGAACAAAGGGACGGCACCTTAACCTCCCAAAAACTCTTCATTTTCAGGAAAGTTGAGTGTATCCACTTGTACCATAATGACTCTTTGTTCGTGAATAAAATCCAAATATGCTTAAGCATCGTAGCCTTGTTGCATTCCCTCAGCCTACGAATTCCAAGTCCACCTTCCTCCTTTGGGGAGGCATACGTCTTCCTAGGAAACTTTCGCTTCACCCTTATGAAGGTTCGGTCCCCTCCATAGAAATTGCCTAAGGATTTGCTCAATACGATCCAACACTGCACAAGGAATGGTGAAAACACTCGCCCAATAAGCTTGGATCGCATGGATGACTGACCTTATTAGCTGAAGTCTGCTAGCAAAGGAAAGAAATCTCTGATTCCACGATTGGACACTGGTTGTTATATGATCAACCAACGACACACAGTCTATTTTTCCGAGCCTCAATATGATGATAGGAACCCCTAGGTACCTTACCGGTAACTTTCCTTCGACAAATCGAAATGTGCGAAGAATTTCATTCTTTGTCTCTACTGACCCTCCAGCAAGAAATATCTCACTTTTGTTGTTGTTTGGCTTCAGTCCACTCCATGCCTAGAAGATATCCAGACCTTCCTTGAGAAGAGAGATCGAAGGCAAGTCCGCTCGGCAAAAAAGAAAGACATCATCCGCAAAGAAGAGATGAGATAATATGTGCAACAAGTTGATACACTGCAAATTTGACAATGCCAAATATTAATATGTTAATGTAGGACTTATGAAATTGACAGACATCTATATATAAGGTCAAATATTATATGAATCTCAATGTATCAACTTGTTGCACAGACATCCCTAATGAAACACTGAACTGATCTTGAAAGATGGAGTCAATTGATTTGCTTCAACTTTATATGCATCTACCACCATCATACCAGTTCCTGTCAAAAAGTCTCCATTTCGTGTGTAATAAAGCTTCTTGATTGACCGAAAAGTTTGCTATGCAGGTCTAAGCAATGAGATGAGTGCTTTTGAGATTGATTAGTTCACATCAAGGAAAAACCTTGAACGGTTGCTGGAAGAATTTGGCAACACATTAAAAGGCTAATATGGCTGTACGGATGAACACTTTGTCAGCCCAGGAATGCATCTTCTCAGGAGCTTCGGGCAGACTGAACTCAGCAAGAAAATCTACACAAGAATGAAGGGGAAAAGGTAAATGCGGATTTCGAAGAAAAATGGTTTCTTTTGTTGTTTTTGTGACATATCATACTTACAAAGAGCGCAACATAAAAATAGGGCATAGGACAGCTAGAAAATAGCAAGAAATATGAACAAATTTCCTGCTTCCTAATTCTAGCGATTTACTTCCTAATTCTAATGATTCATAAATAAAAGAAAATAAAAAAAATGGAAACAAAATAATTTTATATCTTGAGATTATCTTGAAGTTAGATCTGCACAATCTCTTTGTAAAACTGTCAGTTGTTTGTTGTGTTGTTGGCATAAATGGCATAAAAATAGCTCCTGCATCAATCTTCTCATTGACAAAGTGTCTGTCAATCTCAACATGTTTAGTTCTGTCATGTTGCACAAGATTATGTGCAATATTGATTGCAGCCTTTTTGCCACAAAATAGCTTCATAGGCATTTTTACTGATACTCGAAGTTCTTCTAGTACTCATGTTAGTCACAACATGTCACGAATCCTGTGGGCCATTGCTTGGTATTTCGCTTCTATATTACTTTGTGCCACCGCATTTTGCTTCTTACTTTCCAAGTAACCAAGTTTCCCCGTATATATGTATAATATTCCAATGTCGATCTTCTATTCGTAATTAACCTTGCCCAGTCTTTGTTCATGTATACTTCAATCCCCTATTAAGCAGACTTTTTGAATAGTAGAGATATTTCAAGTGTGCTCCTTAGATATCTCAGGATCCTATACACACCTATTCCGGGTGTGCTCTTCCTTTCTACCACCCCATTTTGTTAAGGTGTGATTACAAGAACTTTGAAGCATCCTCGGCATTGTTTTATAAGATGAGATGCCGTCTCGTGTGATATGTCCACGATGGATTTCGTATAGTGAGCAAGAGCCTCGTTCATCACCTTTTGCTCTGGGAAATAAGCGCCGTAATTCAAGACTCCGCCATCATTGTCTTCAAAGCATGACGAGGTTGGTGAAGCAGCAGCGTCCATAGGAGGGTCAAACTCTTGAAGAGAATGCGCCGTTGAGGATCGTGAATAAGAGAGGATTTTTTGGAGTGGGCAGCAGAATACGACGGTGGAAGAAAGAGGCCAAAGTGGGTAAAGGGAGAGTTGAAGTGGTTCACTTTGAGTCCGCCTCGGTCTAGTTGGCTGAGATTGTGGGCTTGTGTGAGGAGGAAGGACAGAGAGAGAGAAAGTTCGCAGGAAGGAGAGTCTGGCACAAAGTAAAAGAGAGAAAAGAAGAGAGTTCGCGGGTCATGGGGAGGCGTCCTATCACAGCGAATTTGTTTTTATCCTTATGGGCTTTACTCAGTGAATAACGTGCTGGAGAAAAGACGAAAAGCGAAAAAAAAAAAAAAAAAGAAGATAGAGAGAAGCCTCCCCGATGTTCCCTGGTCAGAGTTCCACCATTTGATAAAAAAAAATAAAATAAAATAAAAAACGTGAAGATGTACGAGAAAAGCTTGACAAGGAGGCATTGGTCGTCCAAGGTCGTTATTAGTCCCGGCCACAAGCCCGTGATTGTCACCAATTTCAAGGGCGAAGAGAAGCAGTTTGCTGATTAGGAAATATCATCCATGGTCCTCATGAAGACACTTGTTTCCAAGTCCAACACTTTGCTTTCCAAGTGCTCCACACCACAGTTCTCCGCCGGATCACTTATCTGCACCTTCGAATTGACGCGCTCTCCCAAAGAATCAACAACAAATGCTGACAAACTCTCGGATACGTGACCACCTCCTTGGCATTCAAATGCCATAAAAAGAATTCGAATCCCCAAAAACTAGCAACTGGAGGATTGTCTACCTTCATGGCTGGTTTGTTCAAAGTGATGGATATGTGTCTTCATCTTAAAGTTGTCCGAGGAATTATTTGGAGACTCCCCATGCCTAAACTGCAGCCGTGACTCTGGCATCATATCACACCCACAACTACTCCTCAGCGAACAGACACGACGCTTCACCGTACCCACGCCATCGCTGCTGGGTCTCACCCCATGCCACTCCCTGTTTTTGGGTTTGCACCAACGAGCTTTCATTGTTTTGCAGGTCCGTGGGCGGACTCAGCGAAGTGTTGCAGTGGTTTCTGGCGAATTTGAGATATGGCGTTGACACGTTGGTTCCCCAAGGAGGGATGGAGACCTTGCCATTCTGCTGTTCCCCAATTTCATCAATTTACGTGATCCATCTTTAAGTGTCCCATATGAAACATCACTCCTGCGTCATGAATTTCTAGCCACGAAGGGTGATTTTGGAACTGCAATTCGCTCTTGTGCTGCGTGACATTGGCATTGCCTGAGACAGGGTGAGATGAGAGCAAGAGATCTCCATTCCGTTGTCTCTGTCTCTATGGTCTCATTGGTTGATTCATTCGAAGGAGAGAGAAGGAAATGGAGATGGTGGTGATCTATCACTACATTATGGGGACTTTCCTCGCATCTCTGTGGGCCTCGTCCTCTCTACGTTCTGTATAGGAGGAATGGTGACGTGAGAGCAAAGGTTCCGAGAGAGCATGAAGATTACATCACTATGCATGACGAGTCACCGTGTGATATTGCGAATGGCAATTGCTCGCTGGAGAATGGCTTCGACGCTACCAATGTAATCATCATCAGCATCAGAGTTGCCAATAGCGGTCTTGCGTACACCCTCAGCAAGGTATGTAACTTCATTGTTTGAAATTTGGGAAGAAAATGATTATATCAACTGTGATAATATTCTCGATTATTTGCTTCATTCCATTTATTATTTCATTGGTCTTGAGTTGGACCTTTGACAAGTTGAGTTGAACTGAGTTGCTCATCATTGTTGAATGTTGCTAACCTCATCAATTATTAAATAAAATTTGGATTGGCTGTGGGGCGAGCAAGAAAATGGCCATCAAAGCTTCCTCCAATGCAGGTTCTTGTTTCTAATCAAATTGAAGTTCATGAGTGTTTCATGCATGATTAGCCAGTGGTGACATCCTGGGTATGTTTCTTTTATTGAGACATTTGTCTGCACATATTTATGTTCTTGCGCCTCTATAGCAGGATCTTTGTTGTGGATGGAATTTGTGTATGTTCAGGGGATAAATCAATTAGTAACGGTAAAGTGAAGGGTTTGTCTCTGGAATATCAATTGCGCCATGGGATTTTTACTTCTGCATATAGTAGTTTCTAACCTTTATTGAGAAAGAAAAATCGAAACTTTAAAATGCAAAATTCAGGTATCGTCAATTTATGGATGAATTTGTTGCAAAAGAAAAATGACAATTTTGTGGATTTGATCAATAGGAATGAACGATCTGACAATGATATCTATATATAGATACAAAGCTTTTCCCTTAGCTGATATCATTTATTTTGATGCATCCATATCTATCTTGATTTGAGGTGAACAAACTGGACTTTGATGCTAGCAACTAGAAAGAGTTTGTGGCATGTGTCGAACCACCATTTAGGTTGGTTATGTTAGAGCAAACTCTACAGTTTATGTCCAATGTTCAATGAAGGGTGTCCCTTGTTTGGTTCTCGATGTGTTCCATTTGTTGTCCTTGTCCCTCATAGATTTGATTCTATGGAATAGCATAAATGAGCCAAGAGAGTATAATTGCATTGATTTACTATTTTGATGTATGTATTTCATTGATGATGAAAATTTGATGATGCATAATTTCGATTAATTACCTCTTGGAATAATCTTGAAGTGGGGTTATGTCCAAAGGGGACTTTGGAACTAATATGATTGGAATCATTGAGATTAAGAAGTATCTAACTTTCATTTTCAAAATGAAAATTTGGGTGAAACAGATACTATCTTAAGTGTTAAAATTAAAAAAAAAAAAAAAAAATAGTGGGGGTTATCCTTTGAGCCAAAGTGATTACATGGAGAAGATGTTGTATAGATTTAAACATCTTGTTTTCAAATATATAAGTACTCCATTTGATTCCTCGTGGAGAGTTTTTAATGTGAGTGATATTGGTCTTTAATGTATGCAATGCATTATACTAGATTTGATATTACTTTTTATATATGCAAGTTAAGTAGGTATACTAGTAATCCAAATATAGAACATTGAAAGGCTATTATTAGAATTTTTTGGTTATTTTAAAAGAACCTAAAATTTGTGATTGTTCTATAATAATTATTTGGTTGTATTATAAAGATACACCAATACTAGTTGGATTACAAGTATGGGAGATGAAACTTCTGGATGGATTTTCACATTACGTGAATGTGTTGTTTCTTGGGCGAGCAAGAAACAAATGTGCATAATTCACTCAACTATGAAACTTGAATCATTGCTTAGTAGCAAGTGGGAAAGATGTTGATGAATTAGGAATTTGTTATTGAATATCAAATTATGGCCTAGTCCTATGCCTCTTATTTCTCTATCAACTGTGATAGTTAGGCTACTTTGATAAGAGCATATAATAGCACCTATAATAGTAAGTCTAGACATACTAGTTTAAAGACATGAATATGTGAGACAATTAATTAAAGATTGTACCATAACAATTGTCTACGTGAGGTCAAGTAATAGTCTTGCCGATCCCTTGACAAAGGCTTTACCAAGAGATATGGTAATAATGACCTCATAAGAAACGAGGCTGAAACCCTTTAATTGAAATCACCAATAATGGTAACCCGACATTTTTCTAGAACATCACTAGTTACAAGGTTTGATGGGTAAGAACGAGTTATTGAATGTGATTGTTTGATATTGACGTAGGTTGGATTGAATTCTTAATGAAGTATAGTACAAACTTATAATGTGTTGATAGTAATAGAAACACATAGTAGATACTTCACCTATATGAGCTTAGAAGCGGTGCCGCTTCTTACGAAAGTTAGGGTTGATTTCTAGAGAGCTCATGAAATAGGATCAAGCACAAGGCCATAATAGTGCGGAGTAATATAGAACTTCTCGCTGAAACAAGAGGTTAGTGTATGTGTGGTATGTCCGGTTCTATTATATAAAAGTACAAGTTTAAAGCCGAGCTACTTGTCACTTTGATAGGGCTTTGAGGGTGCGTTTGGGAAGTCTTTGGGGAAAAGATCTTTAAGAAAATGCAAACACCTTTGAGCTAAATGTATTTTCCAAAATGCAAAGTGTGTTTAGTAAATTATACTTTGAAAGCCCATTTGAAATGCCTTTAAGAAAAATGGTGTTTGGGGAAGTTATATTTACAAAGGGCTTTGGTGATAAAAAAAATATCTAAAAAAAAAAAAAAAAAAAAAAAAAAGACCGGCAGGGGCAGGTGGCCGCCGGACGTCCACTGAAGACCTCCGGCGAGGGTCGCCGGACGTCGGGCGACCACTGAAGACCACCGGGGAGGGTCGCCGGACGTCGGGCGACCACTGAAGACCACCGGCGAGGGTCGCCGGACGTCGGGCGACCACTGAAGACCACCGGCGAGGGTCGCCGAACGTCGGCGACCACTGAAGACCATCGGCGAGGGTTGCCGGACGTCGAGCAACCCCGCCGCCCCGGATCTGAGTCACGGCGAGGTCGCGCGACCTCCGGCGACCGCCGCGACCAAGATCTGGGGCAGCGAGGTCGCGGGAGGACCTCGCCGCCCGCGAATCTGGGTCGCGGCGAGGTCGGCGACCCAAACCTCGCCGCGACCCAGACAGGGCGGCGGTTACACCACTCCCCGGCGACGGTCGCCTGGGCCACCGTGACCATGCCGAGCCGTCGGCGGCCGCTCACAGCTTCGAGGAACACATTGTCAGCCTTCAAAGGAGAAGAAGATGAACAGTACCATGACGAGGGCAAAACCGGAAAAAGCAAGAGTAGCTAAGGACAGTTTTGGAAGAAAAAAAAAAAGTGAATAGTGTCACTTGTATGCCGAGAAAGCTAAAAGCCCAAGGCACCCCTTCACTTGCCTTGGGCTTTCAGCCTTGAGAAGGCCAGCTTTGGCCTAATGGAAATTTTAAAATTGTTCCCAAACAGTCCAGCTTTAGCCCAAGTATCTTTAGAAGCCCAAAATCCTTTGGAAAGTTGATTCCAAATGCACCCTGAGATACTTGCACTAAGTAAAGGTTTAATTCAAAAGAGACCTTTATGTATGTATATTAATCTCACGGAAATTTTGGCTGTATATTTCTAACGTTTTATTTCTTGTTTTTGTTTTATAAACAAAAGTGGGGGATTGTTGGTAATTTGTTTATAAAACAAATGAAGAGGTGCCTTGTCCCACATCGAAAAGATGTGAGTGTGCACGTGGACGAGATTTGGCACTAACCAATTATCATTATTTTTATTTATTAAAAATTCGGATTTATTTCTTTAAAAAAATAATTATAAAGTCTTATTGAAACAATGCGACTGTTCATGAAAAGTTACGATTATTTATTATTTATTATTTATTTAATTCCGAATTTTTATGTCTTTTCAACGTAACATTTGAGATGTACTTATTCAATTTACAACCTTTCCCGAAAGGTTGTCTTTGTTCTTTTGCAACATTTTGAAGGGTTGCCTCTATTCGAAAGACAAAGATAAGTACATATGTTTTGAGATCAAACACATATCTTCTTCCATTTTTTCGTTTTCTTTAAAGAGAAACTATAGCCATTGTTTCCAATTGTTTCTCATGAGAGATCCTGGAGAAATACTAGAATTGCTATCTAGTATTCTCATTTGAGACTTCGTTGTATCCTGAAAGAAATTTGCCAGTGACCATTAGCAACGTTGTAGGGCAAATAAATCCTTAAAGAAAGTGATATCACGCCTCAAAGTCCGACTTGAGTACTCTAACGATCCGACTTCATTGTTCTACCAAATTCAAAGCCATATTTTCCCAACACTCAGTCCCATACTTCGAGTACGTGCTTGGCCTCACCGGCTCGCTCGTCAGCATCTGAATCCGACGCTTTAGTCCACTCAGCCATCTCTCCCAATTGAAAAAGGATAATTACTATCTTACATCTGCGTGATCTTGCCGTGCAGATTCTACACCAAGATATGCTGGCCAAGCCTGTCGAAGCCGCACTTTCTTCTAAATGCTTCGCTTATTGGATTCGGATGCGTTCTTGGGGTGTTTGGTACAATTTCATCGTCCAAGTGCCTCATCAAAAGCCTACAAGGACACACCTCCGCCTAAATGAAACATTCCCAACAACGAAAGAAGACAACATCGTCATTTTACTTTTGAATTTGGTTACCCTCTTGTAAGAATATGAGCAGTTTTAATTAATGGCTAAAACCTGTCACAACTTTGGTTTTGCCAATTTGCGAGAAGTAAAGGAAACAAACTTGCTCTTGTATTTTGAGCTGTAAGGTTTATTGTTCAATTCTCCAAATTGGCCTTTCAACAATTTCTCCATTTGCCTTATTCATACAATACAAGAAGTCAAGAATCCTATTTTAGATTGTCCCAAATATATTATGAGATTTTCTACAATCCAAAACATATTCGGAAGATTTCTAATCTCACCTTATTTTGTCGTGTCTGAGTCAAATTCTGGATAACCAAACGCCTTTTAAGTCTCATGGTTATGTTTTCCACTATCCCTTCTTCTAACTAGACCTATCTCGTTAATGGGATACATGTGCATTTCACCTACATACAAACAGTACATTGAAGACTAAATCACCATGCCGATGCAATGCCTCTATCTTCAGTCATCACCACCGGCTACGAAAATGCTCTTTCTAACTATTGTGACATCTTGATTTTTAGATTCTGATTTTAATCGAATAAGTCAAGCCTTTCATCAACGTGACTATAGTGTTTTTCTCTAAGATTGCCACTTAGGAGATAACTAACCTATCTGGAGAAGCCATTAAAGTATTTTGAATGCAACAGACTTGAGAGTTCGACCAAAAATCAACTACTCGACCATGCTAGTCTGCAAGGTCATTGCAGCACAATTAAAAATCAATCAGAGACCGGAGATAGGTCGATTCGACTGAGACGGTGATCAAAGTGTAGGTGATTCCACCTAATTGTAAAATTTTCGTCGAACGGCAATAAACCGATTTTCTATCGTTTTTGGTATCTTGTGTTCGTATTTGAAATCTCGAGATTTTCACGACCACCGAGAATCGTCAATGTGTTGGATAGGTTCATTGTGGTTCGAAAAAAATCGGCCACAGGTCAATTGCACAAAAAACAATTCCTAAAAGCTACTCGGTAGATAAGGTCATACTAAAAGTGCGTTTGATTGAAGATAATCGCGAATCTGAATTCGATTTCAGAAATTGGAAATTCTATCGTGTTATGAGTCATTCTGGGAACGTCGACTCACATTTTGATGAAATTCCGATGAGTTCGGGATTTTTACGGAAAACCGTGTCGAACGATGCAAAATGAACAGAAATTCAGATTGGCCTATTTGAAGAGACTTTTGACATCTGGTGTAAGTGAATCGGTGAATGGAAGTCGTTTGGGCTTTTTCCGATTTCAAATTGGACCTCAACCGAATTTATTTGTTCAGAAAATCGGATACTGAGAAAAATCAAATGGAAGTCGGTTTTGAAGAAAATTCATGGGATTAAAGGACCGTCTTCATTTAAAGATTCTAGATTCGAAGACTTGGATTGTGCTAATATATCTATTAATATTATTTTGGTATTTAACAGTATGTTGTGTTTCCTAAGGTTTCCATGCATTTCTTTTTACTTTTTTTAGGTTGATAATACTATCTAGGTGATCATGTGTGGATGGTTTATTTCAGACAATTCTATTTCTAAGAAAGGGAAAAGAAAGCACACAATCAGATTTAAAGACAAGACAAAAAGGAAACAATCGAGTGAACAATTTAAGAAAAGCAGTAAATCTAACATGTAATCCTAAATGACATGAGAAACAAAATGAAAGAAAAGAACCCGCAACTCGTCGGGTGTTCGAAATGGTATCTCGTTCTCATCCGGGTCGTATTCAAGATCCTTCTCGGATCATCTTCTTCTTCAAAATCTTCCTCCTCCTCAAGTTTCACATCGGGTTCTTCTCCTCGATTCCTCCTCCTCGGGTTTCACATCGGGATCTTGAAATGGTTATACAATAACCATTGAGACCACGTCTCAACGAGTTCTACCCCCTAAGACTCGATTAGTAAACCAATACGCTATCCAAGCTGCCTATGCACACACGAGTCAGAGGACTTACCTTGGCCTCAGTCCCAACCTACAATTCAAGGTTATACACAGATGCCTCATATATCATACCAATCAATCAATCAATTCACGACATCAGATCAAATCATCGATCAATCGACCTAGTCGATTACATGTCAACGATGATCATTTCTAGGTCATTTCACTCCACATTATATAACCTCCAATAGTACACTCAGTCACAGAGCCACATCCATGCCCTCAAGCATCGTTTTCGCTAATGTGACATATGTAATAGACAATTACGTGCGTTCTTTAAAGTGCCATTTTCGCCAATAATATCCCTAATCACCGAACCACATATGTTCATAAATCACGTACATTCTTTCTCTCGGCGCCGTTTTCGCCAACGTGATGTATATAATAGACAGTTACGTGCGTTCTTTAAGGCGCCGTTTTCACCAATGATATCTTTAATCACCGAACCACATATGTCCATAATGATGTATGTAATAAACCATTACGTGCGTTCTTTAAGGCGCCGTTTTCGTCAGTAATATCCTTAATCACCAAACCACATAGGTCCATAACATGTATGCAATAGACCGTTAGTGTGTTCTTTAAGGCGCCATTTTCGCCAGTGATATCCTCAATCACCGAACCATATAGGTCCATAACATCGTACCTGATTGGTCTTAACCAAGAGTATTTCCATTTCACTCTCACAATTCTCTCTACTTTAGCCCATGAAAGCATTATTGGTGCTAAATAATTATACTTGACCATCTACCAATCAATCACTCAGATTCAACTCAATTTCAATCAATTTAGGAATAATTCCTTAAATTGCACAATCAATTCAATTCAACACAACATAGAGCTCAAATAAATAAACGGACTACACCATGACAATCAGCATAAAATTTCGATCATTGACTATCCCAGCCTTATTTCCAAAAAAAAATAATTAATTAAATAATTTCGAAAATTAATAAATAAATACAATAAATCCAATTTAGGCCCGTAATGTCTAATTGGAGCTCGAAACGAGTCAAGAAAAATCCCGAGATGCATTCAATAAATAATAGTACGTGTCTACTTGCTAATTGCACAATTCAATTGCCTAACATGCATCACAATTATCTAATAATCACTAATCTACTCTAATAATTCAATATAATTGCATTTAATTAAATCTAATCAATCATTAAACATCATTAGCAAACTAAGCAATAATTAGTGAGCTAAACTCATCGGAATAACGCGCAAGTCGGATCAAACCAACGGGAACGGCGCGGGGAACGCTTTTCTCCAAAGCGGGCTTAGGAACCGAGGCCCGAAACACCCTCAAAACGGGCCAAAAGGCTGCTGCGAGACCCACTTTTCTTCTTACTGATATTGGCTGGAAAAGGCTGCAAAACAACAACAAATAACTTCGGCTAGGGCAATAAAGCTCAGGGGAAAGCAAGCGGTGATCCGGCAAGATTGCACCGCGACTCCGGCGGGAATGCACCGCGACTCTGGTGGCCTGAGATGGCCTGAGGCAGCCTTGGGGATGCACGGCTGGGCGGCGTGAGGCATGAAGGGCGAGCAACGGTGCAAGGGCTGGGCGATGGCATGACCGACGGGCGTGCGTGAGGCGGGCGGTGGCGGTTGCAACTTCTTCCGGCTTCTTCTTGGTCTGCTGGTCGCACACAACAAATGGAGAGAGAGGAGGAGGGTCTTGGACGGCAACAAGGGGGAAAATGAGGGAGAGAAAGAGAGGATAGAGATGAAGGGGAATGGAGGGCTCCACTAGGTCAATCTTTCCACACTTGCTCTCCAAAAATCATCCTAGGCCAAGTGTTTGCTCCTTGGCTGGTAATTCTCCACCAAAACATTTCTAGAAGGTAAGTTGAAGAGGTCCAAAAGTGGTGGTGGATGGGGCTACGAATTTGTTAGCCACTTCTTCCCATTGGACATCAATTCCTCTCATTCTATCTCATATGGCCTCAATAACTTTAATTGGTCATCCATCGATCGACTTGGCATTTTTCCTCACCCCTACATCCATCATGCTTCCCAATTTTGCCATCAAAATTAGTCATCGGCTTGTTTTGCACAAAAACGACCATACGACGACCTTTTTCCCAAAAAGTTTCGAGTGTCAGAAAAATCTTCTGAGACTGAGTTGTGGGTCCTAGAATTTATTGTGACATGACAGAATCTTTAATTTTTGAAATCGGACTCAAATTGGTGATTAATTTCCATTCGGCGCATTTTTAGCGTGACCTAGATTACCAAGTAGTTTTCAGAACTTGTTAGGGCAAATGACCCGTAGTCAATTTTTTTTTTAGCCATAATGAATCCACTCAACTCAATGGCGACTCTCGATTATTGTGAAAATCTCGATGATTCAATTATAGACACAGGGTACCAAAATAACAGTAAAATCAAATTAGTATCAGTCAATGAGAATTTTCCAATTTAGTGGAGTCACCCACGATCGGCCACACATCGCAGATCGAACCGACCTATCTCTCGATTTCAAATCGATTTTTAACGTGCCGTAATGGCCTCTAAAGATGAGCATGGTCGATAAGTCAATTTCTAGTCGAATTCTCAAGTCTATTGCCTTAAAATTCTCTAATGGCTTACCCAGATAGTCTAGTTATCTCCAGAGTGATCAGCTCTGAGAACAGCCCTATAGGCGTGTCAATGAAATGCCCAATTAATTCAGTAGAAAATAGGTTGAAAATTCAGGATGTCACACTCTTAACCTCTTAGATTTAGTTTTAATTCTAATGGATTATGGCTTATTATATATAATTTAAACGATGAATGTTTCGAATTTAAAGTCATTTCATGCAGTAGTATAATATTCTCAACAATTACTATTTTTGAACCAAAAGCTATGAACCATGAGGATAGATTATTGGAGGCAGTCGACAAAAATAGTGCAAGTATTTTCTTCTTTTGCTCCTCTAGGCGATAGAATGCTGGCAAATTGGCTAACTCCTGCCCAATATTTAGTTCCATATCCTGAACAAACACTTAGAGGAAGAAGTGCGGCAACTTATTCATGGAGTACAGATGAGTCCTAAAACTTGATTAAAGATGTAAGTCCTAAAACTTTTTAATGGTTCTGTCCACTTGTAATATTCTGTGAAGCAAAATGGCTGAAAATACTCGATTAAAATGTTGTAAAATCCAAATGACCAACCATAATGTTTTAGAACTTATCTTTACTTCAAGTAATAGTTCTTGGACTTCTGGTCCAGGACAGTATAACAACTTAAGCATATTGATGGATACACTATCCCCTTCAAAGACCTAAATCAATTTGTTGTGATGTCGATGAATGTGGCACCCCTCGACGGCCCCCGATCCGATTAGGGTCGCCACAGTTCGCTTACCATTTACTTTCCTTATTAACATATCACTATGATACCATTTCAAGTGCAGCGGGTCCATACAACTTGGGGGTTTACATTTTTTTTTTTCTTTTTTTTTTCGATCGGTCCCTTGCGCAATTTATATGCGGAAGCACATCCAACAACTCCCTTCCCTATATTCAGAAAACGATGCACACCTACTAAACATCTTATATAAGTTAAAACCGAACACGTTTATTTACATAAATCAGATGGACATCTTTAGTCAATACATCGAAATGCCAATGTTTCTATACTCGGCTATACTTTAAAAGATGACTAACATCTCCTTCCACAATCGTATGCTTAAGGTCCATCAACCAGTGTCGGCGTCCAAAGGTTCCCTCCTTTGCTATCCTTCTTCCCGCGGTCATATCCAACCGCTCAAACCATCTACTAATCTGAAATGTTGGTCCCCAAAAGGGGTGAGTACAACCACTCAGCAGGTAAAGGAATCCAATAACAACTCAATGCATCATGCAAATCATACATGCATTGCAGGCGTTACTTACCTTGAAACCATGCGCATACTATCATGCATCATCATATCATACATGTCATCATCATCATGGTATCATTATAGCATACACGTCATCATCATCATGACATCATCACATCACACATGTCATCATCATCATGTCATCATTATATCATACATGTCATCATCATCATGACATCATTGCATCACACATGTCATCATGCCATATCATATCTCATCATCATTATCATCATCATTCATATCATCATGCATGTCATGCCATGGGTGATTATCATTATTTCACATCACATATCATCATCATCATCATCATCATCATCATCATCATCATCATCATCATCATCATGCATATCATCATGCATATCATATATCATCATCATTATCATCATCATGCATATCATCATGCATATCATGCCATGGTTTAATTTCCACTTTTAGCTTTCAATTTGATCACCACATCACCCATTTCTCAAATCATCAATTTCATCATCCCCTCGGGCAAAAACCTCCGAGGCTTCCCAAGATTCAGCCTCCCAGGCCACCGGCATCCCCCCCCCACATTCCGGGCATCTCGCATCCCAACTAGCATCACGAGGCATCCGAGCATGTATTTAAGATACAACCGGGCATCCAAAGGACATCGACTCATTCGAACCTCTGGGCATCTCACACCCCACCTGGCATCACGAGGAATCTCCGGGGCTCGCCATGAAAATGGTTACCCCTACCCTCCGGGCATGCATCATGATACAACCCCTCACCCTCCGGGTATGTATCATAATACAACCGGGCATCCCGACACTCCGGGGGAAAACCTCTGGGCATGTATTCATAATACAACCAGGCATCCAAAGGGCATCGATTCATTCGAACCTTTGGGCATCCCGACTCCCGGGGCATCGTCGGCTCACACCTCCAACGGTATCATCATCACCACGATGCATATTCTCATACATCTCATTTCTCATCTTCAATTATAATTTAATTTTAACATGGCATATGGTATGATATCAAACAAATCATACTTGGCATAGGATTCACACATGCATCTCACTTAAATGTCATACATACACCAAGACTTTATCACATATGCAACTCAATTCAATATCATACACATATCAAGGCTTTATCACACATGCAACATGAATTACTTAAATGGAATTTATGGCCAATAAAATAATTCCTTTTTATTCATTTATTTATTTATCATTTATTTATTTATTATATTTTTTTTTCTTTAAATAATTATAAATTCCCAAAATTATCAAAATTCAAGAAATTATTAAACAAACTCATAGGATGATAATTACTTGCAAAATTCATGGCCAAATTGAATTTTTACAAAATCTCATAATTTTCCCAAAACATCCTATGCTTCTCGGATGAAACCAGAATGCACGGTTTCCGAATAAATTCAATTAAAATATCCATATGGCCTTCAAAAATTATAAAAGTTTACTGTATTATAGCCAAGACATTTTCGTACAACTTTCATCAAGAACTCCAAACCAGATTCCTTATAGATTATTTTATCCAACCTCACGAAGCTTCTAGATCTATTACCGCATCGTCCAGTGCCTCCATCTCCGAAATATTAAGATTTCACCCATCTATTCTCTTTATTTTCCTCTGAAATTTGGATATGTTATGTTTCAAGGTGTCCTTTACAAGTTTCATGAAGAGATTTAGGTCAAATAACCAGAGTATAGTCCTCATTTTAGTCCTTTAAGTCTCGGGTGTCTCGGAATACATCACCAGAATCATCGTCTTCAAGATCTAGTCGATTTACCAAGCTATACTTGTTCTTTTTGCTTCAAATTTGAGTATGTTGTATTTTAAGATGTTCCCTACAACTTTCATGAAAAAATCGAAGTAAGATTCTCAACAAAAACCAACATGCAACCATGAATCCAGCAGAAGGTCAGTAAAAACTCTCCAGATCTGCGGTCTCTGTAAGATGAGACTTTAACCCCCCAAATCTCCATCATTTTCCACGAAATTTTATTATGTTATATTAAAATATGTTAGCTACAACTTTCATGAAGACATTGAAGCCAAAATCGGACTGCAAATACACATGAAAGCTCAAACAAGTTACTGACTCACACGATCCGAGCAAGAACAGTCACACGACTTAAGAACAAGCCAACCATACCTCGGTTTTTCTCACTTAAAACACTCAAAATCTAACATGCAAACAACATACAAGCATGCAAGAGAAGCTAGAGGACTCCCACTTGCCTCTAGATCACACAAACGGTGGCACAAGGCGGACGAACACGGCGGATGGACGGCGACGGCTCCTTCCTCTCTCGGCCTCCCTCTCTCGGCCGCACCCTCTTCCTCTCTCTCTCGCACGGTTCTCTCTCTCTCTCTCTCTCTCTCTCTCTTTCTCTCTTGGCCGAATGGCTAACCAGCCATTCTCTCTCCTTTCCTTCCCTTTTATATTGCATGTATCCCCTCTTTGCATGGGGGACAAGTGTTCTCATGAGGAGAACAAGTGGCAAAAAGGAGAGAACAAGTGTTGGAGGACATGCAAGGTTAATGGGCCTTCTTCTTGGGCCTATCTTGGGCCAGCAAATGGGCTGGTCGACAGCCCCCTTTCATGGACCTAATTGGGCCAACTAGCTTGGCCCATCAAAGGCTCAAGCTATTGGGCCTAAGGCCCAACCCAATTAAAATCAATTTTACCCCTTTCTTATTCTTTCTTTTAAGAATTAAATTACTAAATTCCACATGGCCAAAATCTGGTAATATTTTACATATAGGAATTTAATTTATGAGGTGCATAGCCAAACATAGATTATTAATTTATCCTATAGTCCTAATTTCAAAATTCATAAACATAAGCACAATTACACATAGCCTTAAGAAAACTAATGGCTAACACATAGACCATAGGTAATTTCATTACCCAATTATAGGCTTTAATTTCTCTAGAGGATGACTTGAATTTTGGGATGCCACAATGAATGCTAGAGGAAATAGACTATTCATTCGCTCTTGCTGAACAATAGTTGAATATGGTTGTCCACTTTGGCTAAGTCATGACTATCTTGCATTTCCTTTTTTTTTCTCCCTAACAATTATGAAGTGTAAGAATTGGAAAGAATCATCTTTGTTTAATTTGTCTGCTTAAGATATAGATGAAGAGATAGGTTTGCATATAAATTGCTAGGACTTAATTAGTGACGAGGAGTTCGTGGATGGGTGATCGTATCTTGAGTACTGCTTTAGATTATGAAAGGGCAATTATATGACAATTTCCCATGAAAGTTACTTTTTCAAAGGATTTCTCTCCATATAGAACTTTTATATGCTTACCACCACGTATGCTCACGTGTTTGCCAAAATACTTTTACTCGTGTTTGCTTACAAAATAGTGGCATTGAATAGCATTTTCTCTCTCCATCGACTCAGGCATATCTAAGCCAAAAATTTTATTTGTATGACCCCCAACGTGTGAGTTTGCCTCAATATATAAAATTAGTGTTAGTTCCGACCTCTTCATTATTCTCTTGCAGGACTGCTCCAGCTGCACTCCTGGCCGAGAAGTTTGCACTAACCTTCCCTCAGATTTTGGTTGGGCGAGGATTCAGTAGACTTTTGGTATGTCATGTTGGTGAACTGTGAAGTGCTCATGATTCATGATTTCTTTCCTGTCAGTTGTTTCATGCGATTCCATCTTTTACAAGCTGAAACGTATATTAAAACATCGAGATGCAATATCGTGTGCTCAAAACATTTTTTATGATCAGTTGTCAATTGAGTTGACTAACATTCCTTAGAAGACCACTTTTCAATGGTCCAACCTTGAATCCTCGATCACCACCACCTCCTCAAAGCAATTCTCTGATCTGATCATACAAAAACCCACTCATTTGGTTAGCACCATGCTATGGAACAATATTTCTTGCAAATGATGATATTGATTCCTAATAAGAAATTGTTAGTTAGAATATTTAAATTATAAATACATTTATCTAACAGCTTAAGTTTTTAAAACAATCAGCAGTGATCCCATAAAATTTTACATGGTATCGAGCTAGAGATCCTAAGTTCGAGCCTTTCCGGGCCTCATTTACATCTCTAATTAAATTTCCACGTTTCGTATTGGGCAAAAAACCAGACTAAACGTGAATATGAATGTTAGAATATTTAAATAATAAACCACGCCTTCGTCTAATAACTTATAGTTCTATACATCTAGAAAGAACAAGGAGGGTTGCTAACTTTCAAGCTCACACTCTCTAGCTATCTCTAGTTCAATACATCTGGAAAGAGCAGGGAGGGTTGCTGACTTTCAAGTTCACACTCTCTAGCTGTCTTTTGAGTTAATTTTTTAGTCTGTTAAATTTCCAAAGTATTTTTTTCTGGATGCAAACTATCAGGAATTATCTTGGATACTGCAAACCCGTCTCTCCCTCATTGTGCATCCAAAGACAAGTACATGGCCATATTGTTAATAAATGGTGTGGGTCACTTCGGGTGCAATGGTCTTTATTATTGAATATTAGAGTCGCGGCTCTGATAACACTCTCACAAGAGAAGCTCTTAAGAAAGGAGATGAATACACTAATTTACTCGCTGAAATTTCTTTTCACTCTCCACTATATGAAACAATTACAAGACTCGCCTATATATAGGCTTAAAACACGACTCTTGACATACCTTAGATACATGAAAAGACATGTCTAGATACATAGCAATAAAGACACTTTAACATGTGCACCGAAAAGACTTCCATCAAGAACTGAACTACCTTTCGACCAAAACACGAAGAGTCAAGAGAGATAGGCGGTGATATCTATAATACTCCCCTCACCGACTACTCTCTCTAAGGATAGTCCTCGCAACCATACCAAGCTGAGCTTGGAACTCTTCAAACTTTGTAGCTCCAAGACCTTTGGTGAAGATATCAGCAACTTGATCACTTGTCTTGATGTGCTTCATCTTGATCTCGCCCTCCAACACTTTCTCTTGCAGAAAGTGATAATGGACTTCCACATGCTTAGTCCCAACATGGAAAACTGGATTCTTTGCCAAGCTTATAGCGGATGGATTATCACAATACAATATTGTTGAATAATCTATTGATTGATGAAGATCTCCAATAACTACATTAGCCATGTGCTCTCCTGAGCTGCCATTGCTGCTGCTCTGTATTACGCTTCTGTTCTAGACAAATAACTACATTAGCCATGTGCTCTCCTAAGTTGCCATTGCTACTGCTCTATATTACGCTTCTATTCTAGACAAAGACACAGTCGGCTGTCTTTTAATGCACCAGGATACTATTGTTGATCCAAGATTAAACGAGTATCCAATAGTCGTGTGTGTTGATCTCCAGCATAGTCGGCATCATAATGACCAACCAACTCACTCGATGATTCATTTTTATACAAAAGCTCAATCAAAAGTCTTCTTTACATACCTCAAGATATGCTTGGCTGCACCCAAGTGAGGCTTCCTTGGCTTCTCCATGAATCGGCTCACTACTCCCACTAGTGGTGTGCAAAATACCCGGGAACCACCCGGACCGGAACTGCCCGAAACCGGCGGTTCTTGAGGGAACCGGTCCGGTTCCCAGTTCCAATTTTTGGGAACCGGTAAGAACCGGTTCAGTTCCCGGTTCCATGGGCGGATCCGCCCGCCCGCCCCACCCGGACTGGACCAATTCCCTTTTAATATTAAAAAAACAATTATTAAAACTGAACACAAAGCAATTGTTTTGTGGCAATTGTTTCTGCTGCAGGATGAATACAAAGCTGAATATTGGGGAATTCTTATGCTTTTTGGTTGTTTAGTTTATTTATTAATATAATGAAGGTGATGTATTCAATAAAGTCTTGTTTAGTTGCACTTCCTTTGTTTTCCTGTGTTTGGATGGTGCCTCATTTCACCTCCTTTGATTTGTCTATGCGACTTGTGATATTTTGCCGAACCTAATGAGGGATATGTCCAGTTCATAGCGTTAAGAGAGACCCATTTTTCTTGAACACTTACTACTCTCTCCACCTCTATATCAACTTACGTACATCCATTGCTTCATTGGTTGCATTTATAGTTGCAACAAATGAATCTTTGTTCTACGTACTTAAATTTGGTTTTTCTTTATTTGGCTTACTTTGATGTCATGCAGTCGTTCTATATTGAAAACCAAAATTGTTTCACGTCAAGATCGGTTCCATGGATCCACCCGGGAACCGGACTGTCGGTACGGTCCAATTCTCAGGTGTATCCATGCAACAAACGGGTGGATCCCGGTTCCAATTTTTCAGAACTGATCCTTAGCAGGCGGTTCCCAATTCTAGGTCGAGAACCGCCCGCCCGGACCATGCACGCCCCTAACTCCCACTGCAAAAGCTGTCAAGCCGAGTTATGGTAAGGTAAATTAGACTACCTACCAATTGCCTATACATAGTCGAATCTTTTAGCTCTCGACCTTCTTCAGCACATAGCTTTGCATTCCCATCCAACGAAGTAGATATAGGTTTGCAATCAAGCATTCTAAATTTTTTTCAAGAGATCTCATGCATACTTTTGTTGACATAGGAATAATCCTTCCTTTGTCCTATCAATCTCGAGCCCCAAGAAGTGTTTCAGTTCTCCAAAATCCTTCATCTAGAACCGCACAGAGAGGTTGGCTCAAACTCGACATATCACATCTTCATCATCTCTAGTAATGATAAGATCATCCACACAAACCAGCATAGCTGCAACCTTTCCATCTTCTACCTTCATGAACAAGCTCAAATCTATTGGAGCTACATTATAATCGTTCTTCAACAAGAATTCCACAATCTTTCCATACCATGCTCTTGGGGCTTACTTCAAGCCATACAACGTTTTCTTTAGCTTGTAGACATATTCTTGATGAATTTTGCTCTTGCAATCATCCGGTTGCTCCATGTATACCTCTTGCTCGAGTTCTCCATGCGAGAAAGCATTCTTCACATCCATCTGCCACACATTCCACAACTTGCTTGCTGCAAGTGCTAATAGAACTCAAACTGTGGTAACCTTTGCCACCGAGCTAAAGGTCTCTTCATAATCAACCCCATATTTTTGCGAAAATCCTCGAACCATTAGACGTGTTTTATACCTCTCAATTGACCCGTCTGGTCAAATTTTAAGTTTATAAACCCATTTGCAGGAAATAGTACATACCTCTTCAGGTTTCGGTACCAAGTCCCATGTCTCATTCTTTTTTAGTGCAAGGATTTCTTCTTCCATGGCCTTCCTCCATTCGGTACCCTTCAAGGCTTCTTCATATGTTGAAAGCTCGACCATGCCAACATCTTCAGTCAATGCCACATTAGCACACTTGGGGTTTGGCTTCCTTTGCCTCCTCGATCTCCAAAGTTAATGCTCCTCCTCTTCAAGTTCTTTGACCTAACTTGGTCGAAGTTCTTCTGCTGACCTTAGGCGCTCACCAGATGAACTTGTTGATGTTGGTGATTGTGCTTTGACGTCTTTTTTGACATCTTTTCAACAAGCTGATTATCATCAAATTCTTTCAACCTTTCTCCAACCTCTTCGTCAAAATGCTTTGAATTTGGCAATTTGACAGCTCGAGGTGACCACCAAGATGACATTTCGTCGAACACCACATTCCTTGAAGTATAGAACCTCCCTATTATTGGATCGCAGCACTTCCACCCTTTCATTGATCATCATATCCCATGAATATGCAGCGGACTGCCTTCTTGTTGAATTTGCTGCGAAGATGGTCAGACACAAATGCATAACATATGCATTCGAAAAACTATAAAGTGACTTACCACAAGCTTGTGATTCCATAGCTTCTCGTATGGTGACATAAAACCAAGCTTTTCTTGTGGCAGCCTGTTAATCACGTGAGTCGTCGTCTTCATACAATTGGCCCAAAACCTCGGTGGATTCGCATGCAACATGCTCTTGCATGTCCCAGCTAAATGCCGATTCTTTCTTTTAGCAACACCATTTTTGTTGTAGCATATACAGACAAGTATAATGTCGACGTATCTCGTACTCTTGCAAATACTTCATAAACTCATAGGAAGTGTACTCTCCCCCATTATCGGTGCATAGGCAATGAATTTTTCTGCCTACTTCACTTTCACGGCTTATCAAAGGGGGCCATCAAGGTCAAGGCTTATGAAAGAGATGCCGCATGATCATCTCCGGGTTTGCAAGTCAAGAATCTTGCGAAAAGAGATAGAATAATCTTGCTCATACTTCTTCGAGCAATGCTTATAAACATATGAAATCCTACATTAATTGAAGTGCCCTAGTTTGAAGAGACTTTTACAATAGGGATGCAACGTAGACTTGGCTCATGTGTAAGAGGGTGAGAGTTGGTAATTGCTTTGACAATGTCACCAGTCTTTCTTCTCACTGTCAGATGGAGGCTTTGTTAATTGAACCACAACAGCAATTCTTCTTAGGAATATAAATGGTTGTATTTTTTATTTTTTATTTTGGTCGGGGGGACATTGGCATTGCTTTTACCAGGCACACCACTTTTCATGCCCCTATTTTTTAATCCAATCTTCTCATTTATGAGCATTGACTTTGTTTTTACCAAGTGCACTACTTTTGTCCCAAATGTTCCTGGAAATTCTTGCTCCCATTGGACCATTTGTATCTATATGCATTAGGATCCCAATTCATGGATCTCTCGGTCCGAGAAATAAAAATAAGAGGATTGAACCATTTCTTCTGACTCTTTTTCAAATTTGATAAATGTTGGTCGATCATATATTTCATTATCGTTCTATGATTCAAAGTATCATTTCCTATTTGATCCCTTTGAATTCCATGTTCGAAGTTGCGATCAAATCTATTCATTAAAAAGAATCGATTCCATACATTTCTTATGTACCGATAGGTGCTATATTGGAATTGAATTAGGCATAAATTGATACCGACTCCTTAGAATTTGGTAACTTCAACTCCATGAACAACCACTTATGAATCTTTTTTCGGATTACACCCATTATCTCAAGTTTTGGATCGAACGAATCCATTGACACAAATTGTTCATGGGAGAAAATTGAGTTATATGGGCCCTAGAGGATTAACAAGGCAAATTGCTAGTTTTCGAATACGAGATATCCACCCTAGTCACTATGGAAGCATTTGCCCAATCGACATAAAACATCAATTAAATAAGAAATTAATTATTCCAACTATTAAATAGAATAAGACTATTAAATCGAATAAGAATTTCATTTTTTTGTTGAAAAAAAAATAGAACTTATAAAAAAAATTCCAATTTAAAAAATACAAAAAGGAATAAATTAATATAAAAAAATTAATACAAACAATAAATACAATAAGAGATAACAAGAGATGCGACCGCCCCTACATATTTCATACATTCTCCGAAAAAGAAACTTGTAAGACCGAAACCATTCATAATTCCATCAATTACTCGTTCTTTATTTCCAATTCTTCGAATCTAGATTCCTAGATCACAACTCGATTCAGTTTCATCTATATGTATCTTAGTTGAATTTAATTTGTGAAAAAATAGGATTTAAAGAAGAATAGAATCCATCTTTCATTAATGGAAATTTTTTGATGTAGTGAGTAATAGCTCTGGTTATTCGCTGCTAAAAAATTCTTGTTTAGGCAATTCATACCATCCATACATAGTGTTTTGATCTAAGATTTCAATTCTTCCGTGTTTCAGCAGTAGCATATTGTTCCGTGGAGCTAAGGTCCAAAATAGGGAAGAAAGAGATGTTTCCATGACTCTACCACTCAGTCAATTATGTTCCACTTAATCTCTATTACTTTTTCAAGCCCCTAATTTTTCGTTTTTGTTGTTTGAGGAACTAGCCTAGGCAAGTTTAGTCGAAACACTACTATTAGACTCTTGGGGTCTTCAATTTAGTTAGTGCTTTTTATCACGCCGTTTGGATGGTAGTAATTCTTGCTTTGCCTCAATGTAATGGTGAAATTACAAACTCAATTGGGCTATACAATAAATACAAATGTATAAAGAAAGAATTGCTCTTCGTCACTATAGGGCATTTAAATTATCGTGAGTGTTCATACAATAAAGACAACCAAAGACTGATGCAAGTGCAAGCTAGGAAATTTCTATCTTTTTCTCACCTTGTGATGCTGCCTCGTCTTCGACCTTGCCCTAGTGTGGGATGGTTCTTGATAGGAGTATGAAAGAAACTTCACAAGTGTATGGGGCTCAAAGGTAAGTAATGAAGTGCCCATCACTGTTTTGGTTATCGTACCATTCATGAGAGAACCTTTTATCCTACAGACATGGAATTTTCTTCACTCATCTCCCAAGTGTATAGATAGGAGATAGGATATGGCTTACCTTTCATCATCCCGACGCGCCTCATCCAGATTGCTTGATCAATCTTGTATCCTTCATTTAGCTGTCTATTCGATAATCCTTAGTGGAATCAGATTGAGACAAAATCATCATGCAAAATCCATTTGGGAAAAGGCACGCAGCATTTTAAATATGATGGATTTTGTACAAATAATTGAATATACTGAAAATTTTACTAACAGCATTAAAAGTATTTATTTAACAAAATTGTATTTATAAATATGTTAAATTTTGAACATCAAATGGATTATTCACAAATGGATGTCCACGAACTGTCCTTATTTGATACGGATATGACACATGAATGATCGGTTGGGGGTTGGGAATCGATCATTGATTTGACGGGTATCTTTGCTTTTTCCCCGCAAAAATATATCAATCAGTAGGGAAAAATTCAAATGTGAGTTGAGGCCTGATGAATTTTTGTCATTTACTTTAGCGATACTTGGGACGCCATTTTGATTAGGAGAGTTTGTCATGCCTTTAATTGATTTGTTATCCACGTCTTTGACAGTCAGGTAATCCTACAAAAGATAGGAAATAGCGTGTCAATCACGATGAACTCTTTCAAGAATTAAACAACTAGGAGCAATACAACATTGCCCTTCACTGGTTTATAGATGATTGAACAAACCCAAAGTACGAGAAGGACACGAAGTCTCACATCTTTCGTTTCACTAGGTCAATTATTCTCCCATTTTTGCAATCGCCGGAGAAGTAAGCATTTTTACTAGTTTCTACACATGGCAACTAATTGCCACTTCCAAGGATTGAACCTCGGACATTTATAGATCTTTTTATTCCCTATACCACCAAGCCACGGCATTGGTGACATTCATGGAGCACTTATTTTGTACTCAGCTGAATTGGTTTCTGGATGACATGTCCTTTTATATCAAGTTGGGTGAAATCGATATGGGTTATTTCCATGTACTAGCCTAGCCAAAATTGATTTGCCCATTGAGTTTGGTTCTTAAGTCCCGATGCTTCCTATCAATAGGGAAAATGTGTCAAAAATGAGTTCAAAGAGAGGGAGTATTAGAACTGATACCAAATCACCATTCTTCAATGTTTGATTTGATAACTCCTAAGGATGTTTGAATGTCGATGACAACCTTTTCGTCTTGACACAGTTCGACATCTCTTTCGATTAGCATTTCTCATTCATGGCCATGTATGCATGATTGATGGTTGTTGATTCATCTTCAACTCATTCCTTCTATAGAATTTTTCTTTTGTCTTTGACTATAGCAGCATTAGGCAAAGTCATGTACTTCGAGCTTCCCTGGAACCTGAGATGGACAATCAAAATCTCCAGTCTTCTAATGACAATCGCTTCTTGGGAGAGTATGCGTTTGGAACAAAAAGTGGGGTTTCCCGGTCATAATGTCATCATCTGGAATAGGGGGCTAGAGATCACTTCAACTATCTGGATTTTCTCCTGTTGACAGTGGTCAATTCAAAGGAAGAGAAGAAATTCCTTCTCTGCGCTTCTTGGGTTGTCGAAGTTGGAAATCTCATTAATGAAACTGAAGCATCTAGTTGCCCGAGTACGTTGTGGGAAGAAGATATTGCTTCGAATTGAGAATGAGTTGCATAGGAGCGAGGTGTATAGAGCTCCTAAAGACAGCTCACAAAATGGGAAGGGTGAGAGCAACATGGAAATAGAAAAGAGGGGATGTCGTAAGTTACCATGGTATGTATGTTTCGAGTTCAACCCTATGCCTGTGCCTATTATGTCCCGTCTTTTGCTTCCTGTAAATAGAAAAGAGGAGACGTTGTATCTAACATTACGTTCAGGGAATAAAACTTATCCTTTTGAAACAAAATCTTTTTTGTTTGCCCCTGCTTTCTTGAAAAAGTGTTTGAGAATCATGCCATTTTCAAATGCCCCCTGTCATACCAAGTCAAAGGGGACGGTATTCTGAGACACGAAGTGAATAAGTTAGAAAAATAGATAGGATTAAATTTAACATCCTGTTTTGACAAAAAAAAAACTTTTGGCAATAAAATATTTTCTGTTTTCAAAAGTATATATCTTTAGGGGGAAGGAAGCATGAGGAAGCCCAGTCCTCAATATTCTCCTTAGATTATATTTTCTTTTCATGGTTGGATAGTATCATTGGGCTAGTTTGAAATACTGCCTCATGCTTTCGAAATAAATATTAGAACTGTACATTAGATTATTGGAATGGAAAATCCAACAGTAACACATTAGACAAGATAGAAAATGTGAGATTATAAAAACAACCAAAATTTGTGAAGACTCCTATGAAAATGGACACTTTGATAGTGTTGGTTCTGCGATCAAGTGCATTTGAGTTCTTTGCCTCCAGTAGACTCGAAGTATTCGCATGAGAGGATCACTTCATTGAAGCTACGGAAGTGTAGTCCATGCAACCAACAACGATGCTTGTGGGGTAAAGCTTTTATGAATAACTTTATCATTTTTTCTTCGGCTAGTTGAGGGTAAGTTTGCATCATAAAAGCCTCCCACCTTTCTGCATATGCTCGAAAATCCTCCATTGGTCTTCTTCTAAAACGAACCAAGTTCTATCAAGGTAGTTCAATTCCAATTTGGCTTTAGTACTAATGCAGGAACGCTGAAGATAGATCATTCCAATCTCTCATGAGGTAGATATTTACCGTGATAAACCATTGCAATGCAGACCCTGTAAGACTTTCTTGGAAGGCCTGAGTTGTGAATGACGTCGGGTTGTAGTGCTGACTCATTTATGCGTGGAAATATTGCAAGTGGGCCACAAGGCAAGTCATGCCATTATACTTGCAGAGATTAGGTGTCCTCATTTCTCTGGGGCTCATAATCCCATAAAAGCGAGATGGGCCCGCCGATTCTTGGTTAGCCAACTAGTTTTCCCATTGCATATTCACTGTGATGGTGAACTCTGCCACTTTAAGAAAGCTGGACTCCACCGAGATCATCTCATCACTTTCCTCCGGGTCAAAATCTCCAACCGAGGATGTGGTGTTTACATCATCCTCATAGTCGGGTGACAAATTTAGATCACTGGGAGATAAGTCATGAAGGGAGAAAGTTCCCTCTTCTAAGAGGCTTGGGATCCTGTGTGTGGATGGGAGGCAATCATACAATAAATGGTTGATTTCATCTATATAATACTAGTAGCCCTCGAGATTGTACCCTAGGGGCTAGTAACCTTTAGGATTGTACCCTAGGGGATGTCTGAGGTCTTGGCGTGGCAGCTCATTGGCTATCAGATTTTGCCTACGTTCAATGATAGGCACTAGCTCGAGTTGCCTCGAGTTTCTATTCTTAACTCCTGGTTCGAACCTTTTGAGTAAGGCATTTTGTTTTGCTAACTGGACTTTGCCAATGGGACTGTGAGATAGTGGAGTTTTGCTCCCTAGATTGATGGGGTCTGGCATTCTTTGGACCCTAACTCTTGTGGTAAGCTTGGTAAGTTGCTTTGACGTGTCCCGGTCTTGAATAGGCTTTATGGCATTGACCTCGTATGTGGGTTCCTTGCCTTTTCTAGTAGGAAGCATCTCAGCAATAGGATACTGCTTGGTCGTCCATTTATCATGCAAGGCTACATTGATGTCTTTTCTGTGGGTTGTAAGTTAGACTGCACGGTCGGGGTTCTCCCCGACATAGTATGTGTTCTTAAAAACACATTACTCCTCATCTTTGCAATTATCGGTTCTTCGTAGGGCAGGGTGATGTCAGCGTTAATGCCAACATTATATTCTTAGTAGAAAACATCAATTAGTTCCCCCTAGGTCTTAAGGAGACTAATTTTCCTTACAATATACCACCGCAAAGTGGGGCCAATCAAGTTTGATTGGTACGACTGAATCATCCTTTAGACAGCTAGGCTTGCAAGTAAGCCTCTAGGCGAGAGGTATTGGTGTACCCCTCACATTCAGACACTTTGAGCTCTTCAAGGATCTTAACATCAGTATAATTAAACAAGTCCATAGGATCCTGCCCCTATAGTTGGCTCAACTTCTTCATGATCTTTACAAACTGTTTATCTTGTTAGTTATCCTCTGGCGAATTCGCAAGTGTCATGAGTGTACTTAAAGCAGCTACGAAGTTGGACCGAACTTGAGTAGACTCCATTTGCCTTGAGAGTTGTCAAAGGGCAATGGATATCTGTCCCACGCTGTCTTCAATGTTAGCGAGGCGATTTTGTACGTCATTATGATCAGGCACCATTACCTGAGGCCATTCGCGGGTGACGGGTGGTTGGCGATTCATAATTATGCGGTTCACAAAAAATAATGAATGAGCACAAGAGTAAACAAAGATTGACCCATGGCAACGGTCTAGCTATTTTTATTTATCAAAAAAGGATCTTACAGACAACAGACTTCTAACAAAACAAAATGCTAGGTTTTAAATAGAAGTCCCTAAACAATGGGACAAAACTTTTATAATAGGGGGCACACGACTGCTATTTATATGCGACGGGGAGCCTTGTTCTTGCGAAAATGCTTGCTTCCTTGGACCGGCTCTGAGATGTGTACCTAGCTTATTCCCAAGTCCCTTTGCATACACTACGCTTGCTAATGTCGATTGATCTTGCTAGTTAGATGAGGGACCAATGGCCGCAGTCTTGTCAAGATGCATGATGGACATTTTCTTGTCCCTCAAGCCTTTCGGGTATCACGATCCTTTTGCGATGGCACTTGCTCCATGTTTCCTCAATAATAGAAATCTCGAATGTGTAATCACGACCTTGATGGGTGAAGAAGAGAGGAGGGACCTTCATTTTGAAAGGTGGTGGGATCACCTAAAGGGCTACATATTGTCATGTCACCCTATATGTGTAATAGGGAGTGGCGTCAGTGAGGCCGAGCAACGGAATTTAATTGCAACGTTTGTAAGTAAAGTGAGCTCTTTTTTCATTGATCCAACCAACACACCACTAGAATACCTTTGGAGCGAGGTCTCTTAGGAAATTTATCCAATTAAAACAGTTTTGGTTGGGAATGTATGGTCCTAGGACCACAAATCTCTTTAATGGATTTTTGAAATAATTTATTTTAGACAATTGCATGTGACATCCAAATTCGCTTAAGTGAGAAAAGAATCAAACTTGTAAAATTTCCAAGGAGGCTCGCATGATTTTTTCTTTGTTTTCTTTAAAAACGGTTAAGGGACAGAAATGTTTCAACTAAAATCATGTTAACATAATTTTGCCCCCTTGAGACTTGATCAACCACCCATGCCATTGAGGGACTTATGGCATCTTTTTGATGGGGGAAAATGATGAACCCGAAAAAAGCTAGGAGAAAAATCTCACTTTTTTGGGTCATGGGCTGATTTTCAAAACAAGTAGTCAAAAACGCTAGTGGGCAGGTATTATGGTTAGTTTCAAGAATTTGCCTCATAACATGGACTTCAGTTCTTAAAAGTCGCGCTAATCCACGCAACGGGTCAATACCTGTTGGTGGCCTAACAAGCTTGTTCTCGAGAGGCATTCCAATGATGATGCTGTATTCTTCCAAAGTTGGGTTAGCTCAAACCCACCAAACATAAAAGTGGATGTTCTCGAGCACTAGAAATTCGCTATCACCTGTAGGATGTCGGGATAAACAAGGATTTAAAATAGTGATAGGAGATGACCAACTTTGGCTTTCACGCGCTCTTGAATTATATTGGTCCAATTAACCCCACCATCTAAAGAGCTATGCTTTGGGAGCAGGAATAAATTGAATATCATCTCTTCCTATCACATATAAACGGGATTCGATAAACCGACCTAAGTTGCCATGGGCCAATAAAAAGGAACTGAATAAAAAAAAAAAAAGAAATTACATTGCTCTTAAAGAAAATGGCAAGCATAGAGACATGCACATGATACGTGCGGCTCGATGTCTAACGAAGAAATTTTAGAAAAATCAAGAGGGTGTCTGCTCATTGCAGTCTCACATTGGCATCATACCCTATCAACCTCAACTCTAACTAAAGAAATTCGAAGAAAAGAAAGGCAACCTCTACATCTCAATCTCATGTTCAAGGTCATACCTTTCTTAACACCATCCTAAATATCCTATGGCGGCCCAAATCCGGCGGCTAGGTTGTATGTGCCAAGTGTAGTGCTAAAACAATAAAGCATACTTAGCAATTTATAATCACAAGACATTTTATTTTAACAAAATTAGAATAGATCATTAAGTTACTAACCTGCATATAAAAAAAAAAAAAACCAAGTTAGTAAAGTGTTTAAACAAGATAAAAAGGCCTAAGACTACAAAATTTTCTCCAGCGGAGTCGCCAAGCTGTCACAACCTCTATGCCCGATTAGGGTGGGTGCCTACAGAGGCTAATGGTTCGGTTAGATTTATTAGGCTTAACTCGGGTTCTCCCAAACCCACCAATTCACAACTTAATGGTTTGATTTTTCTTACTTATAAGTTAAAATGAGTCGCCACTAATTTATTTGGGGTAGGTTGATTAGAAACCTAAGTGAAATATCATAAGGAATATTTCGCTTATGCAAAACCAGAGAAACTAGGTTCGGGAACTTAATTACACTAATTGATCACTAATACCATTGTGGTACCTAATCTTATTTAAACCCTAAGACTTTTTGGATTTTGATGTGTTTTCCATACATTTGCGAGAGGAAAAAACATTTTTTTGAGTCTTTTTTTCTATTTTTTTTAAATAGAAAGAATTTTTTTTATTTTTGATCTTTTTATGAAAATATTAATCATTTTTGGCTTTTTGTTTTTCAAAGAATTAGGAAAGCACTCGATATTTCTAGATTTTTTTTATTTTCTGAAAATAAATTATTTTATTATATTTATTTTTTATTATATTATAATATTATATTATAAATTATCCGGGTTGGATCCCCGGGTTAGGTCCAACCCGGTTTATTAAAACCAGCAGCCCAGGTCAGATTCTCGGATTGGGCCCGACCCAAGTCGTTCAACCATGGACCAAACGAGCCTACGACACAGGCATGCAGTACAAGCCCAGCCCGAGATTCCCTTTTTCTTTTTCTTTTTAAAACAAGCTTGGCCTAAATCAAATTAGCCCTATTTTCCAACGAAGAAGGGCCTGGCCCAAGGATAAGTCAGCCCACATGCACAGGCCTAGCCCAAACGAATCCTTACCCGGACGACGACCCGCGTCCAACCTGGCCTCAACCCGATTTTACAAGCCTTCCTCCTCCTTGTTTCTTCACGGCGTCGAGGAAAGGGGGCTGAGATGTCGCTTGGCGGCGGCTCCGCATTGACGACGGCGGCGACGTGGCATGTGGCGGCGGCTCGGCTAGCTGGGAATGAAGTGCAGAGGACTGCAGTTGCTAGGGTTTTGAGGGGGGGGGGCGACAACGATGGGGTCTGCGAGAACGAGCGGCAACAGCGCGATGCTGGTATGGTTAGTGGAGGCACAGCTCGAGCGAGTGACACGGGTGGTATAGGGACGACGTTAGTGACCAAGCCGCGACAGCGAGGTGAGCAACGGCAGGTCAAGCGACAAGGGTCGCTGTGGGGGCTGAACAATAGCAGCGTTGGGCTTACCGTGACGATGTCGGAGGCTGAACGACGGCGGCGTTGGGCTAGTGCTACGACGAAGCTAGATCCCGCGGTGGCTCAACACAGCAGGGACGGCATGAGTGGCTGAGCAGCAGCGGCGAGGCAAGAAGCAGTTGGTGAGGGCTGGATCATCGCGAGACAGAGCAGCGACGTCTATGGGGAGCGGGTGAGGCCGACACAAGTAGGAAGCGCCATCGAGGGCCACGGTGCGGGGACATCTTCGTCGGGGGGGGTGGTTCGAGACGAACGGCTACGAGGGTGTCTTCATCGAGCGGTGAGCGGTGGCGGCGAGGCAAGAAGCAGTGGCTCGGTGCCGCAAGGTTCGAGGAACCAGGAGCCCAACGTCGGTGACTGAGCAGCGACGTCAGGGTGTTCAATTCCTCAAATCTGCGCGAACACACTCAGATCTCCCTCTATCAACCCTCCTCTCTCCTTCTCTAGCTTGCTCGCTCGGCCCTGGGTCTGCCCACGAGCTCTTCCGGTCTTCCTCCTCTCTCTCGGCTGCGAGCTCTCAAATCTCGACTTGCGAGCGTTCGGGCCTCCCCGAAATTTCTCGGGGGGGAAGCTTTGAAGCTCGCATCCTTTTGATCTTGCTTCGTGTCCTGCCCCTCGTCTTCCCCTCTGACGCCCTTTTTATAGGCGTGGAGGCTGGTCGACAGAGGTGCTCGGACCGGTGGCCCTTTGCGCTCCGAGCAACCCCTCATCAGCCGAACCGGCATCCCATCGAGGTGGTAGCCAGGTCGCCGACCACATTGAAGACAGCCTGTTGTGACGTACATCACCATCCGCCCCTCTGTCCAGCGTCGCACGCGTCGGAGTTCCTTCACGCATGATGCATATCCATTGTGGAAGAAGACAAGCAGGAGGGGGTCGAGCTTTGGGGGAAAAGGCCAAGCCCTAGGGACCCACACGGAAAGGGCAAAGGGCGGCTGGCGCAAAAGGCCAAGCACCAACGAGCTGCTATTTTTTGTTTTTATTGTCTTTTGGTTATTATTATTGTTGTTATTATTTAATATTCGAAAAAATAAAATATAGATTAAAAAAGAAATTAAGGCCTACTAAAAAAACCTAGTCAAAATTTAGTGTCAACAAGAATATTATACCATTGCATGAAATGACTTTAAATTTGAAACATTCCTCGTTTAAATTATATATAATAAGCCATAATCCATTAGAATTAAAACTAAATATAAGAGGCCAAGAGTATTCCTAGCCTCAAAAAGCTAAAGCTGCACTCAAAATTAAAAAAGAAAAAAAAATACAGTTGATTACCCCGATTTTTAGCCAATGCGTCAAAAAAGTAAAAAAAAAAAAAAAAAAAAAAAGTCAAGATTAGAGTTTTCGATCGCAAAGAAACTCGTTTCTCGACCAAAAAATGTCATTTTTCATTTCTTTATTTTGATTTGTCATTTTTAAGCAATTTCTTATTCATTTCTTATATATATAACCCAAAAAGTCATGGGTTGACTTTTTGGTCAACCATTTGACCAAAAAGATATCAAATGGTTTTAATTTCATTTTAGCCAAGTCAATTTCCAAAAATTTCAAAAATTTGAATAAAAAATAACTTTTTAGGAACAGTCAACTAAATTATTGACTTTTGATACAAAAATTTGACCAAAAAATGGAAAAAAAAGTCAAAAATTCACAAAACACTTCGTTTTAGTGTCAATTTGACTTTGGCATCAAAAAGTTCACAAAAATCGATTAAAAAACTTATTTTTCAATTTTTTTCAATTTTAGGTTTGAAAGCAAACAAAAGTAAATTTAATATTGTTTTAGTTATAATTAGGTCTAATTCCTTTTACGGCATTTGGTCTACGGACTATTTCTAATCCACTCGTTCATTCAATTTCGGGAATTGTCATGTTGAAAGATGAATTACCATTTTAAGCCCAGATTAGGGGGTTCGAATTGATCCTTCATGATTCACAAGCAAATGCTTGTATTCCACTCATGTTCTTAAGATAAGTCTGAATCTAGGATCTGTTTTGAAAGATTCAAGTTGACCCATTTAAGATTAAGATCTAATTTCATGAATCATAATATGATTTCAATATTAGACCTCAATTCTTTTTTGGTCTAAGCCTCGTGACTTTAATTCAAGATCAATTTGAATGCAATAGGTTATCCTAAGCATGGATAATTAGTTAAATATGTTTGTTGCAATATTAATTTAATTTAATTTCAATTAATTTGCAATTTCAAGCCAGTAATTGCAAAATTGCCCGTTTTAGCCTATAATATTCAGTTGCATGTACCTATGGTCTAGGTCTACTATTTTTCATAATAATCATACAATTAAGTCAATAAAAAGTCAATGAATCGCATTTAAGTGATTTAATTGGCTTAATTTGATTAGAATCAAATCGTTTCTCTTCAAATTGGGTAAGATTTCTTTTCAATTTAGTCCTTTGCACAAATTCCAACCTATAGGGATTGCTCAGCTAGAACTGGCCAAAACGGTCAAACCAACATGAACCAACACAATTGGTCCAACTGGTTTGGCCCCTTGCCGACCGGTTCGGATCGCTAGTGACCGGTTATTGGATTCTCGTTTTTAAATCCTTATTTTTTACAAATTGAGCCCATCCAATCAGTCATGTGACACATTTTAAGTGTGATTAGCCTTTAATGAACTTAATTTGGCCATTAAATCAAAATTTTGACCGTTGGATTGAATCGATGGTCAAGATTCGACGATTAGGTCTTAGTATAAAAGGTTTTTCCCTCCAAAATGTCAAGGGCGCTTACCGCTAGTCAAGGCCCCCACTGGCGGATCTCTGCCCACATCGGTGACCAATGAGCTGCCTCTCAGCTTGTTGTCATCGCCATTGCCTTCTTCGGTGGCCGGTAGCTCCCACTTGGGCTCTCTTCAAAAGTTGCTTGAAAACCGGCGAGGTGAGGACACCTTGAGTGCCATAACTTGGCACGGAGGGACACTTAAGTGCCATAACTTTAAATTGGTACACTTAAGTGCCAATATCGAAGTAAAATGGGACACTTAAGTGCCACTCCGGCGAAAATCCGGCCAAATTGCTGATGTGGAAATTTTCCGGCAAGTTTGGTCCAAAACAGCGTCGTTTTGCACACTGACGTGGCGGAGAAAATGCAAAAACGACGTCGTTTCGTGTCTACGTGTAAATAATAATATATAAATTAATTAAATTTGATTTAAAATATTTTAAAAATTTTAAAAAATTAAGAAAATTTTAAAAAAATGTAAAAATTAAGGAAAAAAAAGGGGGAGGGGGGGAGGGGGGGAGGTCAAATGGGGCGGCTCCCTCCGCCGCCTCCCCGCCGTCGCCGGGAAGGGCCGGCGACGGAGGGGGAGGGTCGGCCGAGGTCACCGGCCCTCGGCCGACCGACAGCGAGGGCTGCGAGCCCTC